>CM021104.1:44787777-45473713 GCA_007115665.2 Sequoiadendron giganteum | reverse complement strand
AGAGAGAATTAGGAGGGGGAAGGGAGAGGGGAAGAGGGGAAGAAGGGAAGAGAGAGGGAGAGATAATTAGGAGGGGGAAGGGAGAGGGGAAGAAGGGGAGTAAGAGAGAGAGAGAGAGAGAGGAGGGGCGAGAGGGGAAGAAGGGGAGATAGAAGGAGAGATAATTAGGAGGGGGAAGGGAGAGGGGAAGAACGAGTGAGAGTGAGAGAGAGAGGGAGGGAGAGAGGGAGAGAGAGGGAGAGGGAGAAAGGGAGAGGGAGAGGGAGGGAGAGGGAGGGAGAGAGAGGAAAAGAGATAATAGTTAAATATTTTTTATATTAACTTAATATATATATAAATATTTATACATTAACTAAAATATTTAAATATTATACATAATAATATAATATATTACATATTATACATAATTTCGTAAGAGATTATCATAAATTATATATTATATATTAAATCATAAACTATATTGTATATTCTCAACTAGATATATTAAAATAAACTACAGACAATTTATTGCATTTTTAAATTATATATTAAAAACTATATTACATTTTGTATATAAAATAAAAATTATATAAAATCATATATAAAAATTATATATAAAATAAATCGAATATCTGATATGTCTGACATAAACCCTACTACCTAGGGATTAGCTTTGGGTTTGCTTTGGAATTTGGCTAGGACATGCCAATCCTAAGAATCAACACAAAAAACGTGTTTAACAGCTTACCTTGCTTTTCTAGACTTCGCCCATGTGGCTGATGACCTTTTTTTTACCCTAAATTAATGAAATAAAAAGGGTTTTTAAAAGAGATTCTCAACTTTCCACCTATATAAATTATGCTTTACTTTGAATTTAATAAATTATTATTATTCATTTTCTATTTGAATTATGACTAAAGTCCTAATTGATAGGTTGATTGAAAAACATCTATAGATTTCAAACAGTGTCACATTTTTTGAATTTGAAACATGTGTCACATTTTATGTTTCGCATACTATAAGATTAAAAAAATGAATTTCATGAATTTTTGACCAAGTTAAGGTGGTTAGACATACGATTTTTTATATTTTTTAAAAGTTGTAATAAAAAATTCACAATTAATTATTACTTGAAAAAAAATTACAAAAAAAATATGCATCACATCGAGAAATGAGTCCTCTACTTATATCTAAAATCTTATAAAAAAATATTATCATTTTATTGTGGTTAGGGTGGTCAGATAGACACCTACTTCTTATTTTTTCCCTGAAATTTAAGTACTACTGCATTGAAATTTCAAATTTTCACCAAATAATTTTATTTTTTTAAATAAACTTAGTAGTTTATAAACTACATTCAATTTTCTACAGATTCTATTCTTACATATTTTTGAAATAATATAGGTAGCTTATTCAAATTTTTACGTCAAGTTTCCCAACTCTGATTTTTTAGAATTTTCATCGCCACTTAAGGGCCTTTTTTTTCTATGATGATCCTGCACATACCCAGAGTAGAAACCAATGGGGTTTCCATTAATGAATGACAAGGTCCACACACAACTGTGTGAAGGATCCTCCCCTTTATCAATGAAAAACTTTTCCACCCAAGGGGGTAAACCTATAACCACCCCTCCCCTTCATTTTCTAGATGTCATGTATGAAAAAATTGCATCTTTTCATTCATTGGATGGAGAAGAACCAAGATGAGAGACATTAATTTTAACTTTTTGAAGAAAGGTAATATCACGTTTTCATTTTGAAGAAAGGTAATATGGTGGTTTAAACTTTTTGGGACATCTTGATTTTTGCTAAAATCACATATTTTTAGAATATAGCCTTGAAATTTTCAATTTAAAGGATTCCAATTGAAGAGGGTTTGATCAAACCACCTTAGATCAAACCCCCTTGGATAGAATCCCACTAGTTTTAAACGATACCTATAACGAAGTCTCCTTTACACCTATCAAAATGTTGATAAAAAATCACTTTTGATTTACCTTTTGGAGGATCAACTAAATTCATTTAAAATTTATTTTTTGTAACTATTCCTTATTATAAGCTTCCCAAAAAGTATAATTTTAAATATATTTAATTTGATTATTATATTTATTTTTTATTTCTTGTGAATGTAGGTTTTTCACTAAAAATCAAGTTTTATTTTCTACACATGTGGAAAAATAGTAGATTACCAAAAAAAAATTGAAAAATATGCTTTTGCTAGGTATTGATGTCCTCAATCCATCAAAAAAAAAAAATTTGAATTTTGATACATACAAAAAAAGTTATGTTGTATATGGTCTACCTATATCTAAATTGTAATTGGTTTAATTTCAAATTTTAATTAAGAAAAAATATCCAATAAAACCTATGAAACCAAATGAAAGTGCTAGATATCATAGTTGAAAATCTAAATTCAAAAAAAATAGAATTTTATCCTTCATAGAAACAAAAGGTATGTTGTATACGGTGAACACCACTCTTTCAAAATGGTGTTTATTGTTAAAAATTAGTTTTCAAAGGAGATGGAAAAAGAAATTCAATCTAATTCCAAAAAAAAATTAAAAAATATATTTAGAATCTACAGACAAAATATCACAAATCACTAGTTTGCATCATCTTCAAATTCCTCATGGTTTAGCAGCTATAAGTGCCCAAAAGTGAAAATTTTAGTTGAAAAAGTTCAGATCAATGTCCAATTTGACCAAAAATTGTAAACTAGTATTTAAATCGTATAGATATTTTAATTTATTTTTTTAAGAAATTGATGAATATTTTAATATTTTAAATATTAATTTAGAGATGTTTTCTTTTAATGAATAAATTTAAAATATTTATATTAATATTATATATAAATATTACTTTTAATTATTTTATTTTAAATATAATATATTAAATTATATATAGCTTTAAAAAAAAAAATCAGAATAAATTATTTATTTTAATTATTTATTAGAAATCTTAAATATATAATTATTTCAATAACTTTAATATCTATTTTATTTATTGTAATTATTTAATAGTTTAAATTAATTAAAATTTTTTTTTAAATAATAATACATTAAATCAATAAAGATTATGTTTTTCAAAAATTTAAATCAAAATAAAATATTTATTTATTTTTATCATGAATAAAAAAAGTTGACATGGGTTGCATGTTTTTCAAACTATTTTGTACAAAGGAATAAAAATATATCAATAAAGTTCAACCAACAACAAGAAGCAACAACAAATTATTTACTTTTATTTTTATTTAAAAAATATTTTAAATTATTACACTACAAGTAGTAGAAGGGAGAGGAGTATCTCAAGGGTGAAAAAATAGTTGAAAGAAAAACTATTTAGAGTTGATTTAATTTTTAAATATAAGAAGCTAAAATAATTCTTCAAAACAATGTAAATAAAAATAATAATTCTATGGGTGGAAGGGTGGACGTCCCTCCAGGCTGGTGAAGGGGATGTGGCAGTCGATCCCAAAGTGGAAGGGCCGAAGGTTGTTAGGCGGATTGAGTTGGATGCCCATCCTGATAAGTGAATGAATTGAGGTCTTTTTGTAGTTGTACGGGCAATAGCTGGAGACTGTATTGGCACCCATCTCAATGTTTTGAGTAAAGTGCATATATCACCTCAGGGATTTACTCCCCACAACAAGGACACTTCACACATTTAGAGTCCTATTTTTTTTGGGTGACGACAACCTTGTGAATTGAGTTAGTACTTATTGTTGGTTCGCATCAAGGCCTGTGCAAGGCTCATTTTCCTACTGATTGCGAGTGGTGGCTATTTGCTTCCTTTCAATGGGGTGTGGATAGTACATGGGCGACGATGGAAAAGTGATCAAGATTCATCGTTGAGGTCTCAGTGGATGGTCTGGAAAAATTTTGGGGTGGAAACCTTGATTTCTCTGCAGTCATAGGCACGACATACTTCCTTCAAGGAAATAACATATCAAAGGTTGAAGTGCATACTGCTCAACAATGATCCATTGATCGTCATGGCTATTAAGATGGTTCTGGGCTTCGAGCATTCAGAAAATAAGGAGTATGGGAGGGAAAATTTACACATCTCTTTGTGTTTCCTAGCCTCCCTCTCGGATAACCATGTTCCCAAGGCTGAGGCAAAGGTGTTGCTAGTGAAGATGCTTAGGAAATATTTGGTGGAGGGGGTTGATGAGGTTCTTCGAGTAATGGTTGAAGGTAAGGGCATTCTAAGGCCTTGTGATATGGAGCTTCTTCATTACACGAACAAGTCTGTCAATATATATCCTTTTCTTTTGGACTTGCATGGTCCGGCCCTCATGTGTCACCGAATGATAGTGGCAGTGGTCGTCGAGTTTTTGAAGAAATTTTTCAAGTTGATGGCGGTTGGTGGCATTGAGTGGGTGAAGTATTTTGAGGCCTTTCCGTGAGCCTAGTTTTGGCTCAGGATTTATGTTCTATGTGGGATTTTTCTCATCGGCTCTGTTGAAGTGTGGGTGGTGTTTTGTTCGCATAAGTTGGCTCTTAAATGGCCATTTTTTCTCTGCTTAATGTATGGTCGAGTGTATTTGTGGGACTGGTAGGGTTGGTTGATTCCATGCAATTTGGTCGCTTGAGGATGGTTTTTTTGGTATGATAGTTCTTTGTGTGTTTTTTGGAGGTTGAAATCTATTTTTCCTACTTAGCAGACGTTTGTAGTTATGTTAATATTAATAATATACTCATCTTGTGCACATCAAAAAATAATAATAATAATAATTCTAAAGTAAAATAAAGTTACTATTAACTAAATAAAATAATTCAAAAATAATATCTCCATTGTTTAGATAAATGTATTTAAGATATCTATGCTAATTTATTATCTCAAATATATAATTATTTCAATTATTATTATGTTTTAATGGTAAACTAGACAAGTTTTAATTTAGCCTAAATTAGGGGTGCCTCAAATGGGAAGCCTCTTTCTAAGGATTTAACACCAATCCTACTTTAACATACGTAAAACAATTAACCATATTAACAATAATAAATATTGTAAACAATGCAACTCTTACTAACTTTTTTATTAAAAACTTTTCATTTATTAAGAGTCTCCTAAGCCCATTTAACTAGAGAACCAACAACCACATTCCAAATAATATTAATAAAATAGATATTTTAAATACATTTTTTTCAAAGATATTTTAAATATTAATTTTGAAGTGCTTTTAGATTACAAGAATAAATTTAAGATATTTGTATTAAATTATATAAAAAATATCATTTTTAATATTTTTATTTTAATTATAATATATTAAATAATATATAATTTTAAAAAATAGAACAAATTATTTATTTTAATATTTGATTTTAAATTATTTATTGGGTATCTCAAATAGATAACTATTTTAATAATTTAAGTAACTATTTTATTTATTATTATTTTAATGGTTTTATTTATTAATATTTATTTATTAGCATATAAGCTACATATAGTGTGAGATTTTAGTCGAAAATAAGTTTCAATTGGTGGAAAACAGTTGGCAGGGCATTGGAAAACAAGTTTTAGCTGTTGGAAAATACTTGGATAAATATGAGTGAGTTGTAATGGTTTTTTTAAATATTTTTGCATGGATAAATATGAGTGAGGTGTAGCAACTTTTTAGATTTTATTTTTTTCTAGCAACTTTCATTGTGTAGCACGTAGATAAATATGACTAACGAGTAATTGATTTTCAAGAGACTTTCCTATTCATGGATGTATTACTACTAATACCCTTGATCATTGCCCCATCCTGTTTGTATTTTTACTAAAAACTCTTCCCATTCTTCCTCGTCAATATGGTTGACAAAATTACATAATTTGTGCAAAATCTTCAAGTCACTTGTCATGGTTTCAATGAGTTTTTTGTACATCTATTTTACCCCTTTCATCTAGGTAACGATAAATTTATTTTGAAATATGACAACATGAGGTATTTATGAAATACAAGGTTTGATAAAGTGGGTATTGGATTGGAGTCCTTTGTAGATACTCTAATATGAAAAGTGGGATTCTTTGTCATTTTATTGGTTAAATTATCTACCAAGATTAGTAGTGAAACAAGGACCTATTTTGAGCCCTTTCATTTGGATAGTCTATTTTTTTATTGAAATGCAAGAGAAAGAGGTATGTTTGAAGTGGGTATAGGGTTTTATAAAATGGGTACTACATATGAGAGCTATATAGATATCGTGATGTTCATAAATTAGATTTTAACATATGGGTTTTAGTTTCATGGTCTAGATTGGTATAAGAACTAAATGCCCAGCTAATAACTAAGAAAATAATGAGCATATTAAACCACATAGGGGTGAAGATTGAGTTGCATGCAGATGTAGACCTGTCAGGCCCTTCATTATTTGTTTCACTTTGGGGTGGGTCAGCTAATGTAGGAGCATCCTAGGCAAATACGCAATCAGCATCAACAAAAAAAATTGATTTGATTTTGTTGTTTTTCTTTTGCTTTTCTTTCTCTGTGAGTGGCTAAATTTTGTTTCGGTGGTCATTTGATGACATTGTTGCCATTTAATTGACAAAATGTCATATTCAAATTCTTCTAAATTTTGTTTATTTGAATTAAATCTCAACTAAATTTCAGTCGTCATATGAGTAAAAGGGAAAACAGATATAGAAGTTAGAAAGGCAAAACTTGTCATGGATTAAATATATAAACTGGAAATAATAAAATAGTGAGGAGAAAAGAAAGTGAATGGGGTTGTGGATGGAAAGGAAAAGTCATGATAATGCAGGTAGAAACAAAGAGTTACAGTCAAAGAATGTGAAGGGGCATGATTTCTATGAAGGGGGGCAGATGGTTTAATGAATAAAATATATAAAATTGGCATCGTGAGTAGAGAGGGAGAGGTCGCACCCCTATGGATTGATGCAATCCAGGAATTGAAAATACAGATTTAGAAAGTCCGGGGTTGTGCAGCCAAGAGCCCTTACAGCTAGGAATCTATTAAAGTTAAAAATAAAGGCAGCAAGATAGAGATAAGGGGTGTCGACCTAAAATGAGGTGAATAATAAACTGTGCTAGTAAGATGAGGCATGCAGACAAAGGAAATAGAAGGCTTGGCATGGATATTGAAGGGCTGGTGGCAATATAGTGGGAAGACCAAAGCATAGAAGCCTGTCGACAAAGTGAAGAATGACATAAGGAGACAAAAGGCAACAACATATAAAAATAAGGGGTTGCATGGATTTAAAAATTGCAAAAGAAAATTTAAAGGGGCCACACTGTCAAGATCATAGGTGCATAACATAAGACATGTCCATAAGAATAGAGGGCACACTAGGTAAAAGCGGCAAAATAATTTAATATAATGTAAATTAAGAAAAACATTTTAAAAGTGCATATTGTATGGGTGGGAGAGGTCGCACATGTAATGGTGCATAGGTTATTGCAAAGAATGGAGGAAGGGCACAAAGAATGGTATGGAAGTGATAGAAGAATCCACGCATAGGAGTCAAGATGTGTTGAATTCAATAAAAATTTACATATAAAGTGTACAGAAGGTCATGCCACATTTAAGAGTAGGCAAATAAAATACATGAATCATGGGCATTAAATTACCCATGTATATTTATTAGTAGCTATGTGATTATTATGTTTGTTTAGGGGTGAGGGGGTGTGAAGAATTCAGTGCAGAAGAACAAAGGAGATGTCATGTTAGAGATTGGAAGAGTTACAATTGTAAGAAAAAAATTACAAATTATATGTAGAGCAAGGAACATGTGTATCTAATTGAATTTCCTCTAAGATATTGAATGAATTAGAGATTGTATTTGATAATTTAATTGATTAAATTTGTCTCCATTGAATTTGTATTATTCTAAATTGGTTTAAATTGACAAATGAAATTGTCAATTTAACTTGCTATGTGAATAGTGAGAGGGAAGAGCTTTTTTTTCTCTTCATCAAATGGTATCAAATCTAGAGGTTCTGGGCATTTGGATAGATCATCAAACATGAGATAGTCCGCACCAAGACCTACGAGTGGAGAGGGAAGTGAGAAAAGGTTCTTAGTGCATAAGAAGATCATTGAACATAAGGAAGCTTATGACAGAACCTATGGATAGAGGAATCATGTTTAAAGAACTCAAAATTATCATTGCAAGTGTGTGAAGTCTTCAGCAATTGAGAGCTAGAAAGCGCAAGGAAGTTTCAATTGGTGGAAAACAATTGGTAGGGTATAGAGGTAGTACTTATGCAGGAGGTTCAAATGAATGTGTGTGAGTCATGAACTCAAGACCCATGAGCTAAGCTACCCCACACATGACTTAGATCTTACATCAGTAGTTCATGCTCTTACTAGATGTGGACATTTTCTTCTTGGTCACTATTTCAAGCTTCATTCTGATCATTGCAATTTATAGTACATATATCTTCATGTAGCCAAACTTGAATGCTTGGAAAAAATGTTGGATGGAGTTCTTGATGGAGTCCTTGTGTGAGTACGACTTTGATGTTCATTACATCAAAGTAGATGGGAATGTAGTGGTGGATGCATTGAGTAGACGTTGTCATGAGGTGATGGCAATGACAATGGGTACACATTTGAGGACTCCTATTTTATAGTACTTGCCAGAGTATGATTGGTACCATGTAAGGTTTAGAGTGAGATATAGTCTCAACATGCCCTTAAGGGAAAATATTCAAGATACACCTTGGATTCAGATGGGTTGTTATATCATAGAGGATGTATATATTGGGGATCTTCAAACTATAATCTTTTTAGAGACTCATAGGGCTCCATATACATCACATCCAAAGGTAAAGAAGATTCATGCAAATCTTCGTCAACTTTACCATTGGGCATGGATGCATCGAGATATTGTAGAGTTTGTTACTTAGGGGTGGGTGCAAAAAGTTGGAGGACCAAAAAGTGGCCAACTTTTTTAAAACAAATTGAAAAATCATAGTGTGAGTGTGTTATAACGCGCTCGCATTATGTCTTGGTGTGATTGAGCCTAAGGCTTAATCACACTGAGCCTATAATGCACTCGTGTTATAACATAAGCATGTTATAAGTTGTTATAAGAAAAAAATCAAATCGAAATCATTTTTAGATTGTCATATTTCCTTCATCTATGGCTTGCAAACCCTTCCAAGATGCGCTCGCATTGTGGAGACCCAAAATTCATCAATTTCTTCACTAAATCATTGCTATTTCTTTTCTAGAATGCCACCACATCGACGGGGAACTCCAAGGAGTAATCTTTTATTGTTTTTTTGTTAATTTGTTGTTAAATAGGTAGATTTAATATATTTTGATGTTGAATTATTTAATTTTAAGGAGATGAAATCCACCTGATTCTCCTCCTCAAAATCCTTCTCCTCCTCATGAACAAAAATACCAAAAAAATCTTGATGAACAACCACTACAACAAAATCCTCCAATAATTCCTCAACATCCTCTTGGAATTCAACAAAATTTAATGGGGGAAATTGAAAACAACAAAAAACAAATTGAGGAGTTAATTGCAAGGTTGAACGATCTTGTAAGCTCAACCTTAGAAAGAACTACGCTTGAAAATTAACTTCAAGCTATGTTAACACATGTGCATTCAATTAGCAAGAAATTAAGTGGTTGGGCGGATAAGAGGCGAGAGTACATAGATTTTTATGCAAATAAACTATCCTATTTGAACAAGTAAAAAATGAAAAAAATATAAAATATGACTTGTGATCATCACTATTCACTAACCCATGTACAAATCAACCTCTTGACCTTACAGGCAAGAGGATTCCTATCCATTGGTGCAACCACCAAGGGATAAAGGAAATTTTTTGGAAGAGGTGGTGGATGGTTTTTGACCATCCTCCATGCAACAATAACGAGGTCCCCCAATATTTCTTGAGGAAACTCTACTGCAAGTTTTTTCTCAACATAATCCCCAACTATTTTGATGTGCAGGACTTTCAAGGGAGAGGTGGTGGGTCGGCACATGATAGACTAGGTGTGCATATTTCTCCTCAATGGCCAGCGAGATAAGCACTCACTAGACCGTCTTAATAGCATGTTGCTATCCCTTCCATCATGAAAGAGAGTGTTGAGATAGATACTCTACAGTCTGTTAGTTCTCTAACCTAGAGTATCATCAAGCATATGAGTCTTGCAGTACAATGTGAGCTAGGGGAGACTTTGAGGGGTAGGGTTCCACCCCATATTTTTTAGGCTTGTGGTTCCACCTATACATATGATCCCACAGATAGTCAGGAGTCTGGTGTGCAGGCTACATCTACAGCTGACCAGTTGGCGATGAAAGATGTCATTTTAAATGAGGCTTTCAGCCTCGATACTTAGGTAAATTTTAGTATGTTCATTGAATTTAATTTATTAAATTTCATTTTTGAAATGCAAGATTAACTAATTTAGTTTAATGATTGTAATAAAATTTTAGGTTCATAGTGCTCATATTGTTTTCACCGGCCCTCCACCTCCTTTTTAATCCACTGCATCTATTGTCGAGGTATGTAACTAGTAAAAAATTATAAATATTACATGTGAATAGCATTTTTATATGAATTTTATTCTAATATTTGATTTTGGATGTCAAATAGGTTAATACTGGAGATTTCACAGCAACACCTCCTAGTGGCAGTGGAGTTCAAATCTTCACTTAGGTAATAGAATAAAAAGTTTAACTAATTAATTGTACTTAATATATTTGTGTAGTTTCTATTCATATCGTTGATTACATTGCATTGCACATCTTTCAAACTCAAATAATTACTTCACATTGCATAACTAATAACTATATTGATAGGTGATAAAATTTCAATTACAATATAGTTTTTTTAGAAATTCAACATAAAATAGTGATGCAATTACTCCATATAGCATAACTAATCTGATCGCATCATCCATCTAATCCCCAAATTCAATCCCATCCTCCATCTTCATCCTTAGATCCTATTCTTCCAATCCCTGGAAGTTTATTTCTAATCCGTCATCTTAATATCCATCCTCATCCAAAATCGATACCAATCTTTCTTCAAATCAATCATCCACCATGTCTAACCATCTAATCTATCCTCCTTCTAGCTAATCTATTATAATCCAACTTCATCCATTCCAACCAACCCCAACCATATCTATGATTATGAGGATACCCTTTTTGACCAAGTCGAATATAATCCTGATGATGACAATGAGAGCCTTTTGGATCACCTTGAATCCATTTTCAATAGATAGAATTCTCCAATTTTCCACCAATCCCCCATCCAAAAATCCCCTCAAGTCCCATCCATATCATCCCCATCTACCACCACTAATTGTATCCTCACCTACTACTTACATAATTATAATGATTCCATTCCTAGATGTCTCCTTGGCATCGATGTTAAGCTTCCATCCTCCCTACCTTCATCCAATCTCAATCCATCTCCTCTTTCTTATCCTTCCCCTTCCTTTGACAATGGAAACCAAGCCTTATATAGCCAAAATTCCCCTTCAAATCCTTTTCAAGGTCCTCATCCTCATCCTCAATTTACCAATCCATGGAAGCTTCCACCTCTTATTCCACTTTCATATCCCACATCCTTAAAATCCACATCACCCCACTATTACCAAGAAAATTCATCCCATGTCTCTCATTATAACTTCCTCCAATAAATATTTGCAAAGTTGGTTGTTTCCCCATGCAAAAATAAAGTGGTGCAATCTTCCCATATCATGCATCCACCTTCATCATCCCCACATCAAGATAAACCCTAATACCCTAAATCTTAAATGAATCCCCTATCAATCCATCTATCCAAGTTGAAGAGTCTAGAAAACCTTCCTCCCTCCTGACACCATTCATATTAAATTAACTATGTCCATATCCTAATCTAAATCATGCTAACATAGATTCACCTCCATATAAATATCAAGGAAACCTTTCTCCTTCATCATATGATCCCCTTCCATCTCATGATCCCATTTCCAATCAAGAACAGCATATCCCTTCCATCTCATCTAATGATATCTTTCCATATCAAGAGAAAGATATCCCTTCATCCCCCCTCACACAATCCCCTCTCCCCCACTTCATCTAATGAAATCCTTTCATGCCCAGATCAAAGTACCTCTTCCATTCCATTGTATGATTTATCTTGAAATGTGGTCTCAAATTACACCTTCCACACCATCTAATGATCCTCTTTCCCTCATGATCAAAACACCCATCCCTCTTCATCTCATGATCAGCCTCCATCTCATAACCAAGACCACATTATACCATCCACCCCATCCAGGCATAATAGCATAGAGAAGGCAATGAACTATTTAAAAAAATCCTCAAAACATGTGGTCTCATGGTGATGGAATTCCACGACAAAAAAATAATTCATGGCATTCCATCACCATGAGACCACATTTCTTTGAGGTATTTTTTCAAACAGTTCACTTCCTTCTCTATGCTACCACATTTTTTGTATATGTCTACCAAATCATTTTATCAAATAATTCACTACCTTGCTACTATGGATAAAATCCTAAAACTGGTGCTTTTGAACAAGCTATGGATAGCGAAAATAGTAAAAATAATAGTAAGAAATATAAATATATTTAAGTACTCAAAATTTTGTTGATTACTCATACATTATAAGCCGTGACCTGCATCACTATTCTACTTTTTGTGATTGAATAATTTGTTGTTTTATTTTCAAATGATGGAAGAGTCAACACCTCCAGATGTTGATAGGGTAATGAAGCAAGGTGTATCTTCTGCAATAGACAACTCAATGCCTCTCACAAGGGTATGAGGAGATTAGTAAATTTCAAATTACATTTGTTGTTATAGTTGTTAGTGAAAAATCAAATGATTATTGATTCATAGTTTAATTTCTATTTGGATGGATTCTATAGAACTTGGGCATGCCACAGGATGAGCATGTGAATCTTTTGCTTGAGGAGAGAGATCGTCTAGTGGCGGTAAATGATTATTTTGTTAAATATATCATTTTTTATAATGTAATTTCTATATATTAATGTCTTTATTTTTTGTTATAATAGATAAAGCTTGATGAGGAACTAAACCCTAGGAGGAGCATCTCTTGATTTCAGAGTAAACGAGTGTCATACACATCTCCATCCACCCGACCAACAAAGGCCACCATTTGTTTCATTCACCTAGAGGGCAATGAATTTTGGTTGGTGTACTTTCTATATGCCTATATGGAATTTTTTGACATATTTTGTATTGCATATACTTGACATTGTATGTCTATATGGAATTATTGTAAGCCTATATGACTATTTTGTATATATTTTATACTTATATCAATATATATTGATGTATACCTAAATGGTTATTTGGTTAATACAAATCATTTTTATTGATGGTGTCCATATTTTCATTATAAATCCATGCTTCAATAGATATTTGTAGATGCTTTACTTCAAATATTTAAAATCCAAGTTTTTTTCATGCACTCTTCTTTTCTATAATTGTAAATATATAATAAAGTTTGAACATTATTGTCCTGTAAGATTATTGAACATTAAATCAATCATATGAATATAGTAATGCTTCATTCTTCATGTGTATTCTTGATGCTACCATTCACTTGTATTCTTTATGCTTCATGTATTACACAAATAAATAAAACATCATAAAAATTGTAAGATAGAAAATTGTCGTCACTGGGGTTTAGGACATACAACAAAAATCTTCTACACTCCACTTTCAAGGAAACCCTAGAGATCTCAATCCAACGATGGAAGTAGGGGAAAGATATCTTTCAATAGGGTATTATTAGTGACTAAATTGGGGTTCACCACCAATCTAGGTCTTGGAAATTCTAATGAAATACAAGATTTAATGTTCAAACCTAGTGATGCATGAAACTTGAATGAATGATCTAGAAATGCATATAAATCAATAGAAAAAATAGGAAAAGTGTAGAGGAGAAATTGGAAAACTATAGAGGCTTGAATGGAGATCTGAAATGTTGAATAACCTAAAATTAGGGCACACTAGGACTCATATTCTAGTATAGGTGTATCAATCCCAGTCTAGGGATTTTGGGCTGAAACAAGTTTCTGGAAGTGCTGATGTGGGATCTTCAGAAATCTTGAGATTTTTTTGTACTAGGAATCATACACCACAGGTGGTGTATCAGTCCCACTCTACTTCATCAAAGGATTACGACCTAATTCTGCTCTCTTTTCTCTACTCTTCTTGTTACACTTCATTTTTGGATCCGAAACTTTGATTTCGAACTTGTAGAAGACTTTCTGAGAAGGAGCACTGCCTTGCAAGTGAGGATACAACTCCAACAACTTCCTTCAATCTTGTACCCTAATCTTCAAATATCCTTCAAGCTCCAAGAAACCTAGATCTGCAATCACACATGTAGAGAGGGAATAACTTGTTGATTGTTAGGGAATAGGGGTTTCCCTTGGTCAAACCCCTTTTAAGTTATTAAACCAAGTGATGAGATAATGAAATAAGTATATGAAACATGAAACATGGAGCATGAAACATGAACAATGATACCTTGAATGATGTCTTATAAATCTGCACTCTAACATGAATTGGCCACGAGGAATGTAGATCTAGATCTTAAACTTTGATATAAAACAATGTTGGTAAATAGATCTTCAATGCTACATCACAAAAAAAAATCTCAAAAACATGCTTGATTCTTGATATCCTTGACATGATAATGGATCTTGGATTACTGCAAAAATTGATGAAATTTTTTTCTCTTGAATACCTTAGAAATGCTCTTGTAAACTCTCTTGACACTCTTTTAAAGTCTTGGATTGCTTAACTCTTGATGACTTATGTTGATATCATGAATTCTTAGTGAAATAATGATTTGAGACCTTGTTTATATAGTAAATCCATCCAACTTACCATTTATTAGATTCAAGAGGCCAACATTCATAAAAATTTAAATTAAAAAACTTGATTTCCCACTCAAAACCCTAAAAAGGGGCCAAATGGGACTCATACGCCACCTCTGGTGTATGCGTGCCACCCAGGTGGGACTCATATACCCAAGGTGGTGTATGGGTCCCACAAGACCTTTTTAGAGAGAGAAAGTGTCGGGGAGTTAAGAAATTAAGTCTATTTGTTGATCTTGTAGAGATTTTGGTTGAAATATGCCTCAAGATACATAATATAGGGTCTTATGGGCCTATTAATTATGATATAAAGGTCATAAATGCAAGAGGGCCCAAAACTCAATGTGAAAGTGTAAATAAATATACTTTACAACATCCAATTAAGGCAAAATTAGGTCCATTTAGCTTAAAAGGGCCCTAAATCCAATGTGAATATGTACAACACATTACAACCCTAGATGAACAAAATATTAGGTCCAAGGGCCCTAAATTTAATGTGAAGGTGTAAATGAATACACTTTACAACATTAAATCAAGGAAAAGCTAGGTTTATTTAGCTTTAAAAGCGCCCAAGACCTAATGTGAATGTGTAAAACACATCACAACACTAGATCAAGGCAACCTTAAGTTTAGTTTAACATTAATCATTCCCAAATCAAATAAGGAAAAGGGATACTTTTTCTATTGTTACATCTAGCCCCCACTTTAGTGAGAAGATGAACTTTCTTCAAACTCACACTAAAGTAGACATTCGAGAGGGATCCAAGTGTACTGATGTGGATGGTCTAGGATAAAAAGGATCAAAGGAGATGGTCAAGCCCCCATGATCTTAGATCCTATGTCAAACCAACATAAGCACAAAAGGACATGCACAAGGTGTATGATATGTAGAAAAACAATATACGCAAACATGCAATGTCAAAGACAAAAGGAAAAATAAAAATAAAAATAAGCTTCGATAATTTTTCCAACATGGTTTGGATCAAATCTAGGTTGTTTTTCCTAAAAATACACACTCGCTCTCAAACAATGAAACTTTAGGTTGTCTATTGGGTGAGTAATCCAAGAAGGTGAAACAAATACACACATGGCTGATATGCGCTCACACACACACACACGAGTGGCTAAGGGAAAGTCATGCCTCAGATCATCTTCCCATCCAACCATACCAAATTTATACCTCCTACTAACATTGATAAGGTGTCATGCAACAATGAACTTTGAGCTTCATGAGACAAGAAAAGATTCATATGCTTGAAACTCATGAACAAACAAGATGGCTCCAAAGACATGAAAATATTTTTATGCAAGATGGCCATGTAACTAAAATTTTGTAAATGCAAAATGTAAATAATGTTCAAAGGAGTCTTCCTTAGTTCATGTGTGTTCTTAACTTAGGGAACATTGTTCCTAATGTCTCCAAGAGAGGACCAATCAAAGAATAAAATATTCACAACTTAGGGGTGGAGTGCGTCGCATCAAGCCACTAAGAGGAATATAATATTCTAAGAGAGATCATTCCCTTGAGGGACATCACACCCAATGTCACCACAAAGAAAAAAATACATCACATGAAGTAAGAAGACTACACCATGAAACATGAAATAGAAAATTGCAAAAGAATAATTCCAATGTATGCCCCCCACTTTAAAGAAATTATTAAAAACCATGCTATGAGCCATTACTTTAAATTAGCAAATGATAAATGCTAACAATAAATAGGACATGAGAGCTAAATTGGAAATCCCTATGCCAAGTCATATGTTTCTAAATAAAGCTACGTCATGAATAATTATGTCACATGCGATCTAGCTTAAGACATTCCATTCACATCCCAAGATTAATCTTATATGAACATGAGAGGTGATCAACTAGCCAAATGAGACAACGACAAGTGACATATGAGGACAAGGCTATTGAACCCCTTTCCCCCACTTAGTGCAATACAAGGATGAGTGGAGGTGATTGATGATAGGTTTGAAAGTTAGTATGGATTAGAGGAATTAGGTACCCCAACATACAGAAGAGCACCACACTCCTTAAGATGTTGAATTCTATCACTTAAAGCCTTACGCCTTACATTCATTAGTAGAATGACCATGAACTCTATGATATGCACAAAAATAACTCTCAAGTAGTAAAAAAAAATCATGTTCTTGGAGGGAGGGATATCAAACAATCTTGGAGAAGTCTCGAAAATATACCCTCTTGATCAATAGTAAAGGATGTTTATTTATTTGCACAAGATGTCATACACACACTAAATGATAAAGCCTTAGATGAAAATGGAGATAAAGGTGGTAAATCTAAATCTTTCTTGAAAGAGTATGGTAATATCGGTTTTCTTCATATATTGATGGCATCCAAGTGTAGGAGGAAGATCATATCCCATAACATAACAATCTTTCAATTTAGATGAAGGGATTTTATGCTTTTGAGAAGAATTGGCTTCTTCATGAGAACAAAAATCCTTTTTGAAGTTATGCATTGTCCCCTCATGAGGGATGGGAGATACATAGCCCCCTTCACCACCATGGGGTAATGTTGTAGAACCAAATTGAGAAAATGAAACAAAAGGTTGTTTTGGTTTAGATTGTGATATTTTGAACTCTCCTATAAAGGAAGGTGTAAAACCCCAATCGTCACTAGAACTTGTATCTGAAAATGAATCATTTGTATATGACTCTTTGGACCTTGAGAGTGAGAGTTTGGATTCTTTATTGAAAGGAGGTGTAAAATCTAACGACCCCTAATTATCACTAAAGATTTTAGGATTAACACCATCTTGTATAAAATGTTGCATTGAGAAGGAAATCAACTTTGCAGGAGCATTGTGAAACCAAATCATATGGAAGACAACGATCGTCTACAGAACGAGGGTGCTTCTAGGGTTTTGATCAGCTCAAGCCCATTGAGATTGGCTCTTCAGGGGAAGATTGGAGGTCTTCATCTTGGTGGAGACTATATTAGTGAGATGGAGGGACGGGGTGGTAAAAAAAATCAAGCTGAAAAGCTCTCGAGATTGCGTGGTTGCAACCTTGTTTTAGATGAAGGCGACAGTTAGGGAAGCTAGCAAGGAGAGAAAGTAGTCGTCTTCATCCTTGGGGGAGAAGATGGTGTGAAGGAGGCAAAGATTCCTACAATTAGGGGATGCAAATTTGGGGACTCTCAAGCAAAGAATCTCCCAGCAAGAAGGCCAATAGGAGGGGGGGGAGGGGACGCTAATTTACATCCCTCCTCCAAAGAAATCACAGTAGTACTTGATGAAGAGTTGGAACAAGAAGTGTCTTTTAACGAAAAAAAAAATTGGTAGGACTGATAGGGAGATTTAGGGGATTTTCGCCAAGTCTGTTTGAGCTCCACCAATGGATTTCTAATCATAGGGAAGTGTTTTCTAGAAGGGTATGTTCAAATTTATCCCATGGCAAAAGGTTTATTTATTGTTGTTTTTGAAAAGGAACATGATAGAAAGAAGATCCTTTGTGACTATCATTAGGATTGGAATTAAAAAAATATACTGATGCTAAATCCATGGCACCCAGCCTTTAACCCATCCACTGAAGTGTTGGAGAGGGCTCCCCTTTGGGTAAGGCTTCCTAACCTTCCTTTGCAGTTTTGGTTTTAAGTCTTGTTTAGAGGTTGTAGGGAACTCTTTAGGAATATTTTTAATGATGGATGAGGGTTCTTCAAATATTTTTCATTCAACCTATGCCTGTATTTTGGTAGAAATGGATGTGTCAAAGGTGCCTCCGGAAGTGATTCAGCTCAAAACTTTGAAATTTTGTTGGGTGCAAACCCTAGACTACGAAGGAGTACCCTTTGGGTGTAGAATTTTCTATCAAACTGGGCATGTGATTTTTGAATGTGCCAAACACAGAACAAACAAATTTGCTTCATGGTGGAAATATGTGACCCCTCAGCACTACACACTAGAGAAACAGGAGCAGCAAGTGGGTTCTCAGTTGAAAGGAAGAGAAGAGGAGGGACAGATGTCTGAGAGTCTGAATCAAGAAGGTAAGTCATAGAAGAAGCATATTAGAACAGATGATCAGCCTTAGAACAACTTTTCCTCATCACAAGAAGCGATTTTGACAGGGAACAGTGACAATATTGTTTCTAATGGAATTAAAAAGGGGTTAAACTTCAAAAATGGGGTTGCAATGCCAGAGTGTAGAGAGAAAAAGGGCATGGTGACGTCATGAGATAAAGATTTTGGGAAATGAAAGGTTGATGAACAGGGCCAGCAAGAAATTAGCAATGGGAAAGGTGGTTGTAAGATCCCTTGTAACACCACATTGAAATGGCAGAAGGAGACGATAAGAGTGGAGGACGATTGGAAAACAGTTCAGGGGAAAAGAGAAAAGAAGGAAAAGAAGAAATCTTTTGAAATGGTCCTTCATTTGCAAACTAAAGGAAGATCAAATAATGCCCTAAATTTATGACTTGTTAATAGGTTCTTTAGGGTTCGATGGCTGTAAGCCCTTTGGGAAAATATAGTGAAGGTGTAATTGTAATCTATGGTTTTATCTACAACAAAATCTGGTGTTAGGACTAGGGGTTCTGAAATAGGAATTGTTGGGGTTTGGAAGGTTTTATATTGTTGTTGTAATGAGAAAAGCCTTGTAATCCTTTTTTATTTTTATTAATAAACTCAACTCTGTTACCGATCAAAAAAAACACTAGCTTGTATAGGTTCAACTTTTGATTTTGGAATGAAAGTATTAGGGGAGTTGGAAGTGTTGTGATCATATGATTTATAGATTCCTTCATCTGCTTCAATCGTATATATCTTGTTCTTGTCTTCAAATTTCATTGCATGGTGAATATTATATGGGACTCCTTTCATAGAATGAATTCATGGTCTCCCTAGGAGAATATTGTATGTAAGAGGTCCTAGCATGATATGGATAGGGGTAGGAAATGCTACATGTCTGACCTCAATAGGTAATGTGATTATTCCTAATGGTTTCCTATTACCATTGTCAAAGCCATAAATATGAACATCATTAAGTTGGATAAGCCTCTTTTCCACGTCAATTTTGTCTAGGAGGTCAATGCTACAAACATTAAGATGTGCACCATTGTCTATGAGAGTACGCTCAACTATGGTTTCATTAATGATCACCTTTATCACCAAGGCTTCAATTTTGTTTTCAATCTCAAGTGAGGGTAATTCATATTTAGGGAATGTGGCTTTTGACTGTATGACTTGCATAGGATGAAAGGAGGATGTTACATTATTTATTTTCATAGAATATTAGATCTCCTGCTTTATGTGCAATATTTCTTGGAATATTCAATTGTATGTAGGTGATAGTTGAATAAGTTGCCATAAATATATATATATATATTAGCAGGAGTCTTCTCAAGATATTGAGTTGCGTTATCAAAAGGTGAACGAGGGGCACTAGGTAAAATATTTTGATGTAATGTTAATGAAGCGGGAGGGGTTTATGGTTGCCCACATGTTTGAGAAACTGTGTTATATCTCAGTTTCTTCAAAACATTGTTGTTGTTAAGTTGCATTAAATATTTCAGGAAATATCTAATTTTGTTTTTAGGGAACACTAATGGAAGGTGACTTAGGAAGCTCACTATTTAAAGAAGATCCAATGTGTGTTGTGATAACCTTAGAAAACTTTTCCTTATTCGCATGACCTCTTAGTGAAGAGGAATCTATTGTCACTTCATCATCTTCACCTAAGGAAGCCTCATTACATGTGAAATTGTTTAAATTTTCTTTCACCATGATATCCTCCCTAGGAGGAGAGTTTTAGGAGAAATAAAAACTAAGAATTCATGAAATTCAAAGGTTGGTTCTTCTAAAATTACTTCATCACAAGTAAGGGAGTTATCAATGGTTGGATTTTTTTTATCAATTATGGAAAAAAAATTAAATAATGATCTCCCTATGGGAAGAGAGACACATAATATTCTTATGAATTTCATCGATTTCATTTTCTAACATCAAATTATCTTCTTCACAACTAGGTCAGATACTAGGAGAGGAACAAATGCAATTGTCAAGATTGTCCAAATTTCCATTCCTTTGTCCCATAATATCTTCCAAAATAGGACAGGTAGGGGAAGAAATATAATGAGGGTTGTCATAGATCTTAAAGGTTTTGTTAACTAAAACCAACATATCCTCATCACTTACAATATTATCACAAGAGAGGAAGATGTTGGGAGATGGATGTAGGTAGGTTTCAATGGTCTCTTTTTGTGTTATGTTATCGACATGATTACCTATGGTTTTGTCCTCTTGTTTAATGATGTCTCGCCTAATAAGAGAGGTTAGAGGAGAGAAACAACTAGGGTTCTCAAAACTATCATAGATTAGTTTTTCTAACACTAAAATATCTTCTTCACATGTAGGAGAGATATTAGGAGAAGAAAAAATGTGATTTTTATGATTACCCAAGGTTTCTTTCACTAAACTAAGCTCAATCATAGAAGGGATATTAGGAGAGGGATCAATGGCGAATAAAAAGAGAGGGGAGAGGACCTCATATTCATATGCACTTAACAAAAATTTCTTACAACACTCAAAAATATCTAAAAATAGCACATGAAGTATGATAACTATATATTTTTGCAATGAAAACACGATGTAATGATTCTCCTAAAAACTTGAAATGCAACAATGATAGAGAAAACGTACAAAAGGATAATGTAATTTTCATATTTCAAACAAGGTAGTTTATTGATTTCACTATGCAATGATCTAAAAATAAAATGTTATAAATACAAATTTGGAATTAAGCAATGCATAAAATGAACCGATTTAAGCTAGATTTAGTGAAATAAATGTAACAAAAACTCAGCCAACTCAAACAGATGATCAATGAAAACAAAAAAAAGTGTAAAAACAAGGTTTTAAATTCTGTAAAATGCAGTTTCAGATCTGCACTAGGACTAAATCGCCCAAAAGGGCATACGAGTCCCAGTGAGGGTTTTTTCACAATTTTTCAGCAAATTTTAAGTGATTTTTTATGCTTCCTGGTTTGAGTGATGTCTAAACTATGTTTAAATGTAGATTTCAAATGAAATTCAATGATGCAAGATGCAAAAATGCAACCTATATACACTTGTACTAATGCCAATTAAATAATGAAGACTCTAATGCAAAGTTAATGCAATCTAGATCTAGGATGACGATGCATTCCAAGTCAAAAAATGAAATATTATAAATGCATGTTCACCAAAATTTAAGATAGAAAATTTTCATCGTTGCGGTTTAGGACAAGGAACAACAATCTTCTACACTTCACATTCAAGGAAACCCTAGAGATCTTAATCCAACGATGAAAGTAGGGGAAAGAGATCTTGCAATAGGGTTTCCTAGGGTATGATTAGTTACTAAAGAGGGGTTCACCACCAAGATAGGGCTTGGAAATACTAATGAAAGGAAAGATCTAATGTTCAAACCTAGTGATGCATGAAACTTGAATGAATGACCTAGAAATGCATATAAATCAGAAGAACAAAATGGAAAAGTGTAGAAGAGCACCTAGAAACTTGTAGATGCTTGAATGGAGATCTGAAATGCTAAATAATTTGAAATTAGGGCACACAGGGACTCATACGCTAGTCTGGGCGTATCAATCCCAAACTAAGGTTTTTGGGCTGAAATAGGTTTCTAATAGTGCTAATGTAGGATCTTTAGAAATCTTGAGATTTTTTTGTACTGGGACTCATATGCCACAAGTGGTGTATCAATCCCACTCTAATTTTTTGGAGGATTAAGACCTAATTCTACTCTCCTATCTCTACTCTTCCTATCACACATTGTTTCTAGATCTGAAAAATTGATTTCGGACCTATATAAGACTTTTTGTGACCTTGCAAGAGAGGAGACAACTCAAACAACTTCCTTCAATCTTATACCCCAATCTTCAAAGATCCTTCAAGCTCCAAGACACCTTGATCTACAATAACACAAATAGAGAGGGAAAAACTTGTTGATTGTTAGGGAATAGGGGTTTTCCTTGGTCAAACGCCTTTTAGGTTATTAAACCAAATGATGAGATAATGAAATTAGGATATGAAACATGAAATGTGGAACATGAAACATGAACAATGATACCGTTTATGGTGTCTTATATATCTACACCCTAACATGAAGTGGCCATGACGAATGTAGATCTAGATCTTGAACTTTGATATGAAACAATGCTTGTCAATGGATCTTCAATGCTACATCACAACCATAGCTCAACAACATGCTTGATGCTTTATATCCTTGAAATGATGATGGATCCTGGATTTTTGAAACAATTGATGAATAATTCTCCTCTTGAATGCCTTTGAAATTCTCTTGTAAAATCTCTTAATGCTCTTGTAAAGTCTTGGAATGCCTAACTCTTGATGGATTATGTTATATCATGAATGCTTAGAAAAATAATGATTTGAGACCTTGTTTATATAGGAAATCCATACAAGTTACCATTTATTAGATCCCAAAGGCCAACATTCATAAAATTTGAATTAAAAACCTTGATTTCCCACTCGAAACCCTAAAAAGGGGCCAAATGGGACTCATACGCCACCTCTGGCATATGGTTCCCACCTCGGTGGGACTCATACGCCCAAGGTGGAGTATGGATCCCACAAGACAATTTTAGAGAGAGAAAGTGTCGAGGAGTTAATAAAGTAAGTCTATTTGTTGATCTTGTAGAGATTTTGGTTGAAATATGCCTCAAGATGCATAATATAGGGTCTTAGGGGCCTATTAATGATGATATGAAGGTCATAAATGCAAGAGGGCCCAAAAATCAATGTGAAAATGTAAATAAATATACTTTACAACATTAAATTAAGGCTAAATTAGGTCTATTTAGCTTAAAAGGGCCCTAAATCGTGTTCAACACATTACAACACTATATTAAGTAAATATTAGGTCCAAGGGCCCTAAATTTAATGTGAAGGTGTAAATGAATACACTTTAGAATATTAAATCAAGACTAAATTAGGTTTGTTTAGCTTAAAAAGGGCCCAAGACCTAATGTCAATGTGTAAAACACATCACAACACTAGATCAAGGCAATATTAAGTTCATTTTAACATTAATCATTCCCAAATCAAGAAAGGAAAAGGGATACTTTTCCATTGTTACATCTAGCCCCCACTTTAGTGAGACGGTGAATTTGCTTCAAACTCACCCAAAATTAGACATCAGAGAGGGGTCCAATTGTACTAATGTGGATGGTCTAGGATAAAAAGGATCAAAGGAGGTGGTCAAGCCCTAGGATCCGAGATCCTACATCAAACTGACATAAGCACAAAAGGACACGCACAAGGTGTATGATATTCAGCAAAAGAAGATATGCAAAAATGCATTGTCAAAGACTAAAAGGAAAAATAAAAAATAAAAAATAAAAATAAGAAAAAAGAGGTGGATCAAACTTCAATCATTTTTCCAACATGGTGTGGATCAAATCTAGGTTGTTTGTCAAAAAATTCATGCTCACTCTAAGGAAATGGAACTTTAGGCTATCCATTGAGTGAGTAATCCAAGAAGATGAGACACATACACACGCAGCCAGAATGTGCTCACACACACACACAAGTGGCTACTGAAAATTCATGCCTCAAATCAGCTTCCCATCCACCCATACCAAAGCTATACCTCCTGATAAATTTGATAAGGTGCCATGCAAAAATGAACTTCGAGCTTCATGAGGAAAGAAAAGCTTTGTATGCATGAAAATCATGAACAAACAATATGGCTCCACAGGCATGCAAAGTGTGTTATGCAAGGTGGCCATATAACTAAAATTTTGTAAATGCAAAATGTAAAGAACGTTCAAAAGAGTCTTGCTTAGTTCATGTGAGATCTTAACTTAGGGAACATTGTGCCTAATGTCTCTAAGATAGGACCAATCGAAGAATAAAATATTCACAACTTAGGGGATACATTGTGTCGTATCAAGCCACTAATAGGAATATAATATGCTAAGAGAGATCACGATCTTGTGGGACATCACACCCAATGTCACCACAAAGTGAAAAATGCATCACATGAAGTAAGAAGACTACACCATGAAACATGAAAAATAAAATTGCAAAAGAATAATGTCAATGTATGCCCCCACATTAAATAAATTGTTGAATGCCATGCTATGAGCAATTACTTTAAAGTAGAAAATGATAAATTCTAACAATAAAGAGGATATGAGAGCCAACTTGGAAATCCCTATGCCAATTCATATATTTCCAAATAAAACTAAATCATAAATAAGTATGTAACATGGGAGCCAACTTAAGACATGTCATTCACATCCCAAGCTTGCTCTTATATGTACGTGATAAGTGATCAACTAGTCAAAACAGACAATTAAAAGTGACATATGAGGACAAGGATACCAAACCCCTTTCCCCCACTTAGTGCAAGACGAGGATGAGCTAAGGTGATTGATGATAGGTTTGAAATTCAATATGGATTAGAGGAATTAGGTACCCCAACATAAGGAAGAGCACCACACTCCTTAATATGTTGAATTGTAACACTTAAAGCCTTGCATTCATTAGTATAATGACCATGAAATCTATGATATGCACAAAAATAACTCTCAAGTAGTAAAAAAAAATCATGTTCTTGGAGGGAGGGATATCAAACGATCTTGGAGAAGTCTCAAAAAGATACCCTTTTGATCAATAGTAAAGGATGTTTATTTATTTGCACAAGATGTCATACACACACTAAATGATAAAGCCTTAGATGAAAATGGAGATAAAAATGGTAAACCTAAATCTTTCTTCAAATAGTATGGTATATCGATTTTCTTCATATGTTCATTGAATCCAAGTGTAGGAGGAAGATCCTATCCCATACCATAACAATCATTCAATTCAAATGAAGGGAGTTTATGCTTCTAAGAAGAATTGGCTTCTTCATGATCTAAATTAAATCCTTTTTGAAGTTATGCATCATCCCTTCATGAGGGATGGGAGTTACATAGCCCCCTTCACCACCATGGGTTAATGTTGTAGAACCAAGTTGAGAAAATGAAACACAGGGTTGTTTTGGTTGAGATTGTGAGATATTTCACTCCCCCATAAAGGAAGGTGTAAAACCCCAATCATTACTAGAACTTGTATTTGAAAATTAATCATTTGTATGTGACTCTTTGGACCTTGAGGGTGAGAGTTTGGATTCTTTATTGAAAGGAGGTGTAAAATATAACAACCCCAAATTATCACTAAAGAGTTTAGGATTAACACCAGCTTGTATAGGTTCAAGTTTTGATTTTGGAATGAAATTATTACATGAGTTGGAAGTGTTGTGATCATATGATTTATAGCTTCGTTCATCTTCTTCAATCGTATATATCTTGTTCTTGTATTCAAATTTCATTGCACGGTGAAGAGTAGATGTGACTTGCTTTATAGCATGAATCCATGGTATCCTTAGGAGAAGATTGTATGAAAGAGGTCTTGGCATGATATGGATAGGGGTAGGAAAAATTACATGTCCGACCTAAATAGGTAATGTGATCATTCCTAATGGATGCCTATTAACATTTTCAAATCCATAAATATGAACATCATTAAGTTGGATAAGCCTCTTGTCCACGCCAATTTTTTCTAGGAAGTCAATTCTACAAACATTAAGAATTGCTCCATTGTCTATGAGAGTGCACTTAACTACAGTTTCATTAATGATCACCTTTATCATCAAGGCTTCATTTTTGTTTTGAATCTCAAGTGAGGGTAATTTATATTTAGGGAATTTGACTTCTGACTATGTGACTTATGTAGGATGAAAGGAGGATGTTACATTATTCAATTTCATAGAAGATTGGATCTCCTCCTGCTTTATGTGCAATATTTCTTGGAATATCCAATTGTATGTAGGTGATAGTTGAATAAGTTGCCATATGAATATATTGGCGGGAGTCTTCTTAAGATCTTCAACTACATTATGAAAAGGTGAATCAAGGGCACTTGGAAAAATATTTTGATGCAATAGTAATGAAGCAGGAGGGGTTCATGGTTTCCTACATGTTTGAGCAATTGTGTTATATCTCGATTGCTACAAAACATCATTATTGTTAAGTTGCATTAAATATTTTAGGAAATATCTAATTTTATTTTTATGTGGATCACTAATGGAAGGTGACAGAGAAGGCTCACTAGTTAAAGGAGATCCAATGTGTGTCATCATCACCTCAAAAAAATTGTCCTTATTTGCATGATCTCTTAGTGAAGAGGAATCTAATGTCACTTCATCATATTCACCTAAGGAAGCTTCATTACATGTTTCATTGTTTAGATTTTCTTACACCATGATATCCTCACTAGGAGGAGAGTTTTTAGGAGAACTACAAACTAGATGTTCATGAAATTCAAAGGTTGGTTCTTCTAAAATGACTTCATCACAAGTAGGGGAGTTATCAATGGTTGGATTGTTTTTTTTATCAATGATGGTGTTCTTTTATTCAATAATGTTTTCCCTAGGGGAAGAGAGACAAATAATATTTTTATGACTTTCATCGATTTCATTTTCTAACATCAAATTATCTTCATCACAACTAGGAGAGATACTAGGAGAGGAACAAATGTGATTATCAAGATTGTCCAAATTTTCACTCCTTTATCCCATAATGTCTTCCAAAGTAGGATATATATGGGAAGAAACATAAAGAGGGTTGTCATAGATATTAAAGGTTTGATTATCTAACACCAACATATCATCACTAAATATATTATCACAAGAAGAGGAAGATGTTGGGAGATGGACGTAGGTAGGTTTCAATGGTCTCTTTTTTTTATTATGTTATCATCATGATTACTTATGGTTTTTTCCTCTTGTTTAATGATGTCTCGCCTAATAGGAGAGTTAAGAGGAGAGAAACAGCTAGGGTTTTCAAAACTATCATTGATTAGTTCCTCTAACACTGAAATATCTTCTTCACAGGTTCGAGAGATGGTAGGAGAAGAACAAATATGATTCTTATAACCACCCAAGGTTTCTTTCACTCGACTAACCTCACTCATAGAAGGGATATTAGGAGAGGGATCAATGAAAAACAAAAAGAGAGGCAAGAGGACCTCATATTAATATGCAATTAACAAAGATTTCTTACAACACGCAAAAAGATCTGAAAATAGCACATGAAGTATGAAAACTATAATTTTTTATAATGAAAAAATGATGTAATCATTGTCCTACAAAATTGAAATGCAACAATGATAGAGCAAACATGCAAAAGGATAATGCAATTTTTAGATTTCAAACAAGGTAATTTATTGATTTCACTATGCAATGATTTGAAAATAAAATGTTGTAAATACAAATTTGGAGTTAAGCAATGCATGAAATGAACCAATTTAAGCTAGATTTAGTGAAATACATGTAACAAAAACTAAGACAACTTAAATAGATAACTAATGACAACAAACAAAAGTGTAGAAAGAAGGTTTTAAATTTTCTAAAGTGCAGTTTCAAATTTGCACTGGACTAAATCACCCAAAGGGGCGTATAAGTCCCAATGAGAGTTTTTTCACAATTTTCAGTAAATTTTAAGTGTTTTTTATGCTTTTTGGTTTGAGTGATGTCTAAACTAAGTGAAAATGTAGATTTCAAATGAAATTCAGTGATGAAAGATGCAAAAATGCAACCTATATGCACTTTTACTAACGCCAATTAACTAATGCAAAGTTAATGAAAAGTAGATCTAGGATGATGATGCACTGCAAATTAGAAAATGAAATGTTCTAAATGTAGGATCACCAAAATTTAAGATAGAAAACTATAGTCAATAGGGTTTAGCACATAGAACAACAATATTCTATACTCCACATTCAAGGAAACCCTAGAGATCTCAATCCAGGAATGAAAGTAGGGGAAAGAGATCTTGCAATAGGGTGTCCAAGGGTATGATAAGTGACTAAAGAGGGGTTCACCACCAAGTTAGGGCTTGGAAGTACTAATTAAATGCAAGATATAATGTTTGAACCTAGTGATTCATGAAACTTGAATGAATGACCTAGAAATGAATATAAATTAAAAGAACTAACTAGAAAAGTGTAGAGGAGCACCTACAAGCCTGTAGAGGCTTGAATGATCTGAAATGCTAAATAATATGAAATAATGGTACATTAGGAATCATATGTTATTCTGGGCCTATCAATCCCAAACTAAGGTTTCTAGGCTGAAATAGGTTTATGACAGTGTTGATGTAGGGTCTTTAGAAATCTTGATATTTTTCTATATTGTGACTCATACGCCACCAGTGGGGTATCAATCTCGCTCTACATTTTTGGAGGGTTAAGAGATAATTTTTCTCTCCTATCATTTCACTTGCGGTTGCACTTCGTTTTTGGATCTGAAACTCTAATTTTGAACCTGTAGAAGAATTTATATAACCTTGCCACTGATGAGACAACTCCAACAACTTCCTTCAATCTCCAAGACATTTAGATCTGCAATCACACATGTAGAGAGGGAAAAACTTGTTGATTGTTAGGGAATATGCGTTTTCCTTATTCAAACCCCTTTTAGGTAATTAAACCAAATGATGAGATAATGAAATAAGGATATGAAACATAAAACATGAACAATGATACCTTGAATGATGTCTTATAAATATGCACTCTAACATGAAGTGTCCATGAGGAATGTGTTGTGCAGCTTTACACACACGCCCCTCTCAAAGTGGCGACCCTTTGTGGGCTTGGTCTTTTGGCCTGTCTCGGTGGCTTGCCCCCTCTTTGTGCTTATCTTTGAAAATATTGGGGTTTTGATCCTTGGTGCTTGTCTTCATCTGAGGGTGCATTTGTGTTGAGTTCCTGGTGGTTTTGGGGGATCTTGCAGATGTCCTCTCTGGGGTGGTCTTCTTTTGCCTCCTGTTTTCTCCCTTGTTGTTTTGTTTGGGTCCTAAGGGTTGGTTTTATCCATTAGCTTTCCCTAGTTTTCCTTGTTTCCTTTGTTTTGTCGGAGGCAGAACCGGGATGGGACTTAACTTTGAACTTTTGCTAAGTTTCGGGTTGGGTTCCCATTTTTCTTTCGGCTTCACTCCCTACTTCCTCACTTTTTCTATTGTTTTGTTTGTTTTATCCTAAGGGTTGCTTTCCTCCCTTAGGTTTTATTCGCTTCATTTTCCCTCTCTTTTATTGGAGGTGGGACCGGGATGAAATCTTACTCCTAAATTTTTTAAAGTTTGCAATCCCTTTTTCATTCTCGTTCTCGCTCCACCTCCCGCGTTCTCATCTTCTTCGTTCTTTCATTCATCTTCGGCCTTCGGGTTGGTTTTCCACTCATGGGTTTTCTCCGATTTCCTCTTTTGTCGTTACATCAGGACTGGGACCGGGATGGATCCGAACTTTGAACTTTGCAAAGTTCGTGTTTCCTTTACGTTCTCATTCTGCTTCCGTCAGGTGGGTTTTGGTTCCCATTCCACCTAGTTTCCCTTTGGGTTTCCTTTTCTTCGCGTTTCCTTCCCGTTCCGCCTCTGCTTCCACTAGGGTGGGTTTTGGTTCCCGTTTCATCTACTTTTTGTTTGGTTTCCTTCCCCATTCATGTTTTTCCTCTACTTCCATCAGGGTGGGTTTTGGTTCTCGTACCGCCTGGTTTCCCTTTGGGTTTCCTTTTCGTTCGCATTTCCCTCCCATTCCGCCTTCGCTTCCACCAGGATGGGTTTTGGTTCTCGTTCCGCCTAGTTTCCTTCCCCATTCTTGTTTCGCCTCTGCTTCCATTAGGGTGGGTTTTAGTTCCCATTCCACCTAGTTTCCCTTTGGGTTTCTATTTTGTTCGTGTTTCCTTCCCATTCCACCTCCACTTCCATTAGGTGGTTTTTGGTTCCCGTTCCGCCTGGTTTCCCTTTGGTGTCCTTCCCCATTCCGCTTTCGCCTAGGTTTTACATTTGGTTCTCTGAATTTAGGAATTCTATGAACCTACTTAGATTTAGATGGTGTATTTGACATTAATGGTGTCTTGTTTGAATGTAGGTTGGATCGAGCTAGAATTTCCAAGATGCACTTTCAAGATTTGGGCATGATTTGTGGGTGCAGTCAAGTATACTTTGCAACTACTGTCATGAGACCCTTTCCTGCACGCAAGGTCGGTGAATTTGATGTTCATTAATGTTGCATAGATTTGGTTGGTGGATTCAACCTAGTTTAGTTTGATCTGGGCCATCTGTTTGTCTGGCTCTAGTTTGGTTGGTTGCTCGTTTTCCTCTTGGTGTACGCACGTGTGTTGCTATTCGCGCGAGGGGTTCATTTATTGTTGGGTGTGGCTCGAGGATTCATCCCCTGTTGTGTGTGATCCTAGGTTGATCCGATGGGGTCCTTGTTGCATTCATTATTGAGCAGTGGGTTATTGCAGACTGTTGGGGCCGATCTGGTTGGTGGTCGTGGTTTCTTGTAACCCTAGCTTTATTTCCCGCAGGGCTATCTTTCTATAAGGATGGCATTCTACCTCATTTTTAAGGGTTGGAATAATTGGCCAAGCTGGTTAAGTTGGTTACCAATCAAGTTTAAGCAGTAGATTTAGCAGCAAAGTAGCATGTTAGCAGATTAGGAGTTAGTTTTATATTTTCAAGCAAATGTTGTAACAAACCAGGAATGTTGTGAACATGATGATTTAATACAAATTGAAGGCATTGTGTCATGACTGGTGCCTCCTTTGCATTGGATAATCTTGCATGTTTCTTGTTCTATCTTTAAAATTGCATGAGAATGATTGGATGTAGTTTAGATTTAGTACATAATGTTGATGATTTATTAACTGGAGTGTTGTAGCAATCCCTTGTTCATATCTTAGGTGACTTTGATTGTGGCAATGTTGTGTAAGGTCAATCTGCACCTCATATTCATGCGCTTAGTTGAACTATATGTGTTCATTCAGCCTTCTTGAATGAGGGCCTACAGCCTGAAAATCTTTAACACCCTAGAAGATTGCACTGTTCTCTGCAAGATTGCAAGTATAGCCTGGGTCGACCTTAAACTTGACCAGAAACTAGTTTAAGGGATTGGTCCATTCCAAATATTTCATCATTTACATGATTAGTTTTAGAATTAGTGTTAGCAATCAGAACTTTTGAAACCTTCATCTTTTTCTATTTCTTTTATTAAATGGTTAGAACTTGAAGTTAAAGCATCACCATATCTTAAATTTAATGATTTTAGAGCTTCCAGTACTTGTACGTAAGACCCCTTGTGATTACTAGCATATTCACATTTTATCATTGAGTTTTTTCTACTGAATTATCATAACTTGATACCCGAAATACCTTGGGGTTATCTCTTTGTTCATAGAGATTAACCTTTTAAGAGAGATAAGATAACTTCTATTTTGTTTGAGTTGTTGTCGTGCAGAAACACCAAATAACGGGATTGGCACTAAAAGGAGGAGCAACAAGCAAGATGGAGCATTTTCCAAATGCCATTTCTCCTGGGAGGATCAGAAGGAGAACCAGATCTGTACCATGAGAAGAAGAAGAGTTTCAAGAATTACCACCTCCAACCAGATCAAGAAGGACAAGAAGAAGGCAAGAATCATCATCCAATCCCTTATTTCCATCATCTTCACCACCACCCACTCCATCTTCATCAGATTATGAGATTGTTTCCACTCCACAACCCCAACCATTCATCCATCTACCATAACCACCTCCACTGATGGCTTTCTTGGAAAATAACCCATCACCCTTGACATTCAACAACTATAATGTTATGCCCAAAAGCCTTGAGCATTTTTGCTCTAAGTTTCATATGAATGACCCAAATAGGACAGCAAAGGAGCATATTAGGATCTTTTAGACCTATCTGAGGGATGGAGGAATTAATCATGAAGATGTTGCATGTTGACTCTTCCCCTATTCGCTAGGAGAAGAGGCTTTTTACTGGTATAACCACTTACCCGTTGCCTCCATCCATAACTGGGCAGAGCTTGAGGCTGCATTCCTGCTAAAATTCAAGATCCCCATCAGTGCTAATGAGCTATACATTCAATTTAATGGGTTAAAAAAAAGAGGGGATCATTCAACAATAGGTTCCACCGAGCATATACCAGACTCTAGGCCCCTTATGCTAGAAATGAGGACACTACCCTAGAGGTCTACTTTGAAGCCCTTGACAACCTTACCTCCACTTTCCTTAAGTGGAGAACTAATCCACCAAATACCTTGCTCACTCCATATATGGAGGTTGTTAAGGTCAATACAAACCTAAGACAACACTTGTCTGAACCTCTACCATCTCTAAGACTAGTTGCTCACCCAAGCCAAGTCCAATCTCTCACCCAGGGTTTGATTAATCACACGCCCATCATGAATCCTATTCCACAGTTTCCTCTAGTCCCTCACCCGGGTCATCCAATAAACCAAGTCCAACCAATGCCTAGTTATCCCCAGAAAAATGATAACCATCCCCTCCATTCACCGCCCCAAGCTAATTTCTGCACATATTTGCAAAACTTGAAAGTTTTGAATTAATCTATAGATTTTGGAGGAGTGTCAAGGAACTCCCTAAACATTGTGAATCTAGTCCCTTACAACAATCCAAATAAAGAAAGGTTAGATGAGATGACTGAACAAATAAAGAAGTTGAACATGGAGGTAACCTACTTGAGGAACCAAAACAATCACTTCCAAGCTAATCAGAATAGCATGCAATCAAGTTATAACAGAGGGCAATACTAAGACAAAAATCAAAACTATGAAAGAGGACAAGGTTCTGGTCAAAACTTTGATAAAAAATCAACAAGGTTGACAAGGATTTGAAAGAAGACAACCACCTAGGCAAAATAGTCCATGGAACACTGGGCCTAACAATGGAGGGGTTCCCACTCCCCTAGATCAACCTTCCATTCCTGAGAAACCTCCAGGTGGGGTGTACCTAGTAGAGGCCAATTTGTTCGGATGGTGTAGGCTTCACAAGACCAGTCAGCATTCTGAGCTTGACTGCCACGAATTTCAAACCACTGCTTCCATTTTTCAATATGAATTTGAAAACAACTCCACTAGCCAAGATTTGGTGCCCTCAAATCCCTATGATTCCCTGGTGTTAGTATTGAATCATGCTCCTTTCCCAAGGGATGAGGAGAATTAACTAGAGGGGGAATCAAGTAGTCAGAATGAAGAGGCTGAACAAGTGCTTAATGAAGATGAGATCTCTCAGTTGTTTTATGAAGAAACTGAGAATGACAATGGCCCATTGGATGAAGAAGGGGTTAATATTGAAGAGGTGCAGATGTTCCAGCAACCTGTTAGAAAATATGTTCTAAGGAGCAAGCCCCATAGGGATCCACAAGCTGGAGGACCATTCACCACATCTACCCCTCCACACAATTTTCCTACTCCACCGGATCCACATGCCAATAACAACCCATCCTACCCTCAATTGCCAACACAATACCTCACAAAGGAAGGACAACCAAATGTTTCCAAAGGAAGCATTGTTGATGCAACTAAGGATAAGAAAGTTGGTCATTCCAAGGAGCTCCACACTAATTTGAATATGGATCAGCTAGGAGAATATGTCACTGAGGAACTCAGAAGGGTAAAGGTGATTCTTTCTAATTTTGAGTTATTAAGAGTTCCTAAAATCAGAAATGTAGTCCTTGGGTCCTTTAATTCAAATATAGCAATGTTGGGAACAGCTACCAATGAGGCAGTTGCAAGGCCTCCTAGTTCATAAATGCCCAAAGGTCCTAGTCTGTCACAACTCAGGGATAGGGGTAAAGAAAAAGATAAGATTCAGGTTGCCCAAGCTGACTCATAGTTGAGTTTATTCCAAGGAAAAATGGAGACCCTGCCTTTTCTGATTTCCATTCATATATTTGGTAAAAATGTGCACAACTACCTGCTAGATTCAAGGGCGTCCACAAATGTTATGCCATTTGATGTCTACAGGGCTCTTGGTATTACCCCTATAGCTTGCCAAAATAAATTCACCCAATTAGACAAAATAGAGGTGAACATCGTAGGAGAACTAAATATGATTCCCATGCAGGTTGCCTCAGATCCTAGAGTGCAAAAAGTGCTCAATATTTAGGTGGTTGACATTCTTGACACCGATGGTCTGATCTTAGGTAGGGATTTCACCAAGGCACTCAATGGTTACACATCCATAGATCACTCCCATAAGTGGCTCCCCTAGAAGGGAGTACCAAATCATATGAGAATTGAGAGAGAACCTAGAATGAAGTATGTCATCACCGAATATCAAAATACTTTAAATGAGATACTGGTGACAGAAGTCAGTATGGGGAACTATGTCCACGCCTCCCCTACTTTGGACATAGAGGAAATCTTGATGTTACAAGGCTCTTCTGGTGAACCTACATCAGAAGCCAGCAACTCTGAAGTGCCACTTGAAAAAGTAGAGAAACTTGACAATCAAGAAGAAAAACAACTCAGTTTGTTGGATAACTTACAGGAGTTTATCCAGAAATCTATAAAGGATTAGATACAGCTGGGTAGAAATATGAACTTTGAAGAATTTCTTATTCCTAATTGGTGCCAAATCCATGATGCTCCTCATTCTGAATTAGAATGTTGTTTGTGTCAAATTGTAGTAGAGCAAACACAAAGGCATATCAATACAACCCCAACTGTTAAGTCAAGCATAAGGATCATTCAAAATAGTCAAAGGGAGAAGGATCCAAAACCTCCTAAGGAACCTTTGGGTGATAGTAAGGATAGAGACATTCCAAGAAAAGCAGGAGCTAGTGATTGTTGGACATTAAGGTTTCATGGATCCAAATCCAAACAAGGTGTTGGAGCAGGGCTTGAGCTTATCAGTCCTAAGGGTAAAACCTACTTTGCTTCTCACATACTCCAATTCCAATGCACTAACAATGTGGTTGAGTATGAAGCCCTAGTTCATGGGATACTAATTGCATTGAGAAAGAAATTTAAAATCCTCCAATTGTTTTGAGATTTTGAACTCGTGGTCAGGCAAGTGAGAAAATAATATTCATGCCATGACAAAAGGATGGCCAATTACAGACACAGAGTCTGGGACCTTATTGAAGGATTTGATGCCTTCAACATTCAACTGATACCTCAGTAAGAATCAAACTGTGGATTATCTAGCACAAGTAGCAAGTACATTGCAGCCTTTTTCACATTTAGTATTAAATAAATTGGTTGTGTAACTTGTTCTAGTAGCCTCATTGCTCGACAATGTCACCAATTTTTTAGGTATTTGAAGATGATAGGCACATTCTTTATTTTATTACTAGCTATGATGTGTTTTTTTCCCAACTAATTGATGAGGTTGAGCCTCAGGAGGCCTAAATTGACCTAGGAGGAGTCCTCAATTTGAAAACTAGCACCATACCAAGGGTCATGGTGCAGTTAGAAAGGATCTTTGATTTGGATAGGATCAGAGATCAAGAGCAAAAAATGAAAAGGGAATCCCTCAACTGTCAGTGTGAAACGTACAACATGGCGACCCAAGGTGATTTCAAGAACATCTTTATTGGTAAGGTGTACACTCTAGAGGAGAGGAAGGGAATTATTGATGCCTTGAACACATATCAGGATGTGATAGCCTAGAGCTATGATGACTTGAGAACATATGACACTTTGGTCATTCCACACACAATTCCTCTCAAGTCAAATGTTAAGCCATTTAGGCAAAGACAAAGACCAATCAATGCTTTGTTGGAGCCCATTACTCAGAGGGAAGTAGAGAAGCTACTCTCAGCACAAATCATATTCCTAATGATACATTTAACATGGGTCACAAACTTGGTTCTAATCAAGAAGAAAAATGGAGAAATTAGACTATGTGTCGATTTCAAAAACCTGAAAAGAGCATCAGAAAAAGATAATTATCCAGTCCCTTCACTAGATGAAATGCTTCAGGTTGTCAATGGACCTTAGATGATGTCCTTTTTGGATGGGTACTCTGGATACAATCAATTCATGGTTGAATATGAGGATAGGCACAAGATTTCCTTCACTACAAAATGGGGAACCTTTGCTTACCAGAGAATGCCCTTTGGGTTAATCAACATCAAAGCTACATTCCAGATTTATATGCATATTTCCTTTAGATACATCATTTGCAAGTGCATAATCATCTACATGGATGATTTAACAATCAGTTCCAAGAAGAGAGGTGATCATATTGCAGATTTGTGCAAGGTATTCTAAAAGTGCGGGGAATTTGGTATTTTGCATAATCCAAAGAAATGCATCTTTAGAGTCACTGAGGGAAAGCTATTAAGACATGTTATTTCAAAACAAGGTATTTCCATTGATCCCGAACGAGTGGAGGCAATAATGAAAATTCAACCCCCTGCAAGCAAGAAAGAAATGAATTCATTCTTTGGCAAGATTAACTTTGTCAGGAAATTTATCACCGGATTTTCAGAAATAATCAAGCCCTTAAATTCCATGTTGAAGCAAGAAGCAAAGGTTGAATGGAATGCAGAGGCTAAGGAAGAATTTGCAGCAATCAAGAGAGTTATTTTTGAGGCCCCTATTTTGGTAAGTCTTGATTATGTGAATCCATTCTACATCTATTCATTTGCTTCTGATCACTCATGTGCGGGCTTGTTAACACAAAAGTTTGATCAAGGTAATGAACACCCCATGGCATTCATGAGTGTACCTTTGCAGGATGTCGAGCTGAAGTATCCTAGTGTTGAAAAGAAGGCTTATGCCTTGATCCAAACTATGAAGAAGTTTAGGCACTGCATATTGAGAAACAAGGTCTTTGCTATAGTCCCTCATCCAGCAGTCAAGTTTTTGTTGATGCAAAATGAGCTGGGTGAATGTAGAGCCAAGTGGGTAGCTATGTTATAAGAATATGATATTGAAATCTAACCCATGAAGTTGGTAAGAGGGTAGGGACTAACCAAGACAATGGTAGAAATGGGTCCTAACCTTGTAGCCCAGCATTATAATCTTGAAGATTTTTCTCTGGGGGATTGGTATGATGACATTATCTACTACTTGTTGAATCAGTAATGTCCCAAACACCTTAATTCAATACAAAGGAGATCTCTACGTTTGAAGAGATGAATTTTTATGATGAAGGGATTTGACTTATACAAGAGAAATCATGAAGGTGTCTACCTATGATTCCTAGGGAAGGAATAAGCAAGGAGAGTGATGACTAAATTTCATGCTAAATATGGCACATGCCATGGTTCAGCACCTTCCACTGCAAATCAAATTTTAAGGGTAGGCTATTATTGGCCTACCTTGTTCAAGGACACACATCACCACGTGAGAAATTTCCATGTGTGTCAAACTACAGCAAGCAGGGAGAGGTGTGCAACTCTTCCACTTCAATCTGTCATAGAGGTAAAACCATTTGCACAATGGGGAATGGATTTCAATGGTCCAATCAACCCATATTCATATGTAGTCCATAGGTACATTCTTACCATAACTGATTATTTTACTAGGTGGACTGAAGCTCTTGAATGCAAACAATGTACTTTTGAAGTAGTAATCAATTTCATGGAATCAGGTATCATTAATCACTTTGGTTGTCCATTGGATATAGTTTGTGACAATGGTTTTGCATTTGCATCTTTAAAGTTTTCTAACTGGGCTTATGATCATGGAATTTCCATAAAGTTTGGATCCAATTACTATCCATAGGGGAATGGCTTAGCTGAGTCTTCCAATAAGAACCTTCTGATAGTCATCCAAAAACTACTAGAAAAGAATCCCAAGGGTTGGCATACCTAGCTTAGATTTTCTCTTTGGGTAGACCTCACTAGACAAAAAACATCCTTAGGAACCTCTCCCTACCACTTAGTGTATGGCTTGGAACCTATTTTCCCCATCCAGCTGAAGATTCCTACCCTGCAATTCATCAATGAATATTATGATGGAGAAGATAAGCGTGAGGCCCACTTGATTGAACTGTTGCACCTTGAAGAGAGAAGAGATGATGCCCTAGAAAACTTTTCCAAACATCAGGGTATAGTGAAAACATGGTTTGATAGGAGAGCCAAGGTGAAAGCCTTTAGAATCTTTGACTTGGTTCTCTATTGGGCTAAATCCCATGAGAAAAAGGGGGAGCATGGAAAATTTGACAAACTTTGGCTTGGCCCTTATCAGATTGCAGAGATTCTGTGAGATAATGCCTTCCATTTGAAAACCCTCACTGGAGGAGATATCCCACTACCTATCAATGGGTATTATTTGAAGCATTATTTCCAGTCTTGATTTGTTCTTGACTCTATCCTTGTACATAAGTAGATTAGGTTTCCTTTCTGTTATGTTGTTTTTTGCTTTGGTTTTTGTGGGGTTTCTTTTGGTTTTGGTCTGCTTGTCTACTGCTCGGGTTAGTTTTCCCTGATGCTTTGCTAATCGCTTTGGGTTTGTCATACTCTCCTCTAGGCTGGTTGTATCTATACAATTGGTTGCTTGTCTGGGGTTGCTCTGGGATTTCTTTTAAAAACTTTTATCATCTTTTCAGACTCATTCAAACTAGGGAATTTCCTTCGTTTGATGTTGCATGGGCTGGGAGTAAGTGTCACTTGACTAAGTTGAAATTTGGAATATATTTGGGTCTTGTATCTTCACACAAATCTTAAGAGTTCTGAATTTGCACATGGTCTTTAGGAGGTCTGACTGGGTGAAAATCTTAAATCCTACTCCAGTTCCGATGTGATTCTCATCCTTGAGTGTGGGCTTCTTTGCTTGCAAGGTGAAAAGTAAAGATCTAAAAGAAAATCTCAAAAGAGAATATCAAAAGAAAAGAAAGAAAATAAGGAAAATCAAAACTGTTAACCTTTTCAAGGGTATCATAGTATCTCTACTGGGGATATGGATGCTTGGTTGGCAGTAGAAATATTCTAGGGAGGTTCATAGTGATAACCTCACTGGGGCTATGGATGCTTGACTAGAAGTGAGGCTCTATCTGGGTTGCTTTTGGGGTCAGAATCCTTAGGTGGCCTTGTCAGACTGAATTTTCTCCTTGTTGCAACTTAGGAAAGGAAAATAAATACATATGCACACACTTTGACCCTGGTAGAGGAAAGGTTAGCTTGTTAGTGGTTTATGAAACCTTGTCTATTTGTAACCTAATGGTTGGATTGAAACCAGAGATTCTGAGTTCATGATGCTAGTTTGTCATTGAAATGCTTCGTAGCATTTCCCCAGCGGAGTCGCCATTTGTTGTGCAGTTTTGCACACACACCCCTCTGAAAGTGGGGACTCTCTGTGGGCTTGATCTTTTGGCCTATTTTGGTGGCTTGCCCCCTCTTTGTGCTTATCTTTGAAAATCTTGGGGTTTTGATCCTTGACGCTTGTCTTCATCTGAGGGTTCCTTTGTGCTGAGTTCCAGGAGGTTTTTGGGGATCTTGTGGATGTCCTCTTTGGGGTGGTCTTCTTTTACCTCCTGTTTTCTCCCTTGTTGTTTTGTTTGGGTCCTAAGGGTTGGTTTTATCCCTTAGCTTTCCCTTGTTTTCCTTGTTTCCTTTGTTCTATCGGAGGTGGAACTAGGATGGGACTTAACTTTGAACTTTTGCTAAGTTTTGGGTTCGGTTCTCATTCCCATTTTAGCTTCGCTCCTGCTTCCTCTATTGTTCCATCATTTTATTTGTTTTGTCCTAAGGTTTGCTTTCCTCCCTTAGGTTTTCTTTGCTTTATTTTCCCTTTCTTTTGTCGGAGGTAGGACTGGGATGGAATCTTACTCCAAAATTTTCAAAGTTTGTGATCCCTTTTCATTCCCATTCCGGCTTCGCCTCCCACGTTCTCATTGTTTCGTTCATCTTCAGCCTCCGGGTTGGTTTTTCGCCCATGGTTTTTCTCCGGTTTCCTCTTTTTTCATTTCTTCGGGACCGCGAACGGGATGGATCCAAACTTTGAACTTTACAAATTTCGTGTTTCCATCCTATTCTCATTCTACCTTCACTTTCATAGGGGTGGGTTTTGGTTCCCGTTCCGCCTAGTTTCCCTTTGGGTTTCCTTTTCGTTCATGTTTCCTTCCTATTCTGCCTCCACTTCCATTGGGGTGGGTTTTGGTTTGTGTTATGCCTGGTTTCCCTTTGGTTTCCTTGCTCGTTCCCGTTCCGCCGCTACTTTCGTTGGGGTGGGTTTTGGTTCCCGTTCCACCTGGTTTCCCTTTGGGTTTCCTTTCATTCACGTTTCCTTCCCGTTATGCCTCTGCTTCCACCAGGGTGGGTTTTGGTTCCCGTTCCGCCTGGTTTCCCTTTGGTTTCCTTCCCCATTCCCATTCCACCTCCGCTTCCACCGAGGTGGGTTTTAGTTCCCATTATGCCTGGTTTCTCTTTGGTTTCCTTCCCCATTCCGCTTCCACCTAGGTTTTTCACTTGGTTCTCTAACTTTGGGAATTCTATGAACCTGCTTGGATTTTGATGGTGTATTTGGCATTAATGGTGTCTTGTTTGAATGTAGGTTGGATTGAGCTAGAATTTGTAGGATGTACTCTCATGATTTGGGTATTATTTTTGGGTGCAGTCAAGTACACTTTGTAGCTACTATCACGAAACCCTTTCCTACACGTAAGGTTGGCGTGTTTGATGTTCATTAATGGCAGGCATATTTGGTTGGTGGATTCAGCCTAGTTTTTTTTATTTGGGTTGTCCATTTGCCCAGCTCTGGTTTGGTTGGTTGCTCATTTTCCTCCTGGTGCATGTGCACGCAATTCAATTCATGCAGGGGGTTCATTTATTGTTGGGTGTGGCTCAAGGATCCATCCCCTGGTTGCGTGTTATCCCAGGTTGATCTGATGGGTCCTTGTTGCATTCATTGTTGAGCGGCGGGTTATTGCAGACTGTCGGGGCCGATCTGGTTGGTGGGCATGGTTTCTTGTAACCGTAGCTCTATTTCCCATGGGGCTATATTTCTATAAGGGTGGAATTCTACCTCATTTGTAAGGGTTGGAATAACTGGCCAAGCTGGTTAAGTTGATTACCAATCAACTTTAAGTAGTAGATTTAGCAGCAGAGTAGCATGCTAGCAGATTAGGAGTTAGTTTTATATTTTCAAGCAAATATTGTAACAAACTAGGAATGTTGTGAATATGATGATTTAATACAAAGTGAAGGCATTTTTCATGACTGGTGCCTCCTTTGCATTGGATAATCTTGTATGTATCTTGTTCTATCTTTAAAATCGCTTGAGAATGATTGGATGTAGTTTAGATTTAGTTCGTAATGTTGATGATTTAATAACTTGAGTGTTGTAGCAATCCCTGGTTCATATCTTAGGTGGCTTCTTGATTGTGGGAATGTTGTGTAAGGTCAACCTACACCTCATATTCATGTGCTTAGTTCAACTGTATGTTTTCATTCATCCTTCTTGAATGAGTGCCTACAGCCTGAAAAATCTTTAACACCCTAGAAGATTGCATTGCTCTCTGCAAGATTGCAGGTATAGCCTGGGTCGACTTTAAACTCAACCAGAAACTAGTTTAAGTTCATCATTTACATGATTCATCTTGGAAGTATTTTTAGCAAACAGAACTTCTGAAACCTTCATCTTTTGCTATTCCTTTTATTAAATGGTTAGAACTTGAAGTTAAAGCATCACCATATCTTAAATTTGATGATTTTAGAGCTTCCAGTACTTGTACATAAGACCCCTTGTGATTACCAGCATATTCACATTTTATCACTAAGTTTTTTCTACTGCATTATCATAACACTATACCTGAAATACTTTGGTTTTATCTCTCTATTCATAGAGATTAACCTTTTAAGAGAGATAGGATAACTTCTATTATGTTTGAGATGTTGTCGTGCAGAAACACCAAACAACAGAATGTAGATCTAGATCTTTAAATTTTATATGAAATAATGCTTGTAAATGGATATCCAATGCTACATCACAATACTATCTCAACAACATGCTTGATTCTTTATATCCTTGATATGATGATGGATCTTGGATTTTTCCAATAATTGATGAATAATTTTTCTTTTGAATGACTTAGAAATACTCTTGTAAACTTTCTTAACGCTCTTGTAAAGTCTTGGAATGCTTAACTCTTGATTCCTTATATCGATATCATGAATGCTTAGTGAAATAATGATTTGAGACCTTGTTTATATAGGCAATCCATCCAAGTTACCATTTATTAGATCCCATAGGCCGATATTCATAAAATTTGAATTTAAAATCTTGATTTCTTGCTCAAAACCCTTAAAAAGGGCTAAATGGGACTCATATGCTAGCTCTAGTGTATGGGTCATACCTAGGTTGGACACATATTCCCAAGGTGGTGTATGGGTCCCACAAGACCTTTTTAGACAGAGAAAGTGTTAGGGGGTTAAGAAATTAAGTCTATTTGTTGATTTTTTTGAGATTTTGGTTGAAATATGCCTCAAGATGCATAATATAGGGTCTTAGGGACCTATTAGTGATGATATAAAGGTCATAAATGCAAGAGTTCTGAAAACTCAAAGTGAAAGTGTAAATAATACAACATAAAATTAAAGCAAAATTAGGTCTATTTAGCTTAAAAGGGCCCTAAATCCAATGTGAATTTGTACAACACATTACAACACTAGATTAAGGAAAAATTAGGTCAAAGGGCCCCAAATTTAATGTGAAGGTGTAAATTAATACACTTTACAACATTAAATCAAGGAAAGGTTAGTTTTATTTAGCTTAAAAAGGGCCCAAGACCTAATGTGAATGTGTAAAACACGTCACAACACTAGATCAAGGTGACCTTAAGTTCATTTTAACATTAATCATTCCCAAAACAAGTAGGGAAAAGCGATAAGTTTTTTGTTGTTACATCTAGCCCCCAATTTAGTGAGAGGATGAACTTGCTTCAAACTCACACTAAAGTACACATTCAAGAGGGGTCCAAGTGTATTGATGTGGATGGTCTAGGATAACAAGGATCAAAGGACATAGTCAAGCCCCCAGGATGTGAGATCATACGTCAAACTGACATAAGCACAAAAGGACATGCACAAGGTGTATGATATGCAGAAAAAAAAGATACACAAACATGCAATGTCAAAGACTAAAAGGAAAAATAAAAATAAAAATAAGCAAAAAGAGGTGGATCAAGCTTCAATTGTTTTTCCAACACGGTGTGGATCGGATCTAGGTTTTTTTTTTCCTGAAAAATGCACACTCACTCTGAGGCAACGAAACTTCAGGTTGTCTGATGGGTGAGTAATCCAAGAAGGTGATACACATACACACACGATCGGTATGCGTTCACAGACACACGAGTGGATAATAGAATGTCATGCCTCATATTGACTTCTCGTTCAACCATACCAAAGCTATATGCCTCCTGATAACTTTGATAAGGTGCCACACAACAATGAAGTTCAAGCTTCATGAGGAAAGCAAAGCTTCATATGCTTGAAACTCATGAATAGAACAAGATGGCTCCAAAGGCATGCAAAGTGTGTTATGCAAGGTGGCCATCTAACTAAAATTTTGTAAATGAAAAATATAAAGAACGTTCAAAGGATTCTTGCTTAGTTCATGTGAGGTCTTAACTTAGGGAGCATTGTGCCTAATGTCTCCAAGAGAGGACCAATCAAATAATAAAATATTCAAAACTTAGGGGATGTAGTGTGTCACATCAAGCCACTAAGAGGAATATAATATGCTAAGAGACATCATTCTCTTGAGGGACATCACACCCAATGTCACCACAAAGAAAAAAATTCATCACATGAAGTAAGAAGACTACACCATGAAACATGAAAAATAAAATTGCAAAAGAATAATTCAAATGTATGCCCCCAATTTAAATAAATTTCTAAACACCATGCTATGAGAAATTACTTTAAAGTATGAAATGATAAATACTAATAATAAAGAGGACATGAGAGCCAACTTGAAAAGACCTATGTGAGGTCATATGTTTCCAAATAAAGCTACGTCATGAATAAGTATGTTAAATGCAAGACAACTTAAGACATGTCATTCACATCCCAAGATTTCTCTTATATGTATATGAGAGGCAATCAACTAGCCAAAAATGGCAATAAGTGACATATGAGGACAAGGCTATAGAACCCCTTGCCCCCACTTAGTGCAGGGATATTAGGAGAGGGATCAATGATGAACAAAAAGAGAGGGGAGAGTACCTCATATTCATATTGAACTACCAAAAACATACACAATAAGGAAAGAGGATTCCCTAAATAGGCTCCTAAGGTTTTTCACCTAGGACATCTTGGTTTAAAGAATGGCTCTCTTTCACACTAAGGTGTTCTTGGTGAGTTCATTCAAAGAGTTGGGAGTTGTGAGTGTGTGTGTTTTTGATGCCTAAGTGTTTTAATGAAATGAAACTAACTAAATATGAAATGTAAAGCAATGTAAACCTAAATTACATGTAAAGAAAACTAAATGACCTAAATGTATGCAAACTAGAAAGAAATAGGAAGGTACAAGAATGGTGCACCTAGAAACTTGTTGAGGCTAGAAATATTGTTGAATCTCAAATTCTATCCTACTAGGACACTTACGCCATTTTTGGTGACCTAATCTAGTTTCTAGGAAACTTTGTCAGAGCCCGTCTCTTCCAAAAGGGTATCCAAATCTACCAAAATCTTTGAAAGGCAGGTTCAGAGGGACTAGGTCACCATTTTTGGCGACCTTAATCCTCTTCTAATTTTTTGAAGATCAAGGAATGTAAATGAAAGCCCTCGGTCTATTCTTTTAGCTCCTCCAGGTATTAGTCCTGAAAGTGAAGAATCTGGTCTATGAGTGTCCTCCAAGCATCAACTAGGGTTTCTCCAACCTTGAAGAGATTAGAAAAGTTTTTGAATGATCTTCCACCTTGGTTCTTTGCTAAATTTTCACACAAGACCTACAAATCACACTAAGAGTGAAAACTTGTTAATTGTTAGGGATTAGGTGTTTGCCTTAGTCAAACCCCTTTTGAGTAATCAAACCAAAAATATGGAATAAAGTAATGAAGGATGAAACAAATGGAGCTTTACCTTGCTTTGATGATAGATCTTGAGTTGCAGCAATGGTGGATTCATCCCTTGGATACTTTAGCAAAGATGTCTTGGTGACCTAGGATGCAAACCCTAGCTTGCTTGAGAAGAGTGGTGAGGAGAAGAAGAAGAAGAAGAAGAGAGGAAAAAATAAGAATTAGGAGGTGCAAAATGAGGGGAGAAACCCTTATTTATACAATTTATGCCCTAATTTCCCTAAAACAACACCTCACAGACTGACCTTAGGGTTTTGGAGGTAAAATCCCAAAAGAAAATTAAGTTAAATTTTTTTTTTAAGCCATATGGGACTAGGTCACCTAAGGTGGCAACCTAGTCCACCTAGGAATTTTTTAGTGGTTGTTCAAGATTAAAATATGATTAATAATGTTTGTCGGGATTGTCTCACAAAACACACTTAAATTTGACTTGTAAGAGCATTAAGGGGTCATTTTTAGCATAAGAAAGGGTTGATTTAGTGATGACAAGCCTAGGAAAGTGTGAAAATTTCTTGCAACACATTACAACACTTTGGCACAAGGCTTGGAAAGGGGTAAAAATAGGTCCAAAATTTATAGGCAAGGGCCCAAATGAACAAAAAATGTCAAAGGCTACACTTTTTGGTGACACATTTACCCCCACTTTAGTGAGAGGATTAATTTGCTTCAACCTCACACTAAAGTAGCCCAATGGAGATGGTGAAGAATGACGAAGAAGAAGAAGAATGAAGAAGGTGATCAAGCCCCCAGGATTCAAGATTCTAAGTCAAGTCGACATCAATGCAAAAGACACATTCAAGGGTGAATGATATGTAGCAAAATGAGATACACAATCATGTGATGACAAGGACTAAAGAGAGAGAGAGGAGGAAATTAAAATGAGTTGGATCAAGCTTCGACCATTTGTCCAGCTAGTTGTGGATCAAATCTAAGTTTGTCCAAAAAGAAGATGTACCACTCTGGGGTGATGAGACTTTTGGTTGTCCATGAGGTGAGAAGGTCCAAAAGGTGAAAATCATAGGTAGTTGTGGGGAAATTCGTGTCACTGGAAGGGCTTCCCACTTAAACCATACCAAATTTATACCTTCTGATAACTTTAATAAGGCACCACAAAAGAAAATGACTTTTGAAATGATGATGTAAGGATTGTTCAAAGGGATTTTTATTTTGTTTATGCAATGTCTCATCTTAAGGAACATCAAGTGTAATATTTCCAAGAGAGGACAAATGTAAATGGACTCATCTTGTTTGCAAGAGAGGAAAAAATCATCTTTTATACAAAAGAGGAAAAATGCACATGTCTCATCCTGAGCAACGTTGTACCTAATGTTTTCAAGAGAGGGAGTCACAAGAAAAATAAAATATTATAATGAAATGTGAGTGTCGATGTATGCCCCCACTTTAAAGGAATTGCTAACACCATTACTATGAGCAAGTTCTTTAAAGTAGAAGAAGAAGAGGAGGACATGAGAGTTTGTTCAAAAGCCCTATGCCAAGTCATATGTTTTTGATAAGTTGCATCATGAAAGGAGAGTATGTCACATGCAAGTCAACTTAAAACATGTCGTCCATATCCCAATCTTGCTCTTATATGTTCATGAAAGGTTAACAACAATTCAAAAGAGACAAAGACAAGTGGCATATGATGAGAAGGCTAACTAACCCCTTGCCCCCACTTAGTGCAGGACAAGGATGAGCTGAAAGGATTGAGGAGATGCAAGATTGAGTGAAAAATTAGTATCAATAAGAGGAAGGAGGTGCCCCCACTAGAGGAAGAACACTAAGTTCCTTAAGATGTTGGATTTTATGACTCAAATCCTTACACTCATTAATGGAGTGATCATGGACTCAGTGGTAGGCACAAAAGGATTTTTTGTTGAAACATTTCTTTCGCATTCGGGAGGAAGGGAGATCAAGTGAGCTTGGAGGAGTCTCAACAAGATACCCTCTTGATCGAAGGTAGAAAGTGATCCTTTATCTTGTGACAAAGAGGTGTCTTCCTTAGTACAGGATGTCTTACATACACAAGGCACTTTAGATTGTGATATTTTATACACTCCTTTGGAGGACTGTGTAAAATCCAAATCAGTAGTGGGTTGTGAGATGACATTGGCCATAAGTAAAGAGTCCTTTGTATGTTGTGTTGCATGCAAAGGATCACTTTTGAAGGTAGGGTTAGAAGGAGGAGTTGGGAGAGAGTTGGTGTGAGGTCAAGGTTTGAGGATTTTGATTAAAGGAAAAAATCCAAGACCATGATGCGTTGTTTGCATAGGAGGCTTGATAGCGGTGTGGATACCTTGTTCATTAGCACCACATAATTTTCCACTATAGCAAATTTGTTTCATAAGTTGATAACCTTTTCCACAAAGCTTTGTGAGTGCTTTTGGATCAGGTGAGGATTCAGTGTCAACTTGTTTATCTAAAGTAGAGGAGGTGGATTCTTGTGAAGGATCAATCAAGTCTTCTATTGACAAGACTATGTTTCCCTATTTAGAGTCATTATTCATGATCTTGGATTCTCCTAGTAAAGGAGGTGTGAAGTCTAAGGAAACCCAATCATCGTCTAAAGACTTTGGTTGTACGTGTTCCACTAGTTTGGGTGATGTGAAGGTGGTGAAGGGTTTGGATTTTTTTGCTCAAGTTGTAAGACACTAAACAGCTCAAGATCAACGTCAAGAATGTACACTTTGTTGTTGTAGATGTACTTCATCTTACAATGAAGAGTGGAAGACACTCCATTCATTGCATGAATCCATGGCCTACCTAAAATGAGATTATATGAAACATCATTTGGCATAACATAGATCAATGTGTCTAATGTGGACATTCCAACTCTAAGAGGCAAAGTGATCACACCAAGTGATTTTTTTCCTACAACGTCAAATCTACTGAGAGATAAAGAGGTAGGTTGAATGGTTGATTTATCGATATGGAGCCTATCCAAGAGATTGACACTACACACATTAACAGTGGAGCCATTGTCAGAAAAGGGTTCACTTGATCCCTATGCATTTTTATTGAGATATGATCATGAAGGCTTCAGCTTGCTTTTGCACTTCCAAAGGAGGGAGCTCACTTTGGTGGAAAAAAATGTCAGGATTGATTCTGTGAATACTAGTTGCTATTTCATTGGGTTACACATTAGAAGGGATAGAAACTCATTGTAAGGTTGCTTGCATCATGTTGTGGTAGTGAGGGAAGACTTGAATGAGATCCCATAGTGATATTTTGGTGGGAGTATTCCTTAGTTGGTCAACAAGGTCATACTCCCTAAGAAGTGAATTCAAGCGAGGGGCAGTAGGTAATATGGGAGGGAATGAAGGTAAGGATGTTGAAGCTGGTTGTTGTGAGTGCAGGTTTTTTCTTGTGTAAAGTGTATGAGGAACGGTGTTATGGCTCAGTTGTTGTGACACATTATGAGTATGTGGGTGAAGGGTGAATTCAGGTTTGGGTTTGTTTGGAGGAGGGTAAAGGATAAGTTGAGGTTGAATGATATTAACATCCCCTAGGGAAGGAGAGCCTAACATGGGCTCTACATCTTCTTGTAAGGGTATAATATTATTGGGGGAATGATCAAGGATAGGATGACTAGGAGATTTTTCTATTTGATTGTCTTATTTTGCAAGGGTCTCATTCTCTTTTTCTATACTATCTACCCTAGTAGGAGAGCTTGGAAGAGGTTCATCACATGCTTCATCACAGGTAGGGGAGGTATCCAGAGAAGGACCACTAGGATTATCAAATAGATTATCCCAAATGGTAGGAGCATTAGGAAAGGGAGGGTCAATAGTCTTATAACTCTTAGGGGGGGTATCTTCTAGCACCAACCTATCCTCGGTGCATTGAGGAGGGACATTAGAAGAAATAAAAGTTTGATGGTTATGGTTAGGGAGACTAGTTAAGGTGATGTTAAGAAATGTGTATGATGTCATCAGTTTGTTGTTTAGTGGCTTCAGAAGGGGGATGAGGAGAAGGACAACCAAGACCCTCAACGCTTGTAGCTTCTTGCACCAAGATTATTTTTATGATTGTCAACACAAACATCTTCATCGAGGGGTAATGCAATGTTAAGAATAGTGTCAATGGTTTGGTTATGAACATGTTCTTTAATGAATTCATTATTGTAATCTATATTGAACTCATAAGAAGGAATGTTGAATTTATGCAATCCATTTGAAACCAAATCAAAGCCACATATTTTAAAATAAAACATGGTATGAAGAGAAGGGAAAGAGAGGGAAATGCAATGATTTAAAGTGAAATGTTGAAATGCAATTTTTCAGATGGGAAACAAGGTAATTTCTTTATTACACTATGCAACAATCTGAAAAAGAAATGTAGTATATGCAAAATTGAAACTAAGAAATGCATGAAATGAACTAATTTAAGCTAGTTCTAATAAAATACATGTAACAGAAACACAACTAGTTGATATAGATAGGTAACAGCACAAAATAGAAGCCTAAAAATTGTGTTTTCAACTCTGTAAAGGGCAGTTTCAAAATCCTAAAGGGACTAGGTCACCCAAGGTGGCGAATTAGTCCTCCTGGTGATTTTTTTGATATTTTGCAAAAAAAATTCATCGGTACAGGTGGTTTTTGTATTGTATAATGCAGATCTAAGATGAAAATGCAAAATTTTAAAAATGATTAATGTTTTAAGATGCAAAAATTCAACCTATATGCACTTTCACTAATGCAAATTTTTGAAACCCTAGGATGCCATTTAACTAATGCAAGATGCAATGCAATGAAAACCTAGGATGACAAAGAGTTCCAAATTAGACAAGAGGGTGTAGAAATGTCGGGTTCACCAAAATGAACTACCAAAAACATACACAATAGGGAAAGAGGATTCCCCAAATAGGCTCCTGGGGTTTTTCACCTCAGAGCTCTTGGTTTGAAGAATAGCTCTCTTTCACACTAAGGTGTTCTTGGTGAGTTCATTCAAATAGTTGGGGGTTGTGAATGTGTGTGTTTGTGATGTTTAAGTACTATAATGAAATGAAACTAACTAACTATCAAATGTAATTAATGTAAACCTAAATTACATGTAAAGAAAACTAAATGACCTAAATGTATGCAAACTTGAAAGAAATAGGAAGGTACAAGAATGGTACACTTGGAAACTTGCAGAGGCTAGAAATACTGTTGAATTTGGAATTCTGGCCTACTGGAACATTTACGCCATTCTAGGCAACCTAGTCCAGTTTCTGGGAAACTTTTTTGGAGGCTGTTTCTGCCAAAAGGGTATCCAGATCTACCAAAATCTCTGAAAGGTAGGTTCAAAGGGACTAGGTTTCTAGTGTTGGCAACTTAGTCCTCTTCTAAATTTTTTAAGATCAGTGAATGGAAATGGAAGCCCTCGGTCTATTTTTTCTGCTCCTCTAGGTATTTGGTCCCAAAAGTGAAGAATCTAGTCTGTGAGTGTCCTCCAAGGTTCAACTAGGTTTTCTCTCAACCTTGAAAAGCTTGGAAAAGTTGTTGAATGATCTTCCACCTTGGTTCTTTGCTAAATCCACACACAAGACCTACAAATCACCACTCTTTTCAAGCAAGCTAGGGTTTGCATCCTAGGTCACCAAGGATAAGTTAGGTTTATTTAGCTTAAAAAGGGCCCAAGACCTAACATGTGAATGTGTAAACACATTACTACACTAGATCAAGGTGAATTTAAGTTTTTAACATTAATCATTCCCAAATCAAGTAAGGAAAATGCTTAATTTTTCTCTTGTTACAAAACTATTGACAAAATAAAATGGAAAGTGACAACTAAGTCTCACAAACAAAAACTCAAGGCATGCAAGTCTTATTAAATATCATAAGGGTATAGGATTATTGGAGATTAAGAGACCACAAATCAACCTTCGCAACAAAAAATATATATATTCATCCTATTTCTAAACATGAATTCAAACCTGATAATTAGAAGAATGCAACTTTAAAAGTTAAAATTGCATGCTTACAGTAGTCAATAAACAGCTTCAAGAGACATGCATGACAGAAACAAACCCAACTAAAAGTTCAAGAATTGTCTTTTCCCCAAGCATATATCTAAAAATTTGCAAATAAATCAATTTAGGTTCTCACAAATAGTTATGATATGAATTTGGTTGTGACTTTTCAAAGGTGAAAAGTTGTGACAGGTCGAATAGGAAAGACTATGAACATTCTATAACAAATCACGATGACCATGCGTAGCATAGATGTGCCCACCTAGACATGTTGGTGCTAACTATTTGGCCCCATGCAAAACAAAACAAAAAAGTAGCCTACCTTGCAACTTTACACTACATGCAAATGACCTATTTTCCATCAACTAAAATCTATTCAATATGGGCAAATGACTTGGAGCTATCAAAAACTAGGAGATTTTATTGTATACAAGACCTACATGATCTTTTAGCCTTAGATGAAACATTTTCAAGTGTCAAGATTTCTGAGTAATTTTTGGTCGAAGTTTGCTACCCTTCTGCACTTTGGTTTCTTAAGAGACTTTTCCGATAGAATGTGGCTCAAACCATTACAATGAATTGGGAGTGAAAGAGGACCTTTCCTAGCATAAACCCACCCATACATACATGTTGGAATAGTCGATTCAATCATGTGATGAACAGAACAAAAGTTACACCACTTTCCAATTTTACACTACATGTAACTGACCCGTTTTCCTTCAATTGAAATTTTTTCACCATGGGAAAATGACTTGGAGCTATCAAAAATTAACAGAGGTTATTATAGACAGGCCCTACATGATCTTGTAACCTCAGACAGAATGTTTCCAAGTGCCATGATTTCCAATTAATCACTCATTGAAGTTTGTTTCCCTTTTGCACTTTGGTCTCTTAAGAGACTTCATCAGTAGAATGTGGCTCAGAATTTTTCAACATCTTTGGGTACAAAAGAGGACCTTTCCTAGCATAAACCCACCCATACAGATGTGTTGGAACAGTCATTTCGGTCGTATGACAAATAGAATAAAAGTTACACCACTTTCCAAATTTACACTATATGCAACTGGCTCATTTTCCATCAACTAAAATCTATTCACCACGAAAACATGACAGGAGCTATAAAAAACCAAGAGTTTATACTATTCGGGCCCTACATGATCTTGTAGCCTTAGAAAAAATGTTTCAAAGTGCCACGGTTTCCAAGTAATCACTCATAAAAGTTTGTTTCCCTTTTGCACTTTGGTCTCTTAAGAGACTTTGTCGGTACAATGTTGCTTGAACTATTTCAGCATGTTTGGGTGAAAAAGAGGACCTTTTCTAGCATAAACCCACCCATATATGTGTAGGAATAATTGGTTCATTCATATGTTGAATAGAACAAAAGTTACACCACTTTCCAACTTAACACTACATGCAACTAACCCATTTTCCATCAATTGAAATCTGTTCACCATAGGAAAATGACTTGGAGCTATCAAAAATTGAGAGAGGTTATTTTAGAAAGGCCCTACATGATCCTATAGCCTTAAATGAAACATTTCCAAGTGCCACAATTTTCAAGTTATCACTCATCGAAATTTTTTGCCTTTTTGCACTTTGGTCTCTTAAGAGACTTCACCGATAGAATGTGGCTCAGACTGTTTCAGCATGTTTGGGTGCAAAATAGGACCTTTCCTAGCATAAACCCACCCATATAGATGTGTTGGAATAGTCAGTTCAGTAGTATGATGAACAAAACAAAAGATACACCACCTTTCAACTTTACACTACATGCAATTGATTCATTTTCGATCAACTAAAATCTGTTCACCATGAGAAAATGACTCGGTTCTATCAAAAATCGATATAGGTTATTATAGAGGGGCCCTACGTGATTTTGTATCCCTAGGTGGAATGTTTCCAAGTGCTACGATTTCTGACTAATCGTTCATCGAAGTTTGCTGCCCTTTTGCACTTTGGTCTCTTAAGAGACTTTGTCGGTAGAATGTGGCTAAAACTATTTTGACATTTTTGGGTGTTAAAGAGGATATTTCCTAGAATAAACCCAACCATATGGACATGTTGTAATAGTTGGTTAGGTCGTATGATGAAAAAAAAAAAGTTACACCACTTTCCAACTTTACACTACATGCAACTAACCCATTTTCCATCAACCAAAATTTTTTCACCATCGATAAACAACTTGGATCTATTAAAAACTAAGATATTTTATTGTAGAGGGGATCTATGTGATCTCGTATCCTGAGACAGAATTTTTTCAAGAGCAACGGTATCTGAGTAAGCTCTCGTGAAAGTTCGTTGTCCTTTTGCACTTTGGTCTCTTAAGAGACTTCACCGGTAGAATGTGGCTCAGACTATTTCAGCATGTTTGGGTGCAAAAGAGGACCTTTCTTATCATAAAACCACCCATACAAACATGTTGTAATAGTCAGTTTGGTCGTATATCAAACAGAATGAAATTTACACCACTTTCCAACTTTACACTACATATTGACCCATTTTCTATCAACTAAAATTTGTTCACCGCAGGAAAATAACTTGGAGCTATCAAAAACCAAGATAGTTTATTTGTAGAGGGACCCTACATGATCCCATAGCCTTAGATGAAATGTTTCCAAGTGCCACATTTTTTGAGTAATCACTCGTCAAAGTTTGCTACACTTTTGCACTTTGGTCACTTAAGAGACTTCATCGGTAGAATGTAGCTCAAACTATTTTGGCATGTTTCAGTGTGAAATAGGACCTTTCCGAACATAAAATCACCCATACACTTTATGTTGGAATAGTCAGTTTGGTCGTATGACAAATAGAGAAGAATGTACACATGCACCTTCCTCAACTTCTCGAGAGCAGGAAGAATCTCTTCATGGAATACATTATGTATCTCATTCAAGCTAGTCTACTTATATTTCAAGTGTTTTTAGAGAAGACTAACCTCCTTTTCATTGACAATAAAATCTTCTTCTTGCCTTTCAATTCCTTTTCTAAGTGGTTAATTTTAGTCTTCAGTTATTTTGCTTCAATTTCAACACTTCCAGCTATTGCCTTTGCATCTACAACTATTGTTATCATCTTTGGAAGTGTTTTTCTAATTAAAAAATACAAATTCTTCTTTTAACAATTTCTTTATAGAACTTCTCTACCTTTATAGATAAAACTTTCAAGTGTTTGCCACACCAATTCTCTTTTTCTCACCTACATTTCATAGTTCTTTTTCCTTATCATCTATTTCCAATTGTATTTTCTCCACAGAAGTCTTAAGTTCAAGAATATTTGACTTTATTTGTTCATTCTTCAATATGCCCATAAATATTGTAATAATTGCAAGATATGCCCAAAATGGAAAATGCATGGAAAATTTGGTAGCATAGACAAGACAATGAGTTGTTTGAAAAAATGCCTCAAAGAAATGTGGTCTCATGGTGATGGAAATCACCATGATACCACATTTATTTGAGGCATTTTATCAAATAGCTCAATACCTTTTCTATGCTTTTGTTTACTATTATTCTTTGATATATTTTTTTCATGCATCCATATTTTGGTCGAAAGCACATGTTTTAGGATTTTAGCCATAGAAGCAAGGGGACCTTGGAATGGGGTGTGACATCTATCAAAACATAAAAGGGAGGATTTTCATGAGTGTTATGGTTGCAATTTCCTTAGTAGACACATGTGAAATGTGGATGCATAGAAAAGGCACATGAACTATTTGACAAAATTTCTTAATGAGAGATGTCCTCATGGTCAATATGGATGCATTGAAAAGCTAGTGAGAATTGTAAGAAAAAATGCCTCAAAGAAATGGGGTCTTATGGTGATATTGACAAGGTAGTGATCTTACTACCTTTCTAATGCTACCACATTGACAAGGTTGTAAGTTGTTTAAAAAAAATCCTCAAAGAAATTGGGTCTCATGGTGATATACATCACCATGACACCCCATTTATTTGAGGCATTTTTTCAAATAGATCACCACCTTGTCATTGCTACCTTGTAGGAAAACTAATAAAAGGACAATGTGAGAACAATATACTCAAAGTTAGAGTTTAGATTTTTAATGTAAAACAATGCATTTACACATTACTAAATTTAGGATGTTAATTAAAATGGTATAAAATATAAGAGGAAAGGGCACAAACATACATTTTTTTAAGAAATCAAACAAATTTTTTTTTAAAGGATGTATTGCTAGTGGTTAATCATTGAGTAAAAATATTCATTCTCAAAAAGGTATTTCCAAAATCAATAGGATGAATGATAGAATGAGGTGATGAATAAAAAATCAATTATTGAAAATTGACTACTTAATCAAGAGGACCAACTTCTAGATTGAGTCAAATAATGAACTCACAACCAATGAATTAATAGCAAAGTTTCCTATCTATAAGTGCGGTTAGAAGGAATATTGTTTGAAATATTGAATAGAAGGTAGTGCTTTGTTTGAAAAAATGCCTCTAAGGAATGGGGTCTCATGGTGATGTAAATCACCATGAGACCTCATTTCTTTGAGGCATTTTTTCTTACAATTCTCACTACCTTGTCAATGTGGTAGCAATGACAAGGTAGTGAGTTGTGTATTGACAAGCTAGTGAGCATTGTAAGAAAAACTTCCTCAAATAAATGGGGTCTCATGGTGATTTACATCACCGGGATGTTGTCATATGGCTTCTAGTGTTTTCATTGATGGCAACCTAATCCATTCATCCAGTCCACAATTTAGTTTTGGTTCATACGAGCATAACAAAATGAAGAAAGGGCATTTAAACCTAAGTCTAGCGATCAATGTGCATTATCTTCTTATCAATTCGTGTTGCGCATCTCAGGGTGATAGTTGGGTATCTATAATACCTTACTCTATATTTTTGTGGCTATGCATTCACTGGTTTATGATCTGGGAGATTCGATGCACTAGTTTTTTTATTATTTGTGCTAGAAGGTTGACTTGGTGAAATTAGTCATTGCGGATGTTTAAGAAGTAATTTGTTAAAAAAAAATATGTTCGAATATGTTTATTTGGGTCCTCTCAATGCTTTAACTAAATATCGGTGTTGCACATAAAGAATTGGTGGTGAATTTAGCCAACAATTGAAAAGCCTTTTATATTTTATGTAAGTCGACATATGAATGATCAAATCTTTGATAGCGGATATATATATGAGATTGATAGTATCATTTTGAAGAGTGAATGTGTAGTATTAGAAGTATATCAATGTGTGGTACAAAATACAGCGAGATAGTGGTCTGAATTCATCTGTGCATGGATTTGTGTTGTAAATTGCAGAGAAGAGCATAGTAGAGTAGAGTGAAGAGCAGAATCAGGTAGAAGGTCCAAAATCTAATCCATGAGCCTAACCGAAACTATAACTTGGCATAAGTAGATGCTACTATTTCAGTTCAATCCTTCAGATGGTTTTAATCTGAAATTTTGTAAGAAAATGAGCCTTTATATTGAGCAATGAGCTAGAGGCAGTGTGCCTGAATGCAAGTGCATTCCCTTTTGTAAAACATTATATTTGAGTTCTCAAATTGTGGATTAACCTCCACCGTGGTTTTTCCCCTAATAGGGTTTCCACATAAAAATCCTTGTGTTATGGTGTTGTGGATGATTACTTTCACTACAACAAATCCTTGTGATTAGCTCCCTTTTTTGCTCTATTTTTTGCTTGGACACCCACAGTTTTAATGTATTTTTCTCCATTTTTTTGAAAAAGTTGGCGCTATTTATCAGGTTGGTGCCATTTTTGGCATTTTTTGTGTTGATCAGGACAAGTAGGCGCTAAATCAGACACTAATTAGCACCGGATTTAGCACCTACTTTAGTGCCAAATTTAGCGTCAAGTTTAGAGCCAAGTCAGCAACATCCTCCACTATTCAGCATACACCTCAGTTGTCAACCAAGTCCGCGTATACCCTGCACTACTGCTCAACAAGTTGAATACTCCTGCAGTATGGTGATAACCACACTACCGCTCGACTACTACAAGGATTCTACGGGGTGGTGGTATACCACACTACCGCTAGACAGTCAGAAGCCTCTCACAGTATGGCGGTATACACTGCACTACCGCTAGGTAGAAAGAAATCTCCCACGATATTGTGGTATATCGTGCTACCACACCTCTCTCACAATCATCCAGTGGTACAAAGGTAGAATCACAATCACAATCACACAATTTTTTTAAATTATAATAATTAAAATCATAATTTAATGATTAAATTATATATTTAATTCATATTCATTTTAGTTTTATTTAAATAAATATTTTTTTTTATATTTTTTAAAATTAATAATTAATAATTGTTAAAGATATTTTTCATATTTTTATTTTATATAAAATAACATCAATAGTTTTTAATTATTAATTGAACATACAAATTAATAGATTTAATAGATAAAAGTAATTTTTTATTATAAATATATGTATTTTGTTTTCTAAATTTGTTTGAATATTAAAATATTTAATGATTAAACATATTTGAGTTTTTTCACATCAATATTTGTGATGCCATGATGAGTTAGAACAAAATACCCAAGCCCTAATTTTTAACTCTCATTTTCACTTGGTTTTTTCAAGCTCCCTTGCCCTGCACATGCCGCCATCATTAGAGTTTGAAACCTCGAGCTTTCTAAAGGAGAATGAAGGGTATTAACCAAGGCATTTGATTCTAAAAGAATGTGATAAAAACCACATTCGAATTAGGGTACTTGAGAAACCCTAATTTCAAAACCGACCCCTATCCCAAAATTTGCTCATCATTTTACTTGGCAACTTTGGAAGAAAAGAGTTATGTATTCAACTGCCATGATGAACTAGGGTTTTAGCATTCTCCATGCATTTTTCAATTTATTCCTCCATGCTTGGGGTTGAAATTCTCCTACAACTGGATGGTAAGTTGCTTCTTGAGTATTCTATAGAACTTTCACTCCATTTTTGAAGGGTTTTGAGGCTTCTTGGCTACGGCCTCTCTAATTTTTTTGATGCATTCTTCTCTTCATTTCTTTTGTGGAAGCTTTTCTTTCTCTTGGACACCATGATTGAGTTTTATGAAGCTTCCCATGGTGAAAAATAACTTGCATATTCAATGAAAACAAACAAACTCAAGCTCAAGTAAGCTCTATGTCGATGTATACCTTGATTTTCTCTTTTTTTTTATGTGAATCAAAGCTCATTTAGAGCTCTCTCCATTTAGCACAATGTTTAAAATGATTTTTTTCTATGTTTTCATGCTTCATTCTTGTATTCTCAGTCTCTAGTCTTTCTATAAGCAAAATGAAAAATACTCTATGGAACTTGTATTTTCTTCAGAAGATAGTATTTTATGTACAACAATGGAAGAAATACCTTTTTATCATGGTTGCGGCCATGCTTGCATTCAGTTTTCATTTCCATAAGAATTTTCTTAAAAGGCAATATGACAGTGCTCCTTCATTTCTAGGTATTTTTATATTTTTGAGGGTTTGTTTCACATAGGTCGAGGCTCTATATTTCATTTCTTGGAGAAAATGAATACTTAAATCTTCATCTTCTTTTTCATTTGTTGATTTAAATCATAGCATCATTATGCATGACTGATATAGGCTTTCATGAACCTTTTGAGTTACAACACTTGTTGCATACTTTAATCTTGTGTAGCCTTTAAAAGTGGAAATGGCATTGAATTACCTTATATTGATGATAGCTTGTCTTTGAATCAGAAAAGTTCTTGCCATGTCCATAATCTCCTGCCAACATCATTACTATCAAATTTTTCATCATTATATGCTTCATGTAGTTCTATCACTTTGCAATACTTCACATGTATCTTTTCACACTATTACTAGCATGATGAGTTGCTTTACCAAGTCTTCCCTTGACATGATTACCAAGAAATCCTTCTCAAAGGTTGCCCTTCATGACTATCCTACATTCATTTGTAGAATCATTGGTATCTCCTCAAACCATCATGCATTGGTTGTTTATCAAAGTGTGCATTGTAGTTGTTTGTGAATACTCATTGTATCAGTAGCAATATGATTACCAATGCATGTTAGTTACTCATATGCATCAATGTCCTTTCCTTCTCATGCATTTCTCTTTGAAAAAACATACTGACATGATGGCTTTGGCCTTACATTCAAATTTTCACCTTGTTTTGCTCCATGTAACTCATGATAGCTCTTGATAGCTCTTGATAGCCTATAAGACCTCATTGAGTAACTCAGCCATAATTATTATCCATAATTTAACTTGATGGATGTTATGCTTCAGTGTTCATTTTATCGTAGAAAACATTTTTTTCTTGGGAAGAGACAAACTGTTTCATTTTTGAATGATTGTTGTCCTTATTCTTGTTCCATTCTTTATTGGCTCCTTGAAAATGTTCACAATGAAATAAAACTCATATCATTATTAAAATGGACTTTGGATCCATCTTAAGAATATTGGAAGACATATCCAACATAGTAATATTTCCAAGAAATCTATTGTTTGATTCATTGTGAAAGATGCAGAGTAACTTTCTTGATAATTCACACCATTTTGTTGCATCTTTTGAATCTGATAATGAAAGTTTATCAACTGGTATGATTCCATATTGATTTAATGCATCAAGAATAGGCGTATCATTTATTTGATCAAGTTGCTCAATTTCATATCCCTCCTAAACACGAGGGAAACATGATGGGCTCAACCCTCATGGGAGCCACATTTTACTCCACATGTTGTAATTAGCTGAAATAAAATAGTAACAAAGTTTTGTCCTATATCTGCACAAAGAGAAAACATGTTAGATAAATAGATCATATGATAGATGTGTTTGATAACTCTCTTTTTTCTTGGACATATATGATATGCTATCTATTTTAATGTTTATAAGGATCAGATTATATGTTTACAGATGTTTCCCTATGTATTGATTGGTGATCCTTCATTGCTCTAACCAACTTCTTCTCACAAATGCAGGAAAGATTAGAGTAGCAGGGGCAAGTGACAATTGGAGGTTTTATGGGCAGGAGGACTGAAGCTGATGCAAGGCAACTCAACCTGGGTTCATCATTCAAAATGATGGGTTTCCCTTCTTTACATATGCATTTCCTTTTATTTGTAAATGTATAGTTTTTTCTTTATATGCATCAAAATAGTCAGTCCCTCGGCTTGTGAGGGACACTATACACTTATGGTTATCAATAAAGAATACCTTTGCAATAAATTTTGGCTCTCTTTTCTATTATATGCAATTCCCTTAATCAAATAATGCAGTCGTTTGATACTCTCTTCTATGCACATGGATGAAACTTATCTGAAAATGATATGTACCTTTTATTGTTTAAATGCAAACAAAATCATAAGTCTGCCTGATTTAGCTGGAAGCAAAATTATGGAACAATAATTATCTTGTTATTTAATTGTATGAGTTAAATAATTAAATTACTTACCCTATAATCATATGTTATTTAAGAGGAGTGATATATTTAACTAATTAAATTGAAATAAAACATATTATTTAATTTACTTACTCTATAATCATATGAGTTATTTAAGAGGCATGATATATTTAACTAATTAAATTGAAATAAAACATATTAAATTAATAAATGGAATCAAAACAAGAAGCATTTTTAGAAGCAACAAAGGAAGTAACAATGGAATCCAAACTAGAAGCAAACCGGAAGCAATCTTGGAAGAAAAACTTGGCGCTATCTAGGAAGCCAAAATAGAAGCAATTAACTGGAAGCAAAAATGGAAGCAAAATTGGAAGAAAACCTCGAAGAAAAACCAGAAGAAAAACTAGAAGCAACACAAGAAGCAAAACCAGAATAAAAATCGGAAGCCAAACTAGAAGCAACAAAATTCGGCGCTAAATTTGATGCTAAATCTAGTGCTAAATCTAGCACTAAATCTAGTGCCGAAGTGAGCACTCCATTTTGTGCCGAGTTTTGTGCGACAGAATTTTCCAATTCATGAACTCAAATGCACTAAAATCAAGTTCTATTTTAGGTGCTAATTGCATGTTTTGTTGTAGTGGTTGTGTGTTTTCATCTTTCTTGTGTTTAATGTTGAAATGGTTTAATTATCATATTAATAAAGTTTAGATTTGCATAACACTGATTCACTCTCCCCCCTATCAATGTTCTCTTGAGTCCAACACAGGAGACCTCATTTCTTTGACGCATTTTTTCAAACAGATCACTACCTTATCACCATATCACCAAATAGTGATTTTTTTGAAAAAATTCCTCAAAGAAATGGGGTACATCACCAAGAGACCCCATTTCTTTGAGGATTTTTTTCAAACAGATCACTACCTTTTCTATGCTACTGCATTGGCAATGTAGTGATCTTGTTAATGCTCACTACCTTGTCTATGTTATGCATTGAACCAAAACATATAATCTTCCCAATATTCATATGTACAATTCAAACCTAAACATATGTACAAACTTGGAACCAAAACATATGTAAACTTGAAATATAGAAATGAAAGGTCTAACTAGATCAACTAATCTTGATGTGCATACTTAGAAATTTTAATATAAATTAATGTGAATACTTACAAATTAATAAGAACCAATGTGCATACTTAAAAATTAATCAAACAAACCATCTAGGTCTTCTCTACTCTTTATTGTGTCAAGTATTGCCTCATGGTCATACTCACACACCTTCCACAAGGTCTCGTTCAAAGGTATACCCCCATATTTGATCAAATGAACATTGGATTCCACGAAAAGGTTTGACTAATGAATAATATTTTGATGCATGTCAAAGTCCTGAAATAGCCAAACATTAACACTCTTATGTGGGTACCTTCTAAGCCATGTTCTAGTAACAACCATTGAATTTGTAGGGTATTCGATGTTTTCTCCATCTATAACTGGGGCCTCCAATTTCTATTTACCATCAACACAATGATACAAGTAATATTTTGTTCCCTCTTTTGTTTCTTCATCTACAATAACTGCATAAACATGCCCTACATTGATATGTGTAGAAAATTAGATGAAATTAGTGAAAATTACAAACACACTACAAAGTAAGATAACAATAGGAATTTCAAAAACTATGCAAGTAGATATATTACTTGGTTGAACTAGATCTGATATTGGGTCAAATTCAACTGATGATTTCATTTGTGTCAGTTCCAATGCCATCAAGGGTCGATATAGGTGAAGTGGACTAAGATAACTTAACCACCATTCGTCAATCCACTCCTTTGACTCAAACTCATTCCAGTTTGAATTGTACATGATGAACAAAATCATGCCACCTTTCATGTATAGATACTCCATGAACCTACATTTGAGCTAAGGAAAGAGTGTAGCTCACTTGATCCTTTCAGTGTACAACAATCCTCATACATATGGTTCAATGTTAGTATCATCTATCAACCAAAAAAATCTACAAAATGAAGACTTAACTTCATTACCTAGACCCATCAAAGCATTACACCACTCAATAATTGATTTTGCATTGTCTTTATACTTTAACTCTTCTCATGCCAATGCTCTTTTTGATACATGCTCATGCACCATCATGCTCCCCCTTTCCATGCTCGGCCTCACAAAATTTCCATATATGTTGAACACATGTAATAACATGAATCCTACTCAACCAATAGAACATCCATGAGTTCTTGAATTGTGATGCATAGTTATCCAACCATATTATATGTTGAAGTTGTATGTTATGCCCCTCCTAACCAAATCATGGTAGAACAACTGAAAGCAACCTTGCATGAACTCTATAGAATGTGTGTGATCATCACTAATGTAAAAGTGGTACTCCCTCAATACCTTCCTATTATCCTCTATACTATCAGCTCCATGAATGAATTTTGTGTGCACAAATATGGAAACCTGTGTGGGGTTGTAATATTGTGATTGCACCTCACGCTGTGGCTATAGAATGTAGTTCTCTATAAATTCAACCACTAAAAAAATGCTACCAAGTGGAAAGGTTTCCTTGCACAACTTAAATTTCAAGTCCAACCATCAATCTCTATGGGTATGCCTTGTTGTCACGAAATGTAGACATAAACTGATACACTGAAATCTTTTGAATAGCCAAATCATGCCTTTTTGCTTGATCACCATTTTTTGAATTGTAGGCCACTATTTTATACTTGCCAAACTCTACTAGTTACTTTCCAACTTCAAGTGTTCTTTCCATATGTTCAAATATTGGCATATGTTGCAAGCCACCATAATGTTGACATGTGTCATCCAAGAATGATTGGCCTTCCACTCTTTCACATAAAATTTTTATAAGAAGTATCTTGAAGATGTTGGTGGGGCATGTATGCCACAATCCTACAAAATATTGTTAGTATATAAATCTAAACATATAGAACGATAAACATCAAAATGGTTAGAAAATTCAATATGTAATCTACAACAAGTAGTGTGTGTGTGTGTGTGATTTATCTTGACATAAAAAGGTTTAAGAATTTCAAAATATCATTGACAAATTTTAATTTGAGGATACTCCTCTAGAATTTTACGAAAAAAATATGTTTGAGTCATATCCAAAAAATGCTTTGGATGTGGCTCATGGTTTCGACTATTGATTATCCTCCTTACCATATCCCTTTGATTCAGAGACACCCTTGATTTGTTCTTCCAAAATTCTTTAATTAGTAATCTCAATGCTTCAACAATTATTTTATCTTTTGTGGTAGTCTCCCTAAGAATTCCCATAATTCAGTGGAATTGGTTTCCTCAATTCTTTGGCGCATTTGAACAGCTCTTGATAAAAAAATTCTATTAATTCTCAATTTTTGACTTGTCTTTCTAATGAGATGAGCTTTCCTCATTTCATTACTTACTGTTGATGTAATGACACATCATGTGAAATTACTATCTTTTGAGCATGAGGTCTTACCCACACTCTCATATGCATCCATTAGATTATTCACAATAGTTTTTTCACTTGAATCATCTAATGTTCTCAACCCGAGAATCTTCACGATGAAACTATACTTTATACTCTGCATCATTTCAACAAATAGTTGACATCTTACAGTCTCATTTAAATTTTCAAAGAACACTCTCCAAATCTTATGAGCATATCTTCTACAAGTGCGTTTTGGAATCTTACCTTCCATTGGATACAAAATATTCTCATCAATATTAATCAAAAACTTTGGTTTTCTATGAAAAATTCTAGGTGGTGTTCTCAAATTTAAATTCATCTCAACATTAGAAATTTCATCAATATTTAAATGATATGGGCTAGATGGCATGTCTTTGATCAAGGATGGAATAGATGATGTACCTTGAGGTTGAGATGGGAATGATGGCATACCTCCTTCCTCAAATTTGAGTGATGATGTACTCTCAACTTGAGATGTGGTAGATGTGTCCCTCAATATTCACTTGTGGTATATGGTGTCCCTCCATATTCACTTGTGGTAAAGGGTGTGTCTCCAACTATAGTATTCAAATCTCTCTTAGCATGAAGGTTTTTCATTGGTTCCCTTTGTGCCACCAATTCCATATCTCTTCTTGATGGTTGAGGTTCTCTTCAATTAGCATGTCTTCATCAATGGTTTCCAATTTCTTCTTCTCATGATGTTCCCTCATCCATGCTATTTTATTTGCATTCTTAGCTTCTATCTCTTCTTGTGTTGGTTTAATCCTTGATCATTTCCTTAGCATGACAGATAATTTTATTTGTAGCATAATAAAGAGACAAATATATTAGTTCCTAAAAAATGAATCCATACAAATAAATGAAAAATATGTCACTCAACCCTTCATAAAAAATACTTACAATCATCCTATAGAATATTAAATGTCACTCAACCATGATGAATAAACAAGTGCAATAAGAACACAAGGAAAATAGAAAGATATTTTTTTTAAGTATTTCTAGCATAGACAAAGATCACATGAATTTTTTGATGGAATTCCTTAAAGAAATGTGGTCTCATGGAATTTCATGATAGCAAGATAGGCACAACATGGATTTTTAAAATACATTACAAAATTTCAAGAAAATACAATTAGCTTGACTATAAATCCAAATTCCACAACTTTTGTTAATATCTTAACTTTGAAACAAGGTATGGGCATCAATCAGAACATTGAAAGAAAGGGGAATTTTTGTTGAATGTTATAATTGCAACTCCCTTGGTAGTAATGTATGAAAAATGTGCAAGCATGGACAAGGCATGTGAATTTTTTGAAAAAATGTTTTGGTAGACATGTATGCAAAATGTGGTAGCATAGACAAGATAGTGAGCGAGCTCACTAGCTTGTCAATGTGGTAGAATTGAAAAGGTAAGTTGCTATTTGAAAAATGCTTCATAGAAATGGGGTCTCATGGTGATGTACATAAACAATTTGATGAACATGGAATATGCATAATAACAAAATCAAATAATGTTATTTTAGCATGTATGATAAGGGATGATAAATAAACATAATAAAATTAAGGAAAATATAAAGAAAATATGTAAAGACTTGGCATACCTAAAAAATAGAGATTCGAATGGAGGAACTACCCAATTATGTAGTATTTTTTCTTCTTGAATCAAACTCCTCGGTAATTTGATTTTTTCACAAGATTTCTTCCTTTTCAACATTCAATTGTATATCACTCAAATAGAATTACTAAAATAAATACAAATAATCAATGTATAATGTTAAATTCCTACAATTCAATCACAATTAACATTGCAACACTATAAAAATTGATTCTTGAATTGATATATATCAAATTCGATGTGAAAACTTTGTTATTTCCTCCTTCCTAAGTTGGAAAACCATAAAAAGGTGGTAGAAAGTTCATGCAAAGGTGCTAGAATATGAAAAATTTGCATGTGCACTTCCCAAAAACATCAAAAAGCTCATTTTTAATTGAACACGTGCATAAATAGGATAATAACAGAGCATGTGGGCTTGGATCATGGGTGTGCTAAATTTTTTACTATTTTTAGAGTAAGATAAAATGTGCTCATGGTATAACTCAAGTGCATTTTGTCTTTCTATACAAAATGGCTATATCTCAACTTCTTCAAAATGTGCTCGCATTATGAAAATGTTGATTTTATTAAGGTTTCCTCTCTCTCTCTCTCCTTAGTCATCCATCCCTTAGCCATCTAGGTCTCTCACTTAACCCTAAACCCTCAACCTTGGACACTATGCCTTAAACCCTAATCCATCAACCCTATACCCTTAAACCATTAATACCTCAACCCTTAAATCATAATCTCTCTCTCTCTCTCTCTCTCTCTCTCTCTCTCTCTCTCTGCCTAGCTAATTCTCTCTCCAAGCCTCTCTCTCTCTAGTCTCTCCCTCCCACCCTACCTAGAAAACTCTCTCTCTCTCTCTCTTAAAATTATCCCTCCCTCTAAATACATGCATGCGTATGTGCATACAATCTTACATGCATACATACATACACCAATACATACATACATATACATATATACATACATGCAAGCATGCATACATGTCATAAAAGCATACATACATGCATACAAATATATACATACATTTAATATACTATAATTTCACACAAAGCAAGACATAACGCGAGCGTGTTGTCTTTCTTGGGCAACTCTTGAGCGCAAATGCAAAAAATATATCAAAACCATGAAATAATGGAAGCGCGTTATAATGCACTCGCATTATTTCTTGCTCTCATAATCCCCAAGCCTTAGGCTTGGTATTTTATTTGTATTACCAACCCAAAGGCTTGGAGTTTCTTCCCAACATCCAAAGATGTGTTTTTGCATATTCTACAAGATTTCACATAATCGTGTCCATGCTAACCGTCAGGTTTGCACATGTTTCAAGGTCGAATAAATCGAACACCTGGGTATTGTTAGGCTCTCTCTTAGCTATTTAACGATGAAATAATTTTTACATTTTGACAATGTTAAGCCTTTCATCTTTAATTTTTTTTGTTTGTGTGTCCATTTTTTGGCAAAAACCACTATTTTGTATTTTTTTTGTTATAAATTAACCGTTCATTCAAATTTCAAATAAATTACATTTTTAGAAACTAGACTTCATTCTACAAATATTAAAAAAAATGATTTTCAATTAGTTTTCAAAATTTATAGGGGTAACGGCCAAAATCATGTCTTTTAGGATGTGTCCACTCTGAAAATTAGTAAAAAATCAATTTTTTATTAAAAATCTATCAGAAGAATCGGGCATAAACTACATGTTAGCTAATTTCTCACTGAAGCAATTTTAAAAATACCAAAAAAATGTAACCTTTTGAGGGAGCCACAAAAGTCACTATTGTTGATGTTTTTTTCATGCACTTCACAACACAGGTAATACGTAGGTGCATTACCTCTCTTGAAAGACAATCTTCCACAATGAAATTGCAAAACCCTATCCCAAGGTCTCTCAAATGTCAGATCATGATGAGGCTTGGAGTATTTCAGTTGATTTATGTGATTTGCTAGAATCACAAGGTGGTCTTATTTGGTAGAAGTTGTAGGAGAATTGAGTCAATGAATGGAGTTTTATGGATCTGGAATTACTATGCTTTGCTGTAGGTTCAGGCAGCAGTCTTAGACTCCATTATTTCGTTAGATTTGGTTTTACAATGTGCAATGAACCTTAACATAAGTTGCTTTCTAAAAAAAAGAAAAAAAGAAAGGGGCGAGCAAGGAAGGTGTTTCTCGGACCTGCAACTACCAATGAATAGTAATCATGAAGGTTCCTGTTGTGGATAGTTTCCTTAAATAGAATTTCGCTTAACCAAAATTCTCACAATATCATGAAATATGTGCTATCTTCTAAGGACTGTAGATATTCATCATTCATTCGCTATGGGAAGGTGAATAAAGATGAGATTCAATGAGTAGCAATGAAATCAAAGTCCAGACTAACTTTGCACAATCATCTACCTTCAGCAAATGACTAAAAGTATGGACAAGGAAAGCATACACACAGTAGCAATCTTCAAAACCAGAGGTAACATACTAAATCTACCAAGTCTAATCTAAAGCATTAAAACAGCAAAGTATCTTAAAGAAAAGCTATAACTAAAAGGGAGAGGAATCATGAAACATGTGGAGAGAACCGGAAATACACCAAAAAATGACTGTATTTTCTATTATATTCTTAGCAGCATGTCTTTACAACAACTCAACTCTCTTAAAATGAGAGGAGGAGAGCCCTATTTATAGTTTTCAAAAAACAAAATGAGTGGCCAAGATTCGATTCTATTGTGTGGCCAAGATTCACTTTACATTAGGGTTTCACCTACCCCCAAATATATTACATTTATAAACCATTTCTTGTTTCTTCCCTATTTCGTCATCTAGTGACAGTACTGTAGCAAATTTGTCTTTTAGCCATTTGCCCTTTGTTGTAGCTATTCTTCAAGAAACTCATCATCGATGACAGGATTGCCCTCTCACTTCTTCAACGTGGCATACTCCATGAAACTTAGGACTAGGGACTAAAACTTATCCACCTCTATGATGTCAGATTTAGAAATTTGGTAAGACTACTCTTGGGAATTGTTGCCCAGCTTCTTCCAGTCATCCTCATACTTAGCAGCATTGTCCTTAAAGAGTTTTGACTGTGCAAAAGATCGGGTGGTGAAGCACATGAATTCAGTGGTAACCTCAATGGACATCCCATCTTCCATGATCTTCAAGAAGTAGGGCTTTATATTCTCTGGATTGATCTCGACCGCAAGCAGCTCATACCCTGTCATCAGCTTGAGGTACCAGGCGCACTCTTCTCTAGAATCTCTTGCCCATTCAATGTCTGGCGCTATCCTCTCTAATATTTGCTCAAGCCTCCTCTTTTGGTGATCAAAATACCTCCTCCAGGTGTCAACTAGCTAATAGTCATCATCTTTGAAGGCGGGATCCTTTTCCCAAACATCGCTTGGCAACACGAGTATGGCCTCAATCTTTGGGTAGGCCACATTGTACTTCCTTGGGAACCTCTCACAGATCTGCCTTGTGTCCTCGATAATTTTTTCAACTTCTAGGAATCTATTTGTTGCCCGAAAGGCCAAGTTGATGCCCGTGTTTCCCATGTCGAAGACCTACCGGAACCAGTTTTTTGTGGTCTTGTCTAGGTTTCATCTCTTTTCAAGCTTGTTAATTTGTTCCTGGGACAGTAACTAAGGTGGGGTCGATGATGTTATAGGCTACCCATTCGGGGACGACCATTGTTGAATATAAGTTGTTAGGTCAGTCACCTGCTCCTTTAGTTCTTCTTTGGAGACCGTATCCTACTGGATAAGGTGCACTACTGTGGCGACCGACTCATGGAGATGCTCTTCCTTTTGTTCCCTTATGGCCACTCCCAGGTTGATGGTGGAGATGTTGTAATTTATGCGTTGTTCCCCAACCATCGGCATTGCTATTTGCACTGCCCTTGATCCCGAGGCATCCATGGTTACTTTTGATCTGACCTTCAACCTCTTTTCTCTTCTGGTGCTTACTCATGTTCTGTCCATAATGGCTTCTAACCTAGTCTTGGGATCCTTCAAGGTGGGAGTCTTTTTCTTGAGTTGTCTTTGTAGCCAATCGGGTGGTTGGGGTTCTTCCCTTGGCGGTTCACTTTGAGTCCCACTTTCCTCCTTCTCAAGTTCGATGGTTATGAAAACAAGAGCCTTCTCCTTTTTTCCTACATCTTCCTTTTCTTCATCAGGGTCTTGTTCGATCATTTCGTGCCTAGCGGGGGACTTGGTGTGCAGTTTCTCCTTAGGTGAATCTTTATTTTCAGCATCCTCCTCCATTTTGTTTAGAGTATCTTGATGCTCCTCTGGGTTTTCCCCTTGTTTCTCCTCATGCAAGAACATTTCCTTGTCATGCTCTGGGATCTATCCATGTCCCCCGGTTGGAGACCTATTACCTTCCGTCTCTAGAGCAACAATCTCCTCTTCCTATGCCAGCCGGTCCTCAGCCTCCTTATCTTCAATTTCCTTCAGTTGCTTGCCCCACTCCACATTGAGCTTTGGATCATTGCACTCTCAGATCATTTTAGTATTGAGGTCCTCACTGTCCTCACTGGAAGACTCATAGACTACTTCATCAATCTCCCGATGCTCGAACAAGGGATGTTTGTGATACTCAAACTCTTCGTCCTCTGGCGCTTTCTCAGCCTCTAGTTGTTGTTGTTCACGCTCATCTGGTATCTGCATGGTTGCTTTCATCTTTGGTGATTCAATAGAGGGGAATGTCGTTGGAGTAGAGGCCATAGCCTGAGCTATTGCTGCCTAGACTATTGGATTGGTTAGCATCCCTGAAAGATCAGATGGAACATTCTACATACACTTTACAAAAGACTCTGAAAGGCTAAGGGTTGGTGTTGTCGTAGCGGAAATAGAAGGAAGGGAAGGAGACATGGAGGAAGAGGTCATTGGCGAGGTGGTGGTAGATGATGAATCTATGGGAATGAATTGCAACACTGGAGGAGTAGGAGCAAGGTGAATGGAGATGTCCACCGTAGGTGGGGAGGAAGCAGAGACCGCAAGAGAAGCATGAGGGGTAGGGAAGTAGCAGTAGCAGTAATAGTGGTAGGAAGCAAGATCCTGATCCTCTGATCCCAAGGGATGGACCCTTGGTTAATACAGTCATCTCTACGCTACCAGTTGTTTTCCTCCTCTTCTTGGAAGGTTCAGGCTGAAAAGCCTTACGAGCATAGACCTTTGGCTTGGGTAGATGTTCGCTAGCCTCCTTTCTTTTTTTGGTCTTCACAAATGGTGGGGTCTTCGATGTCTCCCCAGTTGCAGCGGTGGCTACCCCACCTTTGGAGCCACTTGGTTCACTTGCATGCTCACTTGCGAGTTCGATGAATGTTAGGATGACCCCTTGTTGTTTCAATTGGGCCACCTTCTTGTCGATCCACACCCTCGTTCAGATTTTGATGGGCCTAGTGAGCACACCAATGTCATTAAGCTTTGGTGCATTCTACTCAATTGTAGGTAGTGGCAAGTTGGGAACTACATCATATCTGGGGTCCACAATGGTGTCTTCATCCTCTTCTAGCTGATCAGGGACCAGACACAAGTTCACCCTTCGCACATAGATGACGGTCATGCGCATGTGATGCTACAACCACACCTCAAGATCATCCCTGCAATTGGCCCAAAAGTCCTCAATGTTGTGGACGTGGGCGTACTCACGTCCCAGTGCCTTTCTGACATGACCATAAGGATCCATTTGGGGTCGCATCATATATTGCTCGAAGTTATATTCCACCAGCTCCTTTTCTGAATATCCTGTGCACTGGGAGGTGTGGATCTTATACATCCCCTGACCAAGGTTCATAGGGTATGCAGGGCCTGCCAAATACTTCTCGCTCAGGATGCTATGAATGTGTCGTAGCTGCCAAGTCAGCTCCAAGAGTATGATCCAGTCATTTCGGTACCGGGGTAGCTTGTTAGGTGTTTCAGTGAATCCCTGAGCATGCATGTATGTGAACCTCAAGAACTGAATGTACCAGAAGGTGTACTACCTGAGGAGGACCCTGGCACTGTGGGATGTCCTCCTATGAAAATTCCCTCCTACGGATCGGATGATGTCAGCAATGAATGCATCGTTCACCCTGCAGTAGTCTCTTTTGAAATTTTGGAATTGTAACTGGGGGTACTTGTCATAAGGCTTAAGCTCCAGCCCCGATGGATCACTGGGCATCATTATCAATCCTTGATAATATCATCAATTGGCTAGAGAATATACCAAGTAGGAGGTCATGAAGAATTTGTTGGTTTTCTTCACAGTGCTAAATTGCTTGTGGAAGTAGTCATTGATTATCTCACCCCAGTAGAAGGTGGTGCCCTTACCCCGAAGAATTTGTTCTATGAAATAGAACATCCATTCTTAGAAGAAAACTACGCTGGGAAGGCCCATCACTCGGCTAAGTAGAGTTACAAGGTCATGGTAGTCGTCGAAGAAGTCGCTGCAGAAGAGCTCTTGAGGAAGCTTCCCAACACTACCTCATTTGTCTTTCAACCAATACTGGTTGATAAGCCTTTTGCACCCCAATGGGTCTTGTTCCCAAACCTCCCTGCAGTCTTCCATGGTGGGGACCTCCATGCTCTCAAAGGTAGGAATGTGGAAGGTCTTTGTTATACCTGACAAAGACATATCTGCAAGGATATTTCCATCATGGTTCACTATGGTTCTAGTATCAGATTGGTGTGCTTCCATGCATGCCATTACCAGCTCCGGGGCCACTAAGGCCAGTGGGAAACCTACTGCTTTAGCAAGTCCACTGCTCTTTATCAATCTTATGTTTGTTGTCTTTGGGTTCATTTTGACCTTCTATGTGAATTCATCAACATCGACTTGTCCGATGTTGGTATCTGAGACATCCCTCCAAAGGGTAGTGATCTTGGATTGAATAGGGACCCCTTGGAATTTATATGTCATCAGGTCTCTATCCTCTTTGCCTCTTGGTGGCTTGGCCGCTCCTTTTCCTTTCTTGGAGGCACCGGAAGTCTCGACGGTGGATTCCATAAATCCTGCACAAAAAACGTGAATTAGTAATGATGAGCTTTATAAAACGGTCGCTGATAAGCCCATGTATGTTAAGATTAGTCCAACAATCATCATTCATATTTAATAACCATGCAAGCTGGATACTTCATTGTTAGAAACTAGTGCAAACAATCGAGAGTTCCTGGGTCGGAATTCCCTTGGCAGAATGTCATTTGAAAGGGCAAAATGAGAATGGAACTCCCATAGGCACTTCCTGAGGTTGGAGGCAGAGGAAAACCTAATTTTAACAAGTGGGTCGAAATCCACTTTGGATTTGGGGGTCATTTGGTCCTTTATTTGGAAGTTCGGGCATCATCTGCAAGAAAGTCGTCTAAAACGGCATAGAGGAAATGGAATTCCGGGCACCGAAATCTGGGTCTCGGATTGCCATTGCTGAGAAGCAGCTAAGGGTCAGCTGTTGGGGATGGTGAAATGAAAGTGGAAATCTAGGGGAGGAAATCTAGGAGGCAATTTCCAGAAGTGGTCAAGGTTCGCAACAGTCGGGTGGCGAACGGAGCACCGGGACCTGGAGGTCGAGAAGCTATCCCAAACTCGCCATTAGAATGGCGCAAGTGGAATGGAATCCCGAGAGGGGAATTCCGGCATTCGGAGTCTGTAAAGAACTCGAAGGAAAATTGTCTGGATTTAGGTTTCGGCAAATAACGAATCGAGATCCGGGAGCCGGGAAGATGCTCGGACAAGGCCATTTGGAACGATGATGACACAACAGAATCCCAGGAAGGGAATTCCGGAGGTCCAAGTCCAAAGAGGGAAATTTTTCAAGGGTTTCGACCGGAAGATGAAAGACTTTACAGCTGGGAAACGATGTCTGAAAAGCCGCTCGGGGAACACCGTTTGGAAGGGCGAAATCGGGATGGAATTCCAGAAAAGGAATTCTGAAGACCGAATCCCAAGGGAAGATTGAATTTGGCAAGATGGCGATATTTTGGAGTTTAGATGGACTTCGAGGGTCTGGGGTCCGAGGGTTGGGAGGACGCTCGGACAAGGCCATTTGGAACGGTGAGGACGCAACGAAATCCCGGGATGGGAATTCTGAAGGTTGAAATCCGAAGCAAAGAAAAGCCATCGATAGAATTTGAAGAAAAGAGGAGCGGATGACCATGGGAAAACCCTGGCCCAGAAGGCACCAACGCTGTTTCGAAGAACAGTCGCAGCGCAGTGAAACTCCGAACCGAATTTTCGGCCACTAGCAATCAATTTTTGGTCTTTTAAAAGGTGGGTTTTGGGTGGAGGGTGTGGATTTATTTAATTTCAGTCCCATTTTTCATTTTTTCCCCACCAAAATCCAAAAATTCACAAAAACAAAAGGAGGGCGTGCGAACGGAAAACATACCTCGAAATCCTGAAAAACAAGTTGTCGGATGTGCGGAGGTCGATGGAAAAGCACTCGAAATCCGAGACGAAAAAAACTTGGGCGCCGGGAGTTCTCCAACCTTCTCAATCGCTCGAGCATTTCACAATAATGGCCGAAAAAATTGATTTTATAGCAAAAAACCGCCATTAATGCATCATTAAATTCCTCGTACGGTGGCAGGTGCGGTTGGTGAATTTGAAAAAATGCAAGGGCAACAGGATGTCCAGGGTCCGGAAAGCCATCCCGAACCCGCCGTTAGAATGGAAGAGCTCAACAAGAAATTCGAGACGGGAAACCCGAAAGGGGAAACCCCGGAGGGGGAAACCTGAAAATTGCCACAGACTCCAGAAAGGGAATTCTGACAAGGAAAACCCAGATTGAACCCCAGACTTAGCAATTTAAAAAAGGCGGGGGGGGACTTCAGTCAAGTTCAAAATATGGCACTAGGAAACACATCGACCCCTTTTGGGGCACAAAATGGGTACCCAAACGAAGTAGAACAAAAAGGGACCGAAAAAAGCAAAGAGGGAAAAGAGGGTCCCCGTTCCGAATGGGGCGTGTGTGCAAAAAGGCACAACAAATGGTGACTCTGCTAGGAGAATGCTCCCGACGTTCTAGAGATAAATATTCATTCCAAACCCATGATCTTTGGTTTCGCAGACCTAAGACAATTTTCAAAGTTGAACTGAGAACAGTTTGAGAAGGGCGGGATTGAATCAGACTATAGATTTATCATCGAAGTGTGTGCATGGTGAATTCATTTCCTTTCCTCAAAGAGAGTACGAGTAACCATGGGATAGAGGAGATAAGCTACATAATTCATCTAATCCCAAAAGTAACCTAGACATGGCTCCGCTGCCAGTCAGGCGTCCATAGCCCCGATAGAGTTGTTGCTACGATCTCACGAACATAGCTCTACTGCCAGCTAGGCGTCCATAGCCCCGATAGAGATATTCGCACACCCATACAGTTGTTCTTTGCAATTTACTTATTGCTTGTGTTGGATATTTCCTTTAGCACTTTCCTTCCTCTCCTTTTTTTTTTTTGTTAGCTGTGCGAACAGCGAAGTTCACAATGGGCTTGAGAATCACAGTGGTCATTGGAACAGACTTTAGATTTTTCACTTATCTCCACTTCCCAGCAGTCACCCTACCATTCCTTGGAAATACTTCAAATGTGTTTCGTGTGTTCCATGATAAGAGCAGGGATTCAAGCAGGTAGCCATCCTAAGTTAGTGCATAGTTTGAAAGTTGAAAACCAATACTTAGGAGCTTTAAGAGGATAGCAGTAGGGAATGAAGGCTTATCTAGAGAATCAACCTGAAAGTGAGTAGCAAGGCAAACCATTCGCTAGACCAGGCACGGCCACCATAGCAGAACAAGGAAACACTTCCCAAAATTACGACAACATGGCCGAAAGACAAGCAAAATCGAAGGACAAAGCAGGAAATCTATCTTAACCTATGCACAGGTATTTACACTAACAGCTCATGGGAGCTCAAGCCTGGAAGTAATACTTGAAGTGTTGCCCATTGACTGGCAATGGGACATCCTCACCAGTGAGAGTCTTTAGGCGGAAAGCATTATTTCCAAGGATTTCAGCAATTTCAAAAGGGCTGAGCCGAAGCTTGTCGAATTTGTTGTGTCCCCCATTCTTTTCATGGGTCTTGTCCCAATAGAGGACTAGATCGAAAATGCCGAAGGCCTTAACTTTGGTTCTATGGTCAAACCATCTTTTGACTATGCCCTGATGCTTGGCAAAATTTTCTATTGCACGATCTCGTACTTCTTCCAGGTGTAGCAGCTCGGCAAGGCGAGTTTCTCTGTGGTCTCCTCCTTCATAAAAATCGTTGATGAACTGGAGGGTTGGGATTTTCAAATGTATGGGGAAGACGAGTTCTAAGCCATAGACTAGATGGTACGGGGAATCTCCAAGGACAGCCTTGTGGCGAGTGCGATCGGCCCATAAGGCGAAACTAAGTTGGGTATGCTAGTCCTTGGGGTTCTTATCTAACAACTTCTTGATCACCGTGATCAAGTTTTTGTTGGTGGACTTAGCAAGGCCATTGCCTTGAGGGTAATAGTTAGAGGAGAATTTTAAGGTGATACCATAATCAAAGGCCCAACTTGTGAATTTTAGTGAAGCAAATGCAGGGCCGTTATCACATGCTAGAGCATATGGGCAACCAAAATTATTTAACATGAAACTTTCTAAGAAATTGGTTACGACTTCAGTTGTACATTGCCTACAAGTTATTGCTTCTATCCATCTAGTGCAATAATCATAAGTGGTTAGAATGTACCTGTGTACCGCAGATGATGGAGGACTTACCGAACCAATGAAGTCGAGACCCCATTGTGCAAAAGGCCTTACCTCCAGAACAGGTTGTAATGGGACAGCAGCATTTCTTTCCCTGGCAGTGGCAGTCTGGCACACGTGGTAGGTACGGATATGACTGTGAGCATCCTTGAAAATGGTGGGCCAATAGTACCCAGCTCTCAGTATCTGATGCACGGTTGATAGACCTGAGCCATGGCCAGTTCTGAATTTTTCATGGAATTCCTTAAGAACGCGATCAACTTCCTCCTTTCCCAGGCATTGTAGATAGATACCTTCATGATTTCTCTTGTACAATATAGACCCCTGCAACATATAGCCACTACTTTTCAACCTCAAAGTTTGTCTCTGGACTCCTTGCAAATGGAGCGGGCACTTGTGGTTTAGCAAATAGTACACTACGTCGTCATACCACTCTCCTAGGGAGACATCCTCCAGCAGGTACTGTTGTACTATGAGTTCGGGTACAGCATCAATAACTACCTCTGCCATTGTTCGGGTGAGTTCCTATCCTCTTACCAGCTTCATCGGCTATATCTCCATATCATATTCCTATAGCAACACAATCCACTTTGCCCGTCGTTTGCCCAGCTCATTCTGCATAAGCAACGTTTTCACTGTCGAGTCTGGAACTATGGCAAAAACCTTGTTGCGCAAGATGTAGTGTCAGAATCTTCTTGAATCCTTTAACAAGGGCATAAGCTTTCTTTTCTACGTTATGATAGCGAAGCTCGACATCTTTCAATGGGGCACTCATGAAGGCAATCGGGTGCCTACTTCCTTCATCGTCCTTTTGTGTCAGAATGCTAGCACAGGAATGGTCTGAAGCAAAGGAATATATATAAAAGGGTTTTAGGTAATTGGGGCTGACCAACACAAGGGCGTCAACAATTGCTCTCTTGATTTCTCCAAGAGCCTACTTTGCTTTGGGAGTCCACTCAACCTTGGTGTCTTGCTTTAGCATGGCATTGAGCGGTTTGACAATTTTCGCAAAGCCAGTGATGAATTTGTGGACGAAGTTAATCTTTCCGAAGACCGATTTTAGTTCTTTCTTGTTGTCTGGTAGCTAAATTTTCATACTAGATTGGATCCATTCGGGGTCAATAGAGATCCTGCATTCTAATAAGACATGTCCAAGGAGATTTCTTGCAGTGACCCCGAAGATGCACTTCTTTGGGTTAAGGGACACCCCAAATGTGCGGCATCTTTCAAAGACCTTGCATAGGTCAGCGACATGATCACCCCGTTGTTTTGAAAACATTGTCAAATCATCCATGTAGATGATTATGCACTTTCTTATTAAATCTTTGAATGTGATATCCATGGCTCGCTGGAAAGTGGCGCCAATGTTGACGAGTCCAAACGGTATTCTTCTATACATGAACATTCCCCATTTGGTGGTGAATGTTGTCTTATGTCGATCTTCATACTGTACCATGACCTGGTTGTATCCTGAGTATCCATCCAAGAAGGACATCATGTGGGATCCATTTACTACCTGCAGCACCTCATCCAACGACGGTACAGGATAGTCATATGTTTTTGATGCTCGATTTAGATTGCGGAAGTCCACACACAACCTGATTTCTCTATTTTTCTTTCTAATAGGGACCAAGTTTGCCACCTACATAGAGTGTCTGACCGAAAAAATGATCCTGGCTGACAACAACATCTGTACTTCTTTATAAATGATTGGCTCCAATAGAGCATTGACAGGGCGCTATCGTTGTCGGAACGGCTTTATATCTAGTCTGAGAGGTATAGTATGCGTGATCATCGACGTGTCATATGTTTTGAGGTCATCATAGCTTCAGGCAATGACATCATGATATTTGTATAGTGTTTCAAGAATCCCTTTTCTTTCTTCAGGAGCACATACCTTACTGATGAACACATTCCTGGGATTTCTAGTTGTTCCCAGGTTACAGGTATCACACTGACTGCTGATAGTATCTTCTTTAGCTTGTTGATCCTGGTCTCTGATCTGATCCAAGTCAAAGATTCACTCCAATTGAACCATTCCTCTAGGGATGGTGTTAGTTTTTAAGTTGATGACCCCTTCTATATCCAATTCCACCTCTTGAGGCTCGGCCTCATTGACTATCTATGTAGTGAACACATCGGAACTGGTGAGGAATTCCGGAATGTGCGCATCGTCATTGAATACTTGGAAATTGGCCACATTGTCTGGCATTGACGGGATCGAAGTGAGTTCCAACGTGAATCTTTTTAGGCCAGATAGGGAAAAGGGTTGCAGTGTGCTTGCCACTTGTGCCAGGGCATTGGCGATATAATTCTGCGCTCGAGGGATCAGTTGAATATTGAACGCATCCAACCCTTCAAACAGATCCCAGACGTGATGATGATAGTTAGTAAGCCTTCGATCATAACAGGAATAAATCTTTCTGACCTACTTTATGACTAACTCCAAATCTCCATACACCTGGATCATTTTGACGTCCTTTCTTAGTGCCATCAAGAGGCCCAATAACAAAACCTCGTATTCTGCCACATTATCAGTACAATAAAACTACAGTCTATGAGCAGAGAAGTACGATTTACCTTTGGGACTAATCAGTTCAAAACCTACTCTAGCTCTGTGCTTGGATTTAGAACCATCAAAGTGCAATGTCCAGAATCTGGGGGAATCCTTAGGGGTAGGGTTGACAGATCCGATCTTTTCCTCAGAATGGACCACCGCCTCGGTGGCTACTTCTGGGGCCTCAGGGGTAGCACATGTTTGTTCATGCAATGCTAGCCCAGTTTTCTCCTTTGGAATAGCCCATTTTTTTGCATGTTCAATCAACTGCTTTTTGACACAAGCAGCAGTTGAACTCTGAGTGAGCGGCATTATGCACCCTGCACCAATTGGGGAGTAGGAGTTCCTGGAAGTTCATTTCGATTCCCAGACTGAGCTAGTCATGTATGCACTTTTCCATGAAATCTTGGAAGCCACCGAAGAGTCCAAGGCCATCCCTCTCTTCTATTTCTCTGTCGTCGGGTTCTGTGAGCATCTCAGTGCTCTGAGAGACATTGGCCAACTTAGCAGGTGGGCTACATAGTATGAGGAAAATCTTGCTCCTTCCTTCATCTTTAGGGTATTCCTGCTCATTCCTGTATGCCACTGGAGAATAATTTTCCAGACATGTTTCAGCATACAACACCTCATTCGTGTTGTTGTACTCCATAATCATAAATTTCATCTGTGGTTCTCTATCAATTCGGATCTGATTGGGCATTCCCTTCCATGGTAGCCAAATGTGAGAGTAATCAGTGGCGGCGTATCCATTCAGTGCCCTCATGAAATCCCTTCCTAGAAACATGCCATAGGTGTCTAGGATATTGGCCACCTGTATATCAATGGTTTGTTGGATCTGGGGATCAGCAGCAACCTGCATGGGTATCCTATTGATCTCCCCTACTATGTTGATTTCGGTTTTATCAAGCTGCATCACCTTTTTCCAGGAAGGGGTGGGTGTGATTCTGAGTGCCTTGCACACACTCAAGGGCATGACATTAACCGATGCTCCTGAACCCAACAAGCAATTATGGAGGTTCTTCTCGAACACACGAACGGTGGTCAGAAAGGGAGGGGTCTTGAATTTCCCTTGAAACAACCCTCCAAAAACATCCACCTAAGCAACCTGGGCCTTTTCTTTCTCATTGCCCCACTTTTGGGTTGATGTCAGATTAGCTGCCCTGTCAAACTGCCTGTTTGCCTGCTGACCTATTGGTGGGTCAACCTTACTGTTAAAAATCTGCCTGACAACTGGTTCATTCGATTGATCACTAAAAGAAACCTTCTTTATCAGAACTTCTTCTTGAGCTGACCCCTGTGATGGGGTCCCATTTATCATTCAAAAAAAGGCGTTCCTAACAGTAGGCACCTTTAGAAGTTCGAATGCGGACACACTTAGCTTTACCTTCTTGAATTCCTCAGCAATATACTCCCCCATTTGCTCAATCTCTTGGTCACAGGAAATGTACTGGGAGGGGCTAGCGTTTTGGCCTTGGCCACTGCTTTGTTGTTTATTTCTACTGAGGTATCATGTGGATGTAAGTGGAAAACCTAGATTATTGTTTGCACTCGGATCGGAAGGGGTACTGAAATTATTTGGCGAGGTGGAGGTTGTGAAAGGGCCTCTAGCATGACCTCATGCTTGTCTATTTTTGAGGTTGTAAGGGGCAGTCCATTTGTGAAGCATTTGGACTTCGTCCTCCCTAAGCTCCTCTTCATCATCTTGGGGACCATTATCTATTGAATTAAAAAGCTAAGCCAAAGGACTTTCAGAATTTACCTCTTTCACCGCGTCATGATGGCTTGAATCAGCATTTTCCAATTCGAGGGCATTGCATTCCACCTTTGGGAAAGGGGAATGATTTGCACCAGCACCGAGGCGTCATACGGATCAGATGGGACAATGTCCCTGCATCCTGAGTTATCAACCGCATTCTGAACTTCTACTTGGAAAATCTCAGCTACAGTTTGGAATTCTAAACAATCTAGTTCAGAATGGCAGCTTGTCTTGTGTATGCAGCACCAATCGGATAAAGCAGCCTCTGCCAAATAAACTCTGCTTGCGGGGTTTTCATTATTGTTGTTGTTGGACTGGTCAAGGGGTGTGGGAATGCCACTATTGTTGGGGCGTGTATTCCACATCTGATTCTGCTTTTGGAAGGGTCTCCAATCAAATTTCTGACCCGAGTTTTGATTTCTGTCATAATTTTGCCCTAACGATATGCCAGCCTCTCGATTATCCCAATTTTCACAGTGATCTCGACTTTCCCTATTGAGGTTGGCTTGGATTCTCTTTTGCAACATCTACAGCTGGTTATTTTGATTCCTTAGGTGTGTCATCTCGGTCAACATTTTCTTAACCATCTTTATAAGCTTATCAATCCTATCCCTTTCGGTGCTACTTGGCTATGGCGCGGTATTCTGAAGGAACACAAGCTATGCTGCCAGCTAATTCTAATGAGTGGGTGGAAACTCTGCTACTTGAAGGTATGCTAGCATCTGGGATCCCTGTCGATGCGACTGCTACTGTTGGGGAAGCAAGTAATGAGGCATTGGGTACGCCGACTCACTGGCTATCCAGGATGTGGAACCATAGGCAGCTGAGGTATCAGATTCAACAAGGGATTTTGATGTTGCAAGGCTTGCATGAGTCCCTGTATCTGTGTCAGGAGTGTCATTTTCCCAAGGGAAGGCAATGCACCTAATATGTTCTACCCCAAATCTGTACTGGCAATGACGGCTTCAGCATATGCATTGACCAACCTAGCAGGTGGCAGTCTCATCCTTTTCACCAAGGTTGAAGTGAGGTTATCTAGTGCTGCATAGTAAACGGGAAGGACAGCAACATCGTTGAAAAAATACGGGGCCTGCAGTCGGGTGTATGCTCTGTGGAAGCGATCATTGAACCAACTGATTGGTTCATTGATCTCCCTTTGAACTGATATGAAACATCGATATGAATCTGCAGGGCTGACAGGGGTCTTGAACTTCTGTAGGAATGCATTCTTCAAGAGATCCCACGTGTTGATTATTTCAGCTAGTAAATTGACATACCAGTAAAAGGCCTCTTCCCCTAAGGAGTAGGGAAAGAGCCTGCATGCCACATCTTTGTACATGATCTACATAGTCTTCAAGGTGATTTTGAAAATCCTGACATGTTCCTCAGCTGTTCTCTGCGGATCCTGGGAGTTGAACTTCGTACAGAAATTCTCATGATTCTTCGACATTTCATGGTAGAGGTTGAAGGTGAGTGGAGATGGGTTATTTCCCAACCACGCCATTGAAAAAGGTGGTGGGGGTAGTTGCGTGAGACTGGTCTGTGTTGGTAAAAGGGTTGTAGCGACTGGTGAGGCAGCAACAAGGTTGGTGAATGTGCTTGGCTGAAAGGCGCCACTCAGCCCAAATGAAGTGGCAACTTGGAAGGCCTCAGCGGTGGGATGAGCAGCAGACGAACCCGTCGATGAGGGTGAATAAGGCAGAGGCAAGAGAGCAATGAGTTTTCCTATAGAATTAGTGAGGGATGGTCCTCTACGTTTAGCTATCTTAGCTCGGATGGGATGTTGTAATTCATGCAACTCTCCTTTGTTTGGTGTAGACCTCAACACTCAATGGAATCTCTCAGGGGAGAATGACTCAATTCGATCTAGCTTTACCCTCTTGACACCCTCCTTCTAGTGCCAGTTATGTTGATAGTGTTTTCATGCACTTCACAATAGAGGTAATACGAAGGTGCATTACCTCTCTTGAAAGACAATCTTAAACAATCAAATTGTAGAACACTATCCCAAGGTCTCTCGGATGTCAGGTCATCACGAAGCTTGGAGTATTTCAGTTGATTTATGTGATTTTCTGGAATCATAGGGCATTCTTACGTGGTTGAAGCTGTAGGAGAATTGATTCAATGAATGGAGTTTTATGGATCTGGAATTACTATGCTTTGTTGTAGGTTCAGGCAGCAGTCTTAGACTCCATTATTTCATTAGATTTGGCTTTACAATGTGCAACGAACCTTAAAACAAGTTGCTTTCTAAAAGAAAAAAAAAGGGTGAGGAAGGAAGGTGTTTCTTGGACCTGCAACTACCAATGAACAGTAATCATGGAGGTTCCTGTTGTGGAAAGTTTCCTTAAAAAAAATTTCGCTTAACCAAAATTCTCACAATATCATGAAATCTATACTATCTTCTAAGGACTGTAGATATTCATCATTCATTCGCTATGGGAAGGTGAATAAAGATGAGATTCAATGAGCAGCAATGAAATCAAAGTCCAGACTAACTTTGCACATTCATCTACCTTCAGCAAATGACCAAAAGTATGGACAAAGAAAGCATACACACAACAGCAATCTTTAAAACCAGAGGTAACATACTAAATCTACCAAGTCTAATCTAAAGCATTAAAATAGCAAAGTATCTTAAAGCAAAGCTATAACTAAAAGGGAGAGGAATCATGAAACATGTGGAGAGAACCAGAAATACACCAGAAAATGACTGTATTTTCTATTATATTCTCAACAACATGTCTTTACAACAACTCAACTCTCTTAAAATGAGAGGAGAGCCCTATTTATAGTTTTCAAAAAACAAAATGAGTGGCCAAGATTCGATTCTATTGTGTGGCCAAGATTCACTTTACATTAGGGTTTCACCTACCTCCAAATATATTACATTTATAAAACATTTCTTGTTTCTTCCTTATATCGTCATCTAGTGACAGTACTATAGCAAATTTGTTTTTTAGTCATTTGCCCTTTGTTGTAGCTATTCTTCAAGAAACTCATCGTCGATGATGGGATTTCCCTCTCGCTTCTTCAACGTGGCATACTCCATGAAACTTAGGACCAGGAACTAAAACTTATCCACCTCTATGATGTCAGATTTCAAAATTTGGTAAGACCACTCTTGGGAATTGTTTCCTAGCTTCTTCCAGTCATCCTCATACTTAGCAGCGTTGTCCTTAAAGAGTTTTGACTCCACAAAAGCTCGGGCAGTGAAGCACATGAATTCAGTGATAACCTTAATGGACATCCCATCTTCCATGATCTTCAAGAAGTAGGGCTTTATATTCTCTAGATTGATCTCGACCGTAGGTAGCTCGTACCCCGTCATCAGCTTGAGGTACCAAGCGCACTCTTCTCTGGAATCTCTTGCCCATTCAATGTCTGGCGCTATCCTCTCCAATATTTTCTCAAGCCTCCTCTTTTGGTGATAAAAATCCCTCCTCTAGGTGTCAACTAGCCACTGATCATCATCTTTGAAGGTGAGGTCCTTTTCCCAAACATCGCTTGACAACACGAGTATAGCCTCAATCTTTGGGTAGGCTGCATCGTACTTCCTTGGGAACCTCTCATAGATCTGCCTTGTGTCCTCGATAATTTTTTGAACTTCCAGGAATCTATTTACTGCCCGGAAGGCCAAGTTGATTCCTGTGTTTCCCATGTCCAAGACCTACCAGAACCAGTTTTTCATGGTCTTGTCCAAGTTCCATCTCTTTTCAAGCTTGTTAATCTGTTCCTGGGACAGTAACTGAGGCAGGGCCGATGATGTTATAGGCTGCCCATCCGGGGATGACCATTGTTGAATATAAGTTGTTAGGTCAGCCACCTACTCCTTTAGTTCTTCTTTGGATACCTTATCCTATTGGATAAGGTGCACTACTGTGGCGACCGACTCTTGGAGATGCTCAACCTTTTGTTCCCTTGTGGCCACTCCCAGGTCAATGGTGGAGATGTTGTAAGTTATACCTTGTTCCCCAACCATCGACATTGCTATTTGCACACTACCCTTGATCCCGAGGCATCCATGGTTACTTTTGATCTGACCTTCAGCCTCTTTTCTCTTTTGGTGCTTACTCATGCTCTATCCATGAAGGCTTCTAACCTCGCCTTGGGATCCTTCAAGGTGGGAGTCTTTTTCTTGAGTTGTCTTTGTAGCCAATCAGGCGGTTGGGGTTCTTCCCTTGGCAGTTCACTTTGAGTCCCACTTTCCTCCTTCTCAAGTTCGATGGTTCTGACAACAAGAGCCTTCTCCTTTGTTCCTACATCTTCCTTTTCTTCATCAAGGTCTTGTTCGACCGTTTCGTGCCTAGCGGGGGACTCAGTGTGCAGCTGCTCCTTAGGTGAATCTTTATTTTCAGCATCCTCCTCCTTTTCGTTTAGAGTATCTTGATGCTCCTTTGGGTTCTCCCCCTGTTTCTCCTCATGGAGGAACGTTTCCTTATCATGCTCTGGGATCTGGCTATGTCCCCCGGTTGGAGACCTATTACCTTTCGTCTTTGGAGCAACAATCTCCTCTAACTGTGCTAGCCAGTCCTCGGCCTCCTTATCTTCAATTTTCTTGAGCTGCTTGCCCCCACTCCGCATTGAGCTCAGGATCATTGGACTCTCAGATCAATTCAGCATCGAGGTCCTCTTTGTCCTCACTGGAAGACTCATAGGCTACTTCATCAATCTCCCGATGCTCGAACAAGGGATGTTCGTGATACTCAAACTCTTTGTCCTCTGGCATTTTCTTAGCCTCTAGTTGTTGTCATTCACGCTCGTCTGATATCTGCATGGTTTCTTTCATCTTTGGTGATTCAGTAGAGGGGAATGTTGTTGGAGGAGAGGCCATAGCCTGAGCTATCGCTACCTGGACTATCAGATTGGTTAGCATCCCCGAAAGCTCAGATGGCACATTTTGCATATACTTTACAAAAGACTCTGGAAGGCTAAGGGTTGGTGTTGTGGCAGCAAAAATGGAAGGAAGGGAAGGAGATATGGAGGAAGAGGTCATTGGCGAGGTGGTGGCAGATGATGAATCTACGGGAATAACTTGCAACACTAGAGGAGTAGGAGCAAGGTGAAAGGAGATGTTCACCACAAGCGGCAAGAAAGCAGAGACCGCAAGAGAAGTATGAAGGGTAGGGGAAGCAACAGTAGCAGTAACAATGGTAGGATGCGACCATGGTGAGCTAGATCATGATCCTCTAATCCCAAGGGATGGGCCCTTGGTTAATACAGTTGTCTTTGTGCTACCAGTTGTTTTTCTCCTCTTCTTGGAAGGTTCAGGCTCAAAAGCCTTATGGGCATAGACCTTCAGCTTGGGCAGTTGTTCGCTAGCCTCCTTTCTTTTCTTGGTCTTCACCGATGGTGGGGTCTTCGATGTCTCCCCAGTTGTAGCGGTGGCTACCCCACCTTCTAAGCCAATTGTTTCACTTACATGCTCACTTGCAAGTTTGGTGAATGTTAGGACGACCCCTTGTTGTTTCAATTGGGCCACCTTCTTGTCGATCCATGCCCTCATTCAGATTTCGACGGGCCTAGTGAGCACACCAATGTCATTAAGCTCTGGTGCATTCCAATCAATTGTAGGCAGCGGCAAGTTGGAAACTGCATCATATCTGAGGTCCACAACGGTGTCTTCATCCTCTTCTAGCTGATCAGCGACCGAACACAAGTTCACCCTTCGCACATAGATGACGGTATGCGCATGTGATGCTGCAACCGCACCTCAAGATCATCCCTGCAATTGGCCCAAAAGTCCTCAATGTTGTGGATGTGGGCGTACTCACGTCCCAGTGCCTTTCTGACATGACCATAAGGATCCATTTGGGGTCGCACCGTATATTGCTCGAAGTTATATTCCGCCAGCTCCTTTTTTGAATATCCTGTGCACTGGGAGGTGTGGATCTTATACATCCCCTAACCAAGGTTCATGGGGTATGCAGGGCCTACCAAATGCTTCTCGCTCAGGATGCTATGAACGTGTTGCAGCTATTGATTCAGCTCCAAGAGTATGATCCAGTCATTCAAGTACTGGGGTAGCTTGTTAGGTCTTTCGATGAATCCCTAAGCATGCATGTATGTGAACCTCAGGAACTGAATGTACCAGAAGGCATACTACTTGAGGAGGACCTTGGCACTATGGGATGTCCTCCTATGAAAATCCCCTCCTACGGATCAGATGATGTGAGCAATGAATGCATCGTTCACCCTGCAGTAGTCTCTTTTGAAATTTTGGAATTGTAACTGGGGGTACTTGTCGTAAGGCTTAAGCTCTGGCCCCGATGGATCACTGGGCATCATTGTCAACCTTTGATATTGTCTCTGATTGGTTAGAGAATATACCAAGTAGGAGGTCATGAAGAATTTGTTGGTTTTCTTCATGGTGGTAAACTGCTTGTGGAAGCAGTCGCTGATTATCTCGCCCTAGTAGAAGGCAGTGCCCTTACCCCAGAGAATCTGTTCTATGAAATAGAACATCCATTCTTGGAAGAAAACCACGTTGGGAAGGCCCATGACTTGGCTAAGTAGAGTTACAAGGTCATGGTAGTCCTTGAACAAGTCGTTGCGGAAGAGCTCTTGAGGAAGCTTCCAAGCACTACCTCATTTATCTTTCAACCAGTACTGGTTGATAAGCCTTTTGCACCCCAATGGGTCCTGTTCCCAAACCTCCCTATAGTCTTCCATGGTGGGGACCTTCATGCTCTCAAAGGCAGGAATGTGGAAGGTCTCTATTATACCTAACGGAGACATATCTGCAAAGATATTTCCATCATGGTCCACTATGGTTCTAGTATCAGATTGGTATGCTTTCATGGATGCCATTACTAGATCCGGGGCCACTAAGACCAGTGGGAAACCTGCAGCTTTAGCAAGTCCACTGCTCTTTATTAATCTTGTGTTTTTTGTCTTTGGGTTCATTCTAACCCTCTGTGTAAATTCATCAACATCGACCTGTCCGGTGTTGGTATCTAAGACATCCCTCCAAAGGGTAGTGATCCTAGATTGAATAGGGACCCCCTAGAATTTTTATTTCATCAAGTCTCTGTCCTCTTTGCCTCTTGGTGGGTTGGCCACTCCTTTTCCTTTCTTGGATGCACCGGAAGTCTCAGCAACGGATTCCATAAATCCTGCACAAAAGACGTGAATTAGTAATGATGAGCTTCATAAAACGGTTGTCGATAAGCCCATGCGTGTAAAGATTATTCCAACAATCATAATTCATATTTAATAACCATGCAAGTCGGATACTTCATTATTAGAAAGCAGTGCAAATAGTCTGGAGTTCCTGGGCCAGAATTCCCTTGGCAAAATGTCGTTTAAAAGGGAAAAATGAGAATGGAACTCCCATAAGCACTTCTCAAGGTTGGATTCAAGGATTTAAGGTTGGAGGCGAAGGAAAACTTAATTTTAACAAGTGGGTCAAAATCTATTTTGGATTTGGGGGTCATTTGGTCCTTCATTTGGAAGTTCGAGCATCATTTACAAGAAAGTCGTCTGAACCAACCCAGAGGAAATAGAATTTTTGGCGTCGAAATCCGAGTCTCAGATTGCCATCAGTAGGAAGTAGCTAAGGGTCAGTCGTTGGGGATGGTGAAATGAAAGTGGAAATCTGGGGGAGGAAATCCGAGGGAGGAAATCCAGGAGGCAGTTTTTGGAAGCGGTCAAGGTTCGGGACAATTGGGCAGCTAACAGAGCACCAAGACCTGGAGGTTGGGAAGCTATCCCAAACTCGCTGTTAGAACGGCACAGGTGGAACAGAATCCCGAGAGGGGAATTCCGGCGTTCAGAATCCATAAAGAACTCGGAGAAAAATTATTTGGATTCAGGTTTCGGCAAACAGCGGACCGGGGTCCAGGAGCCGGGAAGATGCTCGGACGAGGCCATTTGGAACGGCAATGACACAACGGAATCCCGAGGAGGGAATTCCAGAGGTCCAAGTCCGAAGAGGGAAATTTTTTGAGGGTTTCGACCAGAAGATGAAAGACTTTGTGGCTGGGAAACGATGTCCAGAAAGCCACTCGGGGAAGGCCATTTGGAATGGCGAAATCAGGACAAAATTCCGAGAAGGGAATTCCGAAGAACGAATCCCAAGGGAAGATTGAATTTGGCAAGATGGCGATATTTTCGAGTTTAGACGAACTTCAAGGGTCCGAGGTCCGAGGGTCAGGAGGACGCTTGGACAAGGCCATTTTGAACGGCGAGGATGCAACGAAATCCTAGGATGGGAATTCCGAAGGTCAAAATCCGAAGCAAGGATAAGCCATCGGCAGAATTTGAAGAAAAGAAGTGTGGATGGCCATGGGAAGACACAGGCCCAGAAGGCACCAGCGTTGTTCCGAAGAACATCTGTGGCACGGTGAAGCTCTGGATCGAATTTCCAGCTACTAGCAATCGATTTTTGGTCTTTCAAAAGGTGGGTTTTGGGCGGAGGGTGTGGATTTATTTAATTTCAGTCCCATTTTCCATTTTTTCCCCACCAAAATCCGAAAATTAATAAAAACAAAAGGAGGGTGCGCGGATGGCAAACCTACCTCGAAATCCCAAAGAACAAGTTGCCAGATGCACGGAGGTCGACGGAAAAGCACTTGAAATCCGAGATGAAAAAAACTTAGGCGTCAGGAATTCTCCAACCTTCTCAATTGCTCGAGCATTTGACAATGACGGCCAAAAAATTCAATTTTATAGCAAAAAACCGCCATTAATGCATCAATAAATTCCTCGTACGGTGGCAGGTGCGGTTGGTGAATTTGAAAAAATGTAGGGGCGGCGGGATGTCTATGGTCTAGGGTCCGGAAATCCATCCCGAACCTGCCATTAGAACGGCAGAGCTCAACAGGAAATCCGAGAGGGGAAACCTGAAAGGGGAAACCCGGATGGGGAAACCCAAAAGGGGAAACCTGAAAATTGCCATAGACTCCAGAAAGGGAATTCCAACAAGGAAAACCCGGATTGAACCCCAGACTTAGCAATTTTGAAAAAGGGAGGGGGGACTTCAGTCGAGCTCAAAATATGGCACTAGAAAACACATCGACCCATTTTGGGGCATAAAATGGGTACGCAAAATGAGGCAGAACAAAAAGGGACCAAAAAAAGCAAAGAGGCAAAAGAGGGTCCCTGTTCCAAATGGGGCATGTGTGCAAAAAGGCGCAACAACTATGTTATTTTTTTTTGACAAAAATAGCACCAATTTATGTGGCTCCCTCTTTTAAACCCCTTAATCTCTACCATTTTCAAACAAAAATAGTAGTTTAGAAAGTAGACTCGAAGCACTATAATCCTTATTTTTTTTGGCATCTAAATTTTTTGAGTGTAACTATCCTCAATTTCACATCCGAGGTCAACATTTATTGATTTTAGAAAAAAATTGACCACTTAAGACCCCATTTTTTGCCCCCCATATTTTTTCACTTACCCTTAGTGCCTTGAGTGTCAGAGAACCAAGGCCAAGCACCAGCATCCAACAGAACTCCTTTACCCTCATGATATTCCAGAGTGGAAATGGGACACCATTTTCATGGACTTCATTTTTGGTCTACCTTTGTTTTCTAGATACCATTATGGTGATAGTCGACAAGCTAACAAAGGTGGCTCACTTCTCTCCTATTCATACTACCTATGTATAGTGCTAGCAATAGTGAGGGTATTCTTGGATGATATTTCCAATTTACATGGGATCCCTCATAGGATCATATCAGATAGAGATTCAATTATTACCTTGGCATTTTGGAGAGCATTATAGCAGGGTTTGGGTACTCGGCTTAATTTCAATACCGTATATCACCCACAGACATATGGTTAGACAAAGAGGGTTAATTAGGTATTAGAGGATATGATACAAATTTATGTGATGGATTGTAGTCTAGATGGGAGGAGTACCTCTACTTAGTTGAGTTTTCCTACAACAACAGTCATCATAGTTCTTTAGGTATGGCACCTTATTAAGAATTGTATGGCAGACCATAGAGGACTCTATTTAATTGAGATAAGATTGAGGATAGATTTTACATTGGTCTCGAGTTATTACAAGATATGGAGCAATAGGTGGTTTTGATCATATAGCGGTTATAAGAGGTTTGGGATTGTCAAAAGATGTATGTGGATGCTAAGAGGACAAATCAAAGCTTTGCAGTGGGTGATCGAGTATTCCTAATAGTGTGGCCGCATAAGAGTTCAATCCATTATGGAAAGGACTCTAAGCTTGCACCTCAGCTTTTGGGTCCTTTTGAGATCTTAGAGTGGATAGGACTAGTTGCTTATCATTTAGCCTTGCCACCTAGCTTGTCACATATCCATGATCACTTTCATTTTTTTGTATTGTGATGTTATGTGCATGATACCTCTCATGTTCTAGATTGGGGTTCCTTATAGGTAGATTTGGATGGGCAGTTGGAACTGGAGACCATTCGTATCTTGGTTCATTGGATGTTGCCCTATGAGGACAAGAGCTAGACCAAGTTAGGGTTTAGTGGGACAAATATGATGAGGTTGCCACCACCTAGGAGGATACTTCATAGATGAGGACATTGTATCCTCACCTCTTTGAGGACTTCCAAAAGGAAGCCCAAATCTTAGAGGGAAGGGTGTGAGACCTAACTTCCAATACTAGGGGTTTATGTGACTTATGTGATTTTTTGTGTGATCCACATGGATAGTCTTTTATTATGGATATTTTATTATCATGGATTTTGATTTTGACACTTTTTTATGTTACCATATACACATTATACTCATGCATGTATTCTTATCCTCATTCAATATGGTTTTGTGGTAATATGTGGATGATCGAACTAACTTGATGATCATGCTTATTTTGATTTAATGAGTGTTTGATTTTATGACTAGATGGGTTATGATGTTTATCAGATGTAGTGAATTTATGTCCAATTATATTTGAAGTTGATTTTATTGATGATGTGATATTAGTGGTATGAAATGAATGTATGCAATGAAATTCTTAATTTTGAGATGGCATTCTAGAGATATCATGTTATTATATTTCATGCTTCAATTTTGATTATTCGTGATGAATTAACCATTGTGATTTAGTGTACAGGTTTAGTCCATGACCAATGGACATGGATAAACTTCAAGGTGACAATTGTGCATTACCTGTGAAGCTGACCTAACTTATTTGGAGAGGTTAAGGTATTATGTGTTGTAATTATTTTGTCATTTATATATTATTTATAATGTGCTAGTATGATTGTCCTTGGTAGTGTTCAATGCTATGTCTCATGTGACCTTGGGTGTGGGTGTTATAAAATGGTAATGGGTTGTTGTGTGTGTGTTGAATTTAATTTTATGTTAAATCCAAGTTATAGAAGTTGATTTAACATATTTAATTTGTTTTTAAATGAGTTTTTATGGCCCTAATTCATAGGGTTTGGAGTTAGGAACATTTTTATGGGCTTAGAGTTTATTTTTATGTCCTATGACCCCCTTTTTGGAGCCTTTTCGATTTGTGACGAGATTCAATTTTGATTAAGTCATGTAGCTTTCAAGCATTCCAAAATAACCTTCACACCAAAAAGTGTGGAAGGTTGAGGTAGTGTGAGATGGGAGATCAATTATGGAGGTGACACTTGTCACCTTCACAATTGAAGATGCAGGATTCGGGTTTCATGATGCCAAGTTTTAATTTTGGAAGGCATTTTTCCTTGGGATTCATTCATTCTTTTTGATTTATTTTGGCTATCAACTTTGGAAGGATAGAGTAGAGTGTAGAAGGTTGTTGGGTGTAGAAATGCTTGGAATTGTTGTTGGGACTCTTCTCCAACTTGTTCCCAAATTGAGGTTAAATTAGGTTGATGGTTCTTCCTTATGTTGTTGATGAAAAAAATGCGAGAATGTATTATTTTATGAAGAAATAATGTTTTATTTTGTTGGTTTTTGTTGTGTGTGGTTTATGTTTAATGTAATAGAAGTAAATCTACCATATTATAGCGACTTTTCTTCTTTTTTGGGGTTTAAGTAGGAGATATGTCCCTTGGAGGGGATTTTTATTAAAGGGGTAAGAGTGCCCATATTTTTTCATATAAATGGCCCATTGTATTAAATATTATGTGTGGGAGAACATGGAATTGTGTTGAATTTTATGTGTTCAAAAATGGGTTGTGGAAATGTGAACTTGAAGGAGTTCTATGTGAAAATGTGAAGAAGTTTTGAGTGGTTGGTTATGCAAGAAATTTTTGCTACTACCCCTCAGCTTGATATCTCTACTCCCCCTCCTCAAGGTTCTAGGAGAAGAGATTTTGTGCTATGTTATTTATCTTATGAAAAACCTATATGTGACCATTTGTGTTCATTTTTGGAGTGAATTCTTGTTGGAAATATGCTTGTGTTTTGTTATAACTATAGCACAGGGAAAATTCACAGATCAGCAATACAAGCAATAAACTTAAAGTAAACCTAAGCTAATAATCGAGAATAATGGAAAACTGTATAAACAATACATAAATGAACGATTTTACCAAACATCCATATAATTCCATGAATAACCTCCATTACTCTTCTCCATTTCGTTGTAGTATGATACTTGCCCTCATATTTTAATTAAGCATGCAAGTGTGACCTCATGACAAATGATAATAGCAAAATATTGAAGATTATAAAGTTTCTTCCAAAACTCATAAGATTTTTGGGAGGATTAATAATGATAGAGGTAAAGCTAATTTATAGAAAATTGATTTTCGAATGATAGGCTCAGATTAAAAGATATGACATTTATTAGGGTTAGGGTTAAATTAGTGTGAGTGATAAAGCAACGTAATTAAATAAATAATATTTATTTAATTAATCAAGAAAGAATAAAGGTGAAAAATGAATTAATTAAATAATTAAAGTTATTTAATTAATAGAGGACATATGACTTTAGAAAATAATTAACATTATTTAATTATGAGAAATGAATATGGAAGAATTATGAAGAATTTAAGGGTCGCATGCCCAGGACAATTTTTAGTGTCTACAATTCGCCCCTCTTTGATACAATGTTGTTTATCGCATTGTGTCAAAGAAAATTAGTCAAAATATGCCCTAGTGACAGCAAGATATGGGTGTGCCCCCTCAGATAATTTTATAAATTTTGTAAAAAAAATTCAAAAAATTTAAAAATTATTTCGAAAAGTCAATTTGATGGCCAAAAAAGCAATGGCGAAGTCGGTTTCGAATTTTGTTAAGTTTAGAGTGTCTAAAGTTGTTTCTAACATGAAAAAAAGTGTGTCCAATTATAACCCTAGGTCAAAACCCTAATTTTGATGGGAGTATAAATAGGAATTTAGCAAATTTGAGTTCATTTTGTATTTTGAACCTTGGAGATTTGGAGATCTAACTGAAGATGGAGCGGATTCCTTTCCACGATCATAGGGCTTACAGAGTTTGTATGTTCAAGGGACTGGAGGGTGTAGGAGATCCGGTAAGTTACTACAAGCCCACTTGCTCAAATTTTATTTTTACACATTTCTAGGTAGAATTTAATTTTGTTAGTCAGTTGCGTTACACAAAAAAAGTTGCAAGTGTCATCGTGTTGTATGCATTTTTATGTGAAACAATGCAATTGTTGTCAACTCGCCTAGGGTAGGGTAGGTTTTCTTAATTTTGTGATGCAATTGTTAAAATGTGATGCATCCACGAGTTGGTTAACCACATCTATGAATGGGTGAAGCAATTGATTGTAATTATGCGCAATCGCATAATTATGGGCCACAATTTCTTATGAGTGACGTAATTGTTATAGGGACCTGCAATTGATTTGGGGATTCGATGCAAGTGATGCCTTGCAATACATGTGCAAATGTACACCGCAATTGTAGAAATAATGACACATTTGAATTTAAGCGATTTAATTGACTGGCAAAAATTTTGACCTAGGTTTGATTTGACCTATTTCTATGACATATGAAAAATTTATTGACACAGTGGTTGTGATATTGATCACAAGCTCATTTAGATCTGAGTTATACCAAAGAGTCTTGCTTGCCTAAGACCTATCGATTGAGGGATCAGATGTCTAGCAGTGAGAGGCGTAGGTTGTGGCGACATGGCTTATATCATATGGTTTCCATGCCCATCATTAGGGAAAATAGGGGTATGCTAATTGCACTGGTTGAGCATTGGCATTCAGAGACATGTTCCATTCATTTTCTACAAGAGAGGTGACCATTACTTTGGAGGATGTATAGGATTTTGTGTCTGCCGATTCGAGGAGAGAGAGTGAGATATGATCCTGGAGGAGGATATCGGGCATTGACATATTTTTTAGTATATGATGATATAGCTCAGCTGGGTATTGATAGATACAAGATCAGATGGGAGATATTGGTTACTCGGTATGAGTAGTTCGACTGTATTTTATGCACCGTGATAGTTGAGATAGTGATCCTAGATCATCGAGGACACGAATTTCCATTTGGATGGGGGGAGATGTTGTTGGTATGTTGGCCAAGGAGACAGTGTATGCATGGGGGTCATGTTTATTGGCGATGGTTTACTTTAAGCTACATGACATAGCCTACATACGAGGATAGTCAATGAGCTACGGGGTGACACTATTGATGGTCTAGGCTTGGGAGCACATTGTAGTGTTATGTCCACTAGTTGATCGACATATGGAGACCATGACACCATACATATATGTACATAGGGGAAATGAAACAGACACATGTGGGCGATATCAGTTACTCGAGACATGGTCTTGACACACTGTTCAGTTGTATTTGGAGGCCATATATGGATTGTCATCAGTGGCTAGATGTGCATGAGAATCTACCGTGGTGTTGGTGGGAGAGGTGCCTAATTGGTATGACCATTTAGTCAATTCATATCATTGAGATGTATATGTCAAATCGGGTGCTTAGACAGTTTGGAGAGTAGCAGGGTGAGCCTCATGGTTTAGCAATATTTACCTGATCATCTAGGGAGGTTATGCCATGGGGGGCAATGATTTTAGTGGCCATAGCAGAACAATCCATTGATAGGTTACAGGCATAGTAATGGGTGTGGCAAGGAGGACCAATAGATGTCGGGACTACTCTCGAGTATGATTCCTAGTGGAGGACACATAGGCCTATTCTATTAACGGATCCTGATCACCCTGCCCCAATAGTGAGATGAGGATGAGGTCCTCAAGGTAGGAGAGGTGGAGATAGAGGTAGAGGAGATGGAAGCTGAGGGGATGGTGGAGGTGATGGTGGAGGGGGTTATGATAGTGGTGATGGGGGAGATGGTGGCGATGGTGGTAGAGGTGGGAGAGGAGGTGATGGGCGGAGAGTTCATCGGAGGTTGAGGAGGAGGAGGAGATCACTTTCTCCCATTTGAGAGGAGGGAGAGGGGGAGGAGAGACAAGAGAAGATATATGAGGAGAGAAAGGAGGATGTTATGCCAGAGGAGGAAATGTTGAATGTAGATGTTGAGGTAGAGCAGCCCAAGGGGGAGCGTATAGATGTACTAGCAGGTGCAGCCATGGAGGTGGAGATAGAAGGGCATGAGGAGCAGCTACAGGATGAGGATATGGGTGAGGAGGAGTGCATCCTCTATGAGAGGATCATATTCAGAGAGGAGGGTTATGAGGATGTGCCCATCAAGGGCGGTTTCAGGGACAGGGATGAGGAGCTATTCAGATTACAGGCTAGAGTGAAGGCACTAAAGGCCAAAGTATAGTCTCTACGGGTAGAGAGAGATGGGATACAGATGGAGAGAGACACCCTGTAGTTAGAGAGGGATAGTGTAGTGATCTAAGCTCAGCAAGCAGATCAAAGAGTCATTGAATTTTTGGTCAGATGTATAGGCATAGCTACTGACACAGTGCAAGCACTCCTCAGAGCAAGGAGTCGAGAGCATTATTATAAAGATATGTATGAGTCAGCAATCCCACTTGAACGTAGGGCACCCAATGCATTAGTGGCATTGATTAGTGGTCGATCTCACAGCAAGTGATCCTAGAGTAGGTCTAGCAGAGGTGAGAGCACCAGTCAAAGCACTACGCAGCATGGCAACAATGGATAGATCCACTTTGACTTATGTATTTTGGCCTGTTTATTTTGTATCCTTTGAGCCTGTGAGATTTTATTTCTGGAAGATACATTATGACATTTTATTGTGACACACTTTTTTTGAGATATATATTATCATTTTTGGCGGCGATTATATGAAATGCAGTTCTTCATATGTATGTGTTATAAATTCAAATATTTATTTTATGATATTTATGCAGCCGATGATGATGTGTTAATTCTTTATGATGATGTATGCATTTATTGTTATGATGTTATATATGTCATGTATGGATGGTGTGTTTATCATTATGAGATGTAATGTGATTTAATATGTACAATTCCATGTGAATGCATTTATTATGATAATATGCTATACAGTTTATGATGGTGAATGCATGTGATGCAATGGATTCCTAGATGTGATAGATGTGTATATTTTTATGGTTTTTTTTAAATGCAGCATATATGTATGATTTAATATGTACATAAGTATGGAAATGTCTAAGTGATGTTTATAACATTAATGCATATGTAGGATAGTTTTTTTTTATGTCATAGGACTCCATCATAATGCAGGAAAGAAGAAATGTTAGCACAGAAAATTTGGATGTTAGTATTAGGAATCTTCAATATTTTTCCAAAACATAAGAGGCCTTTCATTAATCATCATTGGGTGCTCAATGATAAAAATGGATAAAAAACACCATGATATGAGATAAACCAATCTGTGCAAGGTCATCCACTTGCTAAAAATAGACAATCGCAGACAAGGAGTGTCCTAACTCATACTAACGGAAAAATTGCCCCAGTCTTTTTGTCAAGACAAACCACAGACAGTAATTGAATAAAAGACAAGTCATGAGACATCATCACTCCTCTAAATCCTTCATGGGACATCCTCGAGGAAGCTAGTAACCTGACTCGAAGACAAATCCAAAAGACAATAGACAAACAGTAGTCAAAGAAAAAGAGTCCTAAGACATCCTTGCTTCTTTAAACCCTTCATGGGAAATCCTTGAGAAAAACTAGTAACCAGACTCAAAGACAAAGACAAATTAAGAGATAAGGCAACACAAGCCATAATGTCAATATCTAGTAAGAATATTTTCCAAAATTTGATTTGCTTGTTGTTTGTTGTTTGATAAAGCCTGATTTTCGGAATCATAGATATCGTATAAGACATCGATTCTAGCTTCGATCATGTGACCTCCTATATAAGGAAATGATAAAACCTGATCTTAGAAATACACATATCATATATAAGACATCAAGTCTAGTTTCGATCATGTGACCACCTGTATAAGGAAATGATAAAGCCTGATTTTAGAAAGACACATATCGTATAAGACGTCGAGTTTGGTTTCAATCATGCGACCGCTTATATAAGGATATGATAATGCTTAACTAAATGATAATGTTTATTCTTAAGAAGGATACATATTGTATAATAAATAGGTTGATTTTTTTGTCTATTTGAGTGTTTCGGCAATTTGTTTGGTTTCACTTGTTTTTCTTGTTTATACGTAACTTGTCTTGATGTTTTGACAATTGTTTGTGTTTGATGACAATGTATGACATATTTTGAATGACATGATGAACCCTAGAGGACTAACCTAGTGCAGCCTCGAGGGCTCATCGATTGATGGCCTTGCCTACGTTATACAAGCAGAGACCTCGTAGTTCAACCAGACTTTGACCGATACGACTGACTGAAAATTATTCATTTTAGTTGAATATATATGACGTGTTTGATAGTGAATGTGACGAACCATAAAGGACTGTCCTAATGCAACCTCGGGGCTCATCGATTGATGGCCTTGCCTATGTTATACATACAGAGACCTCATAGTTCAACATGACCATTGACTTTGTTTAATGGACAAAGAATGAGTCATGATTTTATTGTGTGATATTTAACAAACCTAAAAAGAATAGCCTAATGCCTCAAGGGTGCATCGATAGATGGCCTTGCCTACGCCCTTTCATAGAGGCAACATAGTTCAACATGACAATGACTGACTGACACAACTGACTCTAACTCTGTTTTTGGGATTTTTGAAAGATATCTTAATTTTTTGGGGTTTTTTGACATGTTTTGATTTTTTTGTCTTTTCGAGGTTTTATGATTTTTTTGGATTTTTTTAGGACATTTTACAATGTTTTTGGATTTTTTTCAAGAAATTTTACAATGTTTTTGTTTTTTTCAAGATATTTTACTACCTTAGACCAGTAAGTGCAAGATCCAAATGACGTAGGTCGAATATTTTCCCCCAGTCAGGTATAAGACCAATAGGATGGAATGGGGATGTGGAGTGTACTTAATGTCAATCATTCTAGGCTATGGAAAGGACAACCATTTATTATGGGTGTAATGATAGGGAAATCAAATTAAAATGATGGTAGGCAAAAGAGAAAATTTGACTACACATGGCGCCTATTTGCCAGGTTTTCACCATGGTACTTATCCAAAGCGCCACCAAAGTGGTTTTCACTATTGGATGAATTATTTCTCTTTACTATTTTGTTGATTTTTCATTTTTTTTAGTGATACGAAGATGCCTGTTTGTCATGTTTTCATCAAGGTAACAATTTTTTTATTTATTTATTTTATTATTTTCCATGATTAAGACAAGGTTCTCAGAAGCTATGTATAGAATCTCTTCAGATGAAGGTTGTTGATTGGGTTTGACAATTATTCTCCCTCAGGTGTAGAAAGATAATATGCTCCTGATCCCAAGGCCTCTGTAACAATGTAAGGTCGTAACCAGTTTGGTTCAAACTTTCCTAGTTTTTCTTTTTCTGCTTGATTCTTTGTATTTTCCATTAAAACTAGGTCACCAATGTCAAATGTCGACTTAAGACTTTCCTATTATAGCTACGACAAAGACAGTTTTGATATTCTTGGAGGTGATCTAGTTCCTTTTGTCTTTGATCATCCAGTAACTCTAGCTCATGAAGTCTTGACACATAGTACTCTTCATCGTCGATATGCCCTTTCAAATATACCTTTAGGGAAGGAATTTTGACCTCTATAGGTAAGATGGCTTCATAACCAAATACCAAGGAATATGGAGTGGCGCTAGTGGGAGTGTGGATTCTTGTGCGGTAACCCCATAGGGCAGGGTTAAGTTGTAAATGTCAGTCACAACCAGCATCATTGATAGTATTTTTAAGGATTCTGAGGATTGTTTTGTTTGACGCCTCAGCTTGGTTGTTACCTTGTGGGTAATATGGTGTAGAAAATTGGTGTTGGCTATGGAATTCTAGGAAAAGGTGATGAACTTCTTAGTTTTTAAATGGGCAGCCATTATCCGTGATTATGGATTGAGGAACACCATACCAAAAAATGATGTAGTTAATGACGAACTTACAAATTTGTATGTTGTTAATGTAGGTCATAAGAATGGCTTTAATCCACTTGGTAAATTATTTGGTCACAGTAATGATGAATTTATGACCATTAGAGGATGTAGGATGTATCTTATCAATGAGATCAAGTCCCCATTAGGCAAAGGGCCACGGTGAAGTTATTGGATGAAGCTCCTATGTTGGTGTGTGTATCAAGTCTTTGTTAATCTGGCATTGTCGATGTTTCTTGACAAAGACATACGACTCCTTTTCCATTGTAGGTCAATAATATCCCAGTCTCATAATATTTTTGTGGATGCTAAAACCTACAAGATAATCAACTCAAACCGTTTCATGTTGTTAGCACGAAAGTTAGTTTAAATTAGCAAATCTAACATCCCTATGAAATATTTAATCATATCTAAATATGCAACTAATGAGTAGAAAATAGGTTAACCAGAAGCATATAAGAAATATAATTAAACTCTATCTCATAGTGGATTAGTGCAACCATGTTGTGTAGTAAGTAGCCCTTTCCCAATCCTTGAACCAATTGTATGATGTTAGGAACAAGATTAATTCTCAAATGAAGAGAATAACCTTGCTTAAAGTGTGTGAAGTGAAGGTGAATTTGAGCATGGTAAGCTTACTCAAAGTTGTGTGAAATGAGCAAAATTAATTCTCAATTGAAGAGAGTAACTTTGCATGAAGGTTGTGTATTTGATTATAATAACTTTATTCAAATTATGGATGATCAAATGAAGACAGAAGTCTCCAATTTATAGATTTCTAAATTGGAAAAGAGTAAAATAGAGAAATGTGGGATCATTCAACATCCAATGGCCAAGTGCCACTTGTCAAGATGTGAATGGTTGAACGTTGTGCACATCTTGGCCAAAGTGTCAATTAATGCAATTAGGTGGAATTTCAAATTTGAGAAATGACATGTGAGAGGGAAAAAGGAATGGAATAAATGCCACTTGGCTCAATGCACAAGGACATGTAAGAGGAGTGAATGCCTTGTTGGATGTACAAGTCCACTTGGACTTTTTGAATTCAAACAAGGGAATATTCCCTTTTGATGCTATGTGAGGGAAAATGGAGAATTAATAAATCAAAGTATTTGATTTATTGTTCCACTTGCATTCTCTAGAGTATTTTAAGGAGAAGGATTAAGTTAATTAAGATTTTATTAACTTAAGGAAGAATTAGGTGATGTGACAATTTAGACTTAGATTTATGAATTAATTTTAAGTCAAGAATTGAGAAGAAATGATTTATTAAATAAATGATTTGATTTATTTAATCAAGAAGGAACATGTTAGATTAAATCAAATAAGGTTTAATTTATTTAATTTAATAAAAGGACTTTAGAGATTTTAATCAAATAAAATGATTTATTTAATTAAACAAGGATGTAAGGTTAATTAAGCTAAATTGATTTAATTTAATCACTGATAGAGGAAGACTCGATTCAATAAATAGTGATTTATTAAATTAAGAGATAGAATGTGATGAAATGTCGAGAATATGATTTAAGAGGGAATGTTGTTAATAAGTGTGTCCAACTGACATTGTACATTTTCCATGTCTACATTTTGCCCCTCTTTGAAGCAATGTACTTGTTGCATTGATTCAAAAAATAAACTGCTATGATCAAAGTTCAAAATTTCTTAATTTTTTAGATGCCCCACTATTGCCCCAGTGAGAAGAATTATGCTGGTATATTGCCCCCTCAAGAGATCGAGCGGAAATGTACAATTTTCCAGTCGAGATTGCGATAAAATGTGAGAGGGGTGGTTCTATTGATCAGAGGACAAGATATAATTTTTTGATGTAGGCAAATCTATTGATGTATAGATAGTCATTGACCATGGGTAGCCTCGTGTATATTTTGATGCGACACACCGATTTTAGATAGAAATGTTAGTAAAGATAGAAGAAGAAGAATGGAAGGAGGATCCATACAAGGTGATGATGGATGATGTATTGCTTGCCAGGAGTTGGGATTTTCAAAGGGCTAATTACTTTATGTTTGATAACACACATAGGTACAATGCATCAAGGTATAAATGACCAGGATGGCGTGGTACCTAGTGCGATGGAATTTGACTCGACAATCAGATAGGAATATTCTTGTTCACACTTAACATACATAACCTTATTTAGAATGCAGTTCAGATATTCTAGACATCCTGGGACAAAACATAAGAAGGCAAGCCTTCTTATGTGGTCAACAAGATACCTAAAACATCCTTCCTACAAACAAAACAAAGTATGCATGATGAAGTTATTTTACAAGAATGTCCAACAAGCACGGCAGATAAAAAGATAATGATTGTTGCCCCATTCCCTTTTTCTCTAAACCTATTTTGTTTAGGCATCATCGAGAGGTCCTTGGAACAAGTGCAAAATAAGATAAGTCAAAAAGACCAAATCAAGTAAACAAACAAGTTGATGTTCCTCATACCGCTAGCCAAGACTAACTACTGTGAGGGGTACCTGATGCTTATGCCCATCATAGGAAAGCTTCATCCTAGGACATGTAGTAATCAAGGTTTTGATGGGACTGATTGGGTGATAAGTTATTGATACTCTGAGTTGACCAACTTGCTTGCTTACTGATCTAGACTTCCAAGACTTTGACGATTAGAGTGTTCACTTTTGAATCTGCTAAAATTGCTTCTGACTGACTCACTAAAGGGTGAAAGCGACTATTGACTTTATTATGAGTGAGACGATCATAGGTAAAATCGAGATGAAAGGGATGCACTATTTTGGGTTTTTTCAATATTTTGAGGCTATTTTTGGTATTTTCACATTTTTCAATGTTTTTGGTATTTTCAAGATTTACGACGAACGGACTAACTTAAAGACCTATCCTAGGGGTCTCAGGAGCTGATCCATAGATTAGCCTTTCCTACGTTATACACATAGAGACCACGTAGTTCAACTAACAACAAACTAACTTGATGATAAGATGGACAAATGGATTGCCATTTTATTGCTTAAAGGACTTACTTAAGATGTAGACTAGATGGGAAAACGGATTGCCAATGCGACAGATGCTTAAAGACTAACCTAACTATAAAAAAAGATGGGCAAACGGATTGCCAATGCGATGGACGCCTAAAGGACTGACCTAGATGTAAAAAAAGATGGGCAAATGGATTGCCAACGCAACGGGTGCCTAAAGGACTGACCTAGATGTCTCGGGGGATGATCAAAGATCAACCTTGCCTACGTTCAAGCTCAGATATGATGTAGTTCGACAAGGTGAAAAACTAACAAGACTCAGTGATGAACTTTTTTGAAGATTTTCTGATATTTCGACATGTTTTTGAATTTTTGAATTTTTTGGATTTTTTGACAAATTTTTGAAGGAGAACACAAGAATATATATGAATCCAATCCGGTGCTGATACAGGAACATGCTCCCAGCGTAGTGTGATAGACTACTTCAATGAATGTTGGACAAACTGACCTTAGGAATACACCAAGTAGTACTATGATGGACTATGATATGGACACCAGCTCAGGCTATGGTACAAATCTAAGCGGATGAGTGGATGGATGATTTGAGATGCGATGGAATGAGTGAATCATTCAAATCTTGGTAGATGGGGGGTGCTTTATTTACACTTGATGCCTGTTTGCTAGGTTTTCACCAAGGTACTTGTCCAAAGCACCACCAAAGTGGTTTTCACTAGAGGATGATTTTTTTCTCTTTACTATTTTGAATCCTTTTTCTGATTTTTTTGGATTTTTGCACTTTTTTTATTTTTGTTGTCGCCAAGACGCCTGTTTTCTAGGTTTTCATCAAGGTAACCATTTTTTCAGGAATTTTTTTGATTTTTTTGTATTTTCTGGTTCCATACCTTGCAAGTGCTTAGGCATAAAAATTTTTGAGGTGTGAACTATTCATGCGCTCCTGCAGAGGCTTGCCTTCTGGTGTCAACAGCTAATATGCCCCTGATTTGTAGCTTGCGGTGATGATGAAGGGTCCCAACCAATTGGGTTCAAACTTTCCTTTTGCATACAAGTTTGGCACATTCTTTTGGTTTTCTTTCCATGCAAGGTCACCAACTTGGAAAGTGTGTTGACTAATCTTCTTGTTGCAGCTCTGTTTCAGGCGATTCTGGTAGACTTGCAGATGATTCAAGGCATCTATGCACCATTTATCTAGTAATTCTAGCTCATTCAGTCTTGTAACCTTGTATTCCTCATCCGTGATGAGGTTTTGCAATGATATCCTCAGTGACGGGAGCTTGATCTCAATAGGGAGGATGGCTTTTGATTCGTAGACCAAGGAGAATGGGGTGGTACTTGTTGGCATGCGGATGCTGGTACAGTAGACCCATAAGGCATGATTTAGCTATAGATGCCAGTCACGAGCAAAGTCATTGGTTGTTTTCTTGAGGATTTTCATAATGGTTTTATTGGTAGCTTCTGCTTGGCCATTGCCTTATGGATAGTATGGGGTGAAAAAACGGTGCTGGATTTTGATTTTTTTACACAAATCATGAACATCCTAATTTTTGAAGGGTGTCCCATTATCAGAGATAATTTATTGGGGAACACCGTATCGGAAAATGAGGTAATTCAGGATGAACTTGGATAATTTTTTTCCCGTGATGTGGTTCAATGGAATTGCTTCGCTCACTTTGTGAAATATTCAATGGCGGTGATAATGAACTTGTGGCCATTGGATGACGTGGGTGAGATTTTACCAATGAGATTGAGCTCCACTGTGAAAAGGGCCAAGGTGTAACAATGGGACGCAATTCTTGAGTTGGTGCATGAATAAGGTCTCCATGTTGTTGGCATTATAGACACCTTTTCATAAATTTATGTGCCTCTCTTTCCATTGTCAGCCAATAGTACCCGGTTCTTAGCAACTTCTTAGCCAAGGTCATGCCACATGAGTGCGAACTACGTGTGCCATTATTTACCTCAGTTAGAGCAGTTGTGGCCTGCTCGGGTTTTAAACAACGTAGAAAGGTTCCATTGATACTTCTGCAAAAGAGGGTCTCTCCTAGGATGACGAATCGTGAAGACCTTTTGACAAAGGTGCATTTTAGATTTAAGGTGATGTCAATTGGGAGGATTCCTAATCTTAGGTAGGTGTATATGTCATGGTACCAAAGATCACCGAGACCAATTCACACGTGTATTCTAACTCTAGTACCTCAAACATGGGTATGCGAAGCTGTTCTACGAGGAATTCATGTTTCAAGACATTGCGAGGAATGTCTAGCAAGGATCCAATTGTTTCCATTGCATCGGCTGCTCTATTATTTGTCCTTAGTATCTGCTCAAAGGTGATGTCAATGAACGACTCCTTCAGGCTTTCTACCACCTTTTTGTATGGTGTGAGCTTATCATCTTTAGTTTGGTATTCACCATTGACTTGGTTGATGATAAGTTGAGAGTCCCCATAGACCTTTAATGCCATGATTCACCATTGTGCTGTAATCTTTAGGCCTACGGTTGAAGCCTCGTATTCTACAATATTGTTGGTATAGGGGAATTCCAATTTATATGATCTGGGTATGTAGTCTCCTTGCGAGGTGATGAAAAACACACCGGTTCCTGATCCATGTTGCGTGTGGGAGCCATCAAAGTACAATTTCCAGTGGTCAGCTACATTGAGATTGAAAATGGACTCATCTGGAAATTCTGATATGAGCGGGTTGTTTGTGTAAAGGGGAGCTTCTGCTAGCTGGTCCGCAATAACTTGTCCTTTTATGGATTTTTGTTCTACATACTCAATATCATGCTCTGACAATATCATTACCCACTTAGCCATTCTACCTGTAAGCATTGCTTTTGACAATAGATATTTTAGAGGGTCTATCTTGGCAATCAGCTTGATTTGATGAGCTAGCATGTAGTGTCTAAATTTCTGAGCTACAAATACCAATGCCAGGCAAGCCTTTTCTATGGAAGTGTAATTGAGTTCATGCCCAACCATTGTTTTGTTTATATAGTAGATGGCCCGATCGGTTCCCTTTTCATCATGTTGGGCTAAAAGGGCACCAAGGGCGGCTATTGTTGCTGAGATATATAGAATCAATGGTTTCCCTACAATGGGGAGCATTAGTACTGGTGGTGTAAGTAGGTATTCTTTTATTTTACTGAATTCTTGCTCACATTTGTCATCCCATCTAAATGTTACTCCCTTGTGAAGTAGGTGTGAATAGGCAATATGCTTATCTGCCAGTTGTGCTATGAATCTCCGGATGGACTGGAGTCTACCTTGCAATCCTTTCAGTTGCTTTAATGTTCTTGGCACTTCCATTTCAAGGATTGTTTTTACCTTTGTAGGGTCTACCTCTATCCCTCTCATCGAAACTATGTATCCTAGTAGCTTTCCTTATTGTACTCCAAATACACATTTGTTCGGGTTGAGTCTACCCTTTTATTGTTCTAGCCTGTCAAAGATAGCACTTAGAGTTGCTACATGGTCCTGTCTCTTCTTTGATTTAGCCAGTATGTCATCCACATAATCTCCAACTGTTTTATGGATCATGTCATGGAAGATCAACGTCATGGCTCTTTGGTATGTAGCTCCTGCATTTTTCAACCCAAATGGCATCACATTCCAGCAGTAGGTGCCCCAAGGACATGTAAAGGTTGTCTTATGTTGGTCTTCTTCTGTGATCATAATTTGATTGTACCCCAAGAAACTATCCATTAGGGATAGTATCTCATGTCCAGCCATCATATCCACTATCATGTCAATGTTGGGTAGTGGAAAATTATCCTTAGGACATGCTTTGTTTAGGTCTCTGAAATTTGTGCAGATGCGGATGCCCCCTTTTGGTTTTGAGATAGGTACAAGATTTGATACCCATTCTGGATAGTCAATCGGGCGTATGAAGCCAACATCCAAAAGTTTATGTAGCTCAATCTTGATGAGCAAGGCTATTTGTGGGTGCATCTTCCTTAGCTTTTGTCTGATTGGTTTTGCTCCGAGGTAAATAGCCAAATGATGAACCACTACTTCAGGATCCAGACCTGGCATGTCAGCATAGGTCCACACAAAATTTACTTTTCTATCTTTTAGGAATGATGCCAATAGTTCTTGTTCTTCTGTTTGAAGTGTTTGAGTGTAGAATGTGATTTGTGGCTCTGTTTTTGTTCCCAAGTTGATAGGGTTGCACTGTTCTGCCAATACTACTGATTTTTCTTGATGTAGAGTAGTAGGGGGGAGATTGAATCTTTCATCCTCCGGTGCCTCAAAGAGGTTTTCACCATTGGATGCATCCTTTATTTTTAATGTTTTGTGGTTAGAGAGTGCCACTATGTGGTTTTCATACAATAACTCTGAGCTTATTCTCGATATTTTTCCTTTGCAAATGAAGGACTCAATCATCTTCCCATAGTATGCATGTGTGTCTAGTGTGATTTTGAATCCAACCTTGTGATCCCCGCACAGAACTGTATCCCTTAGTCCCATGAATTTCGAGAGCGCCTCATTGTTTTCGAACGAGTCTAGAACCGGTGGCCCCCGTTGGTCGTGATCGATGAGTTGGGGGTGTACTTAGGTGATTTGGTGGGTTGGATGGTTTGACTCAGTTGTGGAGGAACTTTTCATTAACAAGGTGGAATCTTCAAAAAGCCTAGGGAGACCTGCTATGGTATCATCATCATCACTACTAGCACAAACATTAGTGACGTCAAAAGTGTAATTATCGAGTGGGATACCTAAGCAAACAGGTGATCTAGGAGTGTTTGTTGTTACCTGAGGAGAGGACCTGACTGCTCTTCTGGGGGTACCTCTGCCATGTACGGTTATACTCAGAGGAGTATAGCTAATTCCAAGGTTCCACATTCTTCTTTCTACAATGATGGGCTCCAACCGTCCATCACTGTTTCTTCCAAGGCTTTCATTCCTATTGTAACTCAGATTTTTTGGAATTTGTGGATGCTAAAGCTGCACAAGATTAAACATCAATTCTAATCTAAATAAAACAACAAAGAACGATAAGTAAACATGATTAATCTAAACTAATAAAAACTATAATGATCTCACCGAATATGCAAATACTTCCTTGATTTTTCTCAATTGCCCTTCTCCATCTTGTTGTATTGTTATTCTTGCCCTCGAATATTTGTGTGTTTGAATGCAAGCATAATTTTGTCGAGTGTCTCAGCAAAATATCGAAGATTGTTTCTTCTCAAAATTGTATAATGATTTTGGGAGGAGGAATAATGATAATGATAGCCCATTTTATAGATTTTGTGTTTTCGAACGATCAGCTCAGATTGAAAGAGAGATCAACGGATGAGATTGATGAATGCCATACGATGTGAGTTATGTCTTAGATAGAATGTGAGTTAGAACGTGAGTTCAGGACACGAGTTCAGAAAAGACTACAGATAGAGACTAAATTAGAACGTGAGTTAAAACACAAGTTCAACATCTTAATCTCCAAAAATAGAAGAAATAGACTTTGTATGCAAAAACCAAAGTTAGAAGTCGAAGATGAGGAATTCGAATGCATAATTAAATTAATTAATTAAATAAAAGATATTCAATTAATAGATGCATACATGCATATGAGTTAGAACTAGTTAATCGACTAGTTGTGATGGAGAGTCTTCCTGCAGAGATGATCAGCAGTTGAATTCAAAGATAACTTGAGAACTAAAAATAGATCTTGAGTCAGAAGGTGAGTGGACGATTAGATAACTGATTGACAGAAGAAAGTGACATAAATAATTAAATATCAATTAAATGTTCATTTAATTCATCATTCGAAAATAGAAGATTTAATTAAATAAATAAAGTAGTTTATTTACTTTGACTTTCGAAAAGGGTAGAATTGAATAATTAAATCATAAATATTTAATTATAGTTGAAAAGGGGGTTAAATGAATAATTAAATAAAGATATTTAATTATAGTTGACATATGATAAAAAGAGGGTAATTAAATAATAAATTATTTAATTATGAAAGAGGACTTAATAAGTTAGCGACATAATTAAATAAATATGATTTATTTAATTAATCAAGTTGAATAAAGATTAATGATGAATTAATGAATTAATTAAAAAGGGATATTTAATTAATAGAGGAAATATGTATTAGAAAGGGTAATTAAATAATTGACATTATTTAATCATGACCATGGACTATAGAATATTATTTCAATTATGTACTCGCAGGCCTAGACCAATTTTAGGTATCTACAGTTTGCCCCTCTTTGATACAATGTTGGTACGACGTTGTGTCAAAGAAAATATGCCCCAGTCGTGCCCCAGCACCAAACAGGTTAGGGTATGCCCCCTCAGGAAAATTGACATTTTTTGAAACATTTCAAAAAAATCAGGAAATATTCCCGATAAGTCAAGATGATAGTCAGAAATTCTATGGAGTCGACGGAATTGAATTTGGAGTTAATACGGATGTATACGGGTCGTTAGAAGTTGAAAGATTACGTGGCCAATAGATTAGGGCTGAGAAAATGCCAATTTTAACCCACCTATAAATAGGAATTAGGGCTAAAATGAAGTCATTTGCACCCGGAGGAGATAGAAAAACTAGAGATTTTGCTCTGACTGATGGAGGAAATGGCGCCTATTCCATACACCAGACATCGAGGATATCGGATCCGGACCTTCAGGACCAACCAGCGTAGGACCACCGATATGTACTCAAAAACGAGATCTTTTAATGTATTTTTGGCACATTTTTCTAGGCTTAGAAAATGAAGAAGCAAATGTGGTGCGTCGTAAACGACGAATCTGCCGTCGTATTCGCCGCATCTGACTGCGAGTCGACGCATCTACAAAAACTCACCAGGCTAGTTTTGGCTGATTAGGGAATGACCGCATGTGTGGTTGTGCAACACAAATTCATTAGGGATAGACGCAATTGTATGCGTGAACCGCATATGTGTTTAGTGAAACACATATGTAGTTGGGCAGTAGAAAGGCAATTTGAACCGCAAGTGCAACGTGCACCGCATGTGGGTTTTGTGAACCACATGTGTAGTAGTCGGAAAGGAGTGGTGAGGAAATGCAACACATATGCATTGTGCAATGCATGTGAGGCTCTGTGCAATGCATTTGCAAAAATGCACCGTATCTGTTAAAGTGAGTTGCATTTGACTAGCAAAATTTTTTGAAAAAAAATTCGAAGGAAAATTTGAAAAAATACTGACATCATGGGTAACTTGCAGGTGGTGATAGATCCTATCTACACACGGGAATCACGACCAGATACATTTTCCTTGAGAGATAGTTTGAGCTCTGCAGAGATTCGGCTTCTATGGAAGCTAGGCCTACGTCACTGTTTGTCGATGCCTGCCATTCGGGCAAACAAGGGGATGTTGACGGCACTATGCGAGTGATGGAATTTTGAGACATCGTTGTTTCATTTGCCGACTGGGGAGGCCACTGTCACATTAGAGGATGTGTACAAGATTTTGAGGCTACCCATTAGAGGAGAGCGGATTACATATGATACCCAGCGAGGATTGACTGAATTGGCGCGATTTTATCAGGTTGATGACATCAATAGGCTTGGCATTGAGCACTACGAGATTAGATGGCCAGTGTTAGTAGACAAATATGACAGGATTGATTGTATCCTATGTACATTGATTGGGGGTATTGTGCTTCCGGATAGACGGGGACATGGCTTTCCAGTGGGATGGGGAGCTATGTTGGTTGGTATGTTGGAGAGTGAGACGAGATATGCATGGGGTCCATGTCTACTCGGGATGTTGTATTTTCATTTACACGACATTGCTTATAGAGATGCACAGTCATTGAGTTGTGGGATGACATTGTTGATGATATGGGGTTTTGAGAGGATAGTTGTATTTCGTCCTGCAGTGACAGTAGAGAGAGAGGAGAGATACCCATATGTGTTTTGATATACAGGGAAAATCACACAGACCCATGTGGGTGACACAGGATACTGGCAACACGCCTTGGATACTCTCGATCAATTCATATGGAGACCTTACATGGATTGTGAGGAGTGGGTGGATGAGGACATACATTTGTCATTTTGCAGACAGACACAGTATCTCATTGGGAGGACTGTTTCGAGTGTGCACATTATCGAGCGTCATCTGCCAGACAGAGTGCTAAGACAATTCGGGGAGGTCCAGGATGAGCCATGGAGTAGAGCAGAGTTTGCTCGGTCATCGAGAGAGGTTCCATGGTGGGGACCCATGATTCCAGTGACTACAGCAGAGACAGAGATACAGGCTCTTCAGCCAGTATAGTGGGGATGGAGAGGCAGATTAGCAGATCTAGGGACCATGGCTGCTTATGATGCATGGTGGGTAGTGCATCGCCTGATTCCTTATACAGATTCGGACCAGCCAGCACCAGTCGAGAGATGAGACACAGGGCCTAGAGGATGTCGGAGAGGTGGAGGTGCCAGAGTTGGTAGAGTTGGTGGTAGAGGTGATGGAGATGACAGCAGAGGTGAAGGTAGAGGCGGGAGATGAGGACGAAGAGGATGGAGAGGGGGTCAGGTAGGTGGAGATGTACTGATTCAGGCAGTAGTACCGGTTGATGTACCGATGATAGATATCGGAGGGAGAGTGGATGTTCTAGCTAGGGGTGAGCATGCTGCAACCGAGGTAGTGGTTGAGGAGCATGCAGATGTAGATGTGGGAGTAGAGGATGTCGTAGAGGATTCTGATGCAGACATGGCCTTAGATCCTCTGGGTGTGTTAGCAGGATATGGAGAGGATGATGTAGAGGATGATGTTGAGGAGGAGGCACCTATGGAGGAGTAGGAGAGAGAGCTCAGAGATCGGATAGTGGAGGGGAGACAGGATGAGGATGCTTCTAGAGACAGTGACAGGGAGGCTATGGAGGAGAGACTCAGACTGATGACTGTAGAGTTTGAGGCGATGAGACTAGAGAGAGACAGTGCCTACTCAGAGAGGGATAGTGCCTATGTAGAGAGGGACAGTGGGCGGATAGAGAGGGATAGTGCTCTCATGGAGAGAGACCAGGCTATAGCACGGAGGCATGAGATAGAGCAGCAGTTCGCAAAGGTTAGACACCTTTGTAGTGGTTTTTCATCTAATGGCATGGTACGAGAGTTAGTCAAATCGGTGGAGAGAGCCACTTATTACAGGGATTTGTATGAGGCCGTAGTGCTAGCAGAGAGACGGGCTCCTACATTTTCAAAGGTACGCAGTTAGAGCAGAGGTCATACTCAGAGTCAGAGGACACAGAGCACTGAGGGGGTGATAGGACCATCGAGTCCAGGTCCATATGATAGGCCTTCCACCTCACCGAGGCTACCTTCGACTGTATTCCCACCACCATCACCTCATGACTGCAGGGGTAGCGGGACACGATGATAGGTACTTCAGATACTTGTAGACAGTTGTATTTTTGATCAGAGAGCCTACGAGCTCATGTTTTATTTATTGATACATTCAGACATTGTACTATGACACACTTTTTGAGCGATATATATATATGATTTTGGTGGCATTTACATGATATGCAATTCTATGTTATGTATGATGCTTTATTTCTACATGATTATGTTTCCCAAATGATGTATGTACATGTGTTCTGAATGAATGTTGCTATATGTTTATGATTTATGCATTTTATAATGATGTTATGGATGATTCTATTTACTTATGATGATGAATGCAATGTTCTACATGATGCTTATATGTGATGGTAATATGGACATGCAATGTTTACATGATGTATGTTATGATGATGCAATGCCTATTACGCCATGATGTGAAATACAATGAAAATGAAAGGTACTCTATGAAATGTTTATTGAATGGATATAGATGCAAATGACCTAATGTGTTCTATTTTTTTTTTTTTATTGTGTCATAGGACTTTATCTTAATGTCAAAGAAGAGAAATTTTAGGATGAAAACGACTTTAGAATGTTAGTAAGAAATAATTAAGGTCATGATGTGAAATGTAATGTAATGAGATAATGATGGTTGATCGATTTAAGAAAAAGATATAACCTTCGATATATTGCCAAATACGCTATACTTGCTTTGTTATCATCATTGGGTGGGACATGACACAGATGGATAGTACACACTATGATAGGAGATAGACCATAGTGTACAAAGTTATCCACCTGTGAAAAATAGACAGTCGTAAACAAGGAGTGTCCTAACTCAAACTAAGGACATGATGCCCCAGTTGTTTGGTCAAGACAAACCACAAACAACAGACAAATAAAAGATGGGTCATGAGACGTCATTGCTCCTCTAAATCCTTGATAGGACCTCCTTGAGGAAACTAGTAACTTGACTCAAAAACCAATGTTAAAAAGACAGTTGATAGACAATAGCCAAAGAAAAAGAGTCCTGAGACGTCGTTGCTTCTCTAAATCCTTCAAGGGACATCCTTGAGAAAGCTAGTAATAGAATCTTGCACAAATCGATAAAAAGATAAGACAAAAGAAGATATAAAGTCATAAAGCCAAATAAATGTATTCACCAAAACTTGATCTTGTGGGATTGTTTGATGTTGATGTTTGACATAGCGTAATGTGAGAGAATGACACATACCACATAAAACGTTGGGTCTAGTTTCAACTTGGTGACTTCTGTATAAGGCATGACAAAGCCTGGTTTCAGTAAGACATGTGTCGTATAAGACGTTGGAGTCTGATGACATTGAAGTGACAAGCCACATGAGACTATGACAATTTGATGATGTATGTTGAGAAGAAAGACATATCTTGCTAAGACATGGGTTGATTGCTTTGACAATGTGTTTGATATTGACTTGATGACTGTTGAGACATTTTGCCTTGTTGATGCATGACTTGTTTTGATTCTTTGACTGATAAACTGTGTGTGTGTAGATAGTACATGACATGAGATGTTACTTTCAACTATCATATGTAATGTGTGTGATAGTGATTGTGAATGAACCCTATTGGACTAACCTAGTGTGGTCTCGGGAGCTCATCAATTGATTAGCCTTGCCTATGTTGTACATGTAGAGACCTCGTAGTTCGACACGAATAATGACTTTGTATATACAAAGCATCATGATTTAAATGTGTGATACATGACAAACCTAGACCAACAGACTTAATGCCTCGGGGGCACATTGATTGATGGCCTTGCCTACGTCCCAATCGTAAAGGCAACGTAGTTCGACTATGTCTACGACTGACTTAACATGACCAACTTGACATGATTGACTGGACATGAATAACATGACATGATGGACTAGACATGATTGACTTGACTCTGTTTTTGGGATTTTCTGACATTTTTCTGATTTTTTTGGATTTTTGATGTTTTCTAATGTTTTTTGGGGATTTTTCAGGACATTTTCAATGGCATGACGTTATGTACAAAGTGTTAGGGCACAGAAAAAGGATTTTCCCCCAGTCGAGAATAGGATTTGGAAGATGGAATGGATCATATGACAGAATGGACGTTTAGATGTCAATCATTCCAAATGATGGATAGGACAACCAATTTTTGAGTGATGGTGAAAAAGTCTGATTAGAATGATGGTAGATGGGAGAGCGAGCTTGACTACACATGGCGCCTGTTTGCCAGGTTTTCACCATGGTACTTATCCATAGCACCACCGAAGTGGTTTTCACTTAATGGACGGATTTATTTCTCTTTACTTTTTTTATTTTCTCAATTTTATTTTTTTTGGTGTTACAAAGACGCCTGTTTGCCAGGTTTTCATCAAGGTAACCATTTTTTTTTTGTTTTTTCATTTTTTTGTATTTTTCTAGATTAAGACACGGATTCTCAGAGACTTAAGCGTAGAACCTCTTTAGATGTAGACTGTTGATAGGGGACAAAAGTGGTTCTCCTTTAGGAGTAGAGAGTTGGTACGCTCCTAACCCAAAGGCTTCTGTGACAATGTACGGCCCCAACCAGTTAGGTTCAAACTTTCCTGGTTTCTCACGTTTAGCTTGGTTCTTAGGATTCTTCATTACTACCAGGTCACCAATGTCAAAGTATCTATTGAGAACCTTTCTGTTGTAACTATGACGAAGATGATTCTGATATGCTTGTAAATGATCTAATGCTTTCTATCTTCATTCATCCAGCAATTCTAGCTCTTGTAACCTAGAGACACAATTTTCTTCATCGTTGATATGACCCTTCAAGGATACCCATAGAGAATGTCTTTTGACCTCAATAGGTAAGATAGCTTCGGACCCGAATACGAGGGAATATGGAGTGGCACCGGTGGGAGTATGGATGCTTGTGCGATAATCCCATAAGGCAGGATTAAGCTGTAGGTGTCAGTCACGACCAGTGTTATTAACAGTCTTCTTAAGGATTCTAACAATAGTCTTATTAGATGCCTCAGCTTCACCATTACCTTGTGGGTAATATGGGGTGGAGAAATGGTGTTTTATGTGGAATTCTTCACATAAATGGCATACTTCTTGGTTCTTGAATGGGCGGCCATTTTCTGTGATTATGGATTGAGGCACACCATACTGACAAATGATATAGTTTAGGATAAACTTAGATATTTGTGTGTCGGTTATGTATGTCATGGGGATGGCTTCGATCCATTTCATGAAGTATTCGGTAGTGGTGATGATGAATTTATGGCCATTTGATGATGGAGGGTGTATCTTACCTATGAGGTCGAGTCCCCATTGGGCGAAGGGCCATGGTGAAGTAATTGGACGAAGCTCTTGCGCTGGCGCTCTTATCAAGTCTCTATGTATTTGACATTGTCTACATTTCTTTACAAAGACGTATGAGTCTTTCTCCATTGTAGGCCAATAGTAACCCAGTCTCATAATCTTGTGGGCTAGAGTGGGACCACTCGAATGAGATCCGCATATACCCTCGTGTACCGCTCACAAAGTTGTTTGTACTTCCTCAGCATCGAGACATCTCATTAGGGTGTTATCTAAGGTACGTCTATACAGGGTTTCTCCGATGATGGTGTACTTGGCTAACTTTCGGATGAATGTTCGACGTTGGTTATTGGACAAATCTTGAGGTAGGGTTTGGTCAATGAGGTAATCGAATATGTCTTTATACTAAGGAGACGTAGGACCAACAATGGTACATACTATCACAGTATTAGGGACATCATAAGCAGGGATCAAAAGCTATTCAACCAAGAACTCGAACTTAGGCACATTACTTGGGATATCCAACAAAGAACCCATGGTTGCCATTGCATCTGTAGTTCTATTTTGGATACATGGTATTTGTTGAAAAGTTATGTCATTGAAATACTATTTGAAACTGTCAGCCATCCTCTTGTAAGGTGCAAGCTTCTCATCCTTAGTCTCGTAATCATCATTCACCTATCGGATTACCAGTTGAGATTCGCCAAAGACATGTAGGATCTTAATGTTCCATTGAGCTACCATTTTTAAACCTGTCACTAAGGCTTCATATTTTACTATATTATTTGTACAAGGAAATGCGATCCAGAATGATTTAGGAATGGTATCACCTTGAGGTGTGACAAATAAGATACCAACCCCTGAACCACGATTTGTATGTGATCCATCAAAGTATAGTTTCCACTCAGTTTTAACCTCAAGGTTGAAGAGAAATTCATCTGGAAAATCTGCTACTAATGGATGATCTACCTTTATAGGTGCGTCTGCCAGTTGATCTGCAATGACCTGTCCTTTTATTGCCTTCCTTTCAACATACTAAATGTCATACTCACTAAGTATCATGACCCATTTAGCCAATCGGCCTATTAAAGCTGCCTTACTTAGGAGGTATTTAAGTGGATCAATTTTTGCAATCAACATGGTTTTTCGATTGAGCATATAGTGCCTAAGTTTTTGGGTAGCAAAAACTACCGCAAGACAAGCATGTTTTATGTTGTTGTAATTCAATTCATAGCCCACTAAGGTTCGACTGATATAATAAACCGCTCTCTCGTGACCTTGATCATCTTGTTGTGCGAGAAGAGCCCCTAATGTCGACTAAGTTGCTGAGATGTAAAGTATCAATGGTTTCCCCTCTGTAGGTGGCATTAGGACTGGTGGAGTAAGCAAATAGTCCTTGATTTGTTGGAAGGCCTCTTGAAATTTAGGTGTCCACACAAATGGCACTCCTTTTTTGAGTAAATGCTGAAATGGATGTATTTTATCTACCAATTGTACTATGAAACGCCTAATGGACTGTAATCTCCCCTGTAGGGTTCTGAGTTGACCAATGTTGGTTGGAGGAGGCATTTCTATGATTGCTCTTACCTTTTCTGGATCTACTTCAATGCCTCTGCGAGAGATGATATACCCTAACAGCTTCCCTGATCTCACTCCAAAGACACACTTCTTCGGATTGAGCTTGACATTGTAGTTTTCTAACCTCTAGAATATCTTGTCCAACACCTTCAAATGATCTTCCCTTGTTTCTGACTTGGCTATTATATCATCGACATAATCTTCCATGAATGTATGTACAAAGTCATGAAAAATCATAGTCATTGCTCGTTGGTAAGTGGGTCCTACATTCTTAAGGCCAAACGGCATAACATTCCAACAATATGTGCCCCATGGACACATGAAAGCCGTCTTATGTTGATCTTCAGGTGCTATCTTTATCTGGTTATATCCAGAGAAACCATCCATAAGGGAGAGCATCTCATACCCTGTAGTAAGGTCTATTATCATGTCGATATTTGGCAATGGGAAGTCATCTTTAGGACATGCCTTGTTAATGTCTCTAAAGTCAGTGCAAATTCGAATGCCCCCAGTTGGCTTAGTCATTGGTACCGGATTTGATATCCAATCCGCATAGTCTATTGTCCTTATGAATCCCATGTCCAATAGTTTCTTAAGTTCTACCTTAACCAATAGAGCAATTTGCAGATGCATCTTCCTTAGTTTCTATTTGACTGGTTTGATACCTGGCTGGAGTGGTAAATGATGTAATATCATGTCTGGATCCAACCCAGGCATGTCAGCATATGACCATGCAAAGTTTACTTGTCTCTTTTTGAAAAAGTCTTTGAGCTCATGTTGTGCTGTCTCTGATAAAGAAGCCGCAAAATATACTATCTGAAAATTCTCTTATGTTCCTATGTTGACTGCAACAACCTCTTCCACTAACATGGGTGACTTTTCCTATGCAACGGGGAGAATATTTAAACCTCTATCCTTGGGTGTCTCAGAGAGGTTTTCACCCTCAAATACGTCCTTTATTTTGTCTTTTTCTTGGTCCAAAGGTGCCTTTCGGTTTTCACCTAGGGACTCATCATTTTTATTGTCATTTTCATTTTCATTTTTGTGACTAGAGGTGTAAATAGACTCCCTGAAATATGCTTTATCATCCAAGTCTATGGTAAAACCTGCCTTATGATCCCCTCTAGGTATACCTTCTCTAAGTCCCATGAACTCAGCAATTGCTTCATCATTCTCAAATGTATCTATGATAGGTGTACCTTGTTGATCCCAGTCGATGAGTTCGGGATATACAAGGGGCATGTCATCATCGGAGTTTATAAGAGTAACTGCTGACAAGGTGAATATAGACTAGTTGACATGGTTGCAGAAGTTTTGGACTAACTCCTTCTTGTTTTTCTTCCTAGGGATAGGTATATTCTATTGTGGGACAATGGTGAGGGTAGATTCATCAGAAGATGGCTTGTCAGGTGCCCAAGATGCACGATCAAGGGTTTCCCAATAATAGTTCTTTTTCCATTCTTCTTTAGACAAGTGTTTCTTAGGACAAGGACTAGACTGTTTTGATACAGGTTTCACATTGAGGTCCAACTCTCCAAATAATGCGTCTATGTTCATGGTACTAGTAGATGAGAGAGACTCCCATTCACCATCGCTTGAGTAAGGGGATTCATCATCGACTGGAGGTTTGTCATAAACTCGGGGTAGGTCACAAACTAGGGGAAGTGGTTCATGATATGTCTCGATGTCTGGGTAATCATTCACTTCCTCTTGAAACATTGACACGGTACCAGGAAACCCAATTCTAAGCGGTTCACACCTTAGCCCTAGATACTTTGGTCATGGGTAAATAGTAATTGGTTCTATCCTTCCATTTTGATATAGTCCTAACCCACTATGCTCGTCATAGCCTTCATTTTGCATTATCTTAAATCCTTTTCCATATTGGTCCTTGGCTATTTGAATAGACAAGGAGGGGTATTCATGTTCTTCTTGATACAACTAGGAATCAGCTTGATCCACAATCTCTTCACTTAACTCTCCCCATTTTGCCAATGTCATTGTAGGGGGAACATGAAATGTGACCATAGATTGTCTTCTATCCGCCATGGGTAGGCCATATGCCTTAGGTGGAATCAGTTCAGTAACACAGTATGATGCCTTTATACTATACTCACCACAGCCCTTGTCTTGGATCTCAAGTTTTGGAGTGGATGGTGGTGGTTTGAATGAAATGGACTTAGTGAGACATGATGGGTCAATGTATTGGGATAGAGTGGATGATGAAGCCTATTGATTAATAGGCACTTGTTGGTGTGGAAGATCCCTTAGGTTTGTACAATACTAGAAAGGATCTGGATCACCATCAATGGTGATCTCTGTGCCATTATAGGGTAATTTGAGACATTGGTGGTATGTTGAAGGTACCGCTTTCATTGTGTGTATCCAAGGTCTACCTAATAAGTTGTATGGAAGGGTGAGATCCAAGACTTGGAAGTTGGTGTTCATGATTGCTAGGCCAATTTGAATAGGGAGTGTGACAACTCCTTTGGACGATCTTTCCTCATCATCGTAAGCCTTGATGACTATACTCTTAGAGGTATCTACACAATCTTTCGAGAATCCTAATGCCTTAACCAGTTTAAGGGTACATAGGTTCAAACCTGCTCCTCCGTCTACCAAGACTCGTTGAACTTTGTTTTGATGGACTAAGACTTCAAGATGTAAGGGGTCATTGTGATCTGACTTTTCAGTTGAGTAGTCTTGTTGTGAAAATGTAGCATGTTGCGATTTGGTCAAATATCCCACCATCTCTTCAAAACAATTGACATCTAAATCTATAGGAACAGTTGTATTCTGTAGAGATTTGTCAAGAATGGACCGATGCTGAGGTGATAAGGTCAACAATTCCAAGATAGATATTTGCGCGGGGGTTTTACTCAATTGATCGAGAAGGTTGTACTTGAACTTGGAACTATGTGTAGATGGCTCAGAAGAAGGACCAGGAATAGTAATCTTAGTTCTGCGTGTGGTTATACTACATTCTAGATACTTCTTGATGGAGAAAGTGTTGACATTCTCGTTTGTGGCTCGAAGGTGGTTTATGATCTTTCCTTTACCATAGTCATACTTGGTATTGTTATAGTTGGCCGATGGATTATTCTGGGGTCCCGAACTAGAGGCTTTTCCTTTTGTGTGGTCATGTAAGGGGTCCGTGAATACCTTATGATCACTGTTCTTAGTGTTTTTCTGCCCACCAACCTCTATAGTTCCGTTTTCAACAAAGTCTTGTATGATGTTCTTTAATTGGCGACCTTGTTGGAGGTTGTGCCCTTTCGTTCGATGATAGTCATAGAAAGTGTCATCAACCCACCATGAAGGTTTGAATTGTCCAAGATCATACTCTCTTGGTTCCAATGGTTTGATAAGATTATGTTTGATCAATTCTTTGAAGACTACCTCAATTGGTTGCCCTAAAGGTGTAAATTCTCGCGTTGGAAATCTCCTTTGTTGTGGTCTTTGTTGTGAGTTTCGGACATAGTTAGCCATTTGATCAGGACTATTCATCATGTCTTCTTGTTGATTGTATCCTCTAAGTGTGATAACCGGTCTAGTATGTATGTGCTTAGCATCAACTATAGCGTCATTTGTGACATTCTTGTTCCTAAACTAGAATTTGTTTCTATCATTCGACACATTTTGTTGTTGGACAATCGGGCTCTTGCCTGGTACTTTGATTTCACCTTTGTCAATAAGGCCTTTTTCAAGGATGATCCCCTTTTGTACCAAGTCAATGAATGAAGTGCAACAGTGTACCCGTAAGTCACCTCTTAGTTTGGGGTTGATGTTTTTGAGGAAGATAGTGACCTTTTGTTTTTTAGGTATTTCGACGGGACAACGGCTAGCTAGACTCCTCCATCTCTGGAAGAAAGTGATAAATGTCTCACCATCTTCTTGTGTCATGTGGCACAAGGTTGTTATGGTTACTTCATTGTCTATGTTAAAGGCAAAATGTTCAACAAACTTTTCAGCCAATTCCACCCAAGATCGTATACCGTATGGCAATTTGGAAAACCATTCCAATGCTATCCCTATAAGGGTTCGTGGAAATAGGCGCATCAAGTAAGTGGGGTCATATGATATATCCATGCATGCCATTGAAAATTCTCTAATATGTTCAATAGGATTCTTTCTCCCATTATACTTAGGCAAATTTGGTATAATGTATCCATGGGGGAAAGGTGTCATATAGAGTGCTTTGTCAAATGGGCATGGACATAGGTCTTGTGTTGATATAGTTCGTTTGCCTAACATAGACATATCGTCCATCTTTTGTTGTAGAGTCTGCATTTTAGTTTGAAGGATGTCGACTTGTGTCAAGGACATGGTGTTCATGTTATTTGGATCAATGTAGATGTTCTGATACACAGGTTTTGTGACGGGTTATGATTGGGCGAGGGGATATATCCTGTCAAAATATTTTGATTCAGGATAGGGATATTCCCTGTCTGAATTGTTTGATTTGGTATAGGAATGCTTCCTATCTGAATTGTTTGGTTTGGAATAGGAATATTTCCGCCAACCTTGGTTCTCTTACCAGTCGTGTTGGTGCCAAAGGGGTTGGAGGAAGTTGCTTCTGTTATGATAAAAGGAGTTGAGTTTACAATTGACGATGTTTGTGTTGGTATACCTGTTGGTATTGCTGCGGTTATTTGAGGAATAGAAATAGTAGATGTCACAGTTTGCGTTGGTTGAGTTGACTTAGTTGTCAAAGAATGGACATCAAATCCTGGAGGTAGAGTGGCACCTTCTACTAGAAATTTTGCTAAGTAGCGTTGTCGATCATTTAGCAAACACTCATCCATGAAGGCTGCAAACTCAGGATCTTGAACTGCTGCATCTACGTCTTCTATGTAAATCTGCCCATGTGTGTCCCTAGTGACATGTTTTTCAAGTAAAGGCTTGTGTGGACGTTTGCTTCCTGACGGTTGGTTTCCAAATGGATTGATGAATTCATTGGGTTCTGTCATTGCTTTGTGTTTCTTTTTGGACCTTGTTTCGACCATGAAAAAGTTTTCTCAAAATGGGTATTGTAGACTATGTCTAAAACTAATATGACCTATGTCTATGTTTTTGGATTTTTTTGACAATAAGGATGTTGCTAAAAATCTAAGATGACGTATGACTGGACAAACAATATGCTAAACTCTAAGTTGACTAAATGGTGACAAATGAGTCTAAGATGGGTATAACCTACCACCCAATGGAATAAATGCATGCAAAATTTTGTTCTCGATGATGGAACCTAAATGTATGATGAGGACAGTATGACAATGTGAATTTTCCAAAGACAAGGAAAGTTATCGAACTATGATTTGCAATTTCCTAGGGAGTACCTATATGCATGCAAATTAGGATGATTAGGACTAAGACGTTTTACAGTGACCAAGACATATATGACACCTAATGACAGTAGCTAAGACCTATATGACTCCTAATGATGGTAAACTAAGATGTATATCACACCTAATGATGCAAGGTTTTTTTTTTTAGCAAATTTAACCAGTTTCTAATCCAAGGTTGATCCTAAAAACCAAAAGCAAATAGTGACAAATATATTTCAGACTCAGGTCGCGAATTTTTTTGAAATTTTTCTGTTGACAGGCAATTGCGGTTCACCTAATAGTTGCGGTTTTTCCTCTGACAGATGCGGTTTTTTTTAACAGATGCAATTTTTCAACTAAAAGATGCGACTTAAAAGGACACTTGCAGTTTTTGAACCTGTAGATGCGGTTTGCATGCACACATGCGACTCATAATGTAACAGTTGCGACTCGTTTTATGCAGACTGTGTAAAATGACTATTTTGACAGCCAGATGCAACGTTTCCCCTATCAAATGCGACTCACTATGACACATGCGGCGATTAAATTGACAAATGCGACTCTGTTTTCTAAAAATGAAATTTTCTTGAAAGTTGTTTGACTGACTTTGTTTGTTTGATCAAGATTTTGACGAATATAGCAAAGAGAAAACACAGCAGTCATTGTATCTTCCATTTTTGTGATGTAAGGACTGTTAAGACTCGAAAATATGTACAACCTAGGCTTTTAGGACAATATTTTCTGAATTCTTACTTGGATTTCTCCAGCTATGCACATTCAAGGTGGATGACTAGTAGCTTGACCCCACTGGCTCCCCTCCACGACACTCACTTATACGGGGCAGCCAAGCTACTGTACCCATGAAACTCCCATGACATACATGTCACCTCAACACAAAAACCGTAAATTTGTAAGACGGCTTCATAGCCTATACACCTGTTGCACCAGCAAATAGATAGGATTTTGGTAACTCTACAACAAGGTGTTTAATAAGGGCATTCCATTCGTGGGACACTATCCAACATCGGTGAGAGTCTATTTCTATCCATCTTATCGGAATAGTGCACGTGATTCTTGGGCTTTCCGCAAGAATCCACTTTTATATACCGGCTGGAAGTCTGAATCGCCTTGGGGTGAGTACTTTTTCCCACCAAGACAGGCCCAAGTTCTAGAGTCAGCAACCGTTTCTCTTACACCCAGGATCGCATGACTGCGCAAGGGGAGAGGATACTTCGGTGTACTGAATCTTGGGGTTCTAAACTAACAATGCAAACATGAAAAATGCTAGTAAATTATTAAGCCCAAACGAGATTATTTACACTACCAAACAGAAGTTCATTTTATTCCGCATGATGATTATCTATCTATCAAACGAAAAGCTTGGTAAAAAGACAAAAGCATTAGGTCTTGCATGCAAATTTTTCAGTAGTTCATTCTTTGTCTTTGGATTTTGTATTGTCTTCTATGCTTCATCCTGCAAACACTTGTTATTCCACCTTGACACAACTGTAACAAACATTAGCGAAAATCCAAATCACCTAAAAAGCGAAAACTGAAAATATGGATGCATGGAAATCGATAAAAAAGATGAAAAACTTTTACCAGCCAGATGTGGCTTTTGGAGCCACAGATGCGGTTCGGCTGGTGACAGGCGCATGCAGTTAATGGAGTGTCTAATGTGGTTTAGAAATCTATTGACAGGCGGATGCGGTTTATGGCATGATAGATGTGGTTCGTAATGACAGTTGCGTCGCTATTTTTGACAAATGTGGTTCACTAGATGGAAAACCTGCAAAAAATGAAAAACAGAAAATGAAAAAAAGAAAGATGTGTGGATTTTGAAGTGGATTCACGTCGGGTTCACCAAATGTAACTCAGATTTTTTGGAATTTGTGGATGCTAAAGCTGCAAAAGATTAAACATCAATTCTAATCTAAATAAAACAACAAAGAACGATAAGTAAGCATGATTAATCCTAACTAATAAAAACTAGAATGATCTCACCGAATATGCAAATACTTCCTCGATTTATCTCAATTGCCCTTCTCCATCTTGTTGTATTGTTATTCTTGCCCTCAGATATTTGTGTGTTTGAATGCAAGCATAACTTTGTCGAGTGTCTCAGCAAAATATTGAAGATTGTTTCTTCTCAAAAGTGTATAATGATTTCGGGAGGAGGAATAATGATAATGATGGGCCATTTTATAGATTTTGTGTTTTCGAACGATCAGCTCAGATTGAAAGAGAGATCAACGAATGAGATTGATGAATGCCATGCGACGTGAGTTATGTCTCAGATAGAACATGAGTTAGAATGTGAGTTCAAGACACGAGTTTAGAAAAGACTGCAGATAGAGACTAAATTAGAACGTGAGTTAAAACACAAGTTCAACATCTTAATCTCCAAAAATAGAAGAAATAGACTTTGTATGCAAAAACCAAAGTTAGAAGTCGAAGATGAGGAATTCGAATGCATAATTAAATTAATTAATTAAATAAAAGATATTTAATTAATAGATGCATACATGCATATGAGTTAGAACTAGTTAATTGACTAGTTGTGATGGAGAGTCTTCCTGCAGAGATGATCAGCAGTTGAATTCAAAGATAACTTGAGAACTAAAAATAGATCTTGAGTCAGAAGGTGAGTGGATGATTAGATAACTGATTGACAAAAGAAAGTGACATAAATAATTAAATATCAATTAAATGTTCATTTAATTCAACATTCAAAAATAGAAGATTTAATTAAATAAATAAAGTAGTTTATTTACTCTGACTTTCGAAAAGGGTAGAATTGAATAATTAAATCATAAATATTTAATTATAGTTGAAAAGGGGGTTAAATGAATAATTAAATAAAGATATTTAATTATAGTTGACATATGATAAAAAGAGGGTAATTAAATAATAAATTATTTAATTATGAAAGAGGACTTAATAAGTTAGAGACATAATTAAATAAATATGATTTATTTAATTAATCAAGTTGAATAAAGATTAATGATGAATTAATGAATTAATTAAAAAGGGATATTTAATTAATAGAGGAAATATGTATTAGAAAGGGTAATTAAATAATTTACATTATTTAATCATGACCATGGACTATAGAATATTATTTCGATTATGTACTCGCAGGCCTAGACCAATTTTAGGTATCTACACCTATTATAGCCCATACCAAACATCATTTGTAACCCTCTGTTAGTTTCCTCCATGGCTAGGGTGGGAGTGGGTCTTTCATCTCGGTATAGTGAGTTCAAGATGTCTTCTTCATCCACATTCTCCCTACTAAGACCCCCCCAATGGTGGAATCCAGAGGGTTCTACTCTAATAGTGTGGATAGGTGTTTGAACTAGCAGGGGTTGTCCATGCAACCTACGAGATTGTTGTAACTCTCCTACAACAAATGCATTTCTTTTCATTCTGTAATCACTGCATCCATTGTCCTGGATCATGTTTTTAATCTCAGATATGTCAGGGATGATGGGTGTCTCTATCGCAGATGTGGAAGTGAGGTTGGCTGGGTCTATGTATGAAGTAGATGGTCCTTCATCATTTTTGGGTACTTGAGGGATATTATAAAACTTGGCTTCCAAGTTTTTGCAATAGGCAAAAAGTTCGGGATCCCCATATATAGTGACCTCCTTGTTCTGATGTGAGAACTTGATGCATTTGTGATAAGTTAAGGCCACTTCCTTCATTCCATGTATCCATGGGTGTCCCAGGAGGATGTTGTATGGTAGGTCAAGGTCAAGGACTTGATAGGTGGTTTCCATAGTTTTCGGTCCCACTTGGATGGGGATTTTGATAGTGCCTTGAGACATACTTTCTTGGTCGTCATATGCCCTTATTGTGATGATTTTATTCTTATTGATGGAATCCTCAGTGAATCCCAATTTTTTTATGATTTTTAGGGAAAAAATCTTAAGGCTTGTACCTCCATCTACCAGGACTCTTTTGACTTTCTTTTTATGGATTAGTACTTGGAGGTGGAGTGCGCAGTTATGAGATGGCTGTGGGGGGAAATCTTGATCCGAAAATGTAATGATATTTGGGGTAACGATGTTACCCACCATAGCCTAGAATTTTTCTATGTCGAGGGTGGCGACAACGGTAGATGCGGCTAGTGCTTCATCAAGGATCTTCCTATGGGCGGCGGAAATTTTCAATAGCTCCATGATGGAGATTTGGGCGGGTGTTCTTTTCAGCTGTTCAATGACATTGTAATCATAGGGGATGCCCTTTGTATTGGAAATGGGGGTCTTAGCAGGTGCCCCAGCGATGGTAACCTTTCCACCTCGTGTGGTGACTCCACAGTCATTGTTGGCTCCCTTGATATTTATGACAGTGACCATTTCGTCGACACATCCAACTATCTCCTCGTATACTAGATTAGCACTAGCATACTTTTGCTTGCCCTTATTATTCCCTTGGTTATTTCCTTGATTGTTCCCTTGGTTATGGTTCGGCATCGGATTCGTGTATATTTTCAAGTCTTGGTTTCCGACCGGTTGCTCGATGTTGATGACCTTATCCTCAATGAGGTCTTGGATGATGTTTTTGAGTCTCATGCAATTGGCAGTGGTGTGTCCTTTGAATTTGTGAAAGTCACAAAGGAGGTTCTCATTATACCACGGTGGTTTGGTCATGGGTTCCGTGTACTACTCAGAGTTAGAGATTTTGATTAGGTTCTCTTTGACCAGCTTCTTCATTATGGACTCAATTGATTCACCAAGAGTTGTGAATTTCTGCTTGGGAGGATACTTGTTGTGGGGAAGTGGTCCTCCTTGATTACCCAAATTGTTGATTTGATTGGTGAAAGATGGTTGTGGCTGTGCTAATACCGCATTAGTCTGCACATTGTTGCGATTGTAATTTTGTGGTTGATGATGGGTTTGGGTATTCTACTTAGGGGTACTGATGACCACTTTAGCATCAACCACATTGTTGTTCGTAATATTTTTATTCCTTGACCATGTTTGAGGTTTATCATTATAGTTGTTAGATGGGTGGTTGTCCTACGGTGGAGTGAATGTTGGTGTGCCTCCTCCGGTAGTAAGGGCTCTTTTAATGTTGAGCGGCTTTGGGATTAGTCAATCATAAGATGTGATGCACTGCATTTTTAAGTAAAACGCCAAGTTGTCATCTAGATTGGCTATGATGGTGCAAAATTTTTTCTCTTCTGGCATCGTCCACTTGCTCTGATTGGCCTTGGATTTCCATCTTTGCAAGAAGGATGCAAATAGCTCCCCTTTTCTTTGTTTGAGTGCAGACATTTTTTCCAAACTAACATACGCACCCATATTGAAAGTGTAATTCTTAAGGAAGGCCTCCACGATTTCCTCGAATGTTTTAATTCCTGTGGGTAGGTGAGAAAACCATTCCATGGTTGGACCAATCAAGCTACGAGGGAAGAGTCGCATCAAGTATGTGTCATCATATGCAACCTCCATGCAGTGCACCTGAAATTCCCTGACGTGGTTTTTAGGGTTACCCATTCCATTGTACTTGTCAAATTTGGGGATCTCGAATCCCTTTGGGAACGGTATCATGGTGAGACTTCTGTCGAAAGGGTAAGGGCACAAGTTGCCCGGTGTTCTTGTGGTTTTTCCTACTTGTAAGTCCAACACTTGCTATGAGAGTAGTTTGATTTGTGTTGCGACATCTTTGCTCGGATCAAGAGGTGGGATGAATGAGTTGTGAGGTGTTTGAGGTGTTTGATGGATGGGGAGAGTACTAGTGGGCATTTTTTGCAAGCTCGATCGTGCATTCAAAGCCTGATGGTATGCCTGTATTTGCGTCAACAAGGCATGTTGTTGATCTTGTTGTTGTTTTTCCAACAATGCTTGTTGTTGGTCCATCTGTTGTTGTTCCCATGAGGCCTGTTGTTGATCAATCTGTTGTTGTGCTAGTAAATCTTGTTGTTGGTCTAGTTGTTGTTGCACCAACAAAGCTTGTTGTTGGTCGAGTTGTTGTTGTGCCAACAAAGCTTGTTGTTTAGCTTGTTGTTGTGTCTGAAATTCTTGTAGGGCTTGTTGGTAGGCTTGCAGATGGATCGCTTGCAATTGCACTTGGTACTGTGCTTGTGCTTATTTTTGGGCCTAAGCTTGGGCTTGCACTAGAGCTTGGGCTTAAGCTTGCACTTGAGCTTGAGCTTGCGCTTGTGCTTGAGCTTGAGCTTTCACTTGTGCTTGTGCTTGGGCTTGAGCTTGAGCTTGCGCTTGTGCTTGGGCTTGAGCTTGAGCTTGGGCTTGAGCTTGCTACTTTTGCTGGAGTACTCTTTGTTGGTTGGCCCTTTGGAGGGTTTGAATTAGTGTGGTGAATGAGTTTTTTGTATTGGCTTTTGGTGGGATTGGTGGTGGAATAGGAATCATGCCAACCGTTGTTACAGGTGGAGGGATTGTGGTAGTGATTTGGATTTGGGTTGTTGGAGGGATGGTTGAGATGATTGGTCCTTGAGATGGTATGCTTTGGGATACTTGAGGACCAATTGCGGTGGTGGCTTGTATGGTTGCAACTTTTTGTTGTGATGATGTGGGCAAGAAGAGGGAATTGGGCTTGATGTTTAGATTGCTAGGTTCCAAGAAACCATTGATGTTGATAGGAGAACAACCCAATCCAAGAGTTGATGTGGTTGTGAATGAAAATGGGGGAAGGGATGGAATGTTACCTTGGAAAAAAGGATTTGCAACATCAATTGTTTCAAACAAGCTTCCTTCTTCAAGTGGTAGAGAATTTTGTATATTTGATTGACAGGCTAGTGTTGCATGGAATGAAGATGAGCCAATGTGGTTATGGAAGGTGAGCGGGATGTATGGGTGGGATTGATTTTTCAAAACAGACGTAACCGGCATGGTGGTGATGACTACTTCTTTATTAGCCACAAGGCGATGCTTTGCAATTCTTGAAACATGGCACTCCTTTTGTTCACATTTGGCGAGGTTGGTGTGATGGCCAATGTGGTGCAAGGTACTTCTTGATTGATATTTGAAATCAAGGATGCATTTGGAATAGGCACATCTGTACTAGCGTTTGCGTCGAGGTCGAGAGGGGGCAGGACCCCTCCTCTCACTAGTGTAATTGGTTATTTGAACATAGCACTGACAATTTTGTGGTTCTCTGGATTTTGAACCATCTCCATGATTTCGAGTTGTGTCATCCCCGTGTCTTCATTTGTGATGTCCTCTTCATGACTCTCCTCTTGAGGATTTTGTGATGATAAGGGAGAGTTGCTTGGGGGATTGCTTGATCCCGCTAGGTTCACTTCGGAGTTTAAATGACTCATGTCCATAGAAGTTGATATTTCTCTAATATTCTCCATGTTCTTCTTGTATTGAGATCTTGTTTGGACCATAAAAATAGGGATTTGTTTGATCCTAACCTTTTAGGTCCAAAAGAGAAGAACTAGGGAAGCTAAAAGACCAAAGATGGCGGTAATGGTGATGGGCTAAATGGATGGGATGAGTGAGTGAAAACCTTTTTGAATAAATTTTGAAGGTATATGCTAAACTTTTAAGGGCTTTTTAGATTGATTGTGATAATTTGACTAGATGTGTTAAGTCAAACAAGATTACTATGAAGTTGTATTCTCTAGGAAGTTGCGTTATCCTAGGGGAACTTGCACAAATGGATGAATTGGCTAAGTGTGTTAAGCCAATGTAATTGTGAACTAATAGACTTTAGGAAGTTGTGTTATCCTAAAGAAAAATGTGTTCAATGGTTTGACTATCTTGGCTAGGTGTGTTAAGCCAAGATAGGGTGATGTTGATTTAGCCCTCTAAGTTTAGCATGATGATTGTTTCTAGAGTTCACAAAAGGTTTGATGATGAAATGAGATTTGGTTGATGGAGGAATGAATTATAATGACGACTTTGATCTTGAACCTTATCCTAGACACGACTCTCTCTACAAAACCTCAGTATTGAAGAACATGCTAGACTTCCTATGGGAGAAAAGTAAACCTTTCAAAAATTTCAGGATTTTGTTGACAATAAAATGCATACAATGTTGGATTATTCCTTGAGTATTATTTGTAAAAGTTGTATACAAGTCTTTCCCTTACTTCTAGGAGCATCTCAAGGCATTGCTCATAGACTTTTAGACTAATTTTCTTGAACTTTGGTTTTGGGATTTTGATCTTGCGGGAAATCATTGGAAACAACACACATGAAGTTAAATTTGTCTCTTTATCTTGGTTTAATGAAATTATTTTTATCCAAGACACTTGCTTGCTTAGGTTTCAAACTATATGTCTAGTGTCCCACTTTCTTTCTCATCCCACAAGGTCCTTTGTGTGGAAATCGAGGAAAATAGGGCAAAAGTTCCTTATGTTTAACCTTGTTGAAAATAAATGACGGTAGAATTTATGCACTTAGAAACCGCTAGGAATATGATCCCTAGGGAAAGCAAGAGTGCCCAAATTCTTCAAGAGTATTTGTTTCTCACAAGGGGTTTGAAATTTGAAGGTCTTTGTGAATGTTTGTTTTCAAATGTTTTCAAGATCAAGCAATGTATTCCTTTTCTTCCAAGCACTTTCACACTCCTAGGATGATGACGCAATATCTTGTTGGGTTCCCACTTGGATAAATCCAGTTATGCATATCTTGTGCGAATGGCTAAATTCTTGACCACACTGGCTCCCCTCCATGGCACTCACTTATTTGAGTCAGCTAAGCATTAGTACCCATGAATCTCTCATGGCATAATTTCCATTTCCACAACAAGACCGCATGTATAATGTGGGGCAACTTCAAAGGACATAACCTTTTGCACCAACAAGATAGACAAGGTTTTGGCCTTTTTCTAAACAAAGGGTTCTAATTTGGGCATTCCGTTCGTGGGGGATTATCCAACGTCGACGAGAGTCCATTTATGTCCATCTCGTCGGAATAATCCTCGTGATTCTTAAACTTTCCTCAAGAATCCACACTTATATACCGGTTGGAAGTCGCTTGGCTTTAGCGTGTTCCTGGTTGGATCATTCCCTTGAGTGATTACTTTTTCCCACAAGGCAAGCCCTCTAAGATAAACAATAGCGAACAAACATTATTCGTAGTTCGATCAACCTTTGTTTAGAAACTCAAACCATTTCATGTTGTTAGCATGAAAGTTAGTTTAAATTAGAAAATCTAACATCCCTATGAAATATTTAATCATATTTGAATATGCAACTAATGAGTAGAAAATAGGTTAACTAGAAGCATATAAGAAATATAATTAAACTCTATCTCATAGTGGATTGGTGCCACCATGTTGTGTAGTAAGCATCCCTTTCCCAATCCTTGAACCAGCTGTATGATGTTAGGAACAAGATTAATTCTCAAATGAAGAGAATAGCCTTGCTTGAAGTGTGTGAAGTGAAGGTGAATTTGAGAATGGTAAGCTTACTCAAAGTTGTGTGAAATGAGCAAAATTAGTTCTCAATTGAAGAGAGTAACTTTGCATGAAGGTTGTGTATTTGAGTATAATAACTTTACTCAAATTGTGGATGATCAAATGAAGAGAGAAGTCTCCAATTTATAGATTTCTAAACTGGAAAAGAGAGTAAAATAGAGAAATGTGGGATCATTCAACATCCAATGGCCAAGTGCCACTTGTCAAGATGTGAATGGCTGAAGGTTGTGCACATCTTGGCCAAAGTGTCAATTAATGCAATTAGGTGGAATTTCAAATTTGAGAAATGACATGTGAGAGGGAAAAAGGAATGGAATAAATGCCACTTGGCTCAATGCACAAGGACATGTAAGAGGAGTGAATGCCTTGTTGGATGTACAAGTCCACTTGGACTTTTTGAATTCAAACAAGGGAATATTCCCTTTTGATGCTATGTGAGGGAAAATGGAGAATTAATAAATTAGAGTATTTGATTTATTGTGCCACTTGCATTCTCTAGAGGATTTTAAGGAGAAGGATTAAGTTAATTAAGATTTTATTAACTTAAAGAAGAATTAGGTGATGTGACAATTTAGACTTAGATTTATGAATTAATTTTAAGTCAAGAATTGAGAAGAAATGATTTATTAAATAAATGATTTGATTTATTTAATCAAGAAGGAACATGTTAGATTAAATCAAATAAGGTTTAATTTATTTAATTTAATAAAAGGACTTTAGAGATTTTAATCAAATAAAATGATTTATTAATTAAACAAGGATGTAAGGTTAATTAAGTTAAATTGATTTAATTTAATCACTAACAGAGGAAGACTTGATTCAATAAATAGTGATTTATTAAATTAAGAGATAGAATGTGATGAAATGTCGAGAATATGATTTAATAGGGAATGTTGTTAATAAGTGTGTCCTACTGACATTGTACATTTTCCATGTCTACACTTTTTAGCTAAGGTGGGACCGCTAGAGTGGGATCCACATATACCCTCATGTACACCATGTAAGGTCACTTGTGCTTCTTCAGTATCGAGACTTCAAGCAACAAGGAGTTGTTTAGGGCACGTCTATAAAGCGTATCTTCGATGATGGTATACTTAGAATACTTATAGATAAATTTCCTATGTTGATTCTTCGAGAGGTCTAGGGGTAGGATTTGGGAAAGGAGGTAGTCATATATGTCTTTGTACCATGGGAAATTGGGACCAAGTTCACATACCATCTCAGAATCTGGGACATCGAAGGCAGGGACCAAAATTTGTTCTACCAAAAACTCAAATGTAGGCATGTTGCTAGGTATGTCAAAGATTGAACAAATGGTTCCCATGGCATCTTCTGCCCTTAACTAAATGTGGGGTATTTGAAGAAATTTTATCTTTTCAAAATATTGTTTGAAACTATCTTCCATCCACTTATATGGAGTGATATTTTCATCTTTGGTTTCATAGTCATCATTAACTTGTCAGACTACTAGCTGAGAATCTCCATAAACTTGTAGGTGCTTAATCTTCCATTTGATTTCTATTCGTAATCTTATTACAAGAGCCTCATATTTTTCTATATTATTGGTGTATGGAAAAGCAATTATGAATGACCTAGGAATAGTGTCACCCTGTGATGTGATGAACAATATGCTTGCCCCTGAACCATGATTTGTGTGGGACCCATCAAAGTATAACTTCCAAGTCATTCCTATGTCTAGAGTGAAGATGAATTCATCAAGAAAATCTGCAACTAGAGGATGATCCACCTTAATCGGTGTGTCTTCCAGTTGTTCAGCAATAACTTGTCCTTTTATAACTTTTCTTTCTACATATTGGATATCGTATTCATTGAGTACCATTACCCATTTAGCCAGTCATCTTGTTAATGTTGCTTTACTAAGGAGATACTTCAGAGGATCTATCTTTGTGACCAACATGGTTTGGTATTTTAACATGTAGTGCCTAAGTTTTTGAGTAGCAAAAACTACTGCAAGACAAGCAAATTCTATGGTACTGTAATTTAGCTCATATCCCACCAAGGTACAGCTGATATAATAGATTGCCCTTCCATGGCCTTCATTATCATTTTTTGCAAGTAAGGCTCCTAGCATTGATGTGGTTACTGAAATTTAGAGTATCAAAGGTCGTCCCTCAATAGGTGGCATTAGCACTAGTGGTGTAAGTAGGTAATCCTTAATCTATTTGAAAATATTCTTGGAATTTACCTATCCATACAAATGGTACCCCTTTTCTAAGTAGATGTTGGAAGGGATGTATTTTATCTGCTAACTGCACTATGAATCATCTGATAGACTGGAGTCTCCTTTGTAGTGTTTGTAGCTGACTTATATTGGTCGATGGAGGCATGTCCATTATAGATTTTACTTTTGTTGGGTCTACATCAATGCCTCATCTAGAAATAATGTATCCTAGAATTTTTTCTGATTGCACTCCAAATACATATTTTTTTGGATTTAGCCTCACTTTTTATTCTTCTATTCTTTGAAAAAACTTATCTAGGACCTATAAGTGATCATCCCTTGTCAATGATTTAGCTATCAGATCATCCACATATTCTTCCATGATATTGTGTATGAGATAATGGAAAATGGTGATCATGGCACGTTGGTATGTGGCTCTAGTATTTTTGAGTCCAAAAGGCATGATGTTCCAACAATAAGTTCCCCATGGACAAGTAAAAGTTATCTTTTTTTGGTCTTTAGGTGTGATTCTAATTTGATTGTATCCCTAGAAACCATCCATGAGGGACAACATTTCATATCATTTTGTTAGGTCCACAATCATGTTAATATTTGGCAGAGGAAAGTCATCCTTAGTACATGATTTTTTTATATCTTGGAAGTTTGTATAGATGTGGATGCCTCCTGTTGGTTTCATTACTGGTACAAGATTGGAAATCCATTCTACATAGTCAATTGATCTGATAAAGCTGACATCCAACAGTTTCTTTAGTTTAGCTTTCACTAATAAAGCAATTTACTGGCGTATTTTCCTTAATTTTTGCTTCACAGGTTTAACACCTAGTCGTAATGGAAAATGATGTAATACCAGGTTAGGATCCAGTCCTAGCATGCTAGCATATGACCATGCAAATTTGATTTGTCTTTCTATGAAGAATTTATGAAATTCAAGTTGCTTTGTTTCTATCAAAGATGTCACAAAATAGATTACCCAAGGATTATCTGAAGTGCCTATGTTGATCTCCAAAAATCCTCAACTAACATTGGTGACCTTTCTTGATCAATGGGAAGAATGTTCAACCCTCCATCCTTGGGTGCCTCAGAGAGGTTTTCACCCTTGGATGCGTCCTTTATTTTTACTTTTACATTGTCCAAAGGTTCCTTTCGGTTTTCACCTAGGGACTTGTCATTTTTATTTTTTTCATTGTTTTTCTTATTGTTTTTACTTTTGCAACTAGAGGGGTGAACAGACTCCCCAAAATAAGCCATATTATCCAATTCTATTATAAATCTAGCCTTATGTTCACCACTAGGTATTCCTTCTCACAGTCCCATGAACTCAGATATTGCTTCATCATTCTCAAAGGTATCTAAGATGGGGGTGTCTTGTTGATCCCAATCAATAAGTTGGGGATATACTAGGGGCATGTCATCATCGCAAGTGTCAAAGGTAGAGGCTGATAGGGTGAGGATAGACCTATTGACATGGTCATAAAATCTTCTTACCAAATCCTCCTTACTCTTTTTATTGGGAATAGGTAGACTGTGAGATGGACTCATTGTATCAGTTTGGTTATCAGAAGTGGGGTCGTCGAGTTCCCAAGTGGCAAGATCAAGGGATTCCCAATAGTAATGTTTGAGCCATTCTTCTTTTTTCAAAGATATTTGAGGACAAGAGTTAGGTGGATTTTTTGAGGGATTAAGCATTTGGTTGAGTTCCCCAAATATTTTATCAAGGTCCATGAAAGTGGTGGAGGAGAGGGAATCCCACTCATATTCATTAGAGTCGGTGGAATCGTAGTTGTATTGGTCATTAGCTCATTGGATGTCTTGATATCTCCAAAAGCACTTACTTCCTCTTGTGATGGTGTCGAGGTACTAGAAATGTCAATCTTAATCAGTTGAAACCCAAGCCCTAGACCTTTCGGTCATTTAGAGATAATGATAGATTTAGTCCTCCCATTTTGATGTAGTCCTAGCCCGCTATGTCCATCATATCCTTTCTTTTTCATTATCTTAAAACCTTTTCCATATTGATCTGTAGGTATTTGAGCGGGTGAACGCAATTCATTATTATCTTATTTGTATAACCAAGAGGTCACATCTTCTTGATTTGTAGCTTCTCTACTTAGTTCCCCCCATTTTGTAAAGTTCATTGTGGGAGGGACGTGGAACATGACCATGGATTGTCTCCTATCTACCATTCATAGACCATATGATTTAGGAAGAACCAACTGGCTGATACAATAAGATGTTTTCATATGATACTCTCCACAACCCTTATCTTGGATCTCTACCTTAGGAGTGGAAGGTGGTATTTGGGAAGCAAATATTTTGGAAAGAGTGAATGGATCAATATACTGGGATGAGTTTGATGATGAAGCCTCCTAATTAATAGGCACCTATCATTGGGTTATTCCATGTAGGCTATTGCAATACTGGAAAGGATCGGGATCACCATCTATCATGATATTGATGCCATTGTATGGGAATTTAAGGCATTGATGGTAAGTGGAAGGGATGGACTTCATAGCATGTATCCATGGTCTGCCCAATAATAGATTATATGGAAGGACGAGATCCAAGACTTGGAAACTGGTATCCATAACCGAAGGACGAGATCCAAGACTTGGAACCTCCTTTAGATGATCTTTCTTCGTCATCATATGCCTTAATGAAAATTCTCTTAGTAGTTTCCACACACGCCTCTGAGAAACCTAATGCCTTAACCAGTTTCAAGGTGCAAATATTCAACCCTACTCCTTTGTCTACCAAGACTTGTCTAACTTTGGTTTTATGAACAAGAACTTCAAGGTGTAATGGGTCATTGTGTTCTATCTTCTTAGTTGAGTAATCTTGTTCAGAGAAGGTAGCATGATGAGAAATGGTTAGTTATCCTACCATCTCTTGGAAATGTTTGACATCTATATTGGTGGGGACAGTCGTGCTTTGCAAATTTTTGTCTAAAATAGCTCGATGATTGGGTGATATACTAAGCAGTTCCAAGATAGAAATTTTTGATGGGATCTTCCCCAACAGGTCAAGTAAATTATACAAAAACTTGGAGGACTGTGTTTGTTTTTGCAACAAAGGACCTTGGATGGTTATCTTAGTTCGATGAGTGTTGACATCACATTCAGGAGTTTTCTTTACGGTAATAGTGTTGATATGTCCCTTGATAGATCGAATGTGATTTATGATTGTACCTTGGTTATATTCATACTTGGCATTAGCATAATTGGCCAAATTATTGGTCTTATTTCTTGAGCTGGAGGCATTTCCTTTTCCATGGTCATGTAATGGATCAGTAAAGACCTTGTGGTCATTTTTTGAGGATGTTTTTTTTGTCCATTAACTTCAATAGTTTTGTTTTCAAAATATCCTATATAATGTTCTTCAACTGTCGACATTGTGATAGACTATGTCCCTTAGTTTGGTGGAAATCACAAAAATCATTTTCATCCCACCAAGAGGGTTTAAATTTTCTAGGATCATATTTTTTTGGCTTAGGAAGTTGTATGAAATTGTATTGCAGCAGTTGTTTAAAGATTGATTCAATTGGTTCCACTAGGGGAGTGAATTCGCATTTTGGAAACCTCCTTTGCAGTTGTCGTTGTTGCATGTTTTGGACAAGATTAGTAGTTTGGTTGAAATTGTTGGGTGTGTCATTAGAGTGGTTGTTTCCTCTAAGTGTAATGACTAGTCCTGCGTGTAGGGTCTTAGCATTGAAAATGCCATCATTAGTTACGTTCTTATTTTGGGACCAAAATTTTGTCCTATCATTAGGGGTGTTTTGAACATTTGGATTCTTGTTTGACATCTTGATTTCACCTTTTTCAATGAGAGCCTTTTCAAGTATGATACCCTTTTCTACTAGTTCCACAAAAGAAGTGCAACAGTGTACTCGTTGGTCACTTCTCAATTTTGAATTAAGGTTTTCTAGGAATATGGTGACCTTTTTTTTTTCAGGTATTTCAACAGGGCATTGACTAGCTAGACTCCTCCATCTTTGGAAGAAGGTGATAAAGTTCTCTCCTTCATCTTTTGTGGTGTGACATAAGGATACTATTGTGATTTCATTTTCAATGTTAAAGGAGAAATGTTGAATAAATTTTTCAACAAGTTCACCCATGACCTTATGCCATATGGAAATTGAGAAAACCATTCAAGTGCTATTCCAACAAGGCTTCACGAAAAAAGTCTCATGAGATATGTGGGGTCATATGCGACGTTTATGCACATTATGGATAATTCCCTTATATGTTCAATAGTATTACACTTCCCATTATACTTAGGCAAGTTTGGTATAACATATATGTGTGGGAAGGGTGTCATGTATAAAGCTTTGTCAAAGGGAAATGGACATATGTCTTTTGCTGAAAAAGTCTTTTTGCTAGACATCACCATGGTGTCCATTTCTTGTTGTAGGGATTGCATTTGTGTTTGCAGAACATCCACTTGTGTTAATCACTTATTGGTTGCATTGTTGGGGTATATGTAAGTGTTTTGAACCCAATTTTTTGTGATGGATTTTGGTTCAGTGTAGGTATGTGTCCCGTTTGTGAAACCCCTATTTGTGGAATGGCACTAGTGGTGTTGATGTTTGGTATAGAATTTTTTGTGTTTATGCTAACTCTAGGCCTTTTGCTTCCAGTATTGGTGCCGAAGGGATTTGACAATGATGCTCCTATGGTAAAATTAAGGCCTTGTTTCATACTTGATGTATCAAATGGTGATGTGTGTACTATTGTGGCACTTTAGGTAGGTACTCCAAATGGTATAGTTGCAGTTACTTGTGGAATAGAGGCGCTAGATTTCATTGTGCTTGTCCCTTGGCTAGATGAAGTTCACAATGTGTGAATGTCAAATACAGGTAGTAATGTGGCACCTTATACTAATAATTTTGCTAGATATCGTTGGGTGATCCCACAATACTAGTTTACAATTTTTGGGCAAATTGGACACTAAACTAATTTTGTTTAACTAAATCTTCACTTTCGGGCTCCTATAGCGGCTAAACCATGAGGAATTTGAAGATGATGAAAAATAGTGATTTGTAAGTTTTGTCTATAGATTTCAGATATATTTTTTCAATTTTTTTGGAATTAGATTGCACTTCTTTTTCCATCTCCTTCGAAACCTAGTTTTTTTTTAAAACAGCATTTTTAGGGAGTGACACTCACCATATACAACATAACATTTTTTGTATAAAGGATAAAATTCTATTTTTTTTGAATTTAGATTTGTAACTATGATATCTAGCACTTCCACTTGGTTTCATGGTTTTTATTAAAAAAAAATCCTTAATCAAGTTTCAAAGTCAAACCAATTACAATTCAAACATAGGTGGACCGTATACAACATAAATTTGTATGTATGTATCGAAATTCAATTTAATTTTTAATGGATAAAGGACATCAATACCCAGCCTGAGCATATTTTTCAAAATTTTATTTTGATAATCTGCTATTTTTCCACATGTGCAAAACAAAGAGCTTGATTTTTGATGAAAAACCTATGTTTAATCAAACTAAAAAATAAAATACATAATAAACCAAAACATATTAAAATTATATTCATTGGATAGCTCATTCTAAGGACTACCATCATCCAGTTGGGTTTTTGAAGTCTCCTCCATTTTCATCCTCAACCCGATTTTCAAAGCGTAAAATTCTGGAATTTTTTACCACCTGAGGGGGAGAAGGAGGGAAAGGGGGGGTTCGCTTGAACCAAGGTTCATTTGAGCCCTGGTTCATTCAAAACCCCTCCCAAAAAGGGTTTCCTTTGGTAGGAATGGTGGGAAGTTCATTAGATGGGTTCGCTTGAACCCTAGTTCATTTGAACCCTCTATAGGTTTGTTCGAACCCCAAAAATGAAAATTTTTGGCATGGGGTCATTTTTTTCAACTTTTCCTTCCTCACTCAAATTGTAAACCACTTTTGTGGGTTTACCTAGGCGTTGAGGATCATTTTCCAAGCATTCATCTACAAAAGAGGAAAATTTTGGATCTTAGACAGCAGTGTTTATGTCTTCAACTAAAACGTGTCCTTGTGGGTCTCTAGTGACATTTTTTTCTAATAAAGTTTTGTGAGGTCTTGGCATCCCTAATGGGGGGTTTAAAAATGGATTGATATAGTCTTGTGGATCAGCCATTTCTCTTTGTTTCTTTTTGGACCTTGTTTCGACCATGTAAGATATGCTCAAAATAGGGATGATGCAAAACTACGTCTAGGAATGATATGATTTTAGTCTATGTTTTTGGATTTTTTGGATATAAGGAATGAATTCTAATGCAACTATGTTTTTGGTCCTTTTTTTTGGAAAATAAGGGATGCTAAATGTTGATTAATGTCTAAAATGATGGTGTTCTAAAATTAATATGTCTAAGTATGCTAAAGTGTAGGCAAGCTTTTTAAACTGTGTCTAAGTATGTCTACGTCAGGTTCACCAAATGTAGCACAGGGAAAATTCATGGATTAGCAATACAAGCAATAAACCTAAACTTAACTTAAGCTAATAATCGAGAACAATGGAAATTTGTATAAATAATGCATAAATGAAAGATTTTACCAAACATCCATATAATTTCATGAATAACCTCCATTAATCTTCTCCATTTCGTTGTAGTATGATACTTTCCCTCATATTTTTATTAAGCATGCAAGTGTGGCCTCATGAAAAATGATAATAGAGAAATATTGAAGATTCTAAAGTTGCTTCCAAAACTCATAAGATTTCGAGAGGAGTAATAATGATAGAGGTAAAGCCAATTTATAGAAAATTGATTTTCAAATGACAGACTCGAATTAAAAGATAAATCGACGATTAAGATTAAAAGATATGACATGTATTAGGGTTAGGGTTAAATTAGTGTGAGTGATAAAGCATAAATGGTGGGGATTAAAATTTAAATAATAATTTAATCTCTAGTGGAAACTAGTTGAGACAAAAGAATAAAGATTGCATGACAAAAAGATTGTCTGTTAGAGACAATCAGATATTATCTCACCAGATAACTAAATGAACAAATTTAGATCTAGACATAAGTGATAAATGACTAATTAGATAACAAAGAGATTATCTAATTATAGAGAAATATTCTATGGATAAATCCTTTTATGAATTAAATAATGATTTAATTCAACATTCAAGATTTTGGGATTAAATAGTAAATATTTAAATAATTAAAGGGAGAAAAGGCTAAGGAATAATTAAATGATTAAATTGATTATTTAATTATAGTTTAAAGTGTGATAGGAATTAATTAAATAATTTAAAATGATTATTTAATAGAAGATAGATTTAATTAGCGATGTAATTAAATAAATAATATTTAATTAATTAATCAAGAAAGAATAAAGATAAAAAAAATTAAATAATTAAATAATTCAAGTTATTTAATTAATAGAGAACATATGACTTTATAAAATAATTAAATAATTAACATTATTTAATTAAGAGAAATTAAGATGAAAGAATTATGAAGAAGTTAAGGGTCGTAGGCCTAGGACAATTTTCAGTGTCTACAGTAACGTTATGTGACTTTTGTAAAATGTTGTGTTGTGTAAACACCCTCTCACCCTTGGGTTTCCCCTAGCTTGGGGGTGGGTTGCTACAACCCTAGGTTGGGAGGTGAGCTCCCACTAGTTATGAAGAAATGTTTTGATGTTGTGTGTGTAGAAATTTGATAAGGAAGAGGCCTATATGTGAAGATGATTGTTGTCCATCAATCTATAACAACCACTTCCAATATAAAGAATGAATATGGTTGCAAGGAGAAAAAATTCCTAAGTTTAATTGCATTTCAAATGTTATAAGCCCTTTATTTTGTAACCTTCATTGTTTAAAAAAAAATTGCTATGATAATCAAACTCCAATGTGTACTCCAAGTGAAGCCTTCCTTGAAGTTCTATGGTGTTATTTTCTTGTAAAAGTGAATGATATGTATTCTAAAAAAAGATACTATTATTATTCAAAAGCATTCTATAGTGACTACCTCTTACACTTTAATGTTGCTACTAAGAAGGATACATGTGTAAGAAGTTGCCTACATATTACTATTGCTATGAATTTTACTTGTTGTGATACTATTGTTGTAAATGGAATAAGTTGTAAATGCATCATAATGTTGAAATGAATAAAAGAAAAAAAATAATTCCTTACAAAATTTATGCGGTTTCTACTTGATGTAAAATAAATAAGGTATCATCAAGATACAAATATTGTAAAGAATATTATGATGTTTAGAAATGTTCATATGTTGTGTATATCTTTAAAAAATTTACTTAAGTGTCATTCTAGGAATTTATTAACTAGGTAGAGCAACCAATACTTGTACATTTAACAGTTAGTAGTATGTTGAAAGTTGATATTTAACTTGTTGAAAGATCACGTACATTTTTTGACTCCTACATATTGATAACATTATGAAACATCGTCACCATTAAATAGATCATATACCTTAAATTGCATGAGTTTTGGTAAACGCTTGACATTGATAAAAAAAAAATGAAAAAAAAAAAGGAAAGAAAGATGAAATAAAAATTTAAATGGAATACATTTTAAATTAACTAGTAAATTTCTTTAAGGAAATTATAAAAAAATTATTGTGGGGAGCTTCTCTCCCCCACAGGTCGTAACCCATGCGGGAAGAGAAAGCATTCCCACAGGTTGGCCATGGAATGGCCCCTTGAGGGGAATCATGGGCCAATAAAATGCCACGACCCCCTCAAGAGGGTCAGCCTTTTGGCTCTCAAGATCCCCAAACAAGCAAAGAAATATAACCCAAATATATATATAACCAAAAATAAAATGCACCCTCTAAAAGACAACGCCTCTATAAATTTGCAAACTCAAGAAATTTTAGCTAGTCAAAACAACAACAAAATGGGATAGGAAACTAGTTATTGTTGCAAAATACAATCTACCCTTTGCCTCCATTCGCCCCTTATTAGTTTTGACTAGGGGTGACATATAAGGAGAAATAGCCATCATATTTTGAGAGATTGATATAGAAAAAGAGAACTTAACTTCATTTCCTTCTCAACGCCTTCCTCCTCCCGCCACCACTCACATGCTCTATTCCTACAAAAAGAAATGAAAGAACCAACAAGAAAAAAAGGGTTTGAGAATACAAGGTGTGAAATGCATAAGATAGAGAAGGAGGTGCCTAAGGAAGAGTTAGGGTAAGTTTACTTTATTTAATGGTAAGAAAATAAAGGAAAAAAAAAAACCCACATAAAAGAGAGTGGCGCCCAAATGCTTTTGAAATGGATGTGAGGTAAATTATAAACAACAGTAGGGGAGAGGGCCAAATAGTTGTGTACCCTAACTTCACGCTTCTTAAAATCCTACGTGGAAATTTTAAATCACTCCCAATTTTTTACTCCAACTTATTTGGCAAGTGTCATGCTTATAACTTTTGTTTCAAGGCCACATCATCAAATATGATTCCACATCAACATGCTTTTTGTCAAGGTGTCCAAAAAGGCCCAAAAAAAAGTGAGACCAATACTTATGCATTCACATCATGGGTAGTTGAGCACTAATGTGGCATCACATGATCGATTGCTTTTTAGATCAAAGGAATACATTTTGTTTAATTATGGATAGTCAAGTCACAACTATTGGGCATTATATAAGCAACTACTATCACAACTATTGGGCATTATATAAGCAACTACTATCAAAACTATTGGGCATTATATAAGCAACTACTATCACGACTATTGGGCATTATATAAACAACTACTATCACAACTATTGAAACATGCTCAACTAATGGGTCCTCTCCCCCATATAGTGTGAGATCCTTTGATGCCATCAATCTAGATGAACGTTATTAACACTAATAAGGAAAATAAAAGTACCAAATGTAATATTAAATGTGATTAGTGTTATTTCTGAATAATAATATAAATATCACTTATAAGACTAACATCAATCTTGGCATTTAAAAATTTAGTGTTGTATGTTAAAATTTACATCAATAAAATTGGTAATGATGTTATTGGTATTAACAATAGGGGTACTAGTACATATTTAACTCAATATTATCGTAATAGCAATATTTGTAACTAGTTTAGTGATGATAATAACTTTAAAATTAACGTCACTATTTTAAATTAAACAAAAATATTAGTATATAATGACTAGTGATATTGATATTAAATTTATGCCAATATTGTCAGTAATGAAATTATTAGTATTTAATAAATAATGATATTGATATAAATTTCAATTAATATTGAGGGTATTATTAACATTATAACAAATGTTCATATTGATATCAATAGTAATATTAAGAATATTAATAATATTTGAAATAGAATTATTAATATCAAATACTTTCATAATCACAAAAACCAAAATATATTTTCAACATTTTAGATGGCATTATGATAATTAAAATATTGACACTAAGCATTATGATCAATAATAGTATTAGTTGTATTAATAATATTATTAAATTTATATTAATATTAATAATATTATTAGCAAATTGATGTTAATTGTATTGGGGGTCATAATTCTACATCATATTAAGTGAGTGTTGATATATTAACGTTAATATGGGGTGCATGATGTTAACATCAATAATCGATAAGGAAGATTAAGTTTGACATTATCATTAACAACTAAATACTAAATAGTGACGCACATATAACTATTTCAAAATTAAATTAAATAAATAATGTAATATTGGTGATATTGACCTGGTTATAATTTAACATTAATGATGAGTGGATATTAATATTTATATGTTTACCACAAAACTAATATATGTGTTATTGGCATTGATATCGTTAAGTATGGTTAAACCTTAATTTCCCCTCCACAAACAAGTGGAGATTTAAGAAACACTAATAAAATGATATTACAATGACACTAAGAGATAGAATATGAATACAAAGAGAGTATAAGTGTTAACTCTATTATTATCCATGATTCAATTAAACTTGATCCTTGATACAAACTTTACCTCCTTACCCTTAAGGCCTTGGCTCTGTCAAGGTTAGAGATAGGAGTAAGTATATAGGGTATGGTTGGATCATTATCATGATAATAAAATTTAAATATTGTGTAGATTGAGCCTCTATCATTGTTATTTTAAACCATGGTTAGTTTAATCATCAAACCTTGGGCAACCTAGTTATGTGCCAACTAGTATGAATATTTTCTTCCTCATCCCACCTTCGGGCGACATGTCAACCATAAAGTTGCTTGTTCAACCTTGCTTGATGTGTGTAATTAATTTTCCATATGTGAATGTGGCTAACCTAGTGCATAGAATTTTATGTGTTTAATCAAAAAAAAATTATAATTTGTGTTCTTGTCATATGTATAAAACTAGAGCATGACACCTTGCTTATATGAGCAAGGTGATGGATAAAATTAGACAAGATCATGACAAGTGTTTTAATCCTATCACATAAGACAACTAACTCATAACTACCTAGAACACAAGCATTAAATAAAAATTAATTAGATAAGATAAGTGACAATTAATGCTTAACTATAAAGATTACTTCCTAGGACTTAAGTGGACTTAACATGTAAATAGGACCTAGATAAATAAAACTGCTCTAGGAAAATTCACCACCAGCAATTCACCATCATGGAAAATTCACCATCAAGTAAAATTCATCGTGAGCAATTCACCACGGTGGAAAATTAACTGCATTAATATTTTTTAATATATATTTCGATGAATTATTGACGATGAGTTTTCCACATGCCAGATAAAACACATATTTATACAAACAAATTGAGATTATATTACTTCAATCTATCAAGCCTACAAACATACAATTTGATGCATTATAGTATTCTTTTAAGAACATAAAAACTAAAGTACCATCTAATCAAATGAGGCTAATTATATAAATATTTAAAACTTTACTAAAATTAATAATTAATTTTTAATCCACATTCAATCAGAAATGTCTTTTAAATATAAATTAATATAACCACCAAAACTTCATAAAAGTCGTCAATGAGCTTTTATACTATTGATGAAGTTGAATGGTTCCGAACAAACCCACCATGAATCAAATCTTACTAAATGTAAAACCCCAACATCATAAAAGATTGTGCCCATAAAGACTTTGGTGAAATGGGTATCTTGAAAAACTGAACGTTGCATAACTAAGGTGATACAAATAATTCTGCCATATCTGGTATATATGAACATGAGGATCTCAATTGCAGCATGCATCAAAAAGACAAACATTGAAAACATATATTTCATGGGATATGTGTTGACAGGTTAAATACTTAGTCTACAACTAAGCTACAATCTTTATTCCATAACAGCGTCTACTTATTGTACAGATTTAAAAGCAGCTCTTGAACAACATGCAAGTGCATTGCGGTTGCCTCCATGGATTGGTTTAAGATCTGGGAAAAAGTTTTACAGGAAAACCATTACGTGGGAGAGGAGGGAATGGATCTGCTGATACTTTTTCGTTTGGATCAATTGGTGTAAAACTCGAGAAAGTCTTAACAAAATGATGCACGAACAGTAATATCTCTGTATTTGAAAATTCCCATCCTGGGCAAGTTCGTAGGCCTGCTGCAAAGGGTAAGAATGTATATGCAGCAACATGCCTGCCCTCATCTTCGAATCGTGAAGGCATGAATTTCTCTGACTCACTGAAGTACTCTTCTTTCACATTCGTGCTATAACTTGTCCACAAAAGCTGTTCAAGTCATACATGGATGCAAAAACCATCATTATGGGTTCAGATTGAAGGACGATATTAAGGTTTGAACCATTAAAACATAAATCTTCAGTAAAAATGATGAATATTCATTAGAAATCTAGAGCTTACCTTCCATCCTTTCGGAATTATATAACCCTCGTAATGAATATCAGTGATAGCCTTGCGAAATGTTCCAAAACCTGGAGGAAGCATGTGCATTGTTTCTTGAGTAGCTTGCCAGGTATATTTCATTTCCTTAAGATCTTTCCAGCTGATTTCTTTTCCATCCTCCTTATTTGAAAGAATTTCCATTTGTTCTGTTACAGACATATGACAAATTATACATGTTAAAGTTCTACACTGCAACACAATTAGTATACCTTCCCTCTTCTGGAAATAAAAAATTAATAAAAGGATTTGCAGGGGATTTGGCATACCTTGAACAACTTTTTCATAGCACTCCGGATTGGAGGACAAGAGCTTAAATAGCAGCGTAAGAGACGAAACTGTGGTCTCATACGATGCGTGAAGTATCGCATGGAAGTTGTCGAGGATCTTATTCTCTGTGAATGGATTCCCTCTTTCATCTCTGAATGTAAGTAAGACGGAGAGCAGATCATCATCACTACACGCCATTTCTGAACGTAACTTGGCTCTTCTATTCTCTATTAACGAAGAGAGAATTTCATCAATTTCGGCGCGAGCCTCACGGGCCCTGCGAAAACGAGTTCCTGGAAAGTCTAGCGGAACAGACATCACACCAAGAAGAACAGTTTCTAAAAGATGAAAAAGCCGGCTTCTCCCTCTCTCATCACGTAAATCAAAAAACAAAGTAGTTGCAATGGTAAAGACGAGCTCTCTCACCAGAGGAAGCATCTTCACTTGGGTTTCTCCCATCCACTTTTTATGGATATGGCGTTGGATTTCCAGACTTATTTTGGGCATATACTTCTGTAATGCTTGAGGGCCCAGAAATCGGGCTAGTGCAGCACGTAAAATGCGATGCTCCTCTCCACTTTTGGACCCGACTGAGTCCTTCCCAAAGAGCTGCATGAAAGAGTCTGGCCATGACATCTGCACCAGCTTCCCCTCGTTCGACAGAATCAAACGGTTTCCTGCTGGCCCGCATAGTACTACTGTGGGATGCCCAGATAAGGATGTCTTGAAAACAGGCCCGAATTTCTTCACTCTCTCATCGAAAAACTGTTGTGGTTTTTCCGATCAAAGCGACTTCAAGAATTGTCTCGTCTCTCCAATCAGAGGCAAGCCTAAGTTACCAGGGGGGATTTTTAGCGAGGACTGGTGTTGAGACCTATGGAAAGAGAGAACAGCAATTACAACAATGGCGGAGATAATAATGGGGAGAATTGTAAGGGAAGAATAGAACTGAATGAAATGGGCTATATCTGAGGCTGTGCCGCTTGTTGGCCGCGCTTAAACGTCACACACGTAAGCGCTGCAGTCATGTGGGCCCCTCTTAATTCATACCTTTTTCATTATCGTAACGTTTGTGTTTTTCCGTTTTTGCATTCGCCGTTCTGTTTTCCTTCAAGTTTTCTGTTTAAAAGAATTTTATTTATGGATGAGCATATTTTTTTTTAAGGAAAAATGAATTATCAAGAACAACAATTTGATTGTGAGCATATTAATGAATTGCAACTTTAATTTTTCTTTATTGTTTTAATATTATTTTAAAATTTTAAAAAATATTTCTTTTTAAGAAGTGTCTTTAATATTATTTTTTTATTCAATTTTTTTATTTTTTTAAGTTTTATGAAATAGAAAATAAAAATGTAAAATGTACAAGTTATATATAATTTTTGAATTATTTTTAATATTGTTTTATATATAATATTTTATTATTATTATTTTAAAATTTTAAAAAATATTTGTTATTTAATAAATGATCTTTATATTTATATATTTTTTAATTTGAAATAATTTATTTAATCAAAATTTAAATTTTGTGTTTCTTTTTTAAAATAAGTTTTTTGAAATAGAAAAAAAAATATTGTTGGTTTTTTAATCAATTATTGATTAGTTCTAACTTTTCTCAAACGTTATTTAATTTAATGATATTTTGTATTTTCTAAATATTATAAACAGTGATAGATATAATTTTTTACTCACTATTTTTCAATAAATATGATACTCAATTCTTATAAAAAGACAACTTAATTATATACTTTTAAAATACTATTTTGAAGTGATATTAAACAATCTTTTAGGAACAATGAAAAATAAACTAATAATTCTTTATATTTATTTACTTTAATTAAATAAATATTTTAATTAAGTATTAATTAATTTAGATAATAGATTTGGGATTGTTAGCTAAAATAAATATTAGACTCTACAATCAATTTTTGTTTGGAGAAAATTGATTTTAATGTATGTGGTCCTGAACTTGTGTGCAAACCTAATTTAAGATTCATGTATCTAATCTAGAGGAATATGCACTAGATTGGAATTTATTTTTTCTCAACATTTACTTTTTAAATGTGCATAAGAACTAGTGGTGTTTATAAAACCTTTGAGTTTTTTTAATTATAAGGGTTAATTTCTCCTCATTCAAATCCCCAATAGACCATATTTCATCTATAAGTGAAAGAATAAAGGCCATAGGAAAAATATTCATTATTCCTCAAATGATGTGCTTTAATGTAAATGTTGCTAGATTATTTTCATCATCCAAAATATAAGACATGATATGTCCTCAATAAATATGCCTTATGATATCTTAATGATCTCCAACATGATTTTTGAGTGAGTAAATAAGAGTTCTTAATAAAAACAACTAAGTCCAAGAATAAGAATACAGTTGACCTAAGATAGCTCATAATAAGTAGTGTAAAGGTTGACAAAGACCTAAACTTTTTTTCTAGAGATTAGATTTGTAACCACATAAGTGACCTAGGTTGATTCTATATTTGTTTATTTAATCCAAGGTGATGAACAATAATTTTAAGGATTGTCATGAAATATTGGGATCAATTATGGAAGGGAATGAGATATGAGATATTGTGAACTAATTTTGCAAATAAATATACTAATTATAAGCTAATAATTACATTTACAACACTATTCAAAATAGACCTAAAACATAAAGTAAAAAGATGTAATTATGAAATTATCAACATGTTACAATATAATATTAAGACAAAAATACTACTTACTAAATAATAAATTTAGAAGTTAGATATTCAACACTATAAAAGATATATAGAGAAAAAAAATTATTTATTAAAAAATATTCTTTATAAGAAAATATTCTTTAAAATATCATAAAAATTCTTAAATATCATCATAATGATTAATGATTTTTTAATATAAATTATTGTTTGATTTACCTAAAAGACCATCATTATGACTCGTAATGCAATCTAAATAGTCTACTCATAAAACCTTATATAATTTTTAACTTTAATGAGATAATGTATTGCACTTTTGAAAATAAATTGTATTAATTAAATCAAAGTGCACCACCAAAAATCCCTCTCTTACTTATAAGAATTTTTCTTTAAGGTACTATATAAATTCTTAGATTAGATATGTGAATCTTAAATTAGGTTTGCACACAAGTTTAGGACCACATACACAAAAATCATTTTTCCATTCAAACTATGGAGAGAGTAATTGATTGTAGAGTCTAATATCTTTGTTTGTACCATATTTAATTTATTTTAATATTTATATTTGATTTAATATTTATTTTAGCTAACAATCCAATCCATATTATCTAAATTAATCAATACTTAATTAAAATATTTATTTAATTAACTTAAATAAATATAAAGAATTATTAGTACATTTTTTCATTGTTCCTAAAAGATTGTATAATATCACTTCAAAATAATATTTTAAAAGTATATAATTAAGTTGTCTTTCCATAATAATTTAGTATCATATTTATTGAAAAATAGTGAGTAAAAAAATTATTATAAAAAAATTATATCTATGGCTATTTATAATATTTTAAAAATAAAAAATATAATTAAATTAAATAACATTTAAGAATAGTTAGAACTAATCAATAATTGATTAAAAAATCCACAATATTTTATTTTCTATTTCATAAAACTTATTTTTTAAAAGAAACACAAAATTTAAATTTTGATTAAAGTAAATTATTTAGAATTAAAAAATACATAAATATAAAGATCATTTCTTAGATAACAAATATTTTTTAAAATTTTAAAATAATAATAAAAAAATATTATATATAAAATAATATTCAAAATATTCAAAAATTATTGATATATATATAACTTCCACATTTTAAATTTTTATTTTCTATTTTTTAAAACTTATTTTTAAAAAAAATTAATTTTTTGAATAAAAAATTACTTCTTAAATAACAAATATTTTTTAAAATTTTAAAATTATAAAAAAATAAAATAATATTAAAACAATAAAGAAAAATTAAAATTACAATTTATTAATTATATATATCATTATTTTTTTGACAATATGACACTTCTTTTTTAATATGCTGAGAATCAAATGATAATTCATTTTTCCTTTAAAAGTATGTTCATTGCTATGAAAACAATTCAGAAAGGGTGAAAACCGTAAATAAAATCTTTAAAATATGCTCATCCATAAATAAAATTATTTTAAACAGTAGGAACCGAAACAGAACGGCGAATGAGAAAACGGAAAAACATAAACGTTACGGTAATAAAAAAGTACGAGTTAAGTGGGGCTATGGCTGCCACCTAAGCGCTATCAGCACTTAGTGTGTGATGTTTAAGCCGGGCCATGCAGGTTGGAGAATTGAAGGCATCCATTTGGGCAAATAGTAGTTGAGGTTACCTGCGATCGAAGAGAGGATGAACGTATCGATAATATACTCCTGGTCATAAAAGGTCGGTTGATTCTTCAATCATAATATATTCCCAGCCGGAGAGGCTGCCGGCCATGATTCTTTGAACAATATTGTTGGATCGTACCAAGTATTTAGTGATGGCTTCTCAATTATTTCCTCTCGCATAAACTTCAAAATTATCGACAATAGAAAGAGTACAAAAATAGTACTAATGTCGATATTTTAAATATATTTATATAATTTTATATTTTTAAATATTATTTTTGGTAATTTTTTTAGATAGATAAATTTAAAATGGTTATATTAGTTTATATGATTTATTAAGGGTGATGGTAGATAGAATGTCGTGGGTTACAAAGATATTATGTTAGATGGATGATATGATATATGATGTTAGAATATTGAAAACAATCTTCTAATGAAGATTATATGTTAGTTAAATGATTGAGTTTGCAAAAGGTAGAAGAATATTGATTACGTGTGTGATATGAGCCCAGCATTCATCATAACACACTTTGAGTGTGTTTAAGTATAGCAAAGATAGAAGAAAATTGTCGCCATCATTTTCCTAATATATCTTTTGAAGCTTCGTTGATGGCAATGAACCCTACTTCTAAGGGTGGTAGTGGAAAAAGAGCATTAGAGGAGGTGAAGGTAGTGGAAAAATCCATTGTAGACACAGGAAGGCTAAACATAGATAAGATTTTAGATCATTTTGTGGACTATATTTTAATGGAACTTGTCAATCCAAAGCTAAGAATTTGGATGCTAATGTTATGGGGCCTAAGAAAAGGTATTGGTAAGGATGAGTCTAGAGATTAGGGAGGCTATGGTATGTATGATGATTGACTCCAAATAGTCAATTAGTAGAAGTAATATATTGACATTTCACAGTCATTATCTTATGTGACTATGTTGTCATTGGTAGGTGATACCTTTCTTTTGTATGAGGATTGTGAGAATTTCGGAGATTAGGTTGATTTCCATATAGATTGAGTTATTGAGAATATTAACACAATTCTATATAACCAAGTGAAATTTATTCAATGGATGAGGGAAATAGGCATAGCCCTACATGTGGATCTCCATGCCAAAAAATTGAATGGGGTTAAACGAAGCAATGGGGAAGGGGTAGAAGCTAACCAAACATCCTGAGGAGGGGATCAAAGTTTACGTGTTCTAGTAGAATGATGTATCCCCTATACCTGTAATTATAAATATCAAGCCAATAAAATATAAGGTTTTGTTGATGTGTTTATGAAGTTGGCATGATACTTTGTTCTTTCTAAAAAGGGATCTAGTAAACTATATGTTATTAGAATTAGATCAAATATCCATTGTCTTTTTCTATAAGTCATAGATGTTGAACTTAGATTATTTAAGTAAAAAAAATTATTATTATATATGAAATATTTTTAATACGTTATTTACTTTAAATGAAAAAACATTAAATTATGAAAGATATCTATAAAAAAAATTAAATTAAATGAAAAGAAACCATTATAATTTTTGTTTTTAATAAATAAATTATTTATTTGATATCTCAAATATATAACTATTTCAATCATTTTAATAAGTGTTTCATTATTATACTTAGTCTAATAATTTTACAAATTAAAAATTATTTTGTTTTAATTAAATCATCAAAAATTATTTATAAATTTTTTAAAAATAAAGTCTGAAAAATTATTTCTTTTAATCTTTTATTTAAATTTGTTTATTAAATATTTCAAATATATAACTATTTATTTAATGAAATTATTTTTAATGATTTTATTCAAAAATTATACTTCAGTTTTCAAAATATACAATTAAAATAAATTATTTGCTTTAATTTTTATTTGAAGAAGAAGAATACATAACTATTTCAATAATTTTAATAACTATTTAATTTAATAATATAATTATTTTATTTATTTTAATTTATAATATATTTTTTGTATTCTTCTTAATTTAAATAATACATTAAATCATAAAAAGTATAAAAAAAAAAAATTAAAATTAAATAACAAATAAATTATTTACTTTAATTTTTATTTTAAAAAAATATTTATATTATATATTTTCACAAACCCTTTTATTTTTAATTATTCCTTATATTTCAAAATTTACTATTTATAATCATATTTAAAAGATAATTTTTTATCATTTTTAATTTATTATATTTTATAATTCTATTCTTAATTATTCTATTAATAATAATAACAATTTTAACTTCTACACTTTAAATCCTTTCATTGTATCATATAATTATAAGTAGGAGGTGACCCATAATAGCAATATCATAATCATATAATGAGATTGAATTTATTTTATTTCTTTCTTTTTGATTTTTTTTTTCATCTATTTAAAATATATTATATTAGTAACATTCAATTTTCATAAAATGAGAACAAATAGATTTTAATATAGATCCTTGGTTAAATATAAAGAATTTTTCTTCTTATATTACTTTTTAGTAGTGTTATTTATTAATTTATGATTTTAGTTTATCATTTGATTACTGTTTTAAGATTTTTTCCATATCCTTTTTATATTAAATTTAAAATGGTTCAAGAATTATGAAAAAGGTGTCAATGTTTAAATGTTATTATCAAAATTTTAATTTTAAAATATTTGAAAAATTGATAGAAATAATTCATCTTCACTATCAATCAAAAAATATTAGTAACTTTAAATAATCATAGAAAATATTTATATCATAAATCATATACAAATATGATATCACACTATTCATTAGTTCTTAACATAGTCACCATAGTCTTGTCATTGATCTAGCCAAGAAAAATGTAGAACACCACATACCAACCTATCCAATATTTTTGAAGAAATACCAAACCAAACCCCAATTTAACATAAAACCTTCTGTTATTTCATGGGGGTTGAGGCAAATTGCAAAGCCTCAAACCTACAATAATCTAATTTCTCATTGTCATAATTAAGTCTTACCAAAGAAATAAGTTGCAAGTAACATAGGGTTAGGGTAAATTACATAATTCTTGGCACCCTACCTTTATGAGTCGTCATTTTCTTCCACATTTTCCTCATTATAAAAATACATAAATATTATCAATTGATTCATCATCTTCATTGCAATGGGCTAAGAAGGTGGGAATGGTGTTGCAAGGTAACTTAAACTATAACCCCTTTTCTATCTCTTATATTTCCCTTTGAAAGAAATATTGTCACCTCTTTGTCACATGTAAATGCTCCAATAAATAGTTAAAGTATACTTCAACCTAATTCTTGACATCTAAAATAACATCATCTAAAATATATAATCCTAGTACATGTTCAATGGCATCCAAGAATTGCTTAAAGTTTGAGTAGCCTCAAAAAAATTGTGTCATCCTCTAGTATGCCATGGGTAAAGAAAGAGTTTTGACATGGTATCCTTAATTCCCACGCATGGGGAACCATGGATTTCCCTAGCTAGCTCCTATTTCTTATAATACATTGTCTTAGTTCTATATCCTTGACTTCCTTTCCAACAAATGTCATAAAATCCCCAATCAAATCCTTTCTTGACTCACTTTTCTTTCTCTTTATTTTATTCCTTTCCTTTATCCCTAACTCTTTTACTCTCACCTCCTTCATTTGTTTCCCCCTCTCTCTTTCTCCACTCTCTCTTTCTCCTTTGAATCCATGTATCTCTTCTTTGTCAAGGATATTTTTATGGAAATAAAGCCACTTAGTATCCTATCATCTTTAATAATATTGTTACCACCTTACTCCACAAGTAACTATATTTTCCTCTCCATAATTTATCCCATGTGTGTGAAACATTTAATCATTTATTTATTTTATCCTCTCCATATTATAATATATTTAATATAATTTTATACTTTTATCTCTCATATTTATTTATTTTTTAAATTTCAACACCACTCTTTTATTTCTAATATTATATTAATATTTTGTAGCTTTAATATTTATAACTATATAATATATCACTTAATATTTTATTAATATTCTTTTTTAATATAAAGAACTAAAATAAGAGCTTGAACCAATGGAAAAATCAAACAATCTAAAACTTTATTGTTGCTTCCCTTCTTATACTTGATTTTTAAATTGTGGAACTAATGAAGATCATAAAACTAGTTGTATAGTCATTGTTGTGTAAATTATGTTGAGCCTACAAGAACTAGAGAAACTTTTGATTTGAGTGTTGATAAAATAAGGTAAAATTATACAATTGTTAACACTCAAAATTAATTTAAATTTAATATTTATTAATACAAAATTTTATTATTCTTAGTTGATCTATATGGAATCAAATAGAAATCAACAAACCATGATAAATAAAAACATAATACTAGATGAACATGGAGGAACATGTATAATAAAAAAACTCAACCATTAAAGAGGAAAAATTATTTATCAATATTCAACACAAGAGTACATTTATGCAACAAATTTTATCCCTTCAGCATTCTAGTAGTCTTGTACACATGTGAAATTTCTATAAAACTCACTACTCCCACCCTCCATGAATTTGGATCTATTAATAGGAACATATAAAATTTATTTTTATAACACCATGGGCACCAAAACTATGGGTCAAGAAAAAAAAACAAAAGAATTTCCAAAAGAAAAAGGGAAAGAATAATTACCTAGGGTATTCCCCACTTCATGGTTGCATTATGTAGCCTTTAACTATTTGGTTCAGATTTCAGGGGGTCGAAAGGGCCCTTTAGTCCAAATAATCATGTTCATAAGATTGTAATCAAATATCAACAATCCTAACATTCTCCCATTTTATATTATAAATTGTATTGACATCTATAAGAACCAAAAACTACAGGATCATAGACTAGTGTACTTCTTACACCAAGAGAGCTTGTTTTTACTTATTATATTTGTCAAGGAATTTATAATATTATTTTGAGTTTCAAAATTCTATAAAAATACCTTCCTATTCTCTAAAATGTCTCAAACAAAATGGTACTTAACTTAACCATGCTTCATATGATCATGGTCATGGGGTTCATTTCTAAATAAGTATAATGTCACACCAATTGTAACCACCTTGCAATCAAAACTAATACCTAAACATAATTGATATAACCATACCACCTCCTTATAGGACGAAACAATATACTCATCATCAATCATGGACAAATAAATTATGGCATGTCCCTTACTCATATAACTAACTACACCACTAAACAAAGAGCATGTAGCCACTGGTGGACCTTCAACTATCCAAGTCACTTACCCACTATACATTCAAAAATCCCTATATGTATAATATATTTTCCACGTCATTAGTACTATGATAACATAAATAGTAATAAATATTTCCTCATAAATATCTAAATACCCTCTTAATATAATTTTAATGCTCCTTACCAAGATTGGGCATAAACTTTCTTAAAACTCCCACTACTTGGGTAACATCTAGTCTAGTGTATTTCATTGTAACATCAAGCTACCAATATAGCTATCATAAGGAACTTTATAAATATCATAAAAATCATCATATAGTTTGGAACAAATATCTAAAAAAAGCTTAATGTCAAATATGAAGAGGAATACTCATTTTTTTTCTCTTTGCGCCAGAGGTGTCGCACGACCCAACCCAAGTGCCCAACCAACCTTTCCTTAGTCTCACTATTTTTTCCAAGTTTTGGTTTAGGAGGGACAATTTGAGGTGAGACTAGTCCTCTATGGATGGACACAACCGCCTGCTAGCCATATGCATCGTGTAAGACTGGGCCTTAAAGTCGAACCGAAGATCTTAGGGAGAAGACCCAAGACTCAAGCCAACTCTGCTACCTGTGCAAGAAAAATACTCATAGGTTTACAATCATGCATACTAATTCATTACAAAATGGTATCAACATACGTACTTTAATTTGAAAAAACTTTGTATATCTACCTAATCCCTACTTATCTCCATAAAACTATAATTAATTTAAGTTATCCCCCAAATTTGTCATATCAAACATGTCAAAAAGTTGAGTTTTGAGCTCCCTCATCATCACCTTTTTTTTACCAATAAATAATATCATATGCATAAAATATGATGATTATAATTTGATCATCAATAATTTTAACATAAATACAATGACCCTTCTCACCATTAACAAAACCAAAACTCAATACAAATACATCAAAATTTTATTACTACATCCTAGGTGACTAGTTTAAACCATAGAATGAAAAATTCAATTGGAAAAAAAAATATTTTTTCCCTTCACAAAAAAATAAAGCTATCATATATAAATCTCCTCCTCAATATCCCCATGCAAGAAACTGTTCTTAGCACCCAATTTTTCAATCTCAAAATAAAAAGCTATAGCAATATGTTATAGGAATATAATTGAAGATAACTCAACAATAGAAAAAAAAATATCATCAAAATCAACTCCCTTTCTCTAGGAGTAGCCTTTAGTCACTATTCTATCCTTATATATTATCAATAGTTTATATGTTTTGATCTTCTTTTTATGCACCCACTTGCAACCAATGAGATTTATTCCCTTGTAAAAAATAACAATATCATAGATGTCACATTTATCTAAGGCCATCATCTCCTCTAAATTTATTGTATCTAATATTCATTGTCCTCCAAAGATAGATCCTCCCTAAAATATCTTGGCTCATCGTTATTGCACAACAAAGCAAATACATAACAAAAATATAGTGGGTTGTACCTATTAACTAATTTTTTTTATCTTGTGGATCATCTCAAGCTACAAGGGGCTCTATCTATTATTTTACATTCTTAGCTTTATAATCTTTCTTAAAATCTCATTTTAATGATCCTCTTCTCCTCTCCATCCTCTAATCCATTATCTTGTTCTTCAGCATTTGTATATTCCTACTTTTCAACATTCATCTCAAAACACACTATTTTCTTTCCTTCCTTTTCCCTTGACTATTTAGGATATGAAGATACTCTAAAATACCTAAAAATCACATCTCTATAATATATCATTTTCAATGTTTGTGGATTCCAAAGCTTATAGCCTTTAACATTCTCAATGTATCAAACAAATATGCATTTATGCACTTTTGGATCTAATTTAGATAGAATTTATTTAGGCACATGAATGTAAGTCTCACAATCAAATACCCCTAAATATTAAATAGAAGTTTTCTTATTATAGTTACCTAAAATGTATTATTGCATTTCTACCATCATAACACCAAGACTATCCCACATATATATATTTCTAACATTAATTCAATAAAAAAGCATTTATTTAATCAACCTGTTTAATCATTCTTCTATTATTAATTAAAATATATTTTAATTATTTAGTTAACCAATCTAGCATCTATCTTCCAAAATTAACTAAATAAATTACTTTTATTTTTTTAATTAATTCAACCAATTCAACCCCTTCTTCCAATGTTTCTACCTTAATTGAATAAATCACATTTATTTAATTGAGTCAATCATTTTCCCAATATAAATTAAATAAATATATACCAATATTTATTTAACTCCTTTAAAACCCTCTCATCATTAGTTGAATAAAAAAATAGATTTAGTCAACTAATTAATTATTTACACATTCCTCCACCACTTTGATTAAAATAACCATGCTCAACATTCCACATGGCTCCATGTGTACAAGGATCCAAAAAGAAACTTTTTGACCTCCATCCTTCACCAAGATTTCATCAAACCTCCACCCTCCATCTCTCTTGCATCCTCCTTGTAATATTTATTGTTAGATTTTATTTATTCTATCTTTTACTAGCATTATGAAATCTCAATGGTTTTGCATTCTTTTTGAACCACCAAAAACATATACTAACAAGGGAAAGAGGATTCCCTTTCTAGGCTCTTAGGGTTTCTCACCCTAGAAGCACTTGGTTTAGGAATGGCACTCTTTCACCTAGTGATATGCTTTTGGGCGATTGCATTCAAAGGGAGGAAAAGGGTTTGATGAAGGTTGTGAATGTGTGTGTATTGTGTGGTTGAAACTAAAGTAAAATGATACTAAACTAATCTATGAAATGTAAACAAAGCAATGTAAACTAAATGCAAACTATCTAAACTATATGTCCTAAATACATGTAAACAGAAAGGAAACAGAAAGTTGAGAGCTTATGCACCTGGGTATTGGAAGTTGCAAATGACTGGCCCTAGAATCTTCTGGAAAATGCCTAAAATCAGAAAAGGAACATTCCCGCCAAGTTGGGTGACCTAGTCCCCTTCCCCAGAATACTTTCTAGAATAGGTTTCTTCCAAAAGGGTATCTGAATCCACAAAAATCCCCAAAAGGTAACCTCAAAGGGACTAGGTTGCCATTGTGGGTGACCTAGTCCACTTCTAAGTTTTTGGGAATCTGAAAGTGGATATTGGAGCCTTTGTTTGCACTCTAGTTCCTGATAGGGCTAAAAGGGGTCTCCAAGATTCAACTAGGGCCTCGTTGACTTGAATGGACTTTATGAGAATGCTTGTACTTCACCAAACCTGCATAGAAAGACCTTCAAACATATACAAAGACCAGAAATTGTTGGGGTTAGGAAATAGGGGTCTGCCTAAGTCAAAACCCTTTGTAGGTGATTAAACCCAAATGAGAAAACAAAGGAAAGTAAGATTGAATGGTAAACTTAATGGAAATGCTTACCCAACCCTTGTTGTTGATGGTCTACAACATGCATGAGCATCTCCAATGGAGAATGACCTAAAAACCCTAATGCTTGCTTGCTTGCTTGTGAAGTCTTGGATTTGAGAATGTTTGTCAAGGGGAGTGAAGGTGAAGAATGAGCCAAGAAGAGGAAAAATGAGAGCTAGGAGAGGCAAAATGAGGATAAAAACCCCTTATTTGTACATGTAAAACCCTAATTTTCCCAAAATGACTTATGATAGGCCAACCTTAGGGTTTTGGGGGCAATTTCCTACAAGATTTATGTTTTGATTTTTATTTTTATGCCTAAAAGGACTAGGTCACCCAAAGTGGCGACCTAGTCCACTTGGGCAAATCCAAGTGATGGTCGGGAATAAAATAGAGGTTAATGAGGTTTATTAGCCTTGCCTCCTGAAACACACTTTAATCAAGCCTAAAAGTACATTAAAGGGACAAAATTAGCATTGAAAAGGGTTAGTTTAGGGGTGATAAGCCTAGATAAGTGTGAAAATGCATCACAACACTTTACAACACTATGTCATAAGGCTTAGGAAGGTGTAAGAATGTGTTATTTAGGTGAGTTATGCTGAAAGGGTCTTAGAAAAGTGAGGAAATGTGTTACAACACTTCACAACACCTTAGTAAAACATCGTTAGATTAGTGTTGAATTGCAAGCTTACAAGACTGAATTAAGGTGATCAAGGCCAAAATCCACTGAAAAAGGCCAAAATGGGTAAAAAGTGCCAAGGTATGCACTTTTTGGCGACACATTAAGCCCCCACTTTAGTGAGAGTATGAACATTCTTCAGACTCATACTAAATTAGTTGAACCATACGCAATGAGCGGGATCTAGAGTACTTATGTTAGTAAGGTGAGATGACTATGATCAAGAGGGGTGATCAAGCCCCCAGGATCAAGATCCCATGGAAAACTAAGCATAAGTGAAAAATATCACACAAGGAGTGATGTGAAAGAGGTGAAGAGAGAAAATTTGGATCAAGCTTTGACCGTTTGTCCAGATAGTTTTGGATCAAATCTAGGTTGTTTGTCTGAAAAAGGAAAAAGGTACTCACTTTGGGCCAATAAAATTTTTGGTTGTTCGCCGAGTGATAATGCCAAAGGGTACTCACTCTAGGCTAACAAAAATTTCGGTTGTTCACCGAGTGAGAATGCCAAAAGGTGAGAGACACATACACCTGATTGGTATGCGCTCACACACACAAAGGTGGCTATAGGGAAAGTCATTTCGCTAGTTGGGCTTCCCTCTCAAACATACCAAAGTTGTACTCCCTGAAAAATTTGATAAGGAACCACAAGGACAATGGTGTGGTTCATGAGACAAGCAAAGCCTTGGATGCTTAGAACCCATGAACAAGTACAAGTTGGCTCTACAGGCATGCAAGTTTTGTTATGCAAGGTGGCCATGAATGCACGAAGGGGTGCAAAATAGAAAATGAAAAAAGTTAAAATGCAAAAAGGGGATGTTCGAAGGAGTCTTGTTTCATTCATGTGAGGTCTTTGACTTAGGGAACATTGTGTGTAATTTCTTCAAGAGAGTACCAATCGAAGGATAGATAATTCCCAGGTTAGGGGATGCGGTGCATCACATCAAGCCACTAAGAGGAATGCAATATGCTAGGATAGGTAACTTTCATGAAGTAAATTACACCCATGTCATCCACCAAGTGAGAGACTTGTTGTATGAAGTAACAAGGCTGCACTAGGAACCAAGGAAAGGAAAAAGCAAAAATAAATGGTGGTAGGGTATGCCCCCACTTTAAATGAATTTCTACACACCGTTTTGTGAGCAATTTCTTTAAAGTAGAGAAAGGGAAAAGGCAAAAAGGAAAGGAGAGGGACATGAGAGCCTACTTGGAAAGATCTATGCCAAGTGATATGTTTCCAAGCAAGGTTACGTCATTGAAAGGAGAGTATGTCACATGCAAGTTAACCTAAGACATGTCGTCCACATCTCAAGCTTTCTCTTTGTATGTTCATGAGATGTTAAAGTCTAGTCAAAAGGTGTAACGACAAGTGACATACAAGGAGAAGGCTAACGAACCCTTTGCCACCACTTAGTGCAAGGAAAAGGGGAGTTGAAAGGAGGAAGGTATAAATGGGAGAGAATAATTAGGTGCCCCCACAAAAGGGAGAGCACCAAGCTCCTTGAGATGGTTGAAGGTTATTGTTTGAAGGAAAGGGGAGGAGGGAGGTGACCCTAAATCTTTCTTGAAATATGATGATATGGTGGTTGGAATTATGTGTTCGTTCATCCAAGTTAGATGAAGATACCATGACAATCATCCAAGTTAGATGAAGGGGTTGTGTTGTTTGGAGAAGGATTGGTTTCTATATAAGAACACAAATCATTTTGAGTGTTATGTGTTATTCCTCCATGAGGGATGGGAGAGGTATAGCCCCTATCACCACCATGGGGTAATGGTGTTGATTTGTAACCAAGTTGAACATAGGTAGGTTTTGGTGTAGGTCGTGAGGTTTCACAAGGTCCTTTAAAGGGAGGCGTAAGACCCCAAGTGTTATGAGAACTTGTATCTAAAAATGAATGGTTTGTATATGACTCTTTGGACCAATAGGGTGAGATTTTGGAGTTAGCATTGGAAGGAGGTGTAGAATCTAACGACCCTCAATAATCATAAAATCCTTTTGTTTGAGGTGAAGGATTAGTATCAACTTGTATAATTTTTGGTCAAGGAATGAAAGGAGTAGAGGAGTTGGAAATGGTTTGATTAGTTGATGCATATCTTTGTGCATCTGCATCAACCATGTATATTTTGTTATTGTGTTCAAATTTAAAAGTATGGTGAAGGGTAGAGGGGACTCCTTTCATAACATGAATCCAGGGTCTCCCCAGGATAAGATGGTATAGAAGCGGTCCTTGCATGATATGGATAGGATTAGGCAACACTACAGGGCCGCCCTTAAAAGGTAATGTGATCATCCCTAGTGGTTTCCTATTAACATTATCGAAGCCACAGATAGGAACATCATTAGGGTGAATGAGATTTTTATCCATGCCAAGTTTGTGAAGGAGATCCATGCTACAAAGATTAATTTTTGATCCATTGTCAATGAGAGTGTTCCTGACTAGAATTTCATGAATGGTCACCTTGATCATCAAGGGATCATTCTTGTTTTGAATCTCAAGTGAGGATCACTCATGTTTAGAGAATATGATATCAGATTGGTTTGCTTGCATGGGACGGGAGGGAGGTTTGAGATTGTTCTCTTTGATGTAAGATTCAATCTCTTCCTTTTGTATTTATCTCATTTAGTGAAAGACAAATTGGACTATAGGTGAGAGTTGAATAAGCTCCCATACAAATATATCAACAAGGGCCTTTTTAAGGTTCTCAACACGAGGGACTCTAATTTCATAAAAGGGAAATGGATGAGGAGTGGTGGGTGATCCCCTAGGTGTTTGAGTCACTAAGTTACAACTTAGTGGCTATGAAAAAATTGTTATGAGGAGATTTCATCATGGATTTCAAGATATCTTTGATTTTTTTATGGGAGGAGACTTAGGAGGCTCACTAATTAAAGGAGATCCCACTTGTGTGGTCATAACCTCAAAAATCTTGTCTTGATGTGCATGAGGTGTTGGTGAAGGGGATTCTAAGGTCACTTGATTATCTTATCCTAGGGAAGGTTTGGTGTTTAAAGGATAGTGTGATATAAGAGGGATTCATTGCACATGAGTCTTTATCTTCTCAAGAGATCACCAGGGAACGAACTGCCCTTATACACCTCAAATTGAATGGACCAATAGAATCATGAAGGGGAACGAGAGAATAGGTTCAAAACCCGAGAGAGCAAGACTTCTAGGTTTCTATCCTCGGCTAAGAATCTCTCGGCCAAAAGACGTCAGCAAAACTCTAGGATGCCAACATGGTGTGTTGTCGTCTGAAAGACACACTGGCATCCCCAGTTGTAAAGAACTCAAGAGCTTAGGCAAATAGAATATAGTCTTATTTCTTGTCTCAGATCAAAAAGCTTGATGAGCCAAATAACCAACAGAAAGCAAAGAGCTAAAGGAAAATAATAAAGGGCTCGAAATAAGATTACCTCTGTGTGTTTGAATCTTTAGTCCAAATTCCTATTTGTAACCTACACACAAGAGATCAAGGGGAAAAGGTTGGGGCTGTATAGGGGCCTGCCTCAGTCAGACCCCTGTATTGGTGTTCCCACCTCCACAAACAACCAATTCTGGAAAAGAGCGTAAAGGAAGTAAACAAAGTGTGTGGTAAAAACAAAACCCACTTCGAAGTAGAGCCTACACCACACGATAATAAATGAACTAGTAGGAAAGAGTGATAAGGAGAGAGAGCATTACCCATGATTCAAGACCCTCTTCTCAAGCACACGGGTGCACTGCAATGTGCTTGCTTGAGAGCTAGTAGCTGCTAGAGAGTTGGTAGTTTTTGGAGGGACCTCAGTCCAACATGGCTTCGCCAATAAAGGTGTTGTTATTCAAGGGTAGAGCCTTCCCAAGACTAGAGCAAGTGGTGAGAATGCTTGAATTGATGGATTCCAACCCCAAAATGAGGGCCAAAAGGGGTTTTTCATGCATGCAAGGGCGGCATAGAGTCATTTCACTCGAGACCTTACCATCAAGACACGTGTCGTAGGGTTCAAGGTTCTAGATTCATCGTTTCAAACTCGGAAAACTGCCAAGACACTAGCACACTACGCGGATGTCCACATGCCGCGCATGCCTCCTAAGCTTAGATTTTTAGGAAAAGCTCTATTAGGCTTTTGTCATTTCACCATGTGTCCACATGGAATCAGAATCGCGACATTCTGACTCATGGTATTTTTCCATTAATGTTTCTAAGGTGTCATAAATGCTAAGCAAGATGCAAAAATGTGGAATTACCCCTAGGTGCAGTTCTACGACATTACATTTTTCCCCCACTTTAGTGGGCTTAATTTTGGAAAAACTCAACCTTCCTAAAGTAAAGAAGAAAAATTTCACCCGAATTCTAAGTTTTACGAAAGTGTGTGCCAGAGAGAAGGTCCGCAGAGGTCGCTAAGGTTGAGCCAAATAGTATTGAGGATGCTCCCAATTTTTGAGCTCAACAATCAGCAACACCAAGGTCACGAAAAACTATTCAAAACTATATCCTGCAAAACTAAAATTTTGAGTTAGTTTCAAAAAATTGGAAGAAACTACCAAGGATAGAAGAATGATAAAGAAAAATTCGTTGATTCGGAAGAAAAAAATGATCAAGACGTGACTATATGCCCCCTCCTGATTTTTCCCCCAACATGGTGGGGTAAAGTCGGGAGAAATTGGGGGGGCTATATATACCTAGGTGGGCCGCTAGAAGGGTCATTTTCACTATTCACTGCAAGCAGCTTGTTGAATTTTGTGAGACAAAAGTAAAAAAAATGTCGAGCATGAGAGAGTACAAGGCGTTAAGGCTAGAGCAGCTACGTGATGACATCATCGAGGGTCACGAGGTCGATCAAATAGGCTTCTAAGCCTCGATATACATGCCTTTTAGCTCATTTTTTTAGATTTTTATGCCTCAAGGTGCGTAGGTATCCAAAATGTGCACCTGCATCCTCTTTTCACACTTTCATCTGGGAATGGTGTTGGTGTCCCAGGTCTACATTGTTGTCCTATGGATGCATTGGCATCCTCCAGGTGATAGTGGTGGATTCGGGATGTAGGTGTGTCGTGCAGACATCTATGCGGCACGTATGTGTCTTTATTGCATAGTTTTCTATCATGATCAGGCTTCTGACTAAAACCTTTTTTTCTTTTTACAGGACTATCCAGAGATTCGAGAGCGTCCCGGAGGGGAAGCATTTCGCCTCATCCGAGAGTAGAGCTACTGGCTATCTCCAAATGAGGTCACTCATTTAGAGTGATTCGGTCTCTAGCATGTGCTCATCATGCTAGAGATGCGTTATCATGATGGGATGCTCACCGCTTTGATGGAGCGGTGGGATGCTACCACCTCCTCTTTTCATCTACCCTATGGGGAGATGACCACAACACTGGAGGATGTTTATCGAATCCTCGAGCTTCCCATATGCGGAAGGCAGGTGGTTCTAGATGACACTTGGTCAGCGCGGGAGCGCACCGAGGGAGTTCGCTACTTCACAGGGTGGACCGACGACGGTGATGGCACTGGTCACATCTATACGCATTGGTATGACCATGTGAGGACTACAGTTTCGCTACTATGTTGGGTGATGGTGGTGACCATTGTGTTTCAGATCACCATAGATGAGTGAGGCTCGCACCTGCACAGGGGTCTCATTCCAATTGTCAAAGATATGGTGGAGCATATGACAGTGTATTTCTGGGGGCATAGCATGTTAGCACACCTCTACCAGGATTTGGGGCAATATGTGCACTATGAGTATCATAGCCTTACAGCATGCACACTTCTATAGGTGTGGGAATTTCCTCACATTATGTGTACCGAATAGTCATTTTTCCTCAATGATGGTCGTATGATGTCTTGATGGCCCACTGGTATGATATGACAAGCTAGTGGTGCTTCGGGGATTTACAATTTTGGAGGTTGCATTTTGATACTGTCACCATGGGAGAGGTTCGTTGGAGGTCTCACCCCTATTTCAAGTGGGTGGATGACAGTACGTTCCTCAGGAACCTACAGCAGGACCATTTTTTAGTGGGTCACCATGATTACATCATTGTACCATATTACTAGAGTCGGGTCATGCGGCAGCATGGCCATGTACAAACCATACCACCTGATGTGCCCACATACACCAGGGCACACTATAGTGCAACGAGGTTCAGTGATCACCCTCACCCTTTCATCACAAACATCATCTTTTTAGATGATGACGAGCCTAACCATGATCTACCGGTTATGGCGGTGGTGGATAATGTCGAGGTGGCAGCAGATTTCACCTAATGGTGGGAGAGGCATCATCCTATGCCCATCTTCGAAAAGGGGGCTCCAGGAGGAGACCCTGTCCCATAGGAGGAGGAGCCCCAATAGCCCTCATAGGGTAGGAAGAGAGCTCGCCAGCAAGGCAGAGCAAAGGAGGAGGAGGAGGAGCCAGGATAGGAGGAGGTGGAGGAGGCGATGCGTGTGAGGCCAAGACGACGGAGGAGGTCAGCTCCCCCACCAACTACTCCTATCTCATCAACGTTGTCATCTTCCACCATCCCAACAATAGCACTAGCATCTCCTAAGGTGGCTATCAATACTGGTGGCGTAGGCCCTAGTGTTGATCCACACCCTGATCCCACCTGGCAGCTAGGGGATCCAAGTATACATAGTGTATTATTCTTACTTTCCTGCTTTTCATATTTCTACTTACACTTTTAATACATATACATGCCATGTGATACTAATTCTCTTCTCTCCTTTGTGGTTGCAGAGGATGCGTAGGGATGGACTGGGCTCATAGCTCAGTGTGTTTCAGAGGTGGCCCCTACTGTATCGATCCAGGGGACAGTCCTAGATGTGTATCAGCTTTTTTCACCAGGGAGGCATTCCCCCACTTTTGAGATGGTGGCACGTCTATCGACTATATATGAGGAGCAGCGTGTGGAGGTGGTGCAGCTGACTACCACTAGGGGTCAACTAGATCAGTTGTTGAGGGAGCTACAGATGCTGCTCACCGAGTGAGATGTGGTCATGACGAGGGCTGATGTCACCGAGGTGGCACGCGATGCCCTTCAGAGCCGCATTGATGAGCTCGATGTGCAGTCAGTCGTTGTGAACTCGATGGATGTTCAACGACTACAACAGGAGTTGATATAAGCGAGGATGGATATATGCTCTCTGCAGGAGGAGCTCAGAGGGATACGACGGACCTATTTGCATCACAATCACACCGATCCCAATCACAGACCATTATGTAGCCTCCTCCCAGAGCACTAGAGTGGCCACTAGAACCAGAGGGCTCGAGAAGCCACATGCCACAGGGATAGGATCCCCATTTTGTATATCATTTTTGCAGCCAGATGTAGATATACATGCATACTTGTAGATATTTTGTATAGACACATATTCAGTAGCCACTCATTTTTTATAGAAGTGGCATGATACATGTATATGATATTTGATTCATATATTGGACACATATATATGTATACATCGGTTTCAGTATCCTGGTTTTTCATGTATGTATGCTTTTCCATTTTCATATATGCTTATAATATGGATGGTTTTTATTACATGGATGTATGTTATTATTAGATGCTAATCATGATTTAATTTGACATGTTTATCCATATGTTAATCAAATTCTATGATGACCTAATATAGAAAGACACATGTATGTATGCTTTTATATGCACACCCACATGGTTATTCTTTTATAATGTGAAAATGGATAGATTTTAATGTATGTAGTATTACTACCCTTTAGGGAGAACACCACATACATGGCGCATTTGGACACTATGCATAGTATTGACGAAGATTCATCATGTTAATAAGTTCTTTTATAGGTGTTTCATCCATAGATGATAATCCATAGGCACCCAAACTGTATACAGAAACCATGATGTAAGAACCTAACCAGTTAGGACTAAATTTCCCTTTTTGGTTGGGTAGCACATTCACATTCCGTTGATATTCGTATAGAACTAGGTCTCCTATATTGAAGGTCCTAGGAAGCACACCTTGATTTTATTATTTGGATAGCGACCGCTGATAAGTTTTGAGGTGATCAAGGGCCTGTAAACGATGCTCATCAAGCATCTCAAGCTGATGTAAGCAGTTAACCCGATAGGTTTCATCATCAATCACCCCCCTAAGGGAAACCCATAAAGATGGGATTTCCAATTCCAAAGGCATGATAGGTTTGGTGTCGTACACGAGGTTATAGGGCGTCATTCTTTTCGTCGTGTGATCACTCATGTGATAGGCCCACAAAGCATAAGTTAACTGAATGTGCCAATCCTTATCGTTTGTATTAACCATCTTACAGAGGATTAGCTCAACCGTTTTGTTAGAAGCTTCAGCTTGGGCATTGGATTGTGGATAATACGGTATAGAAAATCTATGTTGAATATGATTTTTTTCTAGGAATTGCTTTACTTGTTTTTAAATAGTGTACCATTGTTAGAAACAAGTCTAGCAGGCAATCCAAACCAGGAAATGATGTTGTTCAATAGGAAGTTACAGATGGTTTCAGCATTTTTGGATTGGAGCGGAATGGCTTCAACCCATTTTGTGAAATAATGTGTACCAGTGATAATAAAGGTATGTCCTTTGGAAGAAGGAGGTGATATTTTCCCAATAATATCCAACCCCCATTTTGTGAATGGCCAAGGAGAATTTTGGTTCTGCAACTCCTAAGCAGGAGTGTGGATAAGGTGTCTATGTTGTTGAAATTGAAGATATTTTTTGAAAAAAAACCGAAGGAATATTTTTCCATCATCTGCCAGTAATACCCCATATGTGTCAGCTTTCTCACTAGGGATCTACCACCGAAATTTCCACCCCTAGAGCCCACGTGGACTTCTTTAAGGGCAAGGGGTATTTCAGCTCTAGTGAGGCATCTTAGCAGCAAGTCATTAGATGCTTTACAGTAGAGAACATCGGATAAGACAACATAGCAGGCTGAAAGATTTTGTATGCGAATGCGATCATTTTTTGTCGCACCTTCAAGAAAATTTCCATTCCTTAAGTAATTGTAGATGTTAGAGAACCACTCTCCTAAATTTGCATGGAAGCAAGTCAGAGACTCGGGTGTGAGTTGATCGGGAACTATCGGGGTTTCCACAACCTGTATCACAAAGTGGTATTCCCTTGTATCTTCTTCTAAAGGTACCAAGGAAGTTGTGCTTGCCATGGCATCTGCATGTCTTTTTTCTCATCTAGGGATACAGTTTATTGTGAAAGAGGCAAATTGATTAAGCAAGGACAACGCGAGGTCTCTATATCAAGACAGCTTACTTTGTTTAGCTTGATAAGTTCCCTTGATCTGATTCACAATAAGCTCGAAGTCACCTAGTATATGAAGGTGTTTAATTTTTAACGTAATCATGGCATGCAACCCAGAAATAAGGGCTTTGTACTCGGCAATATTATTGGTACATGGGAAATCTAATCAAAAGGATAAGGGGACCGGTTTACCTTCGGGGGACATCAAGACTATGCCTGCCCCAAAACCAGTCTGACACCTCGATCCATTGAAGTACATTTTCCATTTGAGGTTGTAGTTGACTGTGAAGATATTTTCATCAAGGAATAAATCCAACCCAGGGAAGGAGTGAGGCAAGGGAGTGTCTACCAATTGGTCGGCAACAGGTTGTCCTTTTACCGATTTCTGAGTGACAAATTTTATATCAAACTCAAACAGCAACATAACCCACTTCACTAATCTCCCGGCAAGGTCGGTGCTAGAGAATAGATGTTTCAAAAGATTTTCTTTCACTATGGTGTGAGTCTCAGCATGGAGGGGATAGTGTCTTATCTTCTATGTAGCAAAGACAAGAGCAAGGCACTGCCTCTCCATGGATGAATAATGGGTTTCATAATCGACCAGGATGTGACTAATGTACTAAACCGCTCTCTCTCTTCCTGCATCATCATATTGGGCCAGTAACGCTGCCAAATCATATGGTGAGGTGGCGAGATAAAGCAGGAAAGGTCTATCTTGCATAGTCGGCATTAATATAGGAGGATTGGTCAAATAAGCCTTAATAGATTCAAAAGCTTATTGATATTCTTTGTCCCATATAAAGCGAACATCTTTCTTCAGGAGACAGGTGAAAGGAAGGGTACAGTTAGCCAACTGAGATATGAATCTATGAATTGCCTGAATTTTCCCTTGCAAGCTTTGTAGTTCGGTGATGTTCCTTGGAGGAGACATGTTAATAATAGCATCAATCTTATTTGTGTCTACTTCGATCCCACGAAAAGAGACTATAAACACGAGAAGCTTGCCCACATCAACGCCAAAGACACACTTCTAGGGATTAAGCCTCATCTTGTAAAGTCAAAGCCTTTCAAAGATAAGACGAAGATTCATCGCATGATCTTCACGGTTTATAGACTTTTCCAAGATTTCATCGACATAATCTTCTAAGATCTTGTGGATGAAGTCATTAAATATCAAGGTCATCGCTCTTTGGTAAGTTTCTCTTGCATTCTTTAACCCAAAGGGCATGACCACATTGCAAAAATTTCCCCATGGGGTGGTAAAGGTTGTCTTGTATTGATCATCCGGATTAATACGGATCTGATTATAACTCGAGAAACCATCCATGAAAGATAACAATGCATGGCCTGCGATTGAGTCCACAATCATATCTATATTAGGTAGCGCAAATTCATCTTTAAGAGAATCCTTCTTAAGGTCTTGAAATTCAATGCATATGTGAATACGGTTGTCAAGTTTACTAACAGCTACTATATTCGAGATCCAGGGAGAATAGTCAATGGGGTAGATAAAGCCTATTTTTAATAGCTTCTCTATCTCGGTCTTGACCATTAGAGCTACCCTAGGATTTATCTTTCAGATTTTTTGCTTAATGGGCTTCGCGTCGAGACATAGAATGATGTTATGGACCACTATAGACTCATTTGTACTAGGCATATCCTCATACGTCCAAACGAAGATATCAAGATAAGTACACAAGAGAGCGGAATGTTCATCCGCTTCTTTGGTAGAGAGGCACTTCCCTATCTTGATTATTTTTTATAAAGACTTTGTATCAACGGGGATCTCGACAATATCTCATTTAAGGAGGGAACTGCGGTCCTCGGCATGAGATATCGAAACATCATCACTAAAATTAGACAGAGGGTCCTCCTCATCAATTCTTAGAACAGATTCTCCAAAGTATGCTTATTTATGTAAACGATACGAGAATCATTTATTGTGATGATAAGGAGGTAACAGAGAATAAGCACCTAGAAATTCCTCCAAGGCTTCATCTGAAGAGAAAACATCTACAAGAACTTTCTCAACTCTTCCCCTTTCTTCTATCAGCTCAAGATGGACCAGGTTTAACAGTTCACCCGAAATCATGTTAACACCCCACCAATGTTTTTGCTTAGGTTGTTCAATAGGACACCCCAAACCCAGGTTGCGTTGTCATTGCTTAAACTAGATAGGGAATTGTATTCCTTGCTCGATACATCCTATGCCTTTTTTCCCATAGCCATACTAAGAGGCAAGTTTATAACCAAACCCATAGCAAGATTGTAGAGTTTTAGGAGGGGGTGGCTCCACGTAGAGTGTTTCATTCCACCAATGGACATCGAACATTTCTACAGGAGCGGTCCCATTTCCCTTACTTCACTTGCATGTATTAACCTCCTTTACAGGGGTAATGTCACTCTCTAGGGGAGGAGTGGTTTCCTAAATAGGATCACACCTCTCCTCCTCAGCAGGAGGGTCACTCATTATCTTACTAGTAGAACCTGGAAAGTCCATAGCAGAGGGGTTTGACCTATATTCTTCTAAGAAGAATTCAGAGAAATTCAAGGAACGCTAGTCGTTGCCTAAAAGAGTGTTCACCCCAGGAGATGAAGAAGAATATGGAGGGGGTTCACATTCTTCCATCCTAGGTGGTTCGTCTTGGTTGATACTTGTTCGCGGAATAGCTTTCGTTGTAGGTATCAACGAGGAACAAGCCATATCATCAATGGTCAAGGAAGGAATGCATATCTTGAGGGTAGAAGCAGCTAGGTTATGACCAGCAGCAGCTAGCAAAAAAAGGTGCACAGCTTCCGGATCTACTTTAACCGTAACAACTCAATTTTTAGTGACAAACTTCAGAGAATAATGTAGGGTAGAAGTTACTAGACCCATATCATGAATCCAAGGTATTCCTAGAATGAGATTGTATGATAATGGGTCGGGCATTATGTAAACCAATGTAGGCAAAGTAACGGGGCCCAACTATAAAGGTAACATTATCGTACCTAGAGCTTGGCTACCAACGTTATCGAGCCCACAAATATATAAGGAAGAAGCCACCAAGGAAGATGAGCCCACCTTAATTTTAGTTAGTAGATCTATATCACAAATGTTCAGGGCTGAACTAGTTTCAATGAGGGTACGTCTAATACCGATGTTGTTAACATTTACTATGATTATCAAAATTTATGCCTCCTTCTGCATGTCCGGAGGTGGGAGTTCTTGCGGGTGGAACGTAATATTCGACGAATCCACTTGAATATGTGCCATCAACGCGTCAATGTTCGTAGGCCTGGCCGAGGCAGGCAAGAGAATATTTTTTAGGGCCTCCTACAGCATATCTGAATAAACTAGGGCGATCTAAAGCAAATCCCACAATGAGATCTCATCTGGAGTAACACGAAGTTGCTCAACAAGATCGTAATCGCCTGGTGCTTTGATCGTGGGTTTAGGAGTTGGAGGAAGGTTAGGTTGAGATAGAGGTAGAGAAGTAGTAACTTGATCTAGCTATGATGTAGGAAAAGTAGCTTGTTGTTCTAAGTTCTATAGATTTCTCCTCATAGGATACGTGTGCCCTACAGCATTATAAGAAGTAGAGTCAGTAGCCTTTGCAAATCCCAACATAATTTTAATGGATCGCTACGACCTGAAATCCCATAGATGGAATAGTCTTTCCTAGGGAACAGTTCAATCAAGGTCACATAAATGAAGGATTTCTTAGGGCTTGGAGGAGCCACAGAAACTACCACCACGTTTACCAACTCCTTGGTTGGCAAGGAAGGAGTTTTTTTTTAAGATATACAGATAGGGGAAAGTGCTTCTAAGAAATCATCCAGAGCATCTTCCAACATATCGAAATATTGTTCAAAAAATAACTCACCGTAGCTAGAAGGCATTATGAAAATAGATCTAACGGTTCATGTCGGGTTCACCAAAATGTGATATAAGAGGGATTCGATGCACACGGGTCTCTATCTTCTCAAGAGATCACCAAGGAATGAACTACCCTTATACACCTCAAATAGAATGGACCAATAGAATCATGAAGGGGATCGAGAGAATAGGTTCAAGACCCGAGAGAGCCAAACTTCTAGGTATTTATCCTTGACTGAGAAGCTCTCGGCCAAAAGACAACAACGCAACTCTAGGACGCCAGTGCGGTGCACTGTCATCTGAAAGAGGCACTGGCATCCCCAATCAAAAATAACTTAGGAGCTCAAGCAAATGGAATAGAGTCTTATTTCTTGACTCGGATCAGAAAGCTTGATGAGATGAATAACCAACAAAAAGCAAAGAGCTAAAGGAAAATAAAAAAGGGCTCAAAATAAGATTACCTTCGTGCATTCGGATCTTTAGTCCAAATTCTCATTTGTAACCTACACACAAGAGATCAAGGGGAAAAGGTTGGGGTTGTATAGGGGCCTACCTCAGTCAGACCCCTGTATTGGTGTTCCCACCTCCATGGATAGCCAAGTTTAGAAAAGAGCATAAAGGAAGTAAACAAAGTGTGTGGTGAAAACAAAACCCACTTCAGAGTAGAGCTCGCACCACATGATAGTAAATGAACTATTAGGAAAGAGTGATAAGGAGAGAGAGCGTTACCCACGGGTCAAGACCCTCTTCCAGAGCACACGGGCACACCACAATGTGCTTGCTTGAGAGCTAATAGCTATTGGAGAGCTGGTAGTTGTCGAAGGGACCTCAATCTAGCATGGCTTTGCCATTAAAGGTGTTTCTATTCAAGGTTAGAGCCTTTCCAGTACTAGAGCAAGTGGTGAGAATGCTTGAATTGATGGCTTCCAACCCCAAAATGAGGGCCAAAAGGAGTTTTTAATGCATACAAGGGTGGCACATAGCCGTTTCACTTGAGACCTAACCGTCAGGACATGTGTCATGAGGGTCAAGGTTCTAGATTCACCATTTCAAACTTGGAAAATCGCCAGGAAGCTAGCGTGTCGCGCAAACATCTATGCACCATGCAGGCATCCTAAGCCTAGATTTTTAGGAAACGCCCTGTCAAGATTTTGTCATTTCACCATGTGTCCATGTGGAGTTAGAATCGCGACATTCCGGCTCATGGGATTTTTCCATTAATGTTTCTAAGGTGGCATAAATGCCAGGCAAGATGCGAAAATATGGAATTGCCCCTAGGTGCAGTTCTGCAACATTACACATAGGTATCAAGTTTCACACAGTCTTGCACCATGATATTCTTCCTAAAAGAAGGGTTCGTAGGAGAGTTACCAACAAAATGTTCTTGACATTCAAAGGTGGGTTCTTCTAAAGGGACTCCATCACAAGTAGGAGGATGAATAATGGTGTAACTGTTTTGTTTTAAAAGGGATTCCCTAGGAGAAGGGGGATAACTAAGGTACTAATGACATTCATCAATTGTATCTTCCATCGACAAAGTATCATCTTCGCAACTAGGAGAGATACTAAGGGAAGGAAAAATGTTATTTTCATGATCTCTTATGTTTATGTTGTCATGTTTGTGAAGAGAGGTAAGAGGAGAGAAACAAATAGGGTTCTCAGAACTCTCACTAATTGGATCTTCTAACACTGAAATCTCTACATCACCAAGAGGAGAGATATTAGGGGAAGAACTTGTAAGAATTGGCTATGAGCGTAGCCACCCAAGATCTAGAGCCCTAATGGAAGCTCAAGTATAAGAGAGATAGAGACAATATGATAAGAATAGACTGTATTTTGTCAATAATGCAAATAGAAACAATGTTTGTATCAATGTACAAATGTAGTAGTAGCCAAGGTGAGAACATAAGAGGCCATAATATTGTGACAAGTGTCACAATATTATGACATGAGAAAACTGTGAAAAGCTATCACTCCACCTAAAGTGGAAAAGAGATAATGTGATAACTACCACAAAAGGTGGAGAGGAATCACAAGATGTGTCCACGAAAGGTGGAAATGATAAAGTGATAACATGATAAGTCCACCAAAGGTGGAAAATCTCCAACAAATCCTATGTGGTCCCTAAGTAAACTTAACTAAGGTGTAATGGTGACCTAGGACAAGGTACAACACAATTAATTACACCAACAGAACTAATAGGATTGTTCAGAACATCCAAGGCTTTATTCTCTATCACAAAAACGCTCTCATGGGGAGGGGGTGGGGAAGGTTTCTTAGCATATCTAGATTTGTATGAGACTAGCATTGTTTGGACAAAAGTAAAAAGTGCATATAACCATTTAAAGCAATATTGCAGCAATATAACCAAGCCATATATAAAGATACAAAATGGTTTTATCCAAATTATGCTAAATTTGAAGAATGTAAACAATGTAGATGAAATAATGAGAAGTAATTTTAATAAACTTATGCATAGTTTTATGAACGTATACATTGTATGAGCAAAATTTAAAAGTACTTTAATGAAGATTATGCACATTTTCATAAATGTAATCATTTTGCATATCTAATTATGAAGGTCAATCAAAAATGACTACCCTAAAATGGTGATTTTGAGGGAGAAGCCTAAAACCTATTTTCTCATAACTTTCCAGACTTATAGTATATGATACTAGGAGGTCTGGGAAGCACAAAAATGAGGTTTCAAAGGCTGTAACAGGGAGTTAAAAATCTAAAAAGGGACTAGGTCGCCCAGAATGGCGAACTAGTCCCAGTTAGGGTTTTTGTGAAATTTTTTGAAGTTTTTGAGGGGTTCTGATGTGTTTCAGACTGTATGATATATTTCTAAGGTGAAAATTCAAAATGTGAGAAATTTTCAATGAAATTATATATGCACAAATGCAAGTTAGCATGAAATTTTTACTAATGCAATATTTTGTAAACCCTAGGATGTAAACAATGAAAATGCCTAATGCAATGAAAGATTATTTCTAATATGAAATGAAATAACATAAGATTTACAAGTGTAGGATAGTCAGGTTCACCAAAATGAACCACCAAAAACATATACTAACAAGGGAAAGAGGATTCCCTTTCTATGCTCTTAGGGTTTTTCACCCTAGAAGCACTTGGTTTAGGAATGGCACTCTTTCACCTAGTGATATGCTTTTGGGTGATTGCATTCAAAGGGAGGAAGGGGGTTTGATGAAGGTTGTGAATGTGTGTGTATTGTGTGGTTGAAACTGAACTAAAATGATACTAAACTAATCAATAAAATTTAAACAAATCAATGTAAACTAAATGCAAACTATCTAAACTATATGCCCTAAATACATGTAAACGGAAAGGAAATGGAAAGTTGAGATCTTATACACCTAGGTATTGGAATTTGCAGATGAATGGCCCCAAAATCTTCTGGAAAATGCCTGAAATCAGCAAAGGGACATTCCCGCCAAGTTGGGTGACCTAGTCCTCTTCCCCAGAAAACTTGTCAGAACAGGTTTCTTCCAAAAGGGTATTTGAATCCACAAAAATCCCCAAAAGGTAACCTCAAAGGGACTAGGTTGCCATTATGGGCGACCTAGTCCACTTCTAAGTTTTTGGGAATCTGAAAGTGGATATTGGAGCCTTTGGTTTTCACTTTGGTTCCCGATAGGTGTCTGGTTCAGGTTCGGCAGAAAATGGGCTAAAAGGGGTCTCCAAGCTTCAACTAGGGCCTCGTTGACTTGAATGGACTTGATGAGAATTCTTGTACTTCACCAAACCTGCATAGAAAGACTTGCAAACACATACAAAGACCAGAAATTGTTGGGGTTAGGAAATAGGGGTTTGCCTATGTCACACCCCTTTGTACGTGATTAAACCCAAATGAGAAAAAAAAGGAAAGTAAGAGTGAATGATAAACTTAATGGAAATGCTTACCCAACCCTTGTCTTTGATGGTCTACAACATGCATGAGCAGCTCCAATGGAGAATGACCTAAAAACCCTAATGCTTGCTTGCTTGTTAACTCTTGGATGTGAGAATGTTTTTCAAGGGGAGTGAAGGTGAAGAATGAGCCAAAAAGAGGAAAAAAGAGGACGAAAACCCTTATTTTCTTGAAAATGCCTTATGACAGACCGACCTTAGGGTTTTGGGGGTAATTTCCTGTAAGATTTATGTTTTAATTTTGATTTTTATGCCTAAAAGGACTAGTTCGTGTTAGAACCCTAATTTTCAGAGAATTTCTAAGGGGTTTTACCCATTAGAACAAAATATTTTGCTATATTTTTCATGAAAAATCATTTTACCGCCCTCCATAATGCTAAATTTCCTTTTACCGCCATACCGTTGCCTTATCATCCACCCCTTTTTGGCCAACACCATTTACCTCTTTACCACGACCCTTTGCAAAACAACTCAGGGTATTGTGGTCAAAACGGTGAACACTATCCCCTTTTACCGCTACACCATGCATGGTTAAGTCTACACCCGCAATAGAGCGGTGGAAGTAACGAAGCATGGAAAATTCAAACACCACCATACCATGGAGGGATAGAAAAGAGCTCACGATAGAGCGGCGAAAGGGGGTAGTGTTGACAAATTCAGACACCTCCATACCGTGGAGGGACAGAAAAGAGCCCGCGGTACAGCGGTAGAAAGAACAAAGCCATTCACCTCGGAACTGCATGGAGCAGATAGGTAGACCATGGTAGAGCGGTAAAGGGAGTGAATATTGTGACGGGCCAACACCACTATACCGCAAAGGGTCATCAAGGTGACCATGGTAGAGCAGTATGCAGAAAAGGTAACAAGGTGGTCACCGTGATACCATGGGAGGATGAAATAAAGCTTGTAGTGAAGCAATAAGTGAAGCGAAGGCAGAACAAGTACATTATGGTACCGCAGCCAAGGAAATGTAGGCTCGCGGTAACGTGGTAAAGTGACCGTTGTTGCGGCGATTGTTTTTGCTTTCATATTTTTGTTATATTTTTTGAAACAGCGCAACTCCTTGCCTCTCAAGGAATGTGAATAGATAGAAACCAAAAGGTGTGGGAAAGGTTCTCTGAAATATATAAAAGCATGAATTCTTGATTGAATAGAGGTTGGAAGTTAGAACAGTTAGAATAGAGATAATTTCATAAATTTTATGTTGTAGAGACCATGATGCAAGTTTAAGCTTTAGGGAAATAATGAAATATTTTTGTTTTTGTGGTTCCAATTTGGTATCAATTGTCTGTTAAAATTGTTCAATTATCTGATTCTCTCCGACTCAATATTTTTTGGTTATTTAGGTTGATATATCTAGTATATATTCAATTTATCAATGCACATTTTTTGTATCTGTGTGATGTGATTATTTGGTTTCTTCAAGGAAGAATTAAATTCCTTTTGGTCAATCACAGTAACTTGGGAATATTATCGAATCAGTAAGAAGAGTTAGATAATTAGGATTGGTATTCTGCCTCCAGTAGGGTTTTTCAATCATTATCTTGCATGTTTATACAAGTTATAAATAGATATTGGTATTGCCAAACAATTAGAATTTTTTCCAAATACAATCCATTCATCATAGACTTTCATTTGACTCCATTTTACCCAATAAAGCACTGGTCTCACTCATTTTGTTTATTCGGTTTCATTAAATTCATTTCAAAACTTCACATCTGTTAACTGAACATATTGAATTATACCTTGATATTTCTTATACTATTTATACCAAATTAATATTGCATCTTTGTATTGTCAAATTGCCATTGTGGATAGATTGATCAAGTAGGAAGCATAGTTCAAATCTACATCATTTACATAGGTACACCCACCTAGGTTTTGCAGAGCCTAAAGAGTAGAAGGTTCAATTACATTAATTGGCCTTGTACGTTAGCCAAAAATTTGTCAAGAGCTTGGAAACCTCTTGTGGTTCAAACCTGCATTTTTGAGTCATAACAGTTTGGCGACTCTGCTAGGGATCGTTAAATTGAACCCAAGCCTTCATTATAGAGTCAATATCTTGCAAGAGACTCCACTGGGAACAACGAATTACAGAATTTTCTCACTTTTGGAAAGTGAGTGGTGACTTTGAATGAACAAGTGCATTCAAACTGATAAAGTGAAATATAGATCAGAAAAGGAATCATCCTAGAGTTCAAACTATCAAAATTACTCACAACATGCATGGTAGAAGATCTTTGTATAAGCAAGATTCTAATAATGACAAAAGTAAATGGACTCAAAAGAATGATAAGGGCAACAAGGTGTCTGATGACATGGGTCCAGCAAATAAATACAAAACATCAAAAGCACCCTTGGAGACACATGATTCCTATGGAACACTACCAACTGCCCATCTAGAGAACCTCACACTCCTGAGGAAAAGAGGAATCCCTTCTATCAACCAGACCCCAAGAAATTTGAGGAGCTCATGGATGGATTTGAGGCTGAAAGGGAAAGGAGACAACATGAATATGATCAGAAAATGGAATTACTTGAAGAGAATCAAGATGGACTTGGTTATGAAGTAGCCTTTCAAGAGAAATATGAACACATGGCTCAGGATGAGATAAATACATGATTGGAGTATGAAAGACAAGAAATAGAAAGAGAAAGAATAGAGTGTGAGAAAAGGCTCCAAGCAATAAGAGAGCTTGAATAATTGAAGTTGCAAAAATCTTAGATTAATGCTCAAATGGCTAAATTTCCTAAATATATACCACCTCATAGGCAGGGATAATAATGCAGAACCTTCAAATCCCCCGAGAGCCCAACAAGATCAACCCAGGAATCAGCATAGACCCCCAAATGCTCCACCACAATATCAACATGCTCAACCACCCCCTCACCAGCAATACATGCCTCCACAGGGTCAATAGCACAGGCCCCCACAAGGTCAGCAATATGTGCCATTACCTTACAACAATCCATTGTACCAGTACCAACATCATCAAAATCCACCTCTCCACCATACACAACCATGATCGGATAGTTTGATTTGGTTGGATTCCAAATATATCCCTATCCCATGGATAACAGTTGGAGAATCCTTGTCCCAAATTTCACAGGAAGTAGTGCAGTCATAGCTAAAGAACACCTAAGGATCTTTAATGTGTTTATTCAATATTTGGATATGCAATATGAGGATGTACAGATGAGATTGTTTATGATGTCACTAATTGAAGATGCCAGATATTGGTTTAACAGTTTACCAACAGCTTATATTGACTCCATTCACGAGTTTTATGAACAGTTTCTTGAGTAGTATGGGAATCAATGTGCACTAGATTTTGCCTTGCATGAATTGGTAACTATCCAAAAGCATCAAAATGAGTTAACTTATCTCTTAAACCAGAATTTTTCTAAATTGCGTAATAAGATACCTCTTGGATCCAAATTAGTTGATCATGTTGCATTGAGTATCTATTTAAAAGATTTTGATCCTAAGACAGGATATGATCTTAGGAACAGGTGCCCCAGGAATTTAGTTGAAGCTCAAAAGATAGCACTCACTATTGAAAATAATAGGAAGGTTGCAGGAATTATTGTCAAGAGGGATAACCCTAGGGTTCCCCAATATGCTCCTCCAAACAGGCAGGAAAATACATACAGAAATGAAAGGCCAAGGCTACATGACATGCCATATAATAAAAATTGGAAGGATGGAAATCTAGTGATGGATAGGCCAAGGAATAAAGAGACACCTGATCCTATAAAGAAGAGAGGGGCATATATGGTAGATAATATTCCCTGGTGCTCATTTTGTGACTTGCCACATTCCTCAGAGCATTGTATTGTAGCTCAGTCAATACCAGGAAAATACATATCAGAAGATAATAGTGAAGAGGACCATAATATCTATTTAACTTCCCACACTCTTCACCCTGTTGAGCAAGGATACTCATCTTCAGAAGAAGGAGGGTATGAATATGATGTTGATCTCCAAAAGAAAAATGTCCATATGGCAAAACAACAATTTTGTTTTGACCATGGAGAAAGTGATAATGAACAAGGCCCTCCTACTCCATCATATCAGACTAATAGGTGCAATATGAGGAGACCGACTGAGGAAGAAATCAAAATATTGACCATTGCAGCAATTGAGCAGGCCAAAAGCAAATACTGGTTGAGGAATAGACAATGAATGAGAATGAAGCTGTTCCAGGAGGAATATTTATGAAGAATAAGAAAATGCCACATGAAGCTTCAAAAAGGACATATGATAAGTAGTCTAATAAATAGAACAAAAGTATCTCCCTAAAGAAGAAAACAAAGAATTTCCCGAGGACAAACAAAAAGCCAGATCAGACATGCAAAAAGGAGAAGCAGGAGAACAAAGGAGAATCAACAAATCAAAAAAAGATGATTAGAAAAAAAGGTGCATCTTTTGACTTCATGCAGGCTTTGTCCCAGGTAAAAATGTTTGTCCCATTACTTGAAATGATGAATATTAAAGAGTATAGGGAAAGTGTTATCCAATTAATTTCTAGTGGGAGAAATCAAAATATAAACCTTGAACATAAAGAGATTCTTGAAATTTCTAATAGGAAGGAAAAATTAAAAGTTCCAAAGGTTTTCCTAAGTGACGCATTGATGAATACACCACAAATAGATCCATTTTTTCTACCCTACTCATAAATGGAAAATTGTTAAGAAATTGCATGATAGATTCAGGTAATTCTATGAATATTATGTTGGTAGGGGTGATGAAACAACTTGGTATGTGGGTAGATGTCGAGGGTGGTAGATGTTATGCCATGGATAGTAGGCATGTCCTGATTGTGGGAGTTATCAAAGATGTGGAAGTTAAATTGGAAACTTACCCACAGGTGACTTATAACATTGATATAACTGTAATTGACACAACTCCTCAATTTGGAATGTTTTTGTAAGGACAATGGACTGCAGCAGTTGAAGGCAATGTACAGTTTGATTTATCATATGCTAAAATACCATTCAATGGTGAAGAAGTCATATTTTATATAGAAACAAGGATGAATCATATTGTTGAGTATATTCCTCAAGAACAACTCAATTTCTTCTGTGATGTGGATTTAGGGATTTTCAAAGTAGAACTGTCTCAGCCTGAATTAGTGAATACTGACCCAATTCATAAGCATGTATCTAAAGATCAGTTGGGTGTGTGGAAGATGTATTTTGATGGGGCATCTAGCCAAGAAGGCAATGGAGCTGGAATATTTTTTATATCACCTGAAGGTATAACATTCAAATATTCATTTTTGTTAACCTTTGAGTGTACAAACAATGTGGCAGAATATGAAGCCTTATTGATTGGTTTAAATATGGTTGTCAAGCACACGATTAAATTGCCAATTGTCTTGTGAGATTCTAAGTTGGTTGTATCACAAATCAAATCAAGATATTCTACAAAGAACAAGAGGTTGAAACAATATAGAAATGTTGTGTGGGACACCGTGGAATTGTTTGATGCTTTCTCAATTGATTGGATAGATAGATCAGGAAATTTGATGGCAAATTTTCTGGCTAATGTAGCCTTGAAAAGAGATGATATCACTTTAGTTGGAATGTCTCAGGTTGAATTCAAAAAAAGACCTGCTATCCCTAACAATATATACAATTGGCAGGTTTTTAATGATGATACTGACCTTTTGAAGTTTCTTCATTGTATAGATCAATATGAGGCACGGGATATTGACTTCAATTCTTTTGTGGAAGAAGTGGATGGGAAACATATTGTATTTGGGAAGGAAGTTTTGTAGCTTAAAACCAATAAGCCCCCAAAGGTCTTCTGGCATTGGAAAGAGTGTATGATGGGAATGATCGCTCTCTCATGAAGCAGACATCGGTCAAGAAAGAATATATTGAAGAAGTAAATCTAGGAACTAAGTTAGCACCAAAAAGGGTCTACATTGGAAAGAAGATAAGCCCAACCATCATGGGAATGTTAATTGCATTATTGAGAAAGTACAAACATGTATTTGTTTGGTCTTATGGGGATCTCAATGTTGAATCCCTCTTATGTTGTTTTGTCCTTGATGTCATCTTATGGTTATCTGGCATCTTGATGGCTTGATGGTTATCTTCTCAGCTGGTTCATATTTTGGTTGGCACATTCACTTCAATGGTTTTCTTTTTTATTATCTTGGTGGCATTGATTGTTTAACCTCATGTGCAGATTACAAATGGTTGTTGAGGTATTCTGATTATTGGTCATTTTCTCAGGTGATACAATTCTGGTTACAAGGGATACAATTCTTGTTACATGCTCTTGATATTTACAAAAGTCTATTCTACTCATCACAAGTCCTTAAGTTTTTCATGACTTTCTAAAGTGGAAAATTTGACCTTGATGTTTATTATTGAATATTGGTTGGCACTTTATTTTGAAGTGCACCTTACATTTCTATCAGGTCTCATCATGGTTATTTAACATGGCATAAACATTGACTGTCGGTATAAATCTTATTGCACTACCGCTGGCAGTTATGCCAGTGACCGCAGTAGTGCGGTGAATGCCGTTAGCGGCATACATGTCTGCTACCGCCATACCGCAAGGAGTCAGGATGGTAACCGCGGTAACGCGATGGAGGCAGCTAGCGACAAGCAAGACTATTACCGCTACACCGCGGGCAGTCAGGTAGGTAGCTGCGATAACGCGATGGAAACCGCCAGCGACAAGCTAGATAGTTACCGCTATACCACAGACTGTCAGATGTGTAGCCACGGTAATGCGGTAGAAACTGCCAGTGACAGGAATGACCGCTATCGTTGTACCTCGAGCTGTTAAGTAGCTCACCATGGTAACGCAGTGGAAATGTCTAGTGGTTAGCTTGAAGCTACCATTGTACCGTGAGTAGTCCAAAGGGTGGCCGCGGTTGTGTGGTAAGGGAACAAATTTCATTGATCTACACATGGATTCCAAAGTATTCTATGCAATTTCAATTGTTTAATGGTTGTCCTCTCGGACTTCAAATGGGATTCATTTTTGTTGCAAAGAAATTCGCTTCATTCTATTTTGGAAGTTTAGGGCAAAACATTATTACTGTTGCTCGAAGGGTTTGAAACCCTACTGGTTGCCACCATGGATCATTGGACTCGGTCGTTTCTTTGCTATCCCTGCCATTTTTGTTGTTGTACAACAGATCGAGAGCAGTCAGGAGCCCTGCAAAAAAGTCACTCCGCTTGTCTTCTTTCAGCCACAATGTGCATGCACGTTTTTTTTTTGGGAGTTTGGGAGGCCGTTTTTGCTCCTCTACAGAATTGGTAATCATTCATTTACAGCAACATTAGTTTTCCAGGTACTCTTCTTTTGATTGGTTTGCAGATCCTTTTTTGGTTAAGCAAAATGAAAAACATTTGTGTTCCTCTCATGAAAATTCTGAAACAACACTCATTTTTTAGGGCTATCATGTCAGTTATTTTAAGGATCTAGATTGTCTGGTTATGGGTAATGATAATTCCATCGAATCTTTGCATATGGTTATCTGGGTTCATGGATAACATTTCCTGTGAAGCTTATTTGTCAAATCTCCTTGGGTATATGCATTCTTCATTACTTCATGTGGCTAAAAATACTTATGATGCATTATTGGTTCAGTCAAGGAAAATGGTTATCATTTCAGTTTTAAATGATGTGATCTCACTGTTTTTGTTTAAGCACTGCATGTGCAGGCTTCTGGTGAAGACATGCTCAGTCACTCTTCTATTCTTGGTCATTGTTGTCTGATCCTCAACAAAAAGAAAGAATCTCTCCTCTGTGAACACTATAACATTAGATCTGACTTGACAGTTACTATGTAACCTCAAATACAACCTTGCAATAACCTACTGGTATGTGAAATTCAAGTAACAGTTGTAATACTTCCAAAGTGTAATGATGTTTTTCTGAAAAAGGCAAAACCAGTGAGCTTAGGGCTCAATTATGACAGAATATCAAAAATAAAAAATAGGGGTATTATTACTGAGAGTTCTGGAAGTCTATTTTTTCAAGATGTTGAAAGTTGGAAAACACAGTGTGTATTCAGATGTGTAGTTTTTTGTATGGAAAAACAGTGAAAAAGAAAGAAAGTATGTATGTTTGAAAAAATAATTTGATGAGACTGTTTTGTAACTGTGTTAAGATTTTCCTCAAGCTGTCTTAAGGCTTGATAATGGGTGGAACATTGATAAGTCACTCTTGACTTTTGAGTGTTGTACACATTGTTCGTCAAGAGGCACTTGACAGAAATCAAGTGAAACAAAGAGATCCTCTGTACTATTGTATGTTCTATTAAAAATTAGGAAAGGAGTTGGTGCTCCTTGAGATTGGTGTCTCTAAATAGAGGGGTTGGTGCTCCTTGAGTTGGTGCTCAGAAATCAGCCATTGAGGCTTTGTCAAAATAAATTATTGAAATGAAAGCCTGAAAAAGGCAGCAGGTTCAGGAGTGGTTTTTCTACCCCAAGAGGGTTTTCCACTCGGCATATCTTGTGTCTATTGTGTCTTTGTGTCTTTTTGTTTCAACTCTTTACTGCTCTAAAATGCAATGTTACATTACTCATTTCAGTTTATTTGATTACATTCAAATACATGAATGACACTATCATTGAAAAATGAGAAGATATGTATGGCTCTTTTCAATTTCAGTTTAAAATATTTAAGAAGTTATAAACATTGATTCACCCCCCCCCCCCTCTTAGTGTATTTTCACTCCAACACTCAAAGCATACAGAGAAGATCTTTTCAAGCATGAAATTCCACTTAAACCAAACTCAAAGCCATTCAGACAAAGGCAGAGGCCTATTAACCCAACTCTAGAACCTAAGATGCAGGAGAAGCTGGAAAAACTCAGAGATGGAGGTATTATTAAACCCATTAGACATTCAACATGGGTCTCAAATCTAGTTCCAATAAGGAAGAAAAATGAGGATATCATATTATGTATAGATTTTAGAAATATGAATGTTGCTTCTCTTAAAGATAATTATCCTCTCCCAAATATGGAGGAAATATTGCACAAAGTAATAGGGTGTGAGCTATTGTCAATGATGGATGGGTTTTCTGGATATAACCAGGTTAAATTCAAAGAGTCTAAGCAATACAAGATAGCCTTTACTACACCATGGGGAGCATATATTTATGTGAGAATGACATTTGGTCTGACAAATGCAAGAGCTACTTTTCAAAGGGCCATGGATGTGGCGTTTGCAAATTTAATTAATGTTATAATGGTGCTCTACCAGGACAATCTTACTACTTACTCCAAAAGGGAAAAGGATCATGTGGGGTACTTGGAGAAGATATTCATCAAGGATTTGGAATATGGTATTAGTCTTAATCCTAAAAAATGTCATTTTGTTGTCACACAGGGTAAAATTTTGGGACATATTGTATCAAAAGATGGGATTAGGATAGACCCTGAGAGAGTACATGCCATAGATAAAACTCCCATTCCTAAAGCTTTCAAAGCAATCCAATTATTTTTTTTGTCAAATTAACTTTGTTAGGAGATTTGTATCCAACTTTGCTGAGATTGTTAAACCTATATCCAAGATGTTGAAAAAAGGAGAGAAGTTGGATTGGACTATTGAAGCTATGGAAACTTTATATCTATCAAAATAGTTATCAAGGAAGCTCTAATCCTAAAGTCCCCTGATTTTACTAAACCTTTTCAGATATATTTTGTTGCTTCATTTCACACCATAGCAGTTGTTATGTTGCAGAAGAATGATGAAGGTCATGAGCAGCCTGTATCTTTTTTCAGCAAATCTTTTCAGGGGTTAGAATTGAAGTATGACATTATGGAAAAATAGGCCTATGCATTGGTCAAGGTAGCAAAAGCTTTCAAACCTTATCTAGTTGGAGCTAAAGTAATTGCCTATGTCCCACATGCAATTGTGAAAGATATCTTAGTACAAACAAAGGTGACAAGAAAAAGATGCAGATGGATTAATAAAATCCAAGAGTTCAATATGGAAATTCAGATTACCAAGTTGGTAAGAGGACAAGGTTTGGCTAGGTTAATGGAAGAAACAAAAATTAAAGAAAATAAAATATGTAATATAGAAGGTGAGGAGAATGTAGTTGCAAGTATTGAACATACTTCTTGGTACATAGATATAATGTATTATCTCAGGCACATGAAATTCTCTGAGGGGTTGAGTGATAATCAAAAGAGAACTTTGAAGCTGCAAGCTTCTAAGTATGTTTTTATAAAAGGGGACCTATTTTGGAAGAACAGGGATGGAATATTGTTGTTGTGTCTAGATGAATCACAAGAAAAACATGTCTTGAGGGAGATGCATGAAGGGGTGTGTGGAGGCCATTATTTTGCTAAGACTACTGTGCATAAGAACTAGTGGCCACAGATTATTTTACTAAATGGGTAGAGGCTATCCCAACTAAACAAGCTACAAGCAAGGTGGTGGTGAGCTTTCTGATGGAGAACATTATAACTAGATTTGGCACACCGGTAAGATTGATCACAGATAATGGGATTTTTTTTAGATCTGATGAGTTCAGAGATTTCTGCAACACATATGGCATTAATGTTTCTCATTTTTCCCCATTTCATGCACAAGCAAATGGTCAAGTAGAATCAAGTAATAAAATTATTTTGAAGATAATAAGGATGATATTAGATATAAATAAAAAGGCATGGGATTCAAAGTTGAGAATGGCTATCTGGGCAGATAGGATTACAGTAAAAAAGGAAATTGGAAAGTCTCCATTTGAACTGGTGTATGGGACACAAGCTAGGATGCCACTACAAAACCTTTTACTAGTTTATAATTTTATTCTACAAGAGGTTTTGGATATTTTTGAACCAATGGAGGAAAGAATGGAGCAGCTTGCAAAACTTGTTGAAATAAGAAGAATGGACCAGAAGCAGAATGTGAAGTTGCAGTCACAAACGAAATATCTTTTTGATAAAAAGGCCAAGGAGCGAAAATTTGAAGAAAATGATCTAGTGTTAATGTGGAATGCTCAATGTCAGGAGAAGGGAAAGCATGGAAATTTTGAAGCTTTGTGGTTGGGTCCTTTCCTGATAATTGGAAAAGGAGGGGAGGATTCTTATTTCTTGCAGAACATGTTTGGAGAGGAGCAAGAGTTGCATGTACATGGGAAATTCTTGAATTATTTTTTCTGTTAAGGAGTAGCAAAGGGTTAAGGATTGCCAATGCATGGACAATTCTTTATAAACCTCTTTAAACATTCTTTTTCTATGCATAGTAATTTAGGAATTTAAAAGAGGTTGGGATTTTCCAGTACATGGACAATCCTAGAGTTCCCTCATTGAAAAAATTATTTTATTTCCATGTATAGTAGTGTAGGGTCACTTCCATTTTCCATTTTCCATCTCCTTCATCTTTCCACTTCCTCCATTTTCCGACTCCTTCATTTTTTGGCATCCTTTGGCATCTTGGTCTTCTTTCCCAGTAATATTCTGGATTCTTGCAGTGATTGGAAAATCACTCATCCCCAATAGGAGCTAATGTTAGAACCCTAATTTTCAGAGAAATTCTAAGGGGTTTTACCCATTCGAACTCAATATTTTCCTATCTTTTTTCATGAAAAATCATTTTACCGCCCTCCATAATGCTAAATTTCCTTTTATTGCCATACCGTTGCCTTATCATCCACCCCTTTTTGGCCAACACCATTTACCTCTTTACCGCAACTCTTTACACAACAGCTCATAGTACTGCGGTCAAAACAATGAACGCTATCCCCTTTTACCACTACACTGCGCACGATTAAGTCTACGCCCATAGTAGAGTGGTGGAAGAAACAAAGCATGGAAAATTCAAACACCACCATACCACAGAGGGACAAAAAAGAGCCTACGGTAGAGCGGTGGAAGGGGGCAGTGCTGACAAAGTCAGACACCGCCATACCACAGAGGGACAGAATATAACCTGCGGTAAGGTGATAGAAAGAACAGAGCCGGTCACCGTGGAACTGCAAGGAGCAAATAGGTAGACCATGGTGGAGCGGTAAATGGAGTGAAGACTGTGACGGGCCGACACTGCTATACCGTGAAGGGTCATCAAGGTGACCGTGGTAGAGCGGTATCCAAAAAAGTTAACAAGGTGGTCACCGCGATACCATGGGAGGATGAAATGTAGCTTGCGATGAAGTGACAAGTGAAGTGAAGGAAAAACAAGTACATCATAGTACCGCAAGTGAGGAAATGTAGGCTCGTGGTAATGCAGTAAAGTGACTGTTGTTGCGGTAGTTGTTTTTGCTTTCATATTTTCGTTATATTTTCTGAAATGGCGCAACTCCTTGCCTCTTGAAGAATGTGAACAGACAGAAACCAAAAGACACGGGAAAGGTTCTCTAAAATATATAAAAGCATGAATTCCTGACTGAATAGAGGTTGGAAGTTAGAACAATTAGAACAGAGATAATTTCAAAAAAAAATATGTTGTAGAGACCATGATGCAAGTTTAAGCTTTAGGGAAATAATGAAAGATTTTTGTTTTGGTGGTTCCAGTTTGGTATCAATTGTTTGTTAAAATTATTCAATTATCTGATTGTCTCAGACTCAATTTTTTTTGGTTATTTAGGTTGATATATCTAGTATATATTTAATTTATCAATGCACATTTTTTGTATCTGTGTGATGTGATTATTTGGTTTCTTCAAGGAAGAATTAAATTCCTTTTGGTCAATCACAGTAACTTGGGAATGTTATTCGAATCAATAAGAAGAGTTAGATAATTAGGATTGGTATTATGCCTCCAATAGGGTTTGTCAATCATTATCTTGCATGTTTATACAAGTTATAAATAGATATTGGTATGCCAAACAATTAGATTTTTTTCCAAATAGAAGTCATTCATCATAGACTTTCATTTGAATCCATTTTACCCAAGAAGGCACTGGTCTCGCTCATTTTATTTATTCAATTTCATTAAATTCATTTCAAAACTTCACATCTATTAACTGAACATATTGAATTATACCTTGATATTGCTTATACTATTTATACCAAATTTAGATCACATCTCTCTATTGTCAAATTTCCATTGTGGATAGATTGATCAAGTAGGAAGCATAATTCAAATCTGCATCATTTACATAGGTACACCCACCTAGGTTTAGATAAGCCTAAAGAGTAGAAGGTTCAATTACATTAATTGGCCTTATATGTTAGCCACAAACATGTCAAGAGTTTGGCAACCTCTTGTGGTTCAAACCTGCATATTTGAGACATAACAAGTTGCCCAAAGTGGTGACCTAGTCCACTTGGGCAAATCCAAGTGATGGTCAAGAATAAAATAGAGGTTAATGAGGTTTATTAGTCTTGCCTCCCAAAACACACTTTAATCAGGCCTAAAATTACATTAAAGGGACAAAATTAGCATTGAAAAGGGTTAATTTAGGGGTGATAAGCCTAGATAATTGTGCAAATGCATCACAACACTTTACAACACTATGTCACAAGGCTTAGGAAGGTCTAAGAATGTGTTATTTAGGTGAGTTACGTTGAAAGGGTCTTAGAAAAGTGATGAAATGTGTTACAACACTTCACAACACCTTAGTAAAACGCCATTAGATTAGTGTTGAATTGCAAGCTTACAAGACTGAATTAAGGTGATCAAGGCCAAAATCCACTGAAAAAGGCCAAAATGAGTGAAAAGTGCCAAGGTATGCACTTTTTGGCGACACACTTTTCAAGTCTTCCATTATTATTTACAGCACTCTTTTTATTATATATTCTCATTGGGCAAAGACTCATTCTATTCACCCTTTAGTATAGTGTTTCTTCCTCTAACTCCCAAAAGAAGGTGATTGAGTCTCATATTTTCAATCTAGAAGCTTTTACCTTTATTCTATATTTTATTATTATTCATGGTATCATCTATGTCATATTTTTTTTTATATTTATGGGTTCTTGTCAATCCTTATGAATTTCCCTTTAATATTTATTTTTTATTTTCCCTATATTCTTGATTTGATCTATATATTTATATTTATACCCATACACATTTATATATATAAGATTCTATCTTCTAGTTCTAGCCTCGTGCTTTAGTTCACTACTATTTCTCTCCTCGATTGTCATTTAAATCATTTAAAAAATAGTTTCATATCTATTGAATGATTTTGAATCTATTCTATTTTTAACATCGGTGTACAAATAAATTTATTTGCACTATTTTACCCTTGTATAGGTCCTAGCAAGTATATTTTTTTTACAAATTTAGATGCTAGTATGATTTTTGGACAACACAAATACACTTATGTGTGATATTCTTTACTTCATCCAAGTAACTAGACAATACCAATGGAAGTTCCTATCCTTCTTAGGATACTATTCACATTGTAATGGTATTCTCATAATTTTCTTTTATCGAATCATTCTTAATAACTTATAAATATTTTTGCAACCAAAAAGCACAATCTCTTATTTACCAAAATTTTAATAATATTAAAAATATCAAAAAAAATCTAACTCCTAATATTAATTAGAATAATCCAATTTAATTAACACACTTTTAAGGGAATAAAAATTGTTAGCGTGAATTTTTTTCACCTTCTTAAGTTTACTTAAGCTTAATAGTGTATTGTTTATTCAGGTAGTTTTTTTCCCGTGCTGGGTAATTTTCACACCCATTGCATTTTTCATGCCTTTATAAGGCACTTTGTACATTATGTATTTCATCACGTCTCAATGTATTCTTTTCACTCTTGGTGAAATAGCCTCTTTTATTACTTTTCTCTTTTGTGAAGGTTTATTTTGGTGTGCAATTGCTCCTAGATGCTCCAACATGGTATCAAAACAGTTCTACTGCAACCACCTTCCATGGGAGTTTTTGCTAGGAGTTATTTTATGTTGATTTGAAGGCTATTGGTGGCATTTTCTTTGAGGCTGATTTCTATTGAGAAAGATCAATTCCTTTTGGAGGAATGATTCTTCTCACAAGAGACTTGTGTATTGGAGTGAGGTTCTTCTCAGTTGAATTTTTCCTATGTCATGGCCTGATTCTATGCTAGGTGTGTGTCATTTGATTTAGGCACAACATAGTGAAGGCATCGATTTTGGCCAAATTCTTTATACTTGTGTTTGATTGAAGTTGTGATTTGCATTTGAAGCCTGAACATTTGAAATCTACATAAGGCATTTTTTTGTGCAATCATTGAAACGTGTTTTCTTGGAAGTGATACCTTTATTGGAGGCATATCTTTTTTTCTATAGGCAGCATTTCTTGTTTGAAAAACTAGATTCACTATTGGAAGCCAATTATGTGGGCTTGATTTCTCTTTTTGGGGTCTCGATCTGCAATCAAGAGGATGCAATTTATTTTTTGAAAAGGCCACAATTTTGATCTCTTTGTAGGCCCACATGGGGGTGTTTTCATTGTTGTTGGGCATAAAAATTTTAAAGTTTCCCTAAAATATTAATTTAGGGCACTAGGTATTTTGGAGGTGGGCTCATGCATTTAGGTGTTGCCTTGAACTTGGGATTTTTAATCCCACATTGGTGAAGAGTACATTAAAACTAGTCCTTTTATTTCCTAGTGCCCTTAGAGTTGTTTGAGTTAAGGCTCGTGTGTGGAATTGCTACCTCTTGTTGGATAGTGTTGAGACTTATGCCTATGTGTGAGAATTTTGCTTATGTGGAGATGTTGGTGGTAGATTTTGGTCATGATGTGATTGGAGCTTGGTTGAGGTACTCCTCTTTTTTTAAAAAAATTGCCCCCAAAAATTGCAAGTTCTAAATTTTGTCATCTATTGTTGTAGCCTCAAATTGCAAGTTTATAGCCTAAATTTTTTGTCAGTTTATTTTTTGGAAAAAGTTTGTTTTAGGGAATTCCAAATTATTGGTTCTATTCATTTTGGGGGGATATAAGTAGCATATTGGTATTTTCATGTTCATTTTCACACCATGTTAAAACCAAAGATTGAACCACTCACTTTGCACAACTATCACACGTGGAAGCTTAAGATGACACAATTGTTGCAATCGCGAGGTCTTTGGCAAATGTTGGATGTTGAGCAACCTGATTTCCCTAAGGAATTTGAGAATTTTGTTCATCACAACAAAATGGATGAGATGAGAGGACTCATAGGCCTCCATGTTTCTAATAATCTGTTGTTCCATATTGTGAAGTGTACAACAGCTAGAGAGGTGTGGGATAAGCTTGTCGAGTTGTATGGAAAGTTCAATCAGTTCAGAATCTTGTAGCTTGAAGTAAATCTCACTTATCTCTCTCCAAATGCCTTTCCCACTATTCAAGACTTCCTTGCATAGTTCAAGCTGATTTTTTCATAGTTGAAAGGATATGGTCGTGCCAAGACAGATAAAGAGTGTATCTTCTTGATCTTATCTAAGTTTTGTGGTGCATTTTTAGTATTTGCTTCCACCTTCTATTCTATCATGGATGCTATGGGAGATGCTTATTAGATGCCTTCCTTTGAGGTGTTTTTTGATCGATTGTCTTGGGAGCAAGCCAAGTTGATCCAGATGGATGCTCTTCCTAAGAGTCATTCCCTGATGGCTCAATCTTCTAAGGGAAAGGGTAAGAATAAGAATAATCCTAAGATAGATTCTCCTCAAGGTGGTGAGAAACCCTCCAAGCCTAAGGAGAAGAATGATCAGAATATTGCACGTCCTCCTTCTTCTAGCTCAAGAGAATCATCTTCCAAGTCTAAGAAGAAGAAATAAAATTGTTCTTTTTGTGGAAGTCGGAGCATAATGATGCACATTATTTTGTGAGGCTCGCAACATTGGAGGAAGCTAGTAAGAAGCACAAAATTTCCATGTCAAAGTATTTTTCCTTGGGAAAAGGCCAAGCCCTTGCAGCAATATGTTTGTCATCTACCCATGATGGTTGGATTCTTGATTCCAATGCCTCACATCACATGAATCGTGATGTGGATCTTCTTGATTCTCTCTGATAGTCATACTACTCACATTGCAATTGGAGACTCTTCTTAGATTCTTGTTTTAGGGACAAGAACAGTTTAGATGCAGGATGGTTGCATTGATGATGTTCTTCTTGTTCATGATATTTCATAGAATCTTCTCTCCATTTATCATATTTTTCAGCATGGTGATGGAAGACTTATTGAGTTCTCTCCCAGTGATGTGACCATTTGAGAGTTGGAGAATCTTAAGAAATTTGTTGCTACTGGAGTAGTTGATCATAGAGCCCGTTTGTATAAGTTTGATGGATTTGAGCCTTCATCAAGATCATCCTTTATTGCTCATGCAGATTTTGTGAGTAAGTTGTGGAAAAAGCAGTTTGGGCACCTAAATTATAAATATCTCCAAAAAATGAGCACACGGAACTTGGTGATTGGTCTACCTCAAATCTCTTGTTCTGATGGGGTTTTCCCAAGTTGTGTACTTAGGAAACATCATCGAGATCCATTTCCAAAAGGTTTGGCCATAAGTGCTTCGGCACCCCTTGAATTGGTGCATAGTGATCTTATGTCATTTCTCACTTCTTCATTTTTGGGGGCCAAGTATGTGCTCACCCTCATTGATGACTTCTCCGACCACACTTGGGTGTAATTTTTGAAGTACAAGGATGAGGTTCTTTGGTTCTTCATGACATTCCTTGCATTTGTGGAGAAGGAGAGGACATTCCCTTCAAAATATTTGCATATATAATAGGAGGGAGTATATCAACCAAGGGTTTCAATATTTGTACAGTGCTCGAGGTATTCTTCATTAGAATATAGTGCCATACACTCTATAGCATAATGGTGTGGCCGATCTGAAGAAAAAAAACTTACGGGAGATGGCCAATTGCATGATCCAATCTAGGTCTAAGGCTCCAAATTTTTGGGCAGAGGCTGTAAATTGTGCCAACTACATTCAAAATTGTATGCCTCATAAGGTAGTAAGGAATATGACTCTCGAGGAGGCTTGGTCTCATGTCAATCTTAAGGTCCACTACTTTAGAGTATTTGGCAGCGATGCATGGACATTCATTCCAGTAGGGAGGTGTAAAGTAATGGAGAAGAAGAGTCAGTGGTTCATTTTCATTGGCTATTGTGAGAATGTGAATGGTTATCGATTATTAGATCCCATCACTCGAGAGGTACATTTTCATCGTGATGTTCATTTTGATGAGTCTTTCATTTTGAAGGATTCTCCATCACAGGCCTCTATTTCTCTTCTTCCTAGTTCTTCTTCAGAGCATGTTTTGTTTCCTGTTCTTGATGATAATGATGTTGTTGATGCTCCTAATGATGGTATTGATATTATTGTTGACATAAATCCATATTCTCTTGAGCCTGCACCCACATAGCCTCTTTGGTCTTGCACTATTCTTAAGGAGTTTGGTTCACATGCAGGTGATCCCAACACTTCTCGCCACACTCATTCTTAGACTTCAACTATCAGCCTTTTGAGTCATGCAATTTCTACTGATCTTCAAAAAAAAATAGATGCTAGAGGTGTTCTAGAGTGGGATAGTGTTATGGTTGAGTAATATTCTTCATTGATGAAGAATCATACTTGGGATCTTGTTCCTCTTCTTAAGGGAAGAAATTCGGTTTGGTGCAAGTGGGTGTACTATACCAAGTTTGCAGCTGATGGTTCTATTGAAAAGTACAAGGCTCATCTTGTGGCTAAGGGGTTTTCTCAGATTGAGGGCATCAACTATTAGAGACCTTTTCTCCTTTCGCTAAGATGGATTCCATTCATCTTGTAATTTCTATTACTACATCTATGGGTTGGTTAGTGTATCAGATGGATGTGAAGAGTGTTTTCCTATGTGGTGATCTTCAAGAGGAGATCTATATGGAGTAGCCACCAGGCTTTGTGTAGGAACCTTCACTTTTTTGCAAGATTTGGCATTCATTGTATGGTCTCAAACAAGCCCCTTGGGCTTGGTATGAGAATATGGATAGATTTTTTATTGCTTTTGGATTCAATAGATGTCACTCTAATAGTACAGTTTACATTCAAAGGCATGGGGGGATCTTCTCATTATTGTTCTCTATGTGGATGACTTGATTATCACTGGGAGCTCTCTTGTCATGATTGAGGATACTCAGAGAGATTTGACAAAGCATTTTGATATGATAGACCTTGGTCCTTTGCATTTCTTCCTTGGTCTTCATATTCATCAGTCTTCTACAGGTATCTCTATTTTCTAATAGAAGTATGCTCTTGATCTTCTTTTGATACTTGGAATGGTTGATTGCAAGCCAACCCCTACTCCTTTTCATTTAGGTGTTGTGTTGCCTTCTAGTTGCAATACTCCATCAATGGATGCTACCTTGTATCTGTAGTTGGTTAGTAGCCTTTTGTACTTGACACATAGTCATCTTGATATTTCCTTTGCAACTGGTCTTGTCTCTCGTTTCTCTCTATATCCTCATGAGAGTCACTGGAAGGCATCCAAATGCATTCTACAGTACATTCAAGGAACTACACAGTTTGGCGTTCATTACACATCAAGCGCTACTCAAATTTTGGGCTTCACTGACTCAAATTGGGTTAGTGATGTTGATGATCAGAACTCTACTTCTAGCTTTGTCTTTTGTCTTGGTTTTGGTCTGATTGTATGGTCTTGCAAGAAAAAAATTCTATTGCATTATCATTGACTGAGGTTAAGCATTGAGGCATTTTTTTGGCTAGTCATGAGGCTTTGTGGCTTTGGCAGTTGATGGATGAGTTTGGCTTTCCTGTCAATCATCCAACTACTCTCTGGTGTGATAATCATAGTGCCATACATATTTCTCACAACCCAATGGAGCATCAATGCATGAAGCATATTAAGATCCACATGCACTTCATTCGGCAACTCATTCAAGAGGGTGTTCTAAGTTTGGAGTATTTGCCTACGAAGCAGCAGGTTGCAAATATCTTCGCTAAACCTTTGGCATCTCCTCACTACTTTTTTTTGAGATCAATGCTTGGGGTGAATGAAGTTGTCCTTGGGGGGGTCTTGATGATTCCTCCTTCCTTCCTTCCTTCTCTCTTTTTTTGTCTCTCTTTTGGAGAGGGATTTTTTTCCACAGGGTTTTTCTTTGGTTGTGAGATCTTTTTTGTTTTGCATTGTAGTTGTGCATGGGTACCTAACATGGCCTCATTTTTGGGACCCATGCAAATGTCGGGACCCATTTTTGCATCTCATTTTTCATTTTTAGTTTCCCTAAGTTGCACTTAAGGGGGGTGTTAGCGCAAATTTTTTTCACCTTCTTAAGTTTACTTAGGCATAATATTGCATTGTTTATTCAAAATAGATTTTTTCCCACGTTGGGTAGTTTTCACACCCGTTGCATTTTTCATGCCTCTATAAGGCACTTTGTACATTATGTATTTCATCACGTCTCAATGCATTCTTTTCACTCCTAGTGAAATAGCTTCTCCTCTTGCTTCTCTCTTTCATGAAGATTTATTTTGGTGTGCAGTTGCTCCTGGATGCTCCAACAAAATAATATCTTTAAACTATAGGTGGATTAAATATTTATTGCACCATGCACATAATTTCAAAATTTTAAATCAAAAAATTAATTAACTATTTATGGGTATGTTAAGTATAATTATTTCAATAATTTTAATAGTTATTTTATTTACTATAGCTATTTCAATTAATTATTTCTATTTTATTTCCTACTTACAATTATCTTATTTATATTTATTTTCTATAATTTTTAAATAAATTATTTGTATATCTAACTCTTTCAATAGTTTTATTTACTATTTTATTTAAACTTTCACTTTTTTATAATTATCAAACAAATTATTTACTACATGCCTTAAGCATCAATAATTTTACTTACTATTTTATTTATTACTTAAAGATACTTTATTCATTATAATTAAATGAATATAATAATACCCCCAATTTTAATATATTTTATCTAAAAAATATTTAATAAATTCTTCCTTTATTTTTTCCTATTTAATGTTAATAATCTATAATTTTAGAATATATTTTTTTAAAAGAGGGTAAATATTTTATATTTATATGTAGCTTTTGATTTCACTTTGGAAAAGATACTTTTCATTATTATTCATTTTATTTATAATTGACCAAAAAAATTATGTAGAAGTTTATCTCGTTACACTCCACTCCAACTGTAATTTATACCTTGGCGTAATAACATGTCCATTTGTATTAGGTATTTAACATAGAAATAGCATATTTATATCTTTAACCATGGATTTATCTTCATTTTTATTGGGTAATTAGGTCATTGGTTTTGAAATGTGTATCTAATAGATTGTATCTTCATTTATATTAGGTATTTAATATCAAGAGAAAAAATGGACATCTTTCCTAATAGGTTCATTAAGAATTCTAGTAGTGAAATTTAGATACCCATACAAATTCCCATTTAGTCTAAAACATTATTTTGTAGAAAAGGATTACCATTAGATTATTGTGTGATTGCATAAAATTGGCAAATTATATCAACACAACCATTTATTTTTAAAATCCATATAAGGAAGAGGAAAAATATATATCCATATTCAAGAATCAGATACATCCAACACACTAACACTCTCTTCACACTAGTAGCACTTTGGCAACAACCATGTGTACTTGTAAAACAATATTATTCAAAAACATTGTTTCATACCTTCAATATATGGGCACCTAGGGAGGATCAAACCATAAATAATTTCTAAAATAATGGATAGCAAAACCATGGTATCATGAAAAAACCCCAAGGCCACCTTAGAGAGCATCTTCTAAGAATATCAAATAAATAAATGAGTTCATGTGGACATCACATGGACGCAATCAATTGATCCCTAAAATAGTATTTATATAACTATAAAGACATCTTAACTTTTGTAACCCTTGACAACTCATATCCCCAAGATTATCACTTGAAAATAGACTATCCAACTTGGAACTGGAATAACCAACTCATGTAGGTGTTGAACATATGTTTTCATTGATGTCAAAGGTGAAATTTTAGATGCGTAATGTCAAATATATTTATGAAAGGGTCAAAAGATCGGTGAGAATTAAATGTAATTACTTATTGTTGAAAGTTTGAGGAGATTTTCATTGGTATGTTTGTTAGCAACATGATCATGAGCATGATCATATATAGCATGGTCATTGATTTCAATGTTGGAATCAAGCAACACTGAGAGGGGGGTGAATCAATGTTGTGCAATTTCTAACTTTATTGATCTTATTCTTCAAGCATTTAAAACATTCATTCAAAAGAAATATGCAAGAACATAAAGCAAAAAACCACAACACCATAACACAAGAATTTTTATGTGGAAACCCTATTAGGGGAAAATCCATGGTGGATGGCTAATCCACAATATGATCTGAGTATGCTCAAATGAGATTTACAATATGAGGAATTCACTTGCATTCAAGTGCACTGCCTAGAGATCACTGCTCAAAGAAGACTCACTGTCTTACAAATAAAATTATATTAAAACCATCCAAGAATTTCAACTGATAAAATAGCATCTACATATGCTTGATTACAATTCTGATTAGGCTCAATACTCGATCTTTTGTCCTTCAGACTAATTTTGCACTTTCTACTATGTTCTTCTCAAAATCACAACATAAATCCTTTATGCACAAGTGAAATTGTGAATAATTGTTCTTCTTCTCTTCTCTTATTCATTATTTTCATCAACACACTTCATACATACCTCAAAATGATATGAATGATCTCTTATTTATATCCATGACTAAGATTTTAATCGTAATATGTCAACTTCAATATTTACAACTGTCGACTCAAATCCTGAGTAAACCTTAATGCGCACCAACCAAATTCAGCTATAGCATAGAAATGATCAACATCAGCATGTACAAACACAAAAATAGTTGAGAAATTATTTCCCAAACATTTGTGATATGCTACAGTCACGAAGTCGGCTCCAATACTGATAAAGCAGAGAATTTTCCAACCGGATCTTCTAACTCCCAAACAAGTCAATACGAGGGACTGAGATTCATGGATAACACTAAGCATACATCGATCAACCTTGCCTAAGATACGCAACACAAAATATTAATAGAAAATCTTCATATGAATCGATGAACACAAAACTATTGGATGCTTTGTTCTTCCTTAACTGTTTGCAATCTTATTGTCAATGTGATCAAATGATGATGTACGGATCCAATCACTGACTGGGATTTCCATAAATGACAACACCAAATGATATTCATAGTGTCTCTTACCAACAATCTCCCCCTTTGGAATTGATGGCAACACTTAGTGAAAAATGACTAAGTGTCGGATCAATACCAACATCAATTACACTACCAAAATTTTAAAACAAAATTTTCTTCCAAAACACAATTCTCCCCCTAAGATGATTATGCATTTTTCACTCTACTATTCTCCCCCTTTGACATTAATGGAAAAGGCAAGAATCTACATAACAAAAATTAGACAAAACTGTTGTGAACAAATTGCTTATGTACAAGCAGGCTTCTTCAACTTACATAAACTTGAAAATATATGGAAAAAATTTCAACATAGTCAAATTCGTGTTCCAAACCATTTTGAGACTCTCTAGGATTGTTATGTGTCCACAAAACAAGTAGGATTATGTCTTTTCAGACTCAAGATTTGTTGGATCACCCACTACCTTAGCATCTTCAGCTTCTTTCAATACACTTGACATTATTTCTATCTTTGGGCCAATTAGGCCTCTAAGTTCGCATGCTCTTGCAACAATTTTATCATTTCCATGCTTCAATCTCTTTATTTTTTCAAGCAAGGATATCACTTCATGTTCTAACTTTCCAACACCACCAGTTAATGGATCAAATGCTTCAAAAATAGTAGCTACTTGTTTTTCAAGATCCTTAACCTTTTTCTCATTTACTTCAGTAGATTTTGTCAAAGACAAACATGATTTATAAATATTTACACCTCAAACAGAGCATTTTGAATATTTCTCACACAAGTGGCTAACAGAGTTTTATCCTTTGTTATCATTTCTTTCAACCCATTTAATCTTTTGGCAACAAATTATTTTTGCACTTTAATCATAGCCGATTTCTCAAGTGACTCAAAATGAGTACTTACAGAGTTGATACGCTTCTTTAATTCACCGGAGGAGGAACCGGTCGGATCTTTCATATGAGTGGGCATTATCTTTTCCAAGACTCTAGATGCAAGATTTAGAATTTCACTGTCCTCAATGTGGGACTTCAGTATTTCTTCTCTAGCTTTTGCTTGGGAAAATGAAGCTACCTTCATTTTTTGAATTGAACTCAAGGTAGATAGGTCAATAGGACCTTCAACCAATTCAGGATCAAACTCTTCCTTTTGTTCTACCAAAAATTTATTCAATTCCTCAGCAGTGTCTCTTGCTTCCACCAGAATTCCTTTCACATCAATTTTATTTTCTTCAACCATTGATTCCTCAACTGCAAGTTCTTGCTTATCTCCAGAAATCTCAACTTTCTTAATCGATACCCTTTCAAGAACTTCAATTTCCATAGGTATTTATTTATTTTCCACTTTAGGAGGAATCTGAATATCCTCAGTTGCATCTTGATTTTCTTCTTCTTCTCCCGGACCAGATGAAACATCATGTGTTTCTTCAGAAACAACATCAATTTTTTGCTTAACAAAACTTTTCTCATAATTTGTTTAGTTTATTGTCCAACTTCTTTAGTTTTTCCAATCATGAGCTTATTCACTCTTGTTTTTCTCTTGAATTCCTTCTTGGCTTTACTCAGTATTGACTTCATTTCTTCCATAGATACTACAAGACACAATTCAACAAGAATTCTTTCTCTCATCTGCTCTTCTTCTGATCTGGCATTTACTCTTCTCATCTCCAAAATCTCATATAAGATTTTATGTAAATTAGGCATTATTTCAATAAGGAATCTATTGAAAATATTTGAATGTTTTATTGTTGCCTCCTCAAGTGTTCTCTGGCCAAATTTATCAAAATATTCATACCATTTGCAAAGTGGCTTGAGATTTCCATCCTTAACCATAGTTTTTTCAACTTCTTCCACTAACATACCTGATTCGTTAGCTTTTTCCTTCTTCTTTGCTTGGTCATCTCCATTGGAGGGCTTTCTTTTAGTAACATTTATTGTCTTAGTACCTTGATTCTTGATTTCTCTAACTCCTTCATCAGACTTCGTTTCTTCATCTTCAGAGACTGCCACATAGACTCTTTTGCTTTTATCCTTCTTCCTTTTTCCTTCCTTACCAAATCCCTTAGATTGAGTTTTTATAGGGATTGAATGAGCTACAGGGGAGGATAGGGATGCAAAGCTTCTAGTTGACCTAACTTAGTGAGATGGTGCTACCGAACCAACATATTCATTTTTTTTTGCCTCCTTTGTTGCTTCAGCTTCTTCTCTTTTCCTTTTGGCTTCTCTTACCTTTTCTATTGATATGCCCATACTTTCTACAAATATTTTTACTTCTTTTCTAACTCTTCTGACTAACATAGGCTTCTTGAATTCATTGTGTACTTGTATATTCTTTTCTGCATAAGTATCAAATCTTTCTTCTAATGGATCTAGATGCTTTCTCAATAAATATCCTGCATACATTTCTAGAATATGCTCTTCAAATTAATAGCCCATCAGCATGATCCAGACTGTTCTAGGATTAGCGGCTTCCATCATGCATTGATCAATATCTACCATGAAAAAAATTGTATCCTTGTACTTTTCCATAATATAAGTAGGGATTCTTTCTCTAGCCTGCATCATACTTTGAAAACCTTTGAAATATCCCCAAATAGTGATGTTCTTTGTCTTAATTTTTTCAAATCTATGAAAGAGATCTCTAATCTGAGCGGTGAACCTTTTTGAATCTCAGAACCTCGTTCATGAAGTAAAAGAATAAGCATAATATCAAATTACCATACTAAAAATAATTTTTCTCATCCTTCTTGATCTTCCCAAGATTTTCCATCAGCTGACTTCTTAGCAATTTACAAAGATCGTAGTTTGCATTTTCCTTTACCAACTGATAGGCTGCATAAATGGCTATACTAGACATAAAGTTGTCTCAGCTGGAATGATAGATTTTATACCCAATAACCATAGATGCAAATTTTCATCTACATCAACAATTTCATCAATTTTCATTGCTCTTCTATCATACTTAGAACCTGTTGCATCAGTGATCATTTGATTCTTCATTGGTTTCATAATTGGTAATCCACTGGAGGAATTTAGACTTGTTACAGCACTAATAGCCTCCTTTGTAATCTTGAAGGGTATACTCAACCAAATGAATTCATCATGAACTTGACTCAAGATGTAACGGACCCATTTAGACTCTTCAAACACGGGAATTTAACAATCTGTGTAAATTTATTTTCTTCTAGGGTTTTAAATTATGGCTTCACACAAAAATATTCTCCTATAATGTGATTATTATACAAATTTAGTAGTTGCGAGCTTCCTAGCTCTTCAATGTTAGCATGAATATATGCCCTAATATCTTTGGTGTGTAAGACACCGTACGGAACAGATGAAAAAATTCCTAACGGGTCAGTCTTAATAGACTTGAAGGGATGCCATTTGAATTTGGGATAGGGTTTGTCCTTAACTTCAACTACCAATGGAGTAGCCATATTCACCAATTCACAATTTCATAGGGTTTTACCGATAAATACCTTTTCGTCGGATCACAGTTTGATTGCATGCTTGAATTTCTCCTCAATTCACCAAGGTTCACCTCAAAGCTCTCCAAACTTCTTTTCTTCAAAATACAAAGTGACAAATGAAATATAAAAATGACCTTTTATCACTTGCACACTTAACCCTTTTTGATGCAATAAATTATTTTACCCTAACTCAACCAATTACCCTATTTCCATGCACTGTGACAGATGATTCTTCTACGGACTTCCAATACTACATAATACTTTCTCCAATAGTTTTAACAGCATCTGTAGGGCATCAATGCACTTACTAAAATTATCCACATCCTAGTGTCAGTTATCAGCAGGGGGTTAAGAGATTTTCTTGACAACTCCCCGAGGCCAAAAGGCCTAAAACTAATTCTTAGAGGAATTACCAGAAGCAGATTCTGGTGCTATCTCATTTCCTTCAATAGAGGGATTTTTCTTCACCCATTTCTTCTGCATCTGCTACCTGATCACATGTGTAGTGACTTTTCATTTTCCCTTAATATCCTTTTGCATGTTCCTTCTTTGATTTATCGAACCTTTTATGTTCCAACAGAATGTAGAAATGTGACAAAATTTGTTGTAGTTGTAGCACATAACATTTTTCTGTTCAGACCAGTTGTTCCACTTATTTTCTTTTGATATGCACTGGTTAGCAATATGGCCAAGCCTATTGCATGTATAGCATCTGAAATTTCTATGAAATTTATTCATCACATTTTTGCATTCATTTGGCTTATGACAAAACTTATTGCAATTAAAACACTGACCTGAGAATGATGGACCACTTGGATCCATCATGTTTCTACACTGAGAAGCCATATGACCAAATTTATTGCAACTAAAATAGTAAACATTGAACCTATGAGCATTAGTTTACGTTACCGGATACCTTCCATATTTTTTCATTTGATTTCCTTGCTTGAATCTCCTTTGCCTGGATATGGAACTTTCTCCTTCTTCATAACCAAGAACTCATTTGTCACCATTTGTCCTCTGACTATTAATCAGTTCATCAAGCTTGGTTGAGATATCTTTGAACTTCTCCTTGTACTCATTTTCAATAGCAAGTTCAAATCTGAGATCATCAATCTATTTTTCCAGCACTTCCTCATTGTTTTTAGATTTCTCTAGTTCATTGTCCAATTGTCTGCATACTTCAGATTTTTCTTTTAGAGATTGTGCTAGGTTCTCTTCATTCTTATTCTTGTCTTCAATCTCCTTGGTCATCCTCATCATGATAGATTCCATTTCATGCTTTAGGACTGTATTATCTCTAGTAAGCTTTTCACATTCTTATGTCTTTTCCTTCAGGGCTTGATTGAGTTGCTCATATTCAATGCTTTTACTATCATTCTGCTTAATCTGGTCATAGAGTTCCTTTCTCTTCTCTCTAGACTTATTGATTTTATCTTTCAAAGACTCAATGAATTTCTCAGCATCCATGAGGTTTTCTTACAATTTCTGAACTTTAAACTTTGACTGATCAAGATCATCTAGGGCCACCATAAGTTGTTGTTGAAGACTGCTTGAATCCATTGAAACACTTTCCAAGATCTCCCCAAGTTGTTAGACTTCTTTTTCGGAGGAACTAGCTTTGATACCAATTATTGGAATCAAGCAACACTAAGAGGGGGGGTGAATCAGTGTTGTGAAATTTCTAACTTTATTGATCTTATTCTTCAAGCATTTAAAACATTCATTCAAAAGAAATATGCAAGAACATAAAGCAAACAACCACAACACCATAACACGGGAATTTTTATGTGGAAACCCTGTTAGGGGAAAAACCATGATGGATGGCCAATCCACAATATGATCTGAGTATACTCAAACGAGGTTTACAATATGGGGAATGCACTTGCATTCAAGCGCACTACCTAGAGCTCACTTATTAAAGAAGACTCATTGTCTTACAAAGAAAATCAGAATAAAACCATCTAAGAATTTGGATTGAGAAAATAGCATCTACATATGCTTGATTACAGTTTCGATTAGGCTCAATACTCGATCTTCTCTCCTTCAGACTGATTCTTCACTTTTTGCTTTGTTCTGCTCAGACTCGCAACACAAATCCTTTATGCACAAGTGAAACTATGAATTATTGCTCTTCTGCTCTGCTCTTATTCATAATTCGTATCAATTCATACATACCTCAAAATGATATGAATGATCTCTTATATATATCCACGACAGATTTTAATTGCAATATGTTGGCTTCAATAGAACATAACAATATTTACAATTGTCGGCTCAAATCATGAGTAAACCTTAATGTGCACCAACCAAATTTGGCTATAGCATAGAAATGATCAACATCAACATGTACAAACACAAAATAATTGAGAAATTATTTCCCAAACATCCACGATATGTTACATTCACGAAGTTAGCTCCAGTATTGATAAAGCAAAGAATTTTCCAATCAGATCTTCTAACTCGCACACAAGTTAATACGAGGCACTGATATTCACAGAGAACACTAAGCATAAATCGATCAACCTTCCCTAAGATATGCAACACAAAATATTAAAAAAAAAATCTTCATATGAATTGATGAACATAAAACTGCCAGATGCTATGTTCTTCCTTAACTATTTGCAATCTGACTGTCAATTTAATCAAATGATGATGCGTGGATCCAATCACCAACTGGGGTTTCCATCAATTACAACACCAAATGATATTCGCAATGTCTCTTTCCAACATTCAATTGTTGCAAAGATGGTTGGCATTGCACAAAAAGATCAACCTATTAATGCTCGATACAATCGCTAGAGTTAATGAATCCATGGGAGGCGGTTAATCCATGTCACAAACCCAAGCATTGTATTGTATAGCACAAGGATACCAAGGGTGTATGCCTTATAAAAATCCCCCCTAGCACAAGCGAGGGGTTCAAACTCATGACCCAAGCTCTGATACCAATTATTGCAAAGATGGTTGCCATTGCACCAAAAGATCAAGCTGTTAATTCTCGATACAACTATCAGAGTTAATGAATACACGGGAGGTGGTTAAGCCATGTCATGAACCCAAGCATTATGTTGCACAACACAAGGAGACTAAGGGTGCACACTTTGCAATAGTCAACATTGTGGTTTGATGTGAAGATTGATGTATAGTTGGCTAGTGAAGCATAAGTGATTGAGGTGATGAAAATATAGTATACAAATGCAAGAGTCTTGTTGTGGTACAAAATAAATGTGTTGAATATTCGGCTAAATCCATAATACAATATTTTAGTGCATAAAGTATCAGTTCTTAGATCCATATTACTCTGCCATGAAGAATTTTTGTCTACAATTCTAAGGTAATTTTGGTGTATGCTACAAGAATTTAAATCCAAATTTTCATGTCTTTATATCCTCTAGTATTGAAGATAATGATGACAATGTATCAGGTCTGCTAGTGACAATTGCTACTTGTACAGAGTACATGTTAGGATTGGTTTGCATTCCACCATGGAAGAATATCTAGTTATGTGGATTTGAGGGAGTGTTTATAGGTGTCAATAGTATTCATGGTCCATGTGGCGAGTGTTTTGAGGTTCGAGTGTCAATTTTTGGATGATCAGTTGGTGTATTTTAGTCTTACTTTACTAGAAATGTTGACCTAATGAGTTTGGGGTCGTGCAAAGTTAAAGGAAATGTTGGTTAGACTTATGGGAGTTATTATAAGTCCCCTTTGACCTAGTTGGATGTGTTAAAAGTTTTGAATTATGGAATGAAGTGTACATTTATATTCAATATTGAGCCGACAAGTTATTGTATTGCATGTTTCATCTAATTAAGCTAAATTGATGATGTAGGTGTTCAAAATAATAATGCATATAAATATAAGCTCATTTCAGTGTTGTAGATGTGTGATATTTACAATAGAAATATTATGATGTGAATTCCTAAGCAGGGTATGCGAATGTGGTGAATGTAAAGCAAAGTAGAGTATGGAAGTGGTGTAGTATGAAGTGTGTTGATTCAGTATTTTGAGCTCCAATGGAATTGTATCTCCTTCATATTGTAGATGCAATATTAGGAGTTCAAATCTTGGCAGTGAGCCACCCCTCTTTTCTATTTTTCTTATTCTCTACATAGTGATTCCTTCGGACAATGAGTCCAAAATATAGTGAGCCATTTTGTAATATGTTATGACCAGTTATAATATATTGTGAGTTAATCCTCGCTATGTTTTTTCCCTTTTTTGTTTTTCCACGTAAAAATTTGGTGTTCATGTGTTATATGCTTTGATTATTGTTGTCATGGTTTATTTCCTTAATGCAAATTGAATAGATGTTTGGAGTGAATATTTAAATGTTTAAGTGGTTTTAGAGAATACGGATTCACACCCCCCCCCCCCTCATAGTATTCCAGGTGTTCAACAATTGGTATCAGAGCTTGGTTCCTTCAATCGTCTTGATCACTAAGCTAGATCTTGGAATTGAACACCTGGATACTAGGAGATATCCTACCTCTCTAAAAGAAACTCCTATGCTAGGATTTATTGAAGAATACTATATTGTTGACATGGAAGGAGAACTCAAGTCTGTCTTGGATAATTTGGATTAAAAAATATGATAACAAAGATCTAAAAAGGATCTTAGTGATGTAGATGAATGCATTAAGACATTGAGAGAGAAACTTAAGAAAGCTACAGATAGGATCAAAAAGCTCAAGCAATCAAATGAGATCATTCTCGACCTAAAATTACAGATTGAAGAAAGTAAAAGAGTTGAAGACTATCTGAATGCTAAACTAAAAGATAAATTTGAAGAATTCTCAAAGCTTGAACAAGAAGTTGTAACCTTGAGATTAGATATGGAGAAATCAAAGATTCAAGAAGAGTACTACACTACTTGATGAGATGATTGCAAATTAGAAGGGATCTAAAGAAAAATAAGGATTAGGATTTGAGAAAGGTGAAAGATCAAAGACTAATCAAACCTCAAACAAGTCTGAAAAGAAGAATGACAACAAGAGAAACTTCAAAAAGTTTTGGAACCAAAAGAGTGAATTCAAAATACCACCAATCAGACAACCAAATGCACAAAGTTACCCATCTTTTAATTGTTATTGTTATTCATGCAATAATTTTTGACATAATTTTGTAGAATGTAGAAGTAAAATGAATCAGAATGCTCAATCATTTCTCGGATAGTGTTTTACATGAAAAATATTTGGTCATAGAGCTACTAAATGCAGAAATAAAATGATGAATGGTTATAATAATGGTATGATGATTCAATGTTTCAATGGATACTATTATACATGTAATTGGTTTGGGCATAACACTAATCAATGTAGATCCAAAGTAAGTGGAAGTAAACAGGTTCAAAATGTTGTCATATGTCACAAATACAATAAACTTGGAAATATAGCCAAATTTTGTAGAAGCAACAATGTGAACGTTGATCCGATAAAGAAGAATGATCTAGTGCAGAAGGATAATCTTGTAGAGATGAAGAAACAGATGAACAATATGGAAAAATAAGGAGGAGAATGAGGTTAAGACTAAATTTGTGCTAGCCTCTAGTGCAAATGTTTCCTCCAGAAACTAAGTGAGAACTTTGTCTCAAGGGTGATTTGAACAGAATATCTTTAAGCCCCCACCAAAGATATAATTTTGATGCCTTCAACATGTTGATACAAGGTGTAGGTTGATATGCTTGACCTATTGCGAAAACATCGATGGAAAATATTTTGTTATGAATATTTGTAGAGAGTTTGAAGGTGATTGTGTCATTACAATTAGGGTTCATTAGATTTTGACCTAACTTCAAATCAATGTATTCAATCTGATTTAGGTCATTCAAAAAGGGTTTATAAGTGATCTCACCTATTTTTAAGTTATTTGCAATCGATTATTCAAAGAGAGAAGAGCAGAGAAGGAGTGAAGTGAAGTGATTCAGGATTCATGATTGAAATCCTAGTGACAAAGGTTCAAAGTTATTTACACATTTCTACTTTAAATTAAGTTTCCAAAGTGTTTTAAAGTGTTGCAAGATGTATACTCCACAAGTTTTCAAGGTTTTAGATCATCCTCGACCCAAATTTAAGAAGCACCCTGATAAGTCTATGATTATGGACTCGAATGGTGCATTTTCAAGTATTTCGTATGGAGTGATGCATACAGAGGATATTAAGAATTAAATACATGCAAAATTGGAAGAGTATAACCACTCTAAGATAGGAGATGTATGGTTAAATGAGCTAACTAGAGACAATTTTGAGTTGAAACCCAAGTTTGAGAGCTTGACGAAGAAGAAGCTCAATGTTTGGAATATTTTCCCTATATTTTACTATGAGGATGAGTAGATTAGATACACTTTGATCATAATTCATGATAAATTTATTTGGTTGGATATACCACACATGATCAATAAAGAGACAATTAGGGAAGAAATCATTATGGGGATTCTTTAAAACTTCTAGGAGAAGATGCAATCCAAAGAAAGGATTCTGAAGAGTGGTGAAGTAGAAAAAATGGCATTATCTTTATTGCTAATAAATATTATTGTATAATGTAGGCTATTGAGCCTAGCACTATGTGGATCCCTGAAATGGGATATGAAGTTGCAAAGGATGTAATCATTGGTCTGGTTGATCATATGCTTAGCATACCTAGAGATACAAATAAGGGAAGATATAGCACTTATGAGGAAAATTCTATGGAAGTGCATATGGAGCACAAGAAGATGGAGATCAGCAAAAATGTTCAGAATATGACTACACAGGTTGTAGAGATGATGGGACTTCCTAACGACTTTATGAAGAAAGCTAAAAAAATTCTAGTTCTTCGGTTGCCCCCAAGACCTTTGGGACTAAACCTTATAATAGTGGAACCAAGGGAAAGGAGCTAACTAGTACTCTAATTAAAAAATAGAGTGTGCTTATGAAGGAAAAGATTGCTTTGGTGAATCAGAAAAGTGTCCCATAGAAGAGAAGAGTGAAGGCAAAGGAAACAAGAGAAAGTTATGTGATTTTTGATGATGAGAAAGAAGAGGATGAAGAAGAAAAACCACTAATCCAAAAGAGAAAATCAAGTTTAACTCAAGAATAGACTAGCACAAAGAAGGCAAAAATTGACAATGTAGATACAAATAGTGAAGTTGAGGTGGAGAAAGAGAAAAAGGATTTAAAATTTATATAATTGAAAAGAAAGAAAAGTTTGATAAAGCATAGAAGTCTCCAGAGGTGAAGAAGAAAGACAAGAACCCTGCTATCCATAAACATGGTCCGATGAAGCTTGAAGCTTTGGTGAGCAACATAGTAGAATATAGAAATCTTGATGAGACAGTTGCATTATACCCTACTATAGATGATGTAGACAATTCAACAATTAAGGAAGCTATTGTAAGTACATGATCTCTCTTGATGTTAACATGAATGATATAGAGGATCAGCTACCTAAAGACTTGAAAGGTGTACTATATGCAAGAAGATAGGAAGCATTTGATGAAGATGCTAGAATGAAAACATTTACTTTGGAAAAGATCAGTGCTCCTCTCACAAATGAAGACAGAGCTAGATTGGCTCAATTTTACAACAAAGGTTTCAGGACTAAGCAAAGAGTCACTACGCTAATGAGTAGGGATAAGGATGATATGGAAAGGCTAAGTAATGAGACAGTTGAGAAGGTTGTCAATCTTGAAAAGGGGCTAGGAATGACTCTGAACAGTGAAGGACAAATGAATGATGATGTCTTTTTCCCATAATTAAATGAACCAGAAGACGCACAACATGATAATTCTCTAGAACATGAGCATGAAGCAAAAAATGAAAATTTGCAAGATGATACCCCTTTGGTAGAATTTTGTTGGAAACGATGAGATGCAAAAGGAGGATACACAAATAGAGAACATCACACATCCTCTATAAATAGGGAAGAATACAAAGTAGGAAGAAGAGGTTGTACAAGACAACCTAGAGATATTTGAGGCATAGACTGCAAAAAAAAATCCTCTTTTGGATAAAAATGATAAATCAATTGATGATGGGAAGAAGAATGAAGATGAGTCTGGTGATACTGACAAAGAGAAAAATGATGAAAAATCTAAAGATTGCATTGGTGACAAGGAAAGGGCTTATGAGAAGAAGGATGAAGAGATTGTGAAGACTATTGGTGAGTCTTCTGGAACCTCTGGAGACTCCTTAAAGAGCCTATTGGGAATACAACTACAATTTCAACCTATTGTATCAACTTAGTTGTTACAGATTCCAATGTGGCAAGGGTAAGTTGATATTGACAAGATATCCCCCTTGCATAAGTTACAACTTGATGATGCATTACATGCCTCTACCAGAAAGGAGATCTTAAAAACCCACCAGAAAAGTATTGAATTGATAGATGAGGTTGTGAAGGTGTTGCAAGAGAGCTTTCTTGGTGCTAGTGTTGATAATTCTCTATCTAGTGTGCAGTAATTAAGGCTACTTCTAGACTCTTTCAAAGAATGCTCTAGTGGTTTAGAGGAGAAGTTGGAAAAGGAAGCAAACATGAAGGTGAATGAGAAAATGTTGAGATATGTGATAGATAAGTGTGCTACTGCACACGGTAAGCTACAAAACAACCTTACGGATATTTAGAATTGCGTAGAGGGAGCCAAAGTGTTGTTTCATTTTTTCTTGAAGTGACCCAATTCCACTAAAAACATTAAGGATGAGATGGACTCTATTGAGTCCCAGATTTACAAGGCATCCGGTGCATATGACCCGACTAATGATGGAGATGGAAGTACAAGTTCAGCTATAGAGGATCTGCATGAATAATTCTTCCAACTGCAAGAACAAAAAGAAAAGATTATAGTATGGTTTGGATAGCTCAGAGACTTGGTGAATGCTAAGTTCACACCCATATCCGGTGCTCTGACTAATGTAGAGAAGGGAATAAATTTGAATTTGGTACCCAATACCACAAAGGAAGGTGAAGAACTTCTCATGAAATTTGAGATATAGAGCCGCATGCTTGGTTTATCCAAGAAATATTGGGAAGATGGTAAGAAGGATTGGGAATCATACCTTGCTAGATTACAGGTGTCAAACACAACTAACCTGACCTCTTCTAGTTGATTGTGAATATTTTTTATTATTAAGTAAATTTTAGATTCCATTATATATATATGTGTGTGTGTGTGTGTGTGTGTGGAATATAATTGATAATATACCAATGAAAATTTTGATCATTTTTTATGGATAGCACTGTTAGGGGGATTTCGTTAGACTCTTAAAGAATTTTGTTACACTCATGCATATATGTATACATCAGTTAGGGGGATTATGTGAGTAAGCTAGGTAAAATCATGTATATATGAAAGGGGGAGAAGGAAAAAGAAAAGAAAGTATATGTGAATTATGTCAAAAGGGGAGAAAAGAATAGAAAAATATGTGTGTGCCCTTTTCCCTTGATGTCAAAGGCGAAGAAGATTTGGAGAATTATTTTGTGCATGTTTCCATCAATGAAAAAGGGGGATATTTTGGAAGTTTGAGGAGACTTTCATTGGTATGTGTGTTGGAAACATGAGCATGAGCATGATCATATACAGTGTTTCCATTGATGTCAACATTATGGTTTGATGTGAATATTGGTGTATAGCTGGTTGGTGAAGCATAAGTTATTGAGGTGATGGAAATCCAATATACAGATGAAAGAGACTTGCTCCGATACAAAATAGATGTGTTGAATATTCGGCTAAGTCTAGAATACAAATTTTAATGCACAAAGTATCAATTTTTAGATCTGCATTACTCTACCTTGAAGAATTTTGGTTTGTGATTCTAAGGTAATTTTGGTATATGTCAAAGGAATCTAAATCCAAAGTTTCATATCTTTATGTCCTCTGGTATCAGAGATAATGATTGCAGTGTATCGGGTCTACCAATGACAGTGTTACCTATACAAAGTACATGTTAGGATTGGTCTACATTCTACTACAGAATAATAAATGATTATGAAGATTTGAGGGATTGTTTACAAGTGTCAATAGTATCATGGCCCAAGTGGAAAGTGTTTTTGAGGTTTGAGTGTCAGTTTGTGGATGATCAGTTGGTATATTTTAGTGTTACTTTACCAATGGTGCCAACCTAATGAGTTTGGGGTCATGCAGAGTTAAAGGAAGTGTTGATTAAACTTATGGGAGATATTATAGGTCCCCTTCAACCTATTTGGATGTGTTACAAGCTTTGAATTATTTCATGAAGCATGTTTGTTTTGAATCTTGAGTTGACAAGTTCTTATTTTTCATTTTTCATCTAATTAGGTCAACCTAATTGATGATGTAAGTATTTGTGAATATAATGCATATAAATATAAGTTCATTTTAGTGTTGTAGATGTGTGATGTGTACTATAGAAATAGTGTGATGTGAATTCCTAAGCAGAGTATGTGAATGTGATGTGAATGTAAAGAAAAGAAAAGTATGGATGTGGTGTAGTATGAAGTGCACGTGGATTCAGTATTTTAAGCTCCAATGGAATTGTATCTCTTGCATATTGTGGATAAATTATTAGCAATTAAAATCTTGGCAGTGAACCACCCTTTTCTATGTCTCTTATTCTCTAGACAGTGAGTCCTCTGGATAGTGAGTCCAAAAGCCAGTGAGCCATTCTGTAATATATTATGGTCGATTATAATATATTGTGAGCTAATCCTCATCGTGGTTTTTCCATTTTCAGGTTTTCCACATAAAAATTTGGTGTTCATATGTTATGTGATTTATTAATGATTTCTTTCATGGTTTCTTTCATTACTGCAAATTGAATATGATGTGTGGAGTGAATATTTAAATGTTTAAGTGGTTTTAGAGAATACTGATTCATGCCCCTCTCAATATTTTGGGTGTTCAACAATTATGTCATGTCATACATTTGAAATTAGGAAGTATTGTGACAAGTGGTATGATCAGTTATAGAATTTTAATATTATCATTACTAGGAAAAAGAAAACTTATGAATATATATTGTAGTATGCTTGAAATATCACCTTGTATCTATATTACAGTTGTTGAAAGTAGTCTGGAAGTGTTTGTGGTAGTATTATGTATTTTGCTACTCGTGTAATATATTAAACTATAATTGTGTTTGGATCCACATTCTATCATAGTTGAATACTATAGCTTCCAATTTTGGACCTAAACTAAGGTTACTTATGGTATATCAAAATATAGAGTTTCAAAGGTTGAGCTTCAACAAAAAGAAAGATAGAAGTGACAGAATATACTATGTTTGGTGATTAACTATGAATGATGTCTGAGTGTTTTTGCCAGTGAAGGGAAGCATGTGCTAGTTGAAGGAATCATGTGAAGATAAAAAAGGGCCAGCTTAAAACTTTGGAAGGAAGTGCATGATGTATTTGATTTATAACCAAGCCGAATACACGTTTCATATCAATTTGAATTAAGGCATATCCTTAACCGACATGTCTAATTGTGGATGGTGTTAAGAGATTCTAGGCCAACATGAGATATTATTAATATGTTGGAATGTATATATATTGTAAATTGTGTGTGTCTCTAATTATATGCAAGTATGTGTGTGAGTAATTCTTCATGAATGGATGTGTAAAATAATGTGCGAGTAGAAAGAAGTTAGGGATGTTGACTGAAATTGGGATATCATAAGAGAGTGTTAGCTTGTTGATTCAAGACAAGATTTATATTCTTTGTAGTGTTGATTTGAGTTGGTGCTCAATGATTGTGTTATAGGGGATTGGTGCTCCTTGTGGGTTGGTGCCTGCATTTGAGGAGATTGGTGTATCTCATTAATATTGTAACTCTTGTTGATTGGTGCTTAAAAAATCAATGTAAGTTCTATATTATTTATATGAGGTTGGATTTGGATAGTAGCTTCAAGAAACTCTTCTCACCATGGTTTTTCCCATTTTGGGTTTCCACATACATCTAGTGTTCTATGTGAATGTGTGCATTTGTGTAGCTTAATTATTAAGGAAATCAATACTCGTTGCTTTGATGTTTTGGGGTTCATGTTTGGAGAAGTTACAAATGGTAATTAATTTTGAATTAAAGAGTTTTGGCATATACTGATTCACCCCCCCTTAGTATATTATGTGCCCTTCAATTGGTATCAGATCCAAGTTCCTTGGAAGAATCTTAACAACTTGAGGTAGATTCAGGATAGCACACTCAGTGGATCAAGAAGGTTTATCTTCAAATAAGGAACCACTTTTTGATGGATCTAAATATGCCTTTTGGAGTCTAAGAATGGAAGCATATTTGATGGCCCTAGGGTTTGAGGTTTGGAAATTGGTTGTGAATGGATATGAAATCCCTTATAGTCCCCCAAGAGATCAGGTCAGAGAGAAGGCTTGTGAGAATAATTCCAAGGCAAGAAATTCCATTTTATGTGGTTTATCTAACTTTGAGTTTGTGAAGATTATGCATTACAGGACAGTGAAAGAAGTATGGGTTAAGTTACACATATATGAAGGAGATGACAAGGTCAAACAAACAAATATTCAAACCTACTGAGGTAAATTTAAAAGTATGAAAATAAAGTAAGAGGAAAAAACTACTACATTCCTGCTCTAAGTTGATGAGGTTTTCAACTCTATCAGAGGTCTCAAGTTGAAGATATGAGAGAAGGTATGATTGTGAAAAAGGTACTTAGATCACTTCCCTAAGAGTTTATGTAAAATTTTATATAGTTGAAGAAGATAAATATTTTAATACTCTAACTATGGAGAGTTACATAGAATTTTGACTACCTATGAGATGAGGATATATAGTGACAAATCTACAAGGAAAAAGGTGGCTTTCAAAGTGTTCAAAATACAAGATTATTCAGATTCGAAAGATGGGACAGATCCAAAAGAAGCAAACTTTGTCAGAAAGCTACAAAGGGGTTTCAAAAAGTATAAAGGTAAGTTGCCTTTCAAAAAAATTAATTATGGTGAAGTAGGAAATTTCATGGCTAAGTGTCCATACAAATATTCTAATAATGGTGGGAAGAAGTCATTTTCAAAAGGGAAAAATTTTCAAAAAAATCAGAGGAGTTTCTTTATCAATGAGGAAGGCTACTCATCTAATGATGATGACCAAGGCACTTTCAAGAATGAAGGAGAAAAGGCACTATTCAAGGATATAGAAACTTTTGAACATGATGCAGAAATGAAGTCCAAAAATGATGATGATGATGAGGTAGATCTTGTGGAAGAATTGCTTTGCACTGGCAAAGAAATTAAAAGACTAAAGAAGAGGATTGTTGAAGAAGTGAAATTTAAAGACAAATTATCTTGGAATCTTGAGAAGGTGTCTAGAAAATGATCATTGATTTGAAAATTCAAGTGGAAGAAACAAAGAGGATTGAAGAAGTTATGATAGAAAGTTTGATGACAAGAGATAAGGATTGTGAAAAGCTTGAGGCAAAGATTGTATCATTAAGGAAATATTTGGAAAAGGCAAACCATCAGCTAAAGTTGAAGTTTGTGAAGAGCACTGAAATAATGGATCAAATAATAGAAATTCACCACATATCAAAATCGGCATTTTTTTTACTAATTTATATAAGAATAAGGTGATTGAGCAACCCATGAAGTCAGTTAGTGAGAATCCAAAAGAGAATGGTTTCTGAATTTTAAAATTTGAACAAGTTGTGGCAACCAAAGAGAACAATTTGGTGGATGAATTATTTACTCAAATGCATAAACTAAATAGAGGACAAGGACACAATACCAATTTCAATCACTCTTTTTTTGGTTACTATTTTAATTGCAATCAATTTGGTCACAAAGATGTGAACTGTAGAAAGGTATCATCAAGGAGAAATAAATTTGTTAGCAAAAATTTATTTGCACCATTATTTGACTTCAACATTATTTATCATAAGTGCAATAATTTTGGGCACATAGATAGAAATTTTAGAAGCAATTTTGTAAGTCTATCAAATACAAAAGGAAATAACACATCAAGTCAAAGAAGTGAAATTGAAAGGGTTTGGAAGAAGAAACCAAAGGGACAAAGATCAAAGAAATCCATGGTGACTTAGACTACATTACATGCTCAGAAAGAGAAGAATTTATGAATCATTGATAGTAAATGTTCAAGTCATATGACCAAAGACAAGAGAAATTTCATGTACTTCAAAAAATTTGATGGAGGAGCTCTAACTCTTGGTAACAACTCAATTGCTAAGATTATTGGTAAGACTAACTTGAGTCTTGATGGTGGAAAGACAAAAACATATGATGTCCTATATGTAGAAGGATTGAAGCACAATATTTTAAATGTAAGTAAAATGTGTGATAAAGGCTATAATATTGTATTCAATGCGAAAGGTTGTGAAATTAGAAACACTAATACTAGTGAGCTAGTTGCAAAAGGAAGTAGGACTGAAAATGATTTGTATCATCTCGGTGAGGCTAATGGACAAAACTGTTTTTCCATACAAAGAGAAGAGAGTTGGCTCTGGCACAAAAGGTTGGGACATATCAATTTTGATTATCTGTGTGGTTTACTCAAAAGGAATGATGATGGATATTCCAATGATCAAGATGCCTCCATATACTAGTTACAAACCATGTCATGAGTGAAATAAGATGAAGACCAAATTTCCTACTAAGTATTATTCTACAACAAAGCCATTGGATTTGATTCATACAAATCTACGTGGACCAATGAGGAAAAAGATCATTCAAGGTGATATGTGTTTTATGATGCTTATTGATGATTATTCTAGAATTACTTGGATTAATTTTATGAAAGATAAATTAGAAGCCTTTAAGAAATTGAAAATGAAACTAGAAGAACAATCAAGTGTCTAAAATTATTCAAAGGTGGAGATTTCACTTCTAATAGATATGATGAATAATGTGAGATGCATGGGATCTAGAGATAATTTTCTACTCCTAAAACTCCTTAACAAAATGGAGTTGCTGAGAGGAAGAACTGAACTGTATAGGAGATGGCTAGAACAATGTTGAGTCAAGAAATATTATCAGATATGTATTGGAGAGAAGTAGTTCAAACAATAGTTTACATCTTGAACAAAGAAAAAATTAGGCCAAATACTACCAAGACACCATATGAATTGTGGAAAGGAAGACCAACTCTAGTCAAGCATCTCAAAATATTTGGAAGCAAATGCTACATCAAAAGGGATGAAGAAAATTTAGATAAGTTTGATTCTAGATTTGATGAAGGTATTTTTCTTCAATATTCTATGACAAGCAAGGCATATAGATGTTATAACAAAAGATTGAAAAGGATTATGGAAAGTGTCAATGTGAGTATTCATGAAACAATACAATCTACTGAGGCTCCAGATGAAGAAGATAATAAATACTTAATCCACGGTAATGATGAAAACTCAAAGAGTGAATCAGAGAATATAGTTACAAAGACTTTGGTTAGGTATATTCAAAAGAAACATCTAGAAGATAAAATCATAGGAGATAAGGAAAGTGGAATTCAGACCTGGAGAAGAATTGAAAAAGAAAATGAAGAGGTATACTTTTCCTTACTATCAAAAATTGAACGAAGTTCTTATACAGAGGTAAGCAAAGAAAAAGGTTGGATAGATTTCATGGAAGAAGAGATAACTCAGATTAAGAAAAATGAAACTTGAGATTTGGTTCCAAGACCTAAAGACAAAAATGTCATTGGTACCAAATGGGTCTTCATAAATAAGTTGAATGAAGATGGGAAAGTGATTTGAAACAAGGCCAAACTTGTATGCAAAGGATATGCTGAAGTTGATGGGGTTGATTTTGAGGAGAAATTTGATCTGGTAGCAAGCTTAGAAGCAATCATAATGTTTTTGGCATTATGTGTATTCAATAATTTCAAGGTATATCAAATGGATGCCAAATCCACATTTATGAATGGAGAGTTAGAAGAAGAAGTCTATATTGAACAACTAGAAAGATTTTAGTGTTTAGACAAACCAGATTTTGTTTGCAAACTAAAAAGGCTCTTTATGAACTCAAATAGGCTCCTAGAGTATGGTATTCCAGATTGGATAGATATCTTCAATAGTAAGGTTTCAGGAGAGGCAGTGTAGACACCAACTTGTACATAAAAAAAGAAGGTGATTAGTTACTGATTGTTGTTGTTTATGTTGATGACATCATATTTAGAGGTAATAATGATGTAATGTGCAAAGAGTTCTGAGATGCAATGCAAAAGAGTTTGAAATGTCAATGCTTAGTGAGTTATCTTTATTTCTTGGTTTACAGATCTCTCAATCAAATAAAGGTATATTAATTTCTCAAAACAAGTACATAAAAGAGACTTTGAGTAAGTTTAAGATGGAAGAATGCAAATATGTGAGTACACCTATGGTTACTAGGTGTAAATTGAGTAAGGATGATGAATCTAATCTGGAAAATTAGAATTTTTATAGGTCAATGATTGGTAGTTTGTTGCATGTAACCGCATCCAAACTAGACATAATTCAAGCAGTACGGATGCTAGCTAGATTTAACACAATGCCTAAGGAAACTCATGTCAAGGCAATAAAAATGATATTTAGATATCTGAAGGGTACAATGGATTTTGGGTTGTGGTATCCTAAGAGTGAAAACTTCATACTAGCTACATACATAGATGCAGATTGGGGTGGATGTATAGATGACTGAAAGAGTACGATTGGTGGATCTTTCTTTCTTGGTGGCAGTCCTATATCTTGGATGAGCAAGAAGCGGGATTCAATATCCTTATCCATAGTAGAGGAAAAATGCATTGCATTAGTTTCTTGTTGCACTCATCTTATGGATGAAGAAGAACCTGAAGGAGATGAAAATAGAGCTTGATGATCCCACTTCCATTATTTGTGACAATACTAGTGCTATAAATATTTTCGAGAATTTGATGATGCATTCGAGGATAAAACATATTACAATTAAGTATCATTTTTTGAGAGAGAAGGTTGCAAACAAAGAAGTGAAGTTGGAGTATATTGCAGACATTTTCACAAAACCTCTTTCTAAAGAGACTTTTGAGTATCTCCTATAGAAGTTGGGAGTGGTTTCTCCCTCCTCTTGATTCAAGAGAAATTACAAGGTGAGGTGGAGTGTTGACTCCCTACTGCAAGCAAGCTTGGTGGTCATGCAGAACAATATTATCAGAGGAGTAAGGAATTACAATTGCCATGTCCTTTACCATTGATGTCAAAGGGGGAGAAAGGAATTCAAAATTCTAAGTATCTCAAATGCTCAGGAACTTTATTTGTATCACATAGGGGGAGTTCCAAATAAGGTTGGTTTGTATTGATGTGCTAGTAGCATTTTGATACATTTTTTTGTTTGTCATAAATGAAAAGGGGGGAGATTGTTGAACATCTATTGTCATTGATGTAAAAGGTGTAATTTCATATATGTGTAATCTCAAATGTATTTTCCAAAGGGTCAGCAGATCGGTGAGAATTAAATGTAATTACTTATGTCATATCATGTGCTTGAAATCTAGAACTATTGTGACAAGTGGTGTGATTAGTTGTAGAATGTTAATGTTATCATTACTGAGAAAAAGGAAACTTATGAATATTTTTTGTAGTATGCTTGAAATATCATTGTGTATCTATTACATTTGTTGGAAGTATCCTAGAAGTGTTTGTGGTAGTGTTTTTTGGTTTGCTACTCATGCATTGTATCAAATTTTCATTGTGTTTAGCTCTGCATTCTACCATAGTTGAGTGTTATAGCTTGCGGTTTGGACCTAAAGTAAGGTTACTCATGATGTATTAGATTCTAGAGTTTCAAAGGTTGAGCTTCAATAGAAAGAAGATAGAAGTGAAAAAATATAATTTGTTTGTTGATTAACTTTGAATGATGTTTGTGTGTTTGCGCTAGTGAAGGGAAGCGTGTGCTAGCTAGAGGAAGCGTGTGAAGATAAAATAGGACCAGCTTAAGAATTTGGAAGGAAGCACATGATGTATTTGATTTATAACCAAGTCATCTACACATTTGATATCAATTTGAATTAAGGTTTGTCCTTAGTCGACATGGCTGATTGCGAATGGTGTTAAGAGGTTCTAGGCCAACATGAGATATTGTTAATATGTTGGAATGTATATATTGTAAATTGTGTGTGTCTCCAATTATATGTGATTGTGTGTGTGAGTAATTATGCATGAATGGATGTGTAAACTAATGTGTGAGCAGAAAGAAGTTAGGGATGTTGATAAAAAATGAGATATCATAAGAGAGAGTGTTCACCTATTGATTCAAGACAAGATTTATATTATTTATAGTGTTGATATGAGTTGGTGCTCAATAATTATGTTATAGGGGATTGGTGTATCTTGTGGGTCGGTGCCTACATTTGAGGATATTTTTGTCTCTCATTAAGGTTGTAACTCTTGTGGGTTGGTGCCTACAAAATCACTGTAAGTTCTATATTATTTTTGTGAGGTTGTATTTGAACAATAGCTCCAATAAGATCTTCTCACCATGGTTTTTCCTATCTAGGTTATTTGGTGTTATTTGTGTGAATGTGTGCATCTATGTTTCTTAGTTTTTAAGGAAATAAATACTTGTTTCTTTGATGTTTTTGGGTTCATGTTTGGAGAAGTTACTAATGGTAATTAATGTTGAATTAGATATTTTTGGCAAATATTGATTCACCCCTCTCTCAGTATATTGTATGCCCTTCAATAGGTCCCATCCATCATACAATATTCCCCATTCCTTAATCCTACTGTCTAAAACCACTTCTTCTCTATCCTATGACCCATCTAACTATTTTTTCACATGTGCATCTTCTTTCTTTTCTATATTTGTTTCAAATTTCAATATTTTTGTTCTTTTTTTTTTATTGGTCTTCACCCAAAATAGATCTAGACTCCCTATAAATTACATCTCTCAATAAAATAATTTTTAAGGTTAGAGGATTCCAAAGTTTATAACCTTTAATATTCTCACCATAACCAATGTAGAAGCATTTCTAAGATTTTTTATCAGTCACTTTTCCTAGGGCACATGAATAGAAGCCTCACAACCAAATATTCTTAAATATGAAATTGGAGAATTTTTACCTATCAACACTTCATAAATATTTTTATCAACAAGAAGATCAATTTTTCAAATAACCATCAAAACAAGATCTTGAAGCTAGATCGAAGTCATATTTCCCACCGATGAAGAACCATCGGCCAGACTCACACCGATCACACCCCATCGGCTAGACTTCAACCATCGGATGAAGATCTCAAAGCTAGGCCAAAGTCATACATCCCACTAATGAAGAACCATCGGTAGGACTCATGTCGATCATCACCCGTCGATCAGAGTACTACTATCGATTTGATATTTCCAGGTCTTATCGAGGACCAAAGTTAGCCCAATGGAGTACCATCGGCAAGACTCTTGACGATCATCACCTGTCAGTCAAACTCCTACCTTTGTCGAGAGATAGAGAACTTCCACTGATCATTTAGGTCATACCAATGGATCCTATCAAAAATATTGACCATTAGTCACACCGACATGATCATTTCGAACCTTCAGGACCAAGCTGCTTGTTGGCAAGATAGTTTAGATGTCTCACTAATTTTTCTATTTTCAGAAGTTTCTTGTAAATAAGTTTGAGGCACATTTTCCAAAAATCTCCCACTTGACGAAGATCTTACTGACACCTCCAAAGAATCTAGAAGCTACTAAGATTCATGGGCACCAAGGCCCATCAAACTAGCACACCACCTATACTTGTATGTGCTCACTAGTTTCGTCAATACATTTGCAACATTTTCCAGAGTATCCACTTTTTCTAAACAGACCTTTCCATCCTCCACCATATCTCATACAAAGTGATACTGCACATCAATATGTTTCATCCTCGCATGGAAAGTAGGAATTTTTGCCAGATAAATAGCACGTTGACTATCATAGTAAATTCTAATCTAACCTGCATCAAACCCAATGTTAGAACACAAACATTTTAACCAGATTGCCTCTTTACAGGAATGTGTAGCTACCATGTATTATACCTCTACAGTGGACAAAGCAACTACAACCTGTCGCTTGCTCATCCAACTAATTGCACCACCATTCACTATGAAAATATATCCATTGGTGTATCTTTTTTTTCCAATGTCCCCTACCCAATCAGAATCCACATACCCATGAATGTTGATAGATCTCTGTGATTTAGAAGAGTTGCCATGATAACACAAAACGTACTAAGATGCACCTTTCAAATATCTAAAAACTCTTTTCACAACATCCCAATGTGTCATTCCTGGATTTTCCATAAAATGACTAAGTACTCCCACTGCTTAAGCAATGTTTGGCCTTGTACAGACCATTGCATACATTAAACTACCAATTGCACTTGCATAAGGCACCCTAGTCATGTCCTCCATCTCAGTAGGATATTTTGGACAATCTTCAATAGATAGCTTTGTTCCCTGCAAAACTGGAACTAGTTGCTTGCAATCAGTCATACAAAATCTCTCCAAGAAACAATGTTAATATACTTACTCTGGTTGAGCCAAATTTTTCTACTCTTTTTGTCCCTAGTTATTTCCATCCCCATAATATGCCTTGCTACACCAAATCTTTCATTTTAAATTTTCCAAACAATTGAGATTTTAGATCAGAAATCATAAGCTTGCTATTCCCAATGAATAACATATCATCCACATATAGGGAAATAATTAAAATATGATCATTCTCAGCTTTTTAATACACACAATGATCAGATTTCAATCTTACAAATCCCACTGACAAAACAAATGTGTCAAACTTTTGGTACCACATTCTAGGAGATTGCAGAGATTTTTTCAATTTGCAAACTAGATTTTCTTTATCTTTTTTCACAAAGTGCTCTGGCTAGGACATATAAATTTCTTCTTCAAGATAACCATGAAGAATTTTTTTCTTCACATCCATCTGCTCAATCTCCCAATCATATGCTCCTGCAAGTGACAAAATAAATTTGATAGATGTTAACTTTGCTACTAGAGAAAAAATTTCCCCATAATCAATTCCCTCTACCTGAGAATAACCCTTCGCAACCAACCTCGCTTTATACTTTTCAACACAGCCATCTAGACCAATTTTATTTTTAAATACCCATTTGCATCCTACATTTTTTCTACCTTCAGGCAATGGAACCAAATCCCAGGTATCATTTTTCCTTAATGATGTCATTTCTTCATTCATGGCTTCCAACCAAGAATCTAAATCAGACATTTTAGTTGTCTCTTTTACAGTCTTAGGCTCATCAGTTTTAGTAATCAAATCATAGGCACAACTATAATCCAACATAGAGAATCCATACCTATCAGGTTGCTTCTTCTCATGTGTAGACCTCCTCATAGGTTGAGGCTAATGTTGCGGTTCTTCTTCTTGTTTAGAACTCTCAGAGCTACTCGAACTCTCCTCAATTTCAAGTACACTATCAATGTGTTGTTCCTCTTTTTTTGGAGTTAAAGGTATTTTGACAACATCATTTTTTCCTCTTGTTCTTTCATCTTTGACTGCAGATCCAACGTAGAAGGTTTCAGCTCATAAAAGATTACACTTTTGTTATACAATATCTTCTCAATCACTGGATTCCAAATCTTGTATCCTTTCACACCAATGTCATAGCCAATGAAGATACTCTTAACACATTTTTTCTCAATATAGATCTCTTCTCATCCAGCACATAAACATATGCTTTGCAGTCAAAGACACAAATATGTCTTAGAGAGGGCTTCTTACCAGACCAAGTTTCCATAGGTTTTTTTTCAACATGCGTTGATGAAGGAGACCAATTCAACAAGTAACATGTTGTAGCCACAGCCTCAACCTAGAACTTCTACTCTAGACTAGCATTTCTCAACATACTTCTTGCCTTCTCCATCAACGTCTTGTTCAACCTTTCAGAAGATCCATTTTGATGCGGAGTGTAAGGTGTAGTTTTATGCCTTTTAATCCCATGGTCCTTGCAATACCTTTTGAACTCATCAGAACAAAACTCATCACCATTGTCAGTCCTTGAACACTTTATTTTTCTTCCAATATGGTTTTCCACAAGGTTTTTAAATTCCTTAAAATGACTAAACACTTCTAATTTACTTTTTTTTAAATACACACATGCCCTTCTCGAATAATCATCAATAAAAGAAACATAATATTTAGATTTTGATAATGAAGGAACATTCACTAGACCACACACATCAGAATGAATGTAATCAAGTATACCAGAAGATTTATGAGGATTTTAATAAAATGAAACATGATGATGTTTTCCATATATACAATGTTCACAAAATTCAAATTCCAGGTTACAATCATCAAACCCCTCAACCTGGTTTTTATTTTTCAAGGCTTTCAAACCTTTTTCACCAATGTGATCGAGCCTTTGATGCCAGAGCAGAGTCTTCTTTCTTGGAAGTTTAACTTCCAAATATTTTTCCCCAATAGGAACATTTTCTTTCTTCTCTTTATGAACAGCCTTTTGTGACTTTGCAGAGACACTATTACATTGAACTGCCATTGCATCTAGCTTGTATAGAGTACCAATTCGAGCACCCCTAGCCAGCACCATCAAGCCTCTAGTCACTTTTTATCCATTTCCTAAGAACGAGACTTGCACTCCAACATCATTCATCTTCCTTACAAAAAGTAAATTCTGAGCTAGACCTAGTATATGCATTACACCATCAATTCCCTTAATCCTTCCATCAGGAAACTAAATTTTGACTCTTCCACGGCCAAAAATTTCCAAAGATGAATCACTTTCCAAATACACCTTTCCACCATCATATTCTTCATAGTTTGTGAACCAGACTCTATGAGATGTCATGTGGAAAGATGCTCTAGAATCAATCAGCCAGACATCATCTGATGCTCGAGTTTCCAAGGCTGCAATGAAGGCATCTGCATCACTCTAAGAAGAATCATCATCAAAAGAGTTCTTCTTCTTCTTTTCCTCCTCTTTGCAATACTTTTGGACATGACCAGGCAGCCCACAATTCCAACACTTCACCTTGGACTTCTTGCCAAGAGACTTTGATCTCCCTTCTGATTTTGATTTGGACCTCTTGTCCTTCTTCTAGCCTTTTTCTTTCAATCTACCTCGAACAAAAAGAGCCTACTTCACCATCTCTAAAGATTTCCTTCTCATATCTTCTGATAACAAAGAAGCAACCACATATTCCATCTTGAAAGTGTTTTTCGTGCTCCCAATCACCATCACCAAGTGATCCCAAGAATCTGGCAAAGAACATAACAATAGCATACAACGATATTCATCATCAATCTTAACACCCACAGATGCTAACTGAGCAATCAACATGTTAAAAGCATTCAATTGATCAACAATAGATGCTCCTTCCTACACTTTCAAAGAGTACGACTTCTTCCTTAAGAATAGCTTATTCACCAAGGACTTGCCCTGATAAATATCTCTCAGTCTTTTCCATAAAGAAGATGCAGTCTTCTCTTCATGAACATTTAGAATAACAGAGTCTGCCAAACAGAGCCTTATCAGCCCCTTTGATTTTCAATCTAACAATTCCCATTCTTCTTGCTTCATAGCCTATGGTTTCATTCCAGACACAGCAACCCACAGATCATGATCAACCAACAAATCTTCCATTTTGAGTTTCCATAACTCACAATTGTTGCCATTGAATTTCAATATTTCAATATTTCCTGGTATACTTGCCATTGCCATCTCAATCTATAATTTGACAATTACTAGACTTATACAAAACTCCCACTAAACAGAATTGACACAAAAAAACCCAACCTACCTACAAGGATAACACAACTAGCCAAGCTCTGATACCACTTTTTAGGAAAATTTTAGGTACGAACAAACTCTCCTAATGTCAAAACTTGAAGAAGAATGCAAATATGTCTTTAAATTTTACAATTATAGTCCATTAAGATGCACATGAAAGGAATAAAATAATAGAGAAATAAACACATACACAATTGGACACCTAATTTACATGGAAAAACCCTTACGAGAGAAAAACCCACCACACCAAAGAAACATCACTTGTATTACAGTAATTGAATTACATACAAGTTATAGACTCTCCTTTCAGATGTCAATTTTACTGTAGTAACATTTCCCTGATCAATCTTGTACAAAACAACACTGTTACAATGCTCTCCAAAATCATACAATGAAATTCACACACTTTGTTATGTCTTACTTTTCCAATGCTCATAAAGCATACAGTTCAAAATAATAACAATTTGAACCCATGATCAGTTGCACACTCTACAATTTATCCCACAGTCATGTTTGATTTGTTCTTTTAACCAACATTTTGGTTCATCTTCCACTTCAACTACATCATGTATCAGTGAGACACCAGACTGTGTCCCATCGATGTCAAAACCATCCATTTGACAATCGCACATTGCAGTCTCCAAATGGTCCATTGCTTAGACATTGGTGACATCTCCCTGACCAAAGACCATCGGGCTGAGTACACACCTCGGTGGAAGTTTCCAAAACGTCATCTGGCAGTTCATGTTCTATCGATGAAGTTCCTGCTTGTTCATCTCATCGGCAAGACTCACTCCGATCATATTCCTCGGCCAGACATTAACTATCAGAAGAGAATCTTGAAGCTAGACCGGAGTCATTTTTCCCACCAATGAAGAACCATCAGCCAAACTCACGTCAATCACACCCCATCGGTCAGACTTCAACCATCGGATGAAGATCTTAAAGCTAGGTCGAAGTCATACATCCCACCGATGAAGAAGCATCAATAGGACTCATTTTGATCATCACCCCTCAGTCTGACTACTACTATCAGTCTGACCTTTCCAATTCTTACTGAGGACCAAAGTTAGCTCGACGGAGTACCATCAGCAAGACTCTCACCGATTATCACCTATCGGTCAAACTCCTACCTTCGCCAAGAGATAGAGAACTTTTTCCAACCGTTCAGGTCATACCAATGGATCTCGTTGGCAAGACTGACCATTAGTCACACTGACATGATCATTTTGAACCTTCAAGACCAAGTTGCTTGTCAGCAAGACAATCTAGATGTCTCACTGATTTTCTCTTTCAGGAGTTTCATGTCAATAAGTTTGAGGCACATTTTCTAATAGCGAATATATTTTTACAAGAGAATTTCCAGCCAAAATGAACCTTTCCATTGAGCTTAGATGGCCCAAAAATCCCTATTTTTATATAAAATTTGTCTATTTTAGATAAATTTGACTTTCGGAAAAAAAAATTATATTGCTAGGAGGGTCGTCACTACAAGATAAATTCAACCATTTCTTAAAAAATCATAACTTTTTGCCACAGTGTCCATTTTTTGCAAACAAGATATCGTCAAAAATTTGAAGACAAGTACTTTCCATCCATAGAGGTATTGAAAATTATTTCCCATTTTCTACCTGATATTACAAGTTGAATTTGTTACATTTTTTCTTCAACATGCCATAACTTTTGCCCCCAAAGCTCCATTTTTTGGAAACAAATAGGAGTTGAAAAGGTATTGAAGAGCACTACATAGCTATAGGAATAATTTTTCCAAATTTTATATCAGATTAATTTTGTTTCAAAAGTTGAATTTATAGCCATTGTGGGCCTATTGGCCATTGTATCTTGGAAAAGGCTTTGTAAACTAGGTATACTAGGCCCATGATCCTATATTATCCATCTTTTCTACCTCATCCTTGGATAGAACCACTAGATTTATTACCTTCCATTGCTCACACTAGATAGGAGTGACCAAATGTTTGATGAAGGTTATGAGTTCTGCAACTGAAGACCTTAACTCAACCTTAGTGGCCTCATCCTTATTCATTCTATGGAAAATATTGGTCATTGATCCCTATAGTTCATCAATCTCCTGAGCTCTATTAGTGGGACTAAGTTTAATAGTATAAATATTAAATTCTTTGAGTAAAATATTCCTACTACCCTTATCTACCATGGGGGTAGCCACTTGCAAAATTATTGAGCCTGATGCATCCCTAGTCATGTGAGACCTTATTTTGGCCTTCTTCTTTTCCCTTGGATTTTCTATTTTGCCTAAATATTTCATCCAAGATTAGCTCAAGCACCCCAATGATATGCTTCTTATGTTTGATCTGCTCTTTCAGCCATGGTGGGCTTGTATTCTTATCACCTTTGTATTATGCCTAAAGCGGAGGAGAAGCTTCCTTCTGAATATCCTCTACATTCACCTTTGTCCCCTACACACTTTTTCACTCTATTTCAAGTTAAGGACCAGGTGCATCCTCTAATTGCTCCTTTTATTGGGGAGAAATTGGCACTTCTTTTGAGGTTAGGCCTACCATACTTTCCTCTTTTATTAAGAGGGGTAAACGCTTTTGACCTAGAGCTATGAACCGATGAGGTAACAAACGGGGAACCTCGTCCCCAATATAAATTCTCAAAAATTACACCCCAATGGGGTTTGAACCTTGATGGAAATAATAACTTAACCAGCACACCATGGCACTATTTCCATCCATACTTTCCTCTTATTACCTCTATAGATTCTCAAATATTTTATCAATGTTTTCCATAGTTGGAGGCTCAAGAGTTTCTTTTGAAGTAGCAAGACTATCCTCTACTAGTTGATTCAATAGAGACCTGTTGAATTTGGATAGAAAAGTGGCAGCTATCTCCTTAGGCATGTGAGAAAGGTGGGCTATAAAGGTTTAAGGAAGGTCAAGAGAAGCAAGAGGCAGAGAAATGGATGGGATGGTAGAAGGTATGGTAAACATGATAAATTAAGGAGATGGAATGGATGAAGGAGAAGCATGAATAGTAGGAGAAGGATATGGGGAAGAATCGATGGTGTTGAGAGCAATAAAGGGAGTGATAATGGAAGTGGTGATATCCACAAAGATATCAATGGGAGGAGGTGAAGTGGAAATGGTAAGATGTAAGGTGGAAGTAGGAGGAGATTTTTAAATGGAAGGAGTTGGAGATGAAGGAGAATCCTTCTAACCCTCAGTAGTTTTTTCAACTAAGGTTTTCCTTACCCTTCTAGTTCTTTTATCTTGTGTCTTACCATCTTTTGTTGGCTCAACCTTTTTTCTGTGGACCCTAGGCTTTATGGTGGGTTTCCTTTCATCTTCTTTAGTCTTCTTTGACTTCCCTTTGGCTCTAGAGGATGTCCCTAATTCCTCTCTTGTGGAATCTTTACCTTATCCAACCTCCCCTTCATCAAAGGAATCTTGTTCCTCTTGTATCTCTTGAAATGTTAGCTCCACCCTTTGGTCCATGGGAGCAAAGGTTTGTGCATCTACCCATCTTTTGGTGCATCTCAAGACTGGTCATGTTACAATATTGAGGTTTTTAACCTCTTCCTCAACCCAATCAGGAAGTGGAATGGGCTTATCTACTACTTCAATTTATTCCTATTCTTGGAGAACCTTGCCATCCTCTTGAATTTGATCAAGAATAATAATAAAATAATGGAATTGGTGTATTTAACTACAAATTTGGGTTAAGTTCTCTTCCTGACTTCTAGGTCATTATGGAAATTGGCCCAAAATTCTTTAATATCTAATTTGTGTCTATATTATTATCCTACTAATTTCTTCATTTTTTCATATGGGTCAAATGGCATTTTGAGGCTATGGAAGTTGAAGTTGTAGGATTGTATCTCCACATCTAAACCTTTAGCTAATTGAGTTGAAGAAAAATCATATAATCCTATTCCAATGGCCAAAACATTAGGTACTCTTGCCCTATGCTTTTCTTTCAAATTATTTGTAGCATAGAGTTTCCTAGTCATCTCCAAATGTAAAATCTTATCATTGGGGTACTTAGGCAATCTATATGGTTCTCTTGAAAAACCTTCCATTCTAAAGTAGGTAAACTTAGGAAACTAGATGAACCAATATCCAAACCTTTTTATCATCTCCATTACAAAGGAGGAGACTATTCTTTTCAAATCTCCCTACAAGGTTCTTACTATAAACATAATGAATGCATCATTTACCCTCTTATAATGGTTCATTGTATTCTAGATTTGTAATTGAGGGTAGAAATCATTGACCTTATATTGATTAGGACCAAGACCAACTAGGCCCAAGCATATTAAACCTTTATATCTGAAGTTCCTAGAAAGGATGTATACAACATAGGAAGTCATATAAAACATCCTAGTCATCTTCACTATGGAGAACTATTGGTGAAGATTGTCACTAATGATTTGTGTTCAGAGAAATTTCTTGGTTCCCCTTAGGATCTCGTCCACACAATAGAACATCTAGCTTTCAAAGGTGGAGTTCGAACTGATTCTCATTACCCTACTTAGTAGAGTTACTATCCCATTGATTTTAGTGATGAAATCACTCTTATATAAATCCTTGGGAAATTTTAGGGCAGAAGACTTAGGATGCCTCATCCATAAATCATTGACAATCTTCACACATTGTTTTGATCCCTTTTCAAACAACCCTGTAGATTCTCTTTGGTAGTTAAGGACATGGTTGAGAACATGGGAATGGCAAAGGTCTCTATGATGGAAGTATAGGAAATATTTTCCAATACTCTCCCATTTGCTACAATAATTTTCTTGGATTTCTTATGATAGTGCTCTATGCATTCTATTATCAAATATGGACATTATATTGAAGTAGGGAAGTTAGCATCTTGGGCAATCCCACTTTGTACTATTTTCCTTGCAATGTCGATTGGGTTGACTCCAAAGATTCTCTCTCTAAACTCCTCAACATCAACTTGTCCAAGATTGTTTTCTCCAATCATCCCCCAATCCGAAGTGATCTTATTCTTCGATTACATTCCTTTGAACTCAAACTTCATTTGTGTGGTCCTATCCATTTAAATATGCAAGCAAACCTTTAATAAATACTTTGGCATCTTTACTATCCTTGAGGAATTATTTAATGGATGCTTAAATTATCATAAAATTTATTAAAATCATGCATGAATATCATTTAATACCCTTAGAAGTGATGACAATAATTGTCTTGTAAAAATCATCAATTTTAACACATACCACTCTATTGCAAAAAATTAGGAAGGAGAAAACTTACAAAAAAACCTTAGGTGTACAACCTTTGTGGAAAAATGACTCACTCCTATTCTTGCAAAAACTTCACACTCTCAACCTTGAGTATCTAATTACCACACTTACAGTAGAAAATATAGCAAAAACAACTCTATGGAAAAACTTATGGAGAAATGACTTGAACACAACTTTTTTTTAAAACTCATGAAGAGAAAATTATGCACAAAAACCTGAGAAACACAGATAAGGTCACCTAGGCCCTCAAACTTCACAAAACCTAGCTTGGCAGAAAAATTTCTTAGACCTGACCTTGTGGAAAATGCTCGTATCCCCAACCTTAATGACTAGCAATCAAACTCATAGAGAAAATATATAGGAAAAACCTTGCAAAAAACCTAAAGGATCGAGATAAGGTCGTACACCCCTCAAAACTTTGCAATCAAGCAAAAATATTAACATTCACTTTTTGCAGAAAGATGGCCATGGGTCAAACAACTATTGAAATTCTAAAAGATCCATATTTTTGGGGAAAATGAAATATTAGGAATAATGCAAAAAATCATGAGGAAGTAGATAAGGTCAAATGACCACTAATTTCATGCAACGCCCAAATTCTGCAAAAAAAATATACTTCCTAGCTTGCAAGAAACTAACGACTTAATCTTAGGGGAATGATATGGTGTTTTGTGTAAAATTAAACTCCACGGTTTAAAGGTAAAGACCTAATATACCATGCAGGGGAAATGAACCTTGAAAGCTTAATGAAATGCAAAGGTAACCCATTGCAAGGAGATGACCCGATGGATCTTCATAAAACCAACCACGATGCAAATTACCTAATGATGTGCAATCTAACCAAACTTAGATTTTGCTAAACATTCTTCCTCATATTTTCAAATTGCAAACTAGGGCATAAAGTTGAGACCTATGGCATGAAGGTTTCCTACTTCCAAATTATGAAATTCTAGATTGATATAATAAAACACCATAAGCCCCAATTTATACTGCTTTGAATAAAATTCCAAAGGGAGCCAACATGTTTAACAAAATTTATAAGGAAACCAATATTAAATTTTAATTCAATTAACCTTGAATTCACCAACTTAACTAACCAACCAAGCAAACATGTTCAAATAAAAATGGGAATGACGAAAACCCGCAAGTACAATGTAATTTGATGGTAAACAATTAGGAAGCTTTATAGATCACAACAATGGAAGATTCTAGGTCATTAATGAGCTCCACTACATCAATTTAGCTCTAATTTTCAAAATGATTCAAAAATCAAGCTCAAAAGATTATATACCCTTGACTGCCAACCCTCACTAATGCTTTGCAATACAAGGTGGCAAGCACTATTTTTTGGAAACCCGATACGTGCTAAACCTTGCAAAAAAAACATACCCTCTCGACCTTGTGGAAAAATCACACCCTCTCAGCATTGCAAAAAAAAAGAGGGTTCCTCAACCTTGCGGAGAAATAGGGGTCATCTGACCAAGCCTCAAATCTCCATAAACTTCCCAAAACTTGAACTCAGAAGGAAAATTGAGATCAAAACCAAAACAAGAAAACACAAAAATGGAAACTAACCTACAACATGCCAACCTGAAACCTAAAAAAATAAAAAATAAAAGAGGGGGTCCTCATTTTAATGTGGCATGTGTATGAGGCACAACACACCTCAACCTCATACCTAAGGTTTTGACCAATCTGTATGAAACAAGAAAACTTTTCCTTTGTTTCAAATAAGATAAAGTATGCAGAAAATATTAAATGCACACTCTTATCTCTCTATTTGGTAGGGTGCACACACTCTTATCTCATTAATAGTCGTTTCCTTGTACCATAGATCAATGGCTCAAAATAATTTTCTTCAAATCAACAATCCAAGCTTCAACAAGAAATGAAAGTTGCACTCTTCTCATTATTTAACCTAGTCACTAATACATGGCTCAAACCTAAAGAATCCACCCCACCATAACCTTTCATGAGTATTACATTGAGGCGCACTAGATCATGAATAGATCTAATTATTGGGGTTTTCATGTTTGAAATCATTAGTCACATGGCATCAATGGGCTTTAAAGGTTCTCTCCACTCATCTTATGAGTTTGGGCTTATGTCGCCAAAAAGTGTAGTCTTTGGCACTTTTTCACTCATTAGGGCCTTTTCCCTTGGATTTTGGCCTTATTTTACCTTGATTCAGTCTTGTAAGCTTGAAATTCAACAACAATCTAACGGTGTTTTAATAAGGTATTGTGAAGTGTTGTAACACATCTTCCCACTTTTTTAAGACCCTTTCAATACAATTCACCTAAACAACACCCTTTTACCCCTTTCCAAGCCTTGTGCCAAGGTGTTGTAAAGTGTTGTAAGGAATTTTCACATCTTCCTAGGCTTATCACCACTAATTAACCATTTCTCTATGTTAATTTGTCCCCTTAATGTAATTTTAGTCCTGACTTAAGTGTGTTTCGGGAGGCAAAGCTGATAAACTTTATTTAACATCATTTTATTCCTGACCACCACTTGAAATTGTCCAAGTGGACTAGGTCACCACCTTGGGCGACCTAGTCCCTTTTGGCATAAATTTAAAAATTAAAACATAAATCTTGGAATTTGCCCCAAAAACCTTAAGGTCGGCCTATCATGTGTCATTTTCAGGGAAATTAGGGTTTAGCATGTATAAGTAAGGGTTTTCATCCTCATTTTGATCTCTTCTTAGCTCATTTTTCTCTCTTCTTCTCTCCTAAGATCATTTTTTTCACCTTCACTCAATCTTCACAAGTACTCTTGCACTCAAGCTTCCTAGGCAAGCAATCAAGAACAAGGCATCTCAAGCAATCTCCATTGGAGTTGGTTCTTGCATGTTGCAAACATCTTCAACAAAAGATTTGGTATGTGTTTTTATTTGATTTGTCATTCAATCCTCCTTTCCTTTCCTTGTTTTTCATTTGGATTTGATTATCATCAAAGGGGTTTGAGTAAGGAAAACCCCTAATCTCTAACCCTAACCCTAACCCTTGTCTCCTCTTTGCATGTGATTTGCAAGATTTTATATGCAGGTTTGTCAAGAAGAAAGGTGTTAGAAAGGTGTCCTCAACCCATCAAGATCACTCAAGTCAACAAAGGCCTAGTTGAAGCTTGGAGACCTATTTCAGTCTATTTTCTGTAGAATTTGAACCAAACACTTGTTGGGATCTGGAGTGCAAACCGAAGGCTCCAATATCCACTTTCAAATTCTCAAAAACCCAAAAGAGGACTAGGTCACCCATAATGGCAACCTAGTCCCTCTGAGCTTGTTTTTCAGGGATTTTCACATTTTTGTATACCCTTTTGACAAAAACCCACTTTGGCAAAGTTTCTCAAAAGAAGGACTATGTCGCCCAGCTTGGCGTAAATGTCCCTTTGCACATTTCAGGTTGATTCTAGAACCTTTCAGGGCTCCTCGTCTGCAACATCTCATTTCCAGGTGCACAAGTCCTAAACTTTCTGTTTACTTTTTGTATTACATACATTTAGGTCATTTTAGAATAGTTTGCATTAGTTTACATTTACTTTATTTACATTTCATACATTAGATTACAATCATTTCATTTTTAGTTTTCAACCACACAACACATACATATTGCAACCATATTCAACCCCTTCCTTTGAATGAAATCACCAAAAGACCATATCACTGGGTGAAAGAGAGTCATTCCTAAACCAAGGGCTCCTAGGTGAAAAACCCTAGGAGCCTAGTAAAGGGAATCCTCTTTCCCTATTTGTATATGTTTTTGGTGGTTTAGGGCTAATAATTACCAACTAGGTCACCTTCATACTTTTGAAGTTGGGAAAAATCAACTCCATAGCTCCCAAGGGTCACCTACAATCAAACACCTATCACAGAAAGAGAGAATGGCAAAGCTATGGAGGCCAAGAGCTATTGATCCAAAAAAGCATGAATCATTATGAATGTGCATCTTAATGATTATAAATAGAGAATCCTTATTAAAGGATAATAAACCTAGAAACCCTAGGTGAGGATAAAACAAGGTCATGACATGACATAAAAAGAACATGACTTAAGTAAGCTTAAGTATTTAGAGGAAAAGGAACCTTAATTAGATAAATTTGGAAAAATCAACTCCACAGCTCCCAAGGATCACCTACAATCAAAAACCTATCATAGAAAGAGAGAATAGCAAAGTTATGGAGGTCAAGAGCTATTGATCCAAAAAATCATGAATCATTATGAATGTGCATCTTAATGATTAGACAATAGAGAATCCTTATAAAAGGATAATAAACCTAGAAACCCTACGTGAGGATAAAACAAGATCATGACATGGGTCCTCATCCTATGACATGAGACATAAAAATAACATGACCTAAGTAAGCTTAAGCAATTAGAGGAAAATGAACCTAATAATTAAATAATTAATTAATTAGGAAATACCTTTTACTCTAACACCCCCCTTAAATGAAACTGAGGGAGAAGATCAAACCCCTAAAGATGAATGCATGATGAGTCCCAAAAAAAATAGAGAAATACAAGGGAAGGACTAAAGAAGCCTCCAAACAAGAATAGTCCCAAAAGATAGCAACAAAGGATGAACATGAGGAGCACCACTAAAGCATGAAGAAGTTGTAAACCCTATCAAAGAATGACTACTATAGTGTTGAAATAAGAACCTCCTCTTAAACAAATGTTTATCAAGATCAAGAACAAAAGAATTTGCATGAGTGCCCCCAATGATACTACTCGAATCAGATGGAAAACAAAGGAAAAACATTTGGAACTCGAAGATATAGATGGCACAGATACCAAAAGTCTGAAGAACACTGATCAAGTGAAAATGGAAGGTCACCTCCAAAAATAGGAATGTAAGAGTGTCCATATAGTAAATGCTCCATCTCACTGAAATGCATGGGTAACTAGCTACTGATGTGTGTTGCATCTATCTAGTACATAGAAACAAATATTGTATACGTAGTTCACTCCAACACGAAACCAAGGAAGAATTAGCACCAATAGTATGATACCCCCCCATAATGCAAAGAAGGTAGGGACATGACAAGTCCACTGAAACTAAATACCAAAATATAGTGCATGAAGAAGAATCAAGTACATTTGAACATGAAAATATGAAAATACCAACAACTAAAGAAAGGGTGTGCAAACAAAAGGAATGCACACATGAGGCAAGAATCATTGTGATTTATTGTTGTCATGGAAGGAATACTCACTTGAAAAAGGTGTGATGAAAAAACAAAAACTAAACATCAACCCCCCCATGTCACTTTATATCATAGTGAGAGTATAATAAGGCACAAGATGATGTGCAAGATCCCAATAATACATGTGCAATACAAAGGCACTTTATCTCGATGCATTTACATAAGATAAATTCTTACAATGAAAGCTTGCAATGTCCAAAACAAGGACACATGTTGAAAATACAATTCACTGACAAAAAAAGAGGGAAATTGTAGCACCATGACAAAGTACACAAAAAATAATACATTATCAAAAAAATGGCACCCAAAAAGGAGTTTGGATGCAAAAGATATGGCATGTCAAAGTCTCTAAAATGAGAACTACAAAGCAACAGCACTTGAAAAAATTGATATCTGAAAAAAACCATAAGCCAAAATTGAAAACCACATACACCACTACAAAGAGCACAAAATTCTATCCCATTTCAAAAAAATGCATTGGAAAAGACCACTGTATGGTCGAAATATGACCTCTGGAAGATGGGGTGAAAAATTAAGAAGTCTAATGGAGAGGGGTTGGACTGGGTTAAAAAACATCTCTTCCAAATTTAGCAAAAAGCCTCCAAATGTAGAATTCCACTAACTTTAGAACTACCAAGAAAAAAGAATCCTCTAGTGCAGGTACAATGTGCATTTATTGCAAATAATATATTGTTTATTTTTTAATTTTAAAGAAGAAAATAGGAAAAAAACTTATATATATATATTTTAAAATAAAAATATATTAAAAAATTTGGTTTAAAAATTATATTAAAAAAATTATGATAGAGGGGCGACGAGGGGCAGAGCGCACCCGTGCCCACCCTTGGGCGAGGCCCGAGGGGGTACTCCACCTTGCCACAGAGTGGTAGGGGGCAATACCCCCACAGTTTCCCTTTGCAAATGGGTGGAGCCTAAGGGCCGCTGCTTTACCACATGGTGGCAAGCGGTAGTACCCTTAGGGTACCCCCACAAAATAAAACAAAATTAATATAATTTTTCAATAAAAAACCTTGCTACCTACCCTAAAAAGGGTTTTTAATAATTTTTTTAATTTAAATTTTGTTTAACTTTAGCAAGTAAAAACAAAATTCAAAAATACCTCGAACAGTGTGTTGGGGAGGTTGTACCACCTCTCTCGAAAAAAAATTTCCTCAGCTTTTCCCAACACCAAAATAGGTTGAATTTTATAGAAAAATTAGTCAAATTGGCCTCCTAAATGCAATCGTGAGGTTCTTTTCAACTCAAAATGCCTTGAAATTGCAGCTACCCTCCGGATCTAGAAAAAAAGCAACTGCCTCAAACCCTTGCAAATCTGAATTTTAGAGTTCAAATCGAGCCAAATAAAAGGCAAAATTGGCTTTCCCAACAGATTTGAATCTAATGGGAGATGTTTTTCTCCAGGATACATTAAAAGATAGCTAAGGCACAAATTCTCTCAAAAATAGGAGAGGGGATTATAGGTTTGGAGATCTGGTACCATGTTGAAGTTGGAAAAAATCAACTCCACAGCTCCCAAGGATAACCCATAATCAACCACCTATCATAGAAAGAGAGAATAGAAAAGCTATGGAGGCCAAGAGCTATCAATCCAAAAAAATTGAATCATTATGAATGTGCATCTTAATGATTATACTTGATATAGAATCCTTATAAAAGGATAATAAACCTAGAAACCCTAGGTGAGGATAAAAAAAGATCATGACATGTGTCCTCATCCTATGACATGAGACATAAAAGGAACATGACCTAAGTAAGCTTAAGTAATCATAGGAAAGGGAACCTAATAAGTAAAAAAAAAATTATTTAGGAAATACCTTTTACTCTAACACATACCTTAGCACTTAATAGAGCCACGTAAGGACAACAAAGACAAGAAGAAGGGGTCTACAAAGGTGCCATGGCTACATTGTGGTCCCTTAAGTATCGTTAAGTGATTGGAAATTGGGGGAGGATTTCAATGTATAAATTAAATAGCTACAAGAAATAAAGGAGGCTAGTAGAGGGTAGCTTATAGCTAAGTATGACTCGTGAGAATATTCTTGGAAATAGATAAAGGGAATAAAAATATTAGCAATTCTAACAAAAGTAAAAGAATAATAAACAACAATAATCCACAAAACTTTAGTGGCATGCAAAATAATTAGAGTCAGAAGAAGTAAAAATAGGTTTTTGGCAAATTTTTGGTATGATGAAGAGTGCAAGGAAACAAGAAAATAATTAAAATCGCATAAAGAAAAAAAAAAGAGCAAAAATGTATGAAAAACTTGTGAAATCTAAAAAAGAAGAATACATGAAAGTAAGAAGGAAGGAGCTAATTTCTCAAAGGGGAGCATAATCCCAAAGATTTTTGGAGGGAATTGCAACTATCTAGAGAAAAGGCTGAGAATGACATTACAGATGTCCAATATGACTCGTGAGAATATTCTTGGAAATAGATAAAGGGAATAAAAATATTAGCAATTCTAACAAAATTAAAAGAATAATAAACAACAATAATCCACAAAACTTTAGTGGCATGCAAAATAATTAGAGTCAGAAGAAGTAAAAATAGGTTTTTGGAAAATTTTTGGTATGATGAAGAGTGCAAGGAAACAAGAAAATATTTAAAATTGCATAAAGAAAAAAAAAAGAGAAAAAATGTATGAAAAACTTGTGAAATCTAAAAAAGAAGAGTACATGAAAGTAAGAAGGAAGGAGCTAATTTCTCAAAGGGGGCATAATCCCAAAGATTTTTGGAGGGAATTGCAACTATCTAGAGAAAAGGCTGAGAATGACATTACAGATGTCCAATGACTAGATTATGTAAAAGTGTTGTATGAAATAAACTAAAATAACCCAGTATTTAACTATAGGGCCAAACTATTCACCACAAAGGACAGAAAGGAAATAATTAGAAATTTGATAGCAAGAAAATCCTAGGAAATAGATGGGTTACAAGTTGAATTCTTATAGTGGGGCTTAGAAGATCTCACATCGCACATCAAAAGAATATTTGACAAGGTCATTTAAGATGGTTTCCCATCAAATTCAACAACCAATGTCATCATCCCTTTCCTCTAATGATTAATCCCCTTTTTGGAATACCCTTAGGAAGTATGTTGGAGCATAAGATTAGCCTTTAGGGGGAAAAAAGGAGGGTGAAAAGGTGGAAAGACAAGTAGATTTCAAGCCAAGGAACTCTACAACTGGCCATTACATCAGTCTGAAGCATTTGATTGAAAAGGTTTGGAAAAACAAAAAGAATAGGTTTTATATTATTCTATTGATATTAAAAATCCATTTGGCATGGTGCCTAGAAGAAAACTTTGGGGCAGAATAGAAGAGTTGGGAATACCAAAAAAATATAAGATAGCTATCCAAGGACTTTATGTTGAAGCTCAAACCAAAACCAAAACAAAGGATAGCCTATCAAAAAAATTAAGAATGACATTATATTCAAACAAGCGTGTTTTCTTTGCCCCATTTTTTTTGGGCTATACATAGACAAGTTAGAGGAGTGGGTAGACAAGTCATGTGGTGGTGGTGGAGTGCATCTAGCCACAATTTTAATAAAGTTAATGCTCTATGAAGATGACCTCATTGTAAAGGAAAAAATGTCACAATATCTGCAAGAAAACATGAGCGCCCTAGAAATTTTATGTCAAGAGGTGGAGATGCAAGTGAATGTTGGAAAAACCAAGGTCGTGATCTTTACCTTCAAAAGAATAAAAAAATGAGTTTAAAGGAAGTCCCTTGCAAGTGCTAAATGAATACAAATACTTGGGCCTTGATTTTCATAGCAACCTCAATTGGAAGAATTTTAGAATAAAAAAGATTCAAAAGGAATAGAAAGATTTATACATCAAATCAACTGGGCTGTGATATTAGAGAATAAGAAATATATTATTTGGGTTTCTTGTTACATTGATGGTGTTGTATGGTTGTGAAGCTTAGGGGAGCATCACATCAAAATTGAAACGAGGGAAAATTGAAATACCACAAAATATATTTAATCACATATAGTTTCAAAATAAAATCCATAGTCCCATTTGAGATCATCTTGGTTGAGGCTAGAATCTTTCCAATTGAAGCAATTCCAATGATTTCACTGTTATTTTATTTGAAGAGAGTAGAGAACATGGAAGGGCATCGTTGGCCCAAAATAATAGTAGAGAAAAAGTTAAACAAAAGGAATAATGTGTGGATGAAACCAAATAACAAGCGGATGAAACCAAATAACAAGCGGATATATAAATGGGGAACTAACATGCAAAAGTGCATTGGCATAAATATAAAAATTAAAATGTATGTGAAAGAGAAAGTAAAAGCCATTATGTGGACAAAAAAACTTGGGTGAAAAGGGAATATTATGTTAAGAAATTCAATCCCACATGCAATCATGAGAAAAAACACTATATAAAGGTGAATATAAAATGAAAAGTTAAAATTCTTATAGCCCAGCAAAGAACTAACTCACACCATCTTAGGTGCAAAATGGGGAGCTAGAAAATACCCAAAGAGGCATGGGTTGATAGAGTTTTCCATCTCTACACATCAAGATTAGTATAATCAAAATAGCATTGCATCATGGAGTGTATGACTTATGAGGAAATTGTTAGAATAATCATGCATTAGCTATTAATTAAATAATCCTTAATTAATTATTAAGCTAATTTCACTTCATGCACTTAAGTTAAATTTAGAAGTGTTTTTTCTCTTAATAAAGTGAGCTATTATTAGATCATTATGTCACATCGCATAGGATGATAACACTTGTCATGATCTAATCCCTTTATCATTTAGGGTTTTCTCTTATAAAGCAATCTCTTTCATTATATTCATTCGTTCTATAAGTTTTTCTTTTTGAGGATATAACAAATCACTGTTTGCAGCTCTCTTGCGTCGAAGGTGTTAGTGTTATTGTTTGTTATTTGATTTTGTGTCTCATGTTTTTCGCAAATCTAACATGGTATCATAGCATGGATTTAGCGAACCCCTTCTCTATTTTTGAGTTTTTTTCTCAACTAGGATTACAAAAGCAAATCTTGGATCTACATTTTTTTTTTAATTTCTTGAGTTGGAAAAAAAAAATTAGTGCATTTTGGAGCAAAAAGGACCTCAACATTGCATTCAAGAGGCTGAACAAACTAATTTTGATATAAATTTTTCCCAGTTTTGGTTACATAGCTTCTAAGGCAAAAAAATATTAGGAGGTTGTACGATCCCCCAAAAGTCGTACTATATGGCTTTTTTTTGCAAAAATAATTAAAAATTAAAAATAATAAGCGCATGAAACTTTATTAATAACACTCAAAAAAATTTACTACACACTCAATCCATGGAGTGGAGCACCACCTTAGGCAGCACCACACAAGCAATGCTTGAGCACCCGCCCATAGTTTAGCCCCTGTCGACCAAGCTTTAGCCTAGGGTCACATATGTGACCAAGTGAGCTAGTTCAGCCCCCATGGGACCTACTCAACTCAGTAGAAATCATATTAATGACCAATGGCTTGTGATCCAACCCCCAACGCCTAACAATCGATCACCCATGCAACTAGGAGCATAATTCTTTAGCCCCTTATGTGCCTTGTAGGGAAGATTGGACAACTTTTACGAAATCGGGCATAACTTTTTCCTTGCTTGTCCACTTTTTTTAATGAGATACCATTGGAAATTTGGTTCCAAACCTGATTCTATTTGTCGTGAATGAGAGATAATTCAATTTCCAAATTTACTTGATTTGTTGCCGCCTGTGTATGTTTGGAGTATTATTGGCTACTATAAATTTGTGTTGTGTTAATCAGAATTGAGCATGAATTTACCTATATTATGCATTCATAATTTATGTGGTTACATCGTGTTTTATTGGTATTATATCATTTAGTTACAGTTCTATAGTTGTTGAGACTCAGTGATCCAAACCTTACTGTTGATATATGTGTGTGTGTGTGTGTGTGTGTGTGTGTGTGTGTGTGTGTGTGTTGAACAGCGTGACCATTTTCTTTTGGGTCTAAGTTTGTATGCCCCCTTATCTACTCTATTATTGTTGGGAACTATTACTTTAAAATTAGAAGTGTTCATTAAATCAATACGTGTTATTTTTTATTGTGCAATCCATATATCACTGTTGTTGTAAAGCAATATTGGGGCTAGTATCTTACATGAGTCTTCCTCCAAAACAAAGAAGAAATCAAGTGAACCTTCTAGTTTTTATGGTAATGAGGGACATCCAATCACTAGATGTTGGAAGATATTAAATGCTTTAGAGGAATCCATATAGCAACATAACATCTCAACCCCTAAGTCTTCGTCCTCATTTACAAATAAAGGTCATGATCTTTTTGTATGGGCCTTACCTTTGCAGCTCCATGGATACTTCCAGAACGACACATCAAATGATTCTCAAGATTTTATCTCATCCCTTTCAAATTGTAGTAGGGGATTCTACACAACTTTCAATTTTGGTCTCAAGTATTGTTTCACTTGAGGGTGATTTTCTTTAGGATGTTCTTGTTGTTCCTAGTATCTCCACCAACCTCCTTTTTGTGTATCATATTTGCCAATCTGACATTGGTCTAGGATAATTGATTTTACCCCACATGATGTAGTTATTCATGACCTTCATGATCCTAATATTATTGTAGCCATCAAGAGTGTTGACTCTTCCTCCCATTTAAACCGATTTGATGGTTTTGAGAGTTTGACTTATTCAAGTTCATCTTTCATAGCACATGCAGGCACTATGAGTAAGCTTTGGTATGAACGATTTAGTCATGTCAACTACGGATATCTCCAACAGATGAGTACACAAGTATTGGTGTTAGGGCTCCCTAAGATCTCTTGTACTAATGGTGTTTGTCAAGGATGTGCTCTTGGAAAACATAGCCAAGATTTTTTTCTTACAGGTAGAGCCACACATGTTAGGTCACCCTTAGAGTTGGTACATAGTGACCTCATGTCATTTCCAACTACATTTTTAGGGGCCAAATATGTGCTCACATTTATTGATGACTTCTCCAAGCATACATGGGTGTACTTTCTTTATGAAGTGATGTCTTTGATTCTTTCAGGATATTTAAGGCATTTGTGTAGAATTAATGTGGTCTTTCTATAAGGTGGATACACATATACAATGGGGGGAGTATGTCAATCAAAATTTTAGGTTATTTTGCACTAAGCATGGTCTACAACATCATCTTACAATTCTATACACCCCTCAACAAAATAGTGTTGTTGAGCAAAAGAATAAAACTTTACAAGAGATGGCCAACTGTATGATTCAATCACGAGATATGCATTCTAATTTTAAGGTTGAAGCAGTTAGTTATGCCAATTATATTCAAAATTGTATATCTCACAAGGCATTGTGACATATAACTTTTGAGGAGGCTTGGTCCCATGTCAAGCTTGATGTATCTTCATTCAAAGTCTTTAGTAGTGAGGCTTGGGAATTCATTCCTGAAGCTCAATGGAAAGCCATGGAGAGGAAAAACAAACCACTCATATTTTTGGATATTGTGAGGATGTTAAGGCGTATAGGTTGTTTGATCCTAATTCCAAAGATCTCTTGTTTCGACAGGTTGTCCAATTTGATGAGTTCTTTCCTCAAATAGATTCTTCATTACTAGCTTCTCCCTCATTACCTAATAATCTCTCCATCTCTTAAGGATGAGGATGATGCCCTATCTATCCCCTCACCTCAAGATATTCATCCCTTACCCAAGTGGCTTACAATACTATTGATACAATTGGATGTTTGGTAGGTGATCCTTCAGACTCCCATTGTACCCATGCATAGACATCAGGTGTTAGCCTTTTGAGTCATACCATTTCAAATGATCCTCAAAATTTTTTAGAGGCGGGTGGTATTCCTAAGTGGGATAGTGTTATGGCATATGAGTATTCTTCTTTGATGAAGAATAATACTTGCGATCTTGTTCCTCTTCCTAAGGGAATAAATTTGAATTGGTGCAAGTGGGTGTATCATACCAAATATGTTGCAAATGGTTCCATTGATAAGTTCAAGACTTGTCTTGTTGCAAAGGGGTTTTCTCAAGTTGAAGGCATTGATTATTCTGAGACCTTTGTTCCAATTGCCAAGATGAATTCTATTCACCTTGTACTTTCATTTTCAACTTCACAGGGATGAACAATATATTAGATGGAAGTGAAGAGTGTTTTCCTTCATAGTGATCTTCATGAGATTTTTATGGAGAAACCACATGGTTTTACTAAGGAATCTTTATAATTTTGCAAGCTTCGTCATTCATTATATGGTCTCAAACAAGCCCATTGGGATTGGTATGAGAAGATGGACAATTTTCGATTTTCTTTTGGCTTCATAAGATGTCATTTTGATCCCACATTGTACATTTGATGACAGGAGGGTGATCTTTTGATCTTTGTGCTATATGTGGATGATTTGATCCTTACAGGCGGTTCTTCCTCCATGATCCAAAGTGTTCAATGAGCTTTGATAGAGCAATTTGAGATGATAGATCTCGACCTTTTGCACTAATTTCTTAGTTTATAGGTTATTTATTCTTCAAATGGGTTATTCAGTCTTCAAATGGGATTTCCATATTTCAACAGAAGTATGCTCTTAACATGCTCCAAAGATTTGGCATGCTTGATTGCAAGCCTACCCCCACACCAATTCAATTAGGTATTGTATTGTATTCCATTTGTACTACTCCTCAACAAATGCTACATTATACAGGCAATTGGTTGGCAATATTTTAAACCTAACACATTCACATCCTAATATTTCTTTTGCAGTTGGTCTTGTCTCTTGGTTCTCACATGATCCATATGAGCCCCTCGCAAGCTTCTAAACGTATTTTGATATATATTCAAGGCACTTCACATTATGGTATTCACTATACATCAAGAGATTCTTGGATAGTTAGCTTCATTGACTCAAATTGGGTTGATGATGTCAATGATAGGAAGTCCACTTTTGGCTTTGTTTTTTGTCTTGGTTCTAACCCCATTACATGGTCTTGCAAGAAGCAATCAATTATTGTATTATCATCGACAAAGTTTGAGTATCATGTAGTGGTTTTGGCCAGCCAAGAGGTTTTGTGGCTTCATCAATCATAGTCCTACTATTCTTTGGTGCAACAATCAAAGTGTAATTCACATTTCTCACTACCTAATGGAGCATCAATGTACTAAGCACATAGAGATCCACATGAACTTCATTTGATAATTGATCCAAAATGGCTCACCTTAGAGTACATGCCTACAAAAGAGCAGGTTGCATACATCTTCACGAAACCTTTAGCATTGCCGCATTACCTCCAATTGCAATCAATTCTTGGGGTGAAGGAAGTTGTCCTTGGGGGGTCTTCATGAGGCCTCCTTCCTTCATGTTTTTTTATACATGCTTTCATCTCTCTTAAGGAGAGGATTTTTTTCCCATGAGGTTTTCTCTTTTTCTCCAATTATGAAAAATAAATTTGATTGTGCATAGGTACCTAATCAAGCCTTGTTTTCGAGACCCATTCATGCTTTATTTGCTTTTTATGCATTGGATTTTTAGAGTTTTTTAGCTACTCCCTAAGTTACACATAAGGGGCAATCTTAAAGTAATCATGCATTAGTTAATAATTAATTAACCTTAAATTAATCATTAAGCTAATTTCACTTCATACACTAAGTTAAACTTAAGAGTGTTTTTTTATGTTAATAGAGTAACGACACTTGTCATGATATAATCCCTTTATCATTAAAGGTTTTCTCTTATAAAGCATTCTCCTTTATTGTATTCATTCATTTTATAAGTTTTTTTTGTTGAAGATTTAACAAATCATTGCTTGCTACTCTTACGTGAAAGGCGTTTTTGTTCGTTGTTTGATCTTGCATCTTGTGTTTTCACAAATCTAACAGAAATTTGAATCAATTATGTAGCTTTATTCAAGTAAGAATGGATAGTAAAGATGGAAAATTATTTGATCAAAATTCATAGCAAAAGAACCATGATCAACAAAGAAATAGGAAACAATCAAAAATAGGGGTTAAGATTTGTTGGTTAATGCTCTGGTCAGTTTGTTGTATGGTTCAACTCTTTGAAGAATTATTATTTCTCTTTAGTTATTTTTTACTTGCAAAAGATTCCTTTTCTTAGAAGAATTCTATCTCTTGTTTATATTGTGTTTAGATTAAATTTTTTTATTCGTAATAGCAGTCGAAGCTGCAAACTCGTATTGCTTTTATCAAAATATTACATCCTTCCAGTTCATCCCTATTGGGGTCATATACATTCAAAATTTGGCATTCGGCCAACAAAATTTGCCTTAGCCTGACTACTAATTACAGAGGATTCATTCAAAAAACAGAACACTGAACATTCTCCCGTCATACAACCTCCTAAGCGTCCTCGTAGAAGCATCCAGAGCCCAGCAGGTTTACGAAAGCGTGACACCATTCCATGTCGATCACCATGTCTAGCCCCAACCTCCGGCTCAGGAACTTGTGACCTACGGAGGCCCATTGCCTGTGGCATTGTAGCTCGGCTCCTTTCAGGTCAAGAATGATAGGATGCCACCTCACTTCTACTCCCTATTCAAGCATACGAACCACATCGTCCAGCCATGGCAATCCAACTCCTGGTAATGCCATTGCCACAGTATCGATATCCTCGTCCAGGATCGTGCCCTTGAAGACCCAATGCAGTAGTAGCAAACATCTTTCCTTTGGCAAGTTCATGTCCAACAGAGACACCAAGAACCGGGAAGCGATGTCAGACTTGGCCTTCGTGCGATTGTTTGAGAAGCAGTATGCCCTCCCAAGCACCACTCTTTTACTGCCACCAAACACAAGATATCTTTCTTGTGGCATATATTTTCCAATCGTTTGTCTGAAATGTAGCTGAGAAATGCAACCTCCTTCTTTGAGCTTTTCAACTTTACTAGTGTACTAGCGTATCCATTTTGATGCCCATTGCTTCTTCCATGTGCTCAATAAATAGGAAACCAAACTTAGATCTGCATTTAACGTCGACCGCCAGTTTGATTCCACAATGTCCTTTCGCCTGCAATTCGAGTGATATACTTTGGGTGCCCATTAAATACACGAATTTCAGCCTTCCCTTTTACAAGATTCTCGAGGGAAATGAAATGTCGGTACTCATGACATCCTTTGGATGCGTACTGCAAGGGCTTTCCTTCTCCCAACGATGCATTGCAATTCCCACTGTCCAGCTCTCTTGTACTCCAAATTCTATCTTTGGAATAACGAGCCACCCTAGAAGGTGAAGCCGTCGACATAAATGGCCTTCATCTGCTCTACCATGTCAACTATGGAAATGGTTATGTAGCATACAATCTGATTATTTGATCAGATTTATTAATTAATTAAAAATGAAGAGAACATTGTATTTTTATTTTTAATTAATTAAAAAATTTGGTCAAATGACCAGATTGTATGTTGGGTAGTTTTTTCCATCTGTTTGGGCCCATGCGCCAGATCTAGCCATTTTGGCTTAGACTATGCACCCTTACGACAAATGGCCCAGTGTTTAGATTTATTTATTGTTTGAATAATTTTGTATGTTTATTAGATCTTTCAAAAATTATTGTCTATATATAGCTATCTTTGTCTAAGAAACTATGCAATGCTACATGTTCATAATTCATATACATTACAGCCACTTGTGATTGCATGATATTTTATCTATCTTTTTAGCTATTATTATCTAGATATTTATTTTCATTATGGAGCACATTTTTTTTCCCTTATTATGGCATACTTATGTTTTCACAATACATAATAAAATATCATTATAACATTATGTTTGTATGTTTTATTATGCATTGGTTTTTTAGAGTTTTTTAACCACTCCCTAAGTTACACTTAAAGGGGAGTGTTAGAATAATCATGCATTAGTTAATAATTAATTAATTTTAAATTAATCATTAAGCTAGTTTCACTTCATGCACTAAGTTAAACTTAAGAGCCTTTTTTTATGTTAGTAGAGTGACAACAGTTGTCATGATATAATCCCTTTGTCATTGAAGGTTTGCTCTTATAAAGCACTCTCATTTATTGTATCCATTCATTTTATAAGTTTTTCTTGTTAAATATATAACAAATCATTGTTTGCTACTCTTACGTGGAAGGTGTTTTTGTTCGTTGTTTGATCTTGCATTTCGTGTTTTCACAAATCTAACAAAAACTTGAATCAATTGTGTAGCTTTATTCAAATAAGAATGGATAGGAAAGATGGAAAATTATTTGATCAAAATTCATAGCAAAAGAACCATAATCAACAAAGAAATAAGGAACAATCAAAAATAGGGGTTAAGTTTTTTTGGTTAGTGCTCTAGTTAATTTGTTGTGTGGTTCAACTCTTAAGTCCCATAGATTGTTTGATCTCATGGATGTCATTAAGAACATTCATTTCAACATAAAGCTCTAGGGGGACAATTTCAAATTAAAAGTGAAGATTCTAAGGGCTACCATATATATGTAAGGTTGCCTTATATACATGTATCAAGATAGAATACAAACAAAAGCAAGCATAATAGTCTATAAGACCAAGAAACTCGTGAGCCCAAACAAAATTTATGAAGTAATCTATAAGACTGTGAAGCATTAACAAAGAATTTTAGGGTAACACTTTTAAGATAAGGAAAAAACACAATTAATAATCAAGACAAATAAAATTAAAGGATGGAAGAATTAAGATTCTAAAGCAATGGCTCCAAATTTAAATTGGACTCTAATGTTATGAAGTTAGCAAAGAAAAATGAAAAATATTATTTCATAAGTTTATATACTTTTCAATTTAAGTTCAATTAGAGAATGTACTTAATTGAACTTTTATAAATTTGTTGTCTATGACAAATATTTTGTCACATTTAATGTCTACGTATAGATGACTTTGTTGATTGCAACTTCCATGTGTATATAATAATTGTTTTTTTTGTTTCGTTCTCAAATATAAATATTTATTATCTCTTTAATTATTTTTTAATTGCAAAAGATTCTTTTTCTAAGAAGATTGTCTCTTATTTATATTGTGTTTAGATTAAATATTGTTTGAATAATTTTTTATGGAAAGAATACTCACACAATCAAATCCAAAAATCGTCTAGCAAACATCACTATAAATTGTGGAAAGCTATTATCTTTAATATATAATTATTGTTTGATTAATAAATTAACATCTCCTTTCATATTTTGTTATTTCTTTCAACTTGATTAATTTTAGAATCATTTATAAAATTATAAAATTGATTTTAATTTTGCTTTTATTAGATCTTTGAAATATTATTGTCTATATGAAACTATGCAATGCTACATATTCATAATCCATAGACATTACAGCTACTTGTGATTGCATGATATTTTATCCATCTTTTCAGCTATTATTATCTAGATATTTATTTTCATTATGGAGCACATTTCTTTTCCCTGGCATACCTATGCTTTCACTATACTTATAATAAAATATCGTTATAGCATTATGTTTGTATGTTTTATTATGCTCGTAACCTTTTTCTCCTTCCCTTCTAATCCTTGCATTACTTGCATGCAATTGATTGTCTAGAAAGCATTGCAATGCCACTTAAATTTCATAAAAAGTCATTCTCGTATTAAAGCGAGCTTTATCAACTCCTCTATATTGTTAATCATCCGCTTCATTAAAATTGTGTCATTTTCCTACCTAAAATTTTCAAGCAAATTTTGGTATATTTTATTTATTTTTATATCCTCACTATATAAATATTTAATTTTCTTATTAATTATTTATTTTATTTTGACATATTTTCACATTCCTCTTCTGATGATTTATTTGTACATTAAATCAGAGAAAAAATAAAGCACTAAGATAATCCCCTCCCTAATGTTCTGCACTTGTCTCAAAACTTCTAAGACTCAAATTTTCAATTAAAGCCCTCGTGATATTACAATTATTCCCTTCCTTCTAATGTTTTGCTGTAGTCTCAAACTTCTAAAATTCAAGTTTTCAATTAAAGCCCTTATTAATAGTTTCACTATCCATTATGAAGAGCAAGCTTGGGTGTTTGTATGGCATTTTTTTAATATTTAAAAACATTCTATCATTTATTGTAAAATAGTGGAAGAATCATCTATAAATCATAAATCTTAATATCATCATTGCCTTCCATCATCATCCTACATATATCGTATAATTAAAAAATATTACATAATATCCATTTCCTAATTCTCATTTCCACATCCTGAATAATATTCTAAAATCAACTTCCTGAACTTCCACACATTAATTAGCAAATAATTCTAAAATCTTTAATAGCATGGAAGACTGCAACGAGACACAAATGGCCGACAGGGATTTAGAAATTATTGTGAAATAGGAAGCTTTATATTTTGAGATCATGCGGGGAGCTTTAGGTACCGTTACATCCATTTAAATCCTCCATTTTATTTGTGCTACTACTGTTACTTTCACTGCAGCGGTCACCCACAAAAGCATGCTCAAATAAACACCAAAATTTTCAACAAAGAGAAATCAAAATAGAAAATTAGAAACACCAAAGAGAAACAACGAAACGGCAAAAAATCTAACTACTTAGAACAGGTGAATGCATAATACAGGCATCGGAACAATCCAGTCAAGGAAAATTATATGTGCAATCAACATAAGACGACCTGATATCTAAGTAGTGAAAATGGAGTGAGTGCCATTAAAGAAACACTCAGTTATATGCATCTTGAAATAACTAATTATGTATCATGTTTATTCATCTTTCAAATAATACAATGAGTACTTAATCATCAAAAGTAACAGGAAATATCAAACATATTGACATTCAAAACATTCAGATTCAATGCTACTAGATACCAATAGCATTTAAATAATTAAATATAACTATGAACGATATAGGTCAAATAATTATCTAAATTGTTTATTGTATTTATAGCTCTCTTTAAGACCAAATGCACTTCAAAATGAGATGAGAAATGAGTTAATCAAATATATTGAGGTTCAAAGAAGATGCAGTCCAATCCTACTAGATTTATTAGTTTTGAAATATTTTCAAGTTCAAGATGCAGTTTCAATGCTCTACTAGATTTCCATAGCATTTCAATAATTCTCGTAGCCACCCGTGAAACTAACCACTCAATTAAAATTGAGCTGCATCAAAAGAAAATTTGCAATTATTAGAAACTTTCCAGAACTCTAATCGAGGAAAAAAATTGTCTTTCCTTTACACCATAATGCCCCAAATTATTACCTGATACAGGGCCTCTACGGCATTCATTGAGCATGTCAACATAGAACTGGCATTTTGAAATGTCACTCCCATAATTGTTCAGGCACTGCACAAGCAATTGCAATAATAAATTTCAACAATTAAAATTATAAAATGATTCGTGCAAACAATCAAACGTCTTGCCATGGAAAGCTTGGAATGGCATACATCTTGGAATGCTTTGGCTTGATTTCCACAAGAATCTGGTCCACTCATGTTTGCAACAGCAGGTCCACCAGGTGCAGCAGATGCTTCAGCAGGCGCGTACTCATGTTGAACTGTTCGTGGACCCATGATTCCATCAACAGCTCTATGTGCTACAGCACTTCCGGTTCCAAAAGCCAATCCTACCAACCACAAATGGAATTCACTTATCATTCTATGTAAACTTAAATGAGGATTACGCCCATCTAATCTCATCTACACATAACAGTCTTTCGTCAAACAAGGAAATTTTAAATATTACCTTGTGCTATGGTAGAACCAATGCCACTGAGCATTGACCCACCACCACTAGGCTGTACTGCCGGGGGAGGAGCATGAGAAGCTGGAGCTGTAACATGAAAACCAGTGATCAAGAACCGATTTGTATCATCATGCAATTAAGAACGCAATAGAATAAACATTTTGTCTTCAATTAACAAATCTAATTTAGATCACTTGATTTAACCAAAACAATTTGGCTTCAACTAACAAAACTAACATACAAATCTATATACATCATCAGTGCCATTTGCCATCGATGCCATTAAATTAAGCTACATAGTAATAATTTGCATAAAATTTTGGTATCCAATAAATTTAAACCAACCTCTCTAACAGAACAATATTTGAGAGAGAACTCTCAGGCCTGTGAGAATTGTCAAAGAAGAAACCAGAAGCGATAATGTTGTCTTCGATCCTTCTACAGCAATCTTGGCACAAGTAATGAGAAAGAATCTTCCCATTCTACCTAGTAGCATTATTATGGTGATTTTCTGAAGGGCATTTCACAGCCTTCTGGAATTCACTGGTCAGATATCATTTGCCTGTTGCTAGATACTGGGAGAGACACAAAAGAGACATGCTTGGTTGTTTCATGCAAACACCACAACCTCTCACTACAGTCAGTCTCAGAGAGAACACTCCTGGTATCAGCTTTAAGCTCCAAATTTATCTAGCTTGATCAATGTCTTTTGAATCTTCATACACGTATATCTGGAGTTCAGAATGCGAGTTTTATACCCTCACATTAATGTATGGATGCAACATTTATCACATTGTTACTTGGGATGGGAAGTGATTACACCCGCTGCTATTTACAACCATCAAAATTGAATTCATGATAATGACACAGCTAAATAGAGAAACAAAGGGCCCAGATTTTAAACAGGCAATTGGGGTACTCAACACCTGCCCTTTGATGCATCCTTCCCTAAGTCAAGAGGACCCTTTCTGTATCTATGCATCCTCCGCCTAAATCAATGTTTGTTTGAATGTTGAAACTTGGTATAAAAATCATGAACAATAACGGAAAACCAAAGGTTAATGTGGAGAAACCCTTGGGAGGAAGAGAACTAGGATTTGAAATGTTATCTTTATGTATTATAACAGCCTTAATCACTCAAGAAGCATAACCCCACTACATGCTTGCACTGTAACGTATGTCAAATTTATAATCAACGGATTGGAAAGTGGTACTTATGGTACCTAGACTCTCTCAAATTTGTAGATAGAAATAATGTACAGAAGTGCAATAAAATTATAGATAAATAAATTGCAAAGCAAATAAATATCCTTAAAAATTTAAAGCTTCTATTGGAGATGAAATTTAAACCAAAAGCAAATGTTAGTCAATGCATATCAAAAACAGAAAAGGAGAAAACAAAGAAATAATTGCAGCGCTGCTGAGGAGACTACAAAATACCAGATCCTTGCTAGTGTAAAAACCCAGAAAATATGTTTAACAAATTAATAACTTCAAATAAAGATGTCAATGCTTAAGTACTTTGCAAGGCCCAAACTGCTGTCAGCCAATATTATCAATTTTAAAATGAAAATTGATAAGTTAACTTGTTAAATTCAAAATATTACAACAGACTGATACTATACCTGGCTGTGGAGGGCTACGAACTGGTGTACGAGCTGGACGAGCGCCCCCCATCCTTCCTATAAAACAGAATCATGAATATATTAATCCCTAAATCATAAAAAAAAATTTGGTAACCAACCCAATAGAGAAAACACCTCTTTATGTAATATCAAATATGTCACCCTCTCAAATAATTTTACATTTAAGGTAATTAAAAAAAGACATTTTCCAATTCTATCAAAACAAACTTTCCAAAAATTACAATAACCAAAAACCACATAAAAATAAAGATCCTTTAAATGTAGTGCACAGAAACAGCCGGCAAAGTTCCAAATGTTATCGTATCCCATAAGGAGAAACCTGTTTAAGTGTTACATAATGCTTATCCGGTTAACATAAACCTTTATTACTTTTTCTTAGATCAATCCTAAAATCTTTGTATATATTTCAAGCACTCTACTTGTATGCATGTGATATGTTCAAATAAAAAATCGTGTGCATGCAAATGATAGGTTGTAATAAAAAATGATCATAAGAAAGTGGTGAGGTGGGAGAAAGTGGAGAGGGGGAGAGAGTGAGAAAGAGAGAAAGAGAGAGAGAGAGTCACCCAACAACCATTCAAACTGCATATATAGTCTGCAAAGTTCATTTACTCTCTGGTGTTTTTATTGTTATAAGACGATCAAATTTGCATGAGTTTGAGACTGAGAGAGAGAGAGAGAACTCCAGCCTCTCAAAACAAGGACAATTCAAGCTGTAAGTAGTTTGCAAGGTTAATAGGCTCTCTGGTGAGTGTATTGTTATTAACAGAATTTTGATTCGCGTACAGCTCAGCCTTTTGTGTGCTCAAGGCATTTCTATCATTTTAGATGCCTTTCTTTCATGAAATACTGATTAGTTCAATCATATTGGATGATTTGTAAAACAAGTGTATTAATTTAAACTAAGTCACCAATTTGGTTTCAGGTACAGGATCGGGGTTTGGTTATATATGGCAATTTTTCCCCAAGGTTTGGTTCAGTTGTGATATCATATATATTAAAATACATCAATTTGCAAATAGATATACAGCATTCAAATAAAAATATTTGTCTAAATATTATTTCAAGTAGTTTAATTCTGTTTTTGCCCATGATGGTAGGGAGACTAATCATGGGTTTTAAATTAACAATTACTTATAATTTATGAATCAATAAAAATTCAATCACATCTAATATGGGTTCTGTCTGTGTATATGTGTGTCTTAAAACAACCATAATTTGAAAACATATACATATATATTAACTAATATAATTTTAAGTAGATTAATGTGTGTTTTTCCTCATAATGGTAAGGGAATCAATAAAAATTCAATCACATCTAATGTGGGTTCTGTCTGTGTATATGTGTCTTAAAACAACCATAATTTGCAAACATATACATATATATTAACTAATATAATTTTAAGTAGATTAATGTGTGTTTTTCCTCATAATGGTAAGGGGACTTAGTAATGAGTTCTAATAAACAATTACTTACAATTTAGGAATCCATAAAAATTCAATCAGATCTAATATGGATTAGGTGTGTGTGTGTATATACATATATAGAGAAAGAGTGTAAGGGTAATAAAAATTGACTTAAAATTTAAGAAAGCATAAAAATCCAATCAAACCTAATATTGGTTGTGTGTGGTAGCCATAAAGAAGATCTGATTGAATTTTTATAATCTCCTTACTATAGTGAGGAAAAGCAAATATTAAAGTACTTTTAAATTATTTTAGTCAAGATTTTTTATTTAAATTTTATTTTGCTGTGGCAATAATTGCTTGTTCATTTTGCTATGCTGTGAATATATTTTGTAGCCATATTTGTCAATATTTCTATAGCCAGGCAAATCCAGTAACATTCAGTTAGACATTCGAAACAACTAATTTACACATCTTGACTGTGTTTTAGAGGCTGGCAAATCCAGTAAAGTTTAGTTAGAAACCCGAAACAACTAATTTACACATCTTGACTGTGTTTTGTAGGCTTGAGGACCATCCCATCCATTACCACTAGGGCAGAGAGACAAATTTAACAACCATTTTTGCAAGCTGGCCTGCAACAGTCTTTTCCATTTAGTAAGAACTAATGCCACCCATTGTTTTGTTCCAAGTTATATACTAAGCTCTTGGGCCTAACAAACCATGATGGATTAAGATTCATCAATCAAGGTGGAAAAATTAACATAATAATGACCAAGGTTAAAACTCGAAACAAAAAAAATAATGGAGTCCACACTCAGGTAAGACCCAGTGAACCTCCCAAGATAACTTTGGAGCAGCATATATCCCTCAGAAATGGCTTCTTAGAGAAATAGTAGTCCACGGATGATGGCACAACTTCATTGCAATAGGAGACAGCAGGGTGAATATTACCAAAATATCAAGCCCACATAAATTTAAAGATCATGCAACTGTAAGTGTTAAACTCCACAAGAGAACGGAGGGTCAATTTTGCAAATGGTTCTTTCTTGCCATCCTTATCTTTAACCTCCTCTGTACCTATCCTCATTTTTAACAGAGGCCAAAAAGCGTGACCAATAATGCCTTTCCTGTACATAAAGGAAGATTTTACCTCACAATGCAGCCCCAAATACACAAACCTATATTTCAGCAAACCAAATTACGCATACACAATAAAGCTCAGCTCGGTACAGTCTGAGTCAATAACTGTGTATTCCATGTTATCGTGTACCACCCATGGATTAAATTTTGTTTAGATTACCAATACTTTTGAATCAAAAGAATCAAACTCTTACCAATTGGGTAGCAGTCCAGGGCCTAAATTTGATGACCGTATCATTGTATTTAATGATTTTTACCATTATATACAACTAAAACTTTAGGAATGCAGTATCACATGATGGGAGATTTTTTTAACACACTGTCAAATCATATAAAATAATAGTAGAATACATATCTGATCTATAAAATACTTTTTAAAATAAAATATATTTTAACATTTGAAAGGCAACTCTGAATGAATAACTGTGACAAACAATATTGGCTTAACAGACACGGAACAGATAAGGCCTACAATCAAATTTAGGCCCCGGGTGGCAAAAGGTAAAACCCCAGAAAACTTTAAGGGTTGAGATTATTTTTGTTCAGATTAACCCATGGTATAAATAGATTATCAAGCCAGGTATACAGAATTTAAACAATATTTATAGATAATGTAATTAAATCACGTTGAACACTTATCAGCTTCCTGTCTGGTTCGGTCATAATCTCCAACTAATAAATAATTACACCATAGAAGTTGATTTCATGACCCAGCCAAACCACATCTATCTTGCAGACAAATCCAACTTAAATCTTGAATTTTGCTTTATTCTTTTTATTATTCTTATATTCTTTCCTTTACTCTCAAACCACATCTATCTTGCAGACAAATCCAACTTAGAACTCTTTAACTTTGCTTTACTCTTTTTATTATTCTTATTTTCTTTCCTTTATTCTGAAACTTCAGGTTTCTAGCACTCTTTTCTACTTCCCCTTACCATCGCTAAGTATTTTGTTGGACTAGTCTACAATCCATTTCATTTTTCTTTGTCATTCTGATAATAGATTACTAAGCATGATCCAAAATGTTATTCAAAAATCTTATGCAATTGATTCCAAACCTTATTGCTGTGGACTGTAGAAAAAATCATGTCTTCATATACGTCAACATTGACTAACAGAAAGAGTTCATGTTAACAGAATATTAAATCACATTTGAAACCTTCGACAACAAATAAATCATAGAAGTTGAATTCATAACCACAACTAAACCACATATATTATATGCCCTAACGAAGAGGTTGCCATAAAAGATGTTGGCAACCTCAGATCTTGGCAGCTTAGCCAAAGCAAAGATGGTCACTAATTCATCCAATCAAAAAAATAAAAAACGAAAATTATCTCAAACAATCAAAAACAATATGCACCATAGAAGTTGAAGTCCAGTTCAAGACAATAACTAAATCACATATAGATTATTTTCTATAGAAGAATTAGGACACCTGAGAATCTTTGGCTTAAGAAAGTCAATCACTAGTATGACTGGAGTATTACATGTTTCATATACTTAATTAGATATACAAAAAAGATAAATTGAATCCAAAGAATACTGGACATTTTGAATCCAAAGAACATGACCACAACAAAGAATGGGTCCTTACAGAACATGCTTGGGATCCTATTTCAGCATACATTCCATTTAAATTGCATTTGAAGTGTTACATTGTGAAAACAGTAAAATGCAGAATGTTCACCTAAAAAATCAAAGCAGACTCGTTAAATTTTATATGCAGACACTGCTTAGAAGTTTAGATGCAATTTTATTTTGAGCTTGTCATGGGAATTTTCTTCTCTCACTGCTTTTTAGTTTACAAATTAGAGAGAGAGAGAGAGGAAATATCTTAGGTAACAGAATATTCAGCCATGTGTAAATAAATTATTTTTATCTGAAAAAAATATAGAGGGAATGATATCTTGAGGCAAATAACAAGAAAACCACGAGCTCACTACCATTTTAGTCCATGGCTAGAATTGCACATCCTATAGATTAGCAGCTGCTTTTCTTTCCGGGAGACAATGCAAATATTTGATATATGCTGTTAATGAAACGATTTTATGATTCATCTTAAAGATAGAAGCAATATAGCACAGTATGTAACTGTGCTATTATTCTAATTTCTCCCATGCAGCTCTGTTTGCAATCTTCTAAAATAAGAGAGTGTTTCTTCTGGATTTAACTGTGTTATTTTTTGCATCGATGTTTCGGCTCACACTCCATCCTCTGTAAGAATATAAACTAGGATCACAAGAGCTGTAGAAATAAAAATGAGGATCGCAGTGTGTGATCCAAAACATTGATGCAAAAATAGCACGCAGTTAAATCCAAAAAAACACTCTCTTATCATTATGGACTGTGGAAATCTAATGTCTCTAATCTTCTAAAATTCAAAGAGACAGTCGTGCTAGGATGTTACAATTAGTCAGTAATTATAGAAATTCATTATTGCACTTTCAAACAACCAGGAATACGCTTCCACTAGACCACTTGCCTAAACAATATACAATGCATGCACCAAGGAAGAACTATTCCTTGACTTTAGTGCAAGGGCGTAAGCTGTCACTCAGAATTATTATGTAGACCCCTCCCGAGATGTTTCTGATTTGAGCAGGCAAGATTTCGGTTCTCACGAAAGTGGGGAATACAGATTACCTGCACATGCTTGGAGAAAACTATGCAGGATAGCTAATGCCCACCTTGCAATAGCGGGATTTACTTTCCTGTACTGACAATATGGCTGCTTCTATTGATAGAGGACTAATTGATGGCCAACTGATTAGAGATGCCCCTCCTCAGCAAGGTTATATGGCAATGAAAAATTATAGCAGTAACAAGATCTATAACTTCGTATTTTATCAACAGCAGTCGTTGAGGGGTTTTCAAACACCACCCAAGAAATATCACAGCGTAAAAGCAAAATTCACGACCTTACACTACTAGAATTTTAAGAACAAACAGAAAAATACACCTTGTGCATCCTTAATACATGACTCTTTCTATCAAATCTAGAAAAACTTATAAACACCTCGCGACTAAAAAGCGAACAATAAAAATCCTTCTCAGATGCCATTTTTTCTGCTAAAATGTACCGCGGAACCCAAAGAAGCGCAGCCATTAGAGCTTATACCAACTTGCGGATTTTACAGCTCCAAACGGAGTTTTAAAACAACAGTTTAGGGCCTTTTCATTAACAACAAATAAGTATAATATTAACATCTGTTAGGATGTTTTAGTAAAGAGAAAAGATGGCTTTCATTAGCATTGATTAGGGTTTTCATTAGCATTGGTTAGGGTTTTCATTTGCATTAGGTAGGGTTTTCATTCGAACTGGTTAGGGTTTCACCAAAAACCCTTAAGAAGTCAACGAGCCCGTTCAAAACATCGATACCATCCTCAGCCATTTGATTTAATATTCCACGATTTGCAAGAATCAGAACGGTATTTTCTACTATCAAAGTTACAAATTAAAACATCTTTCGAAACCTTCGTTTTAGTCAGTTTCTAATTGAAAAAGATTGAGAATGAATAAAAATAGCCTTCAATAAGTTAGGAGATCGAACCTCCGCCTCCTCCACTGCGTCGCGGCATGATTGCAAGCGTAAGAAATGATATTTGAAGTTTTCCTTGGACCTTCTGCGAACCTGTAGCAATGACAATGTCTGTAAAGCAACAAATGATGTATCCTTTAGTTAATAGATGGGTGATATATATATATATATTGTGTATTGCCCGATTCCGTTTTTAGGGTTGCGATTTGTCCACAATCCAGAATATTCGGAAAGTTCTAGACTTTTCTTTGTTTTCTAACGTAAAAAAGATCAAAATCTAAAAGGGTGGATTTTATAAGGTCATATAATGAGAACCTTGCGGATCAAGTTTTGTGAATTGTATTGGTTCCACGATATGAGGGGTGAGGACAAAAAGGTACTTAAATAAATGAGGTTGGTGTTAGACTTAAAAAAGAGTGTGTAAAGGAAAATCCTTTAGGGTATATATATAAATTAATTTTGATTAATCTAATAAGAAATAATCAAATAATTAAATGTTAATTTAGAAATTATTTTAATAATGGATAAAAATATTTAATTTTTAAGTTGACGGAGATGAATAATTATGATGTAGCTCGTTGAATTTTATTATTTTGGTATAGAAAAATAAATAATTTGAATATGTTTTCTATCTCGAGTTTCATACAAGATTAGGATTGTTTCTAAGTCAGTTTCATGGGTCTGGGTCACTTATGCAAGCATTGATCTATCTTTTGGCTCATACACCTGATCTAATAAATTTTGCATCTCTACCCCTTAATTCACCTAGAAATATGTTCATCATTGATTGTTAATTACTAGTCTTGTCTAGAAATAACTTAAGGAGGTGGTTAGATCACTGGGATCAAGTTATCCTAGGTCAACCCCTTGGAAAGTTTGACTTTATGGGCATAGAAATGACAAGAACAACAATCTTCACTCATGAATATGTGCTAGAATGTTGGTGTTAATCTTTTATTCTTTTTAGTCCTCCAAATCAAAGCATTTCTATAGTGAATATTCATTAAATGTGAATGATTTTTCCTTGATATTTATTGATAAATGTGTCAATGATTAGAGTTGTAGCTCCCAAATCCCTAAAGTTGAATCCTTTCCAAAATTTCAGGGTTGTCAAATTTGAAAAGAAGACCACACACTTATGATCAAGTTTGGGCAACTAAGGACAAATTATTGAAGTGGGTAGGACCTTTTTCACTTATGGCTCTATTAGACCAAGGGAGCTTCCCTAGGGTATTAAATTAGATGGAATCATGAGGAGTGGTCGATTTTTTTGTCACAAACCATACCCACTAAATAATGTACCCTTATTTCAATTCACACTTCATACCTAAGATCTTGAACCTTATTAATATAGATAATCTACCTGATGAAGTGTCTTAAGATGTGGATTTAACAATCCCTATTTTTTTGTACACATCAAGACATGGTAGATGAAATGCACTATATCAACATAATCTAAAAGATGTTTGATTTTAAGTAGTTTCAGTTGTGTTGGGATGATAGGGAGATTTAATCTTGTGTAGACAAGTGACTATTCTAGTCGAGTAATAGAATCTTGAGTTTCGTGCAAAAATAAGTAATAATCGAAACCATTTAATAGTACCTTAATGAAAATACTATAGAATACTATATCTTTGCAAATACATACATAAGTTGGGCTCTATACATACACTTGAATTGATAATTAAAATAGTAGAAATAGTATGTAAATCTAACTAAGTAATCCACAAACACACCCATTCATTTCTTTGTTAATCCTAAGAAGATACCTCACAAAGGTTTTAAGAGGATTTTACAATCTTCTAGCTAGCTAATTATTCAAAAATTCACAAAATGAGCATGGAAACATTTATACAATGTTAAATCTACCCTTTAAAATTATTATTCAATGATTACAATGATGTATTATGGGTTTGGGATGAAACCTAGATCAATACAATACCAAAATGCATCTACCTAATGATGGAATTGAAACCCTAGGATTTTAGTGCATGTATGCATTCTCTTTGATCAAGCTCCTTGTTCCTTTTTCTCCTCCTCTTTTTAGAAATGAAAGTTTGAGCCTTAAATACCCTTACATAATTTACCTTGGTTTAGGAGGTGTGAAAGTGGTGAGACTTCTTGAAAACCAAGTTGTAAAGTGTCCACAAAACCTTAATGCAAGCAAACATGGAATTGAGGGAATGTGGAATTCACAAGGACCAATGTAGTCACCCATACTTTTTAGATGATATTTTTCCTCGAAACATGCTTGAAAGCATGCAAAAATTACATCAAGTTGTACTTGCAAGGTATGGGCCACATTCTTCAAAGTTACAAATTGTCCTTCAATGACAACACTTCAAGTTTTGTGATGTGTTTAGCTATGGTCGAGCACATGAAGAAAATAGGTAAAATACCTTGGGAGATGCATGTCATTACTCGTGATAGCTAAAATTTCTTGAAGTTGCAATAAAGTAGGTGAAATAGTGAGTCATTAAGGCTTCTCTAGTTGAGCAAGGTACATGGTAAATTTTTGGGTCTAGGATGGACTTGTGGATGTGGTTCCAAGGTACTAGAGAGGTTTTCAAACTTACAAAGGAAGGAATATGGAAGAGACACGAGAGTTAGGTGGATAGAGGGAATTAGAACCAAAATCATGGAGAGTAGAGGAAGAACCAAGACTTAAGGTCCAATAGGGACAAGGGAATGAGGGACGAAGAAATTCATAAAGTTTAGTGAGGGTTATTTTTCAAAAATTGGGATAGAGTAGGGATTGAGTCTTGAGAGGGACCTAGATCCAAGGACTATGGTGTAATGGGGGGTCTTGGGGTTTCAAGGAAGTCTAAAATTCTAAGGTAGGATGGGGAAGTAAAAGGGGTGGGAATGATGAGACCACAAGGACTAGGATGAGGTTGTGAGATAGGATCAAAACTTGGGACTAGGTCTCAAAGCTCCAAGCCCCCATGTTTAGCAACCCCACAACTTGGGGAGAAATATGGGGAAGTGGAGATCTCAAGGTTTTGGGGAATTTTGGAACTCTAAGGAGGGAAAGGAAAGGTCATGGGGATTAAGGCCTCACAAAGACTAGGGACCTCAAAAATCATAAGGTCCCAAGTTCACTCCAATGCCCATGACCTATTGAGGAAGGAAAACAAGGAGAAAGAGAAGAGTAAAGGTTAGGGTTTTGGATGAATTTGGAACTCGTGGAAGGAACAACATGAACCCTTAATTTAAAGCACACATATAATTTTAAACCCTTGCCCATAACCACCAACTCTACCAATTTCACTAAGGATTTAGACTAGAATGCACAAAGCATTCTAATAAAATTACATAAGTGACCCAACATCAGATGTATTAGATCAATTATTAGTATTGGGTAAATAGGGTCAAATTCACAACACAAGAAAAAAATAAAGAAATGAGACACGTTAAAGTGTAGTGCCAACATTGGCTCTAGTTGGGGACGTGTGTCTCATGTAGGGATAATGAGAATTCAAAACTCCCTAAGTAGACCAATATAGAGGACCAAAAGGAGCCTAGGACAAATATAGTTCAGTGTGATCAATAAGTATCATAATTTCGCAAAGGCATGCATAACACAATATCTACAAGACAAGACACAAACAACACCAAAAGGATAAACATACGTACAAAGGTTTAAAGAACCTTACTCTCAAGAGAAGTAGTGTTTAATATGTTAACCAGGAATTTGCAACTCCATGAGTTCTCTATCAAGACTCTTGAAGTACAAAAAATGCCTTGATTGCTACCTTAAAAAATTTGATAGGGCCCAATCCATAAGACATTAAATATACCATGTTCTCATCTCCCTTGACCCAGAGTTCCACATGAGGATAAGATCCCAACTAAAAGTCCCTTTGGACAACCTTCTTATCAAATAGATACTTCATCTTTTGTTGTCTTAGCAAGTTTATCTCATGTTCAACCCTCTTGGCTTCTTCCAACTCAATCAACCTATACTCTCTTCAAGAAATGGCATTGTCTTATTTGCCTTTAAGCTACTACTGTAATTGATACATTGGTGATTCAAGGTTGATTAGAAACTTGGATTGTGTGCCTTAAACTAACTCAAATGGACTCCTACCAATAGCCTTATTATAAGTTATTATATTTTCCCAGGAAACAAATGTTATCTTATCATTCCAACTCTTCATGTTTGCATCTAAAGTCTTTCTAATGATGTTCATGATAACATTTTTAATTGGAATCAACTCATCCATTTCCTTGTGTATGATAAAGGGGATGAATGTTTCAAATCTATCTCATATTAAGAAAATAAATTAATGATGTCCCAATATTTAAAATAATCAAATTATCAACAACTATTCTTGATGGTGCACCAGACATTGTAATGATATTATTTAGAAAGAATTCAATTTCCACTTTGATGTATCATTTATTATGGGAATTTCCTCTACCCATTTGGTGAAGTAGTTAGTAGCCACCAATATCCATTTGTATCCATTGTTAGACTTCTGAATTATTTCCCCTACCCACTACTAGAATGGAGCCTCAATTAAGATGGTTCTGAGGGGGAGTGCACCTATGAAATTTATCTTGTTGGAAAACCTCTAGAAAGTGTAATGCCTCAAGCCACACATTCAATACATTAGCTAATAATTTTTTTATTTTGGAAGAACTACACAACAATGATTTCATCTTTCACAATACAAAATTAACATGTCACACTACATGCTAACGCACACATACGTGTCATATCAAACACAATGACATAAGGACAATAACAACATGTAGAACCTCACCATTTCTCTAAGTAAGGTGGAACAAGTGAAAGACTTACCAATCATGCAACAAAGTCGCCATGATGAACTTATGAGTAAGTGGGTCTACACCATGATGAGGATCAAGTTCTATCCCATAATTTTTTTATCTCATAAACCTAACACAAGGATAGGATGAGGGAACCATTTACCTCATATTTATCCCCTATACACACTTGACGATATTCATGACACCTAGGGAAACCTAAGGAAGAGGTGGGTCATCTAAGAGATATCACATCTTGATTAGACAAGATGATCATAATTTCCTTGGAAACATGGAAAACTTACCAATGTAAAGGTGGGAAATATCTCACTAAGGACACCCAAACACAAGGGACCAACCTCCACAAGAGGTTACACCACTAGGAAGTACAGGCCTTCCAACGATCTAAAAGATAGCATGTCATTTTTGTGCAATGACACTCTTCTCAATATAAAATATAATATAACTCTAATACTATAATACTTAATGATGAAGTGACAACATGTGAATACTCTCTAGGCCAAGGGAAACAAATTTCATATACTAAGTTTTATGAGAAAATGGTTGAAAATACATGTTGTCCATTGAAACGAGGACTATATCACTTTATGGGACAACAACATGCCAAAATGACACTAGTATTCCAAGAGATCACTAGAAAGCTAAGAAGAAACTAGTACACCAATACTTAAGTGCCCTAAAAATAGGTTGGAGTCTCAAAAATGTGTTGGCATCTATAAATTTCATTGAAGTCCAAAAATTATGTTGTCATCCTATTTTACACTATCGTCCTAGCTATAGACTGAACAAATAATTATTTTTAGGTCTCAAACCCTTGAACAATGCCTAGGACTCACAACAATAAGATTACAATACACAAACTCCAAGATTACTACAAACAATCAAAATACCATGGTACAATCAAACTCAACCTCAAACACAAAAGGAAGTTAAGGAGACACTTCTCATGGACTAAGAGGCCTACAAGGTACTCCAAAAAAAGTCCAAGGACATGAGATATGAATGGTAATGTTCCCAACATGCCCCACTCAACCTCCAACAATTAGGGGAACCAAAACAACATCTCATCATGGTAGTGCTCATACCCAAACCAAGACTAGGAAAAATAGATAAAACATACATTTCAATTATATCACAATTGAAAATTTTTTTATCAAATTTCATTGATTTTAATCCCAAATCTAAAGGTGGTCTAAGTTCATTTTAACCAGCATAGAAAATGATAAAAAGCATATATAATTATATGCATGTTTGACACCGATGTCAAAATACAACAAAATCAATAATCACAATGTTACCACTTATATGGGTGATTTATAAGTCATCCAAGAATGAGGTTCCATTAAAAATATTATAATTACATAAGAGGAATAACATGTCCTAAATTATACATTTTACAATAAATTGCAATAATAATAAAATTGAAGGTAAGGAGTAGAGATATCCAATTGACACAAAATCTAAAGCTCATCCAAGATCCTACAAGTCCCTAGTGGTGGTTCCATGCCACCAAACCACATGGAACAAGAAGGTCCACCCCACTATTCTAGGATCTAATTACTTGGGCACAAGAACACACACTCTTGCAAAACAAGGGAGTATGCATCAAAGACATGCCAATCAATACGAACAACCATCATATCGTCCACATGGTAGCAAGTAAGATAAACTATTATAGAATATGTGCCAACAACCATGATCAACCAACCATAAAACAACATGCTCAAGGGTAAAACATCACTAGTAATAAGCATAAAGTGGTGCAATATTGTATGCAATTTTTTGAGTTTTTATGCTTTTTAAAATACAAAAATGGATGCCTATAAAAAAAATTCAAGACAATGCAATGCTAAACCCAGATCTAGGATGAATTATTTCATATTTCAAAAGGTTTATGATGTTAAAAGTTCAATTTCACCAAAAAAATTTAATTAAAAAGGGATTCTAGGTCTAATACATGGAACATTAGGATCAAGCCTTTCTCAAGAGAACATTAGGATGCAAATCAACAAGGTGATCATATTGAATTTAAACCATGAAGGTTAGTCAATCATACATGGATTTGATCCTTGGAAATTGATTGGAAATGAATTGTCTTAATTAACCTAATTAAACTATGTGCCCTAAATTGAAAATGCAAGATTTCGACAACAGATAAATTGCAATAGCAAATTCTGACAACATATCTGAGTAAGGTAGAGTTAAGTGCACCTGTCTTACAAGTTTGAACCTAAAAATGGAGGACATAGGTTCCTAGGGTGTCAATGTCCCTAGGTGTAATTTAGATATGATTTCACAGTCCTTTGGTGTCAGATCTAAGCTTTCATTTCTTGATTAGCGCACTGTCAAATCACTATCAGATAATTATGTAACTAAGTTTTTGTGAGTTGTCAAGATGTAGGGTTTTAATTGCAACAAAAAATAATAGATCTTCAATATTCTTCATACCTGAAATGTTCACATTCAAACATAGAAGAAAGGTTGTGTCATTTTGGGGCTTGCCTTGGTCAAACCCCGTGTTAGTGTTTCCACTTCTATGATGGAAATGTCAATGATAAATGGATAAATGATAGGAAGGAATGTTAAATCCACGGAGTGTTGCAACTCACCACCTTTTAATGGCTTCCTTGAAGGACTAAATTCATACACATCTCCTCAAGGTCTTAATCATGCTTGCTTGATTTGCTTGAATGGTGAATTGATTAGACCTACAAGGTTTAGTCCTCACTGTTGGTGTAATTAAATGTTTTGTACCTTGTCCTAGGTCATAATTACACCTTAGTTAAGTTTACTTAGGGATCACATAGGAGTTGTTGGAGAATTTCCACCTTTGGTGGACTTATCTTCTTATTACTTTATCACCTCCACCTTTCACGGACATATCATGTGATTAGGTTTCCACCTTTTGTGGTAGATCCACTATTTGTGGTGGTTATCACATTATCACTTTCCACTTTAGGTGGAGTGATAGCTTTTCATTGTTGTCTCATGTCATAAGATTACGACACTTGTCATAATCTTATGCACTCCTATGTTCTCACCTTGGCTATATAACCAAGGGGTCTTTACTACATTTACACACATTGAATCATATCATATTGACAGTGAATACAGTTTATTCTTGTCATATTATTTTCTCTCTTCTTTGTGCTTTCCATTTGGTCCATAGATCTTGGCATCCATAGCCAATTCTAACATGGTATCAGAGCATGTTTGATTCTAACACTCACAAACAATATGAAAACATAAACATGAAAACACACTCATATACACTTTGACATAATGTTTAGATCTTGAATTTTTGCAATAAATCATCTAATGGCTACTCTTGACTTGCTTGATTAGGCTTTTGATAATTGCTTGATCATAAATTCTCTAACTTGTTAGATATTTCTTGTTAGGTTTGAAATGATGCAATAACTAGGTATTTGTATGCTATTATTCTAATTTCCTGAAAATTAAATCTCAAAAACTCGCTTTAGATATTTGAAATTCAAATAATAAAATGTTGCCTCCGACATTCAAATTTAGAGACAAAATAGAGGGACATAGGTGCCTAGGGCGCCATTGTCCCAGCCCTATTTTACAAGATATATAATGTCAAGAGCAAAATACTAAATGAAATTCCACCTCTAACCTATGCAAATTGGGGCCCAATTAAGAGGACAAGGGTGCCAAGGGTGCCCTTGTGCAGACCCACTTTTTCAGGATTTGAAAAGCCAAGGGAAAATATTGAATAAATGCTTAGGTTTTCTATTTGCAATTTATTAGTAAATGTTAAAATGGGCCACAAAATGTGTAATTTAGGAAATTAGGAGTTCAATTAGGTCTATTCACTTAGGGGGAGCAAAACATAGTGTGAAATTATCAAGGGTGACAATTTATAACGCTACAATAAATACACATAAAAGATAATAGTATAATTTAGTTCACCAAATTTTATTGATGTAGATTGGGTGGGAGACTTGGATAGTCAAAGGTCCATGAGCGGCTATATTTTTACTATGTTTGGGGGTGTAGTGAGATGGATGTGTAAGAGATAAAGTAAAACTATTTTTCCAAAACAAAAGCAGAGTATATGGTTGCTACACATGCCTCTAAGGAGGCAATATTGTTATAGAAACTTAGTATAGGTATTGGTTTTGATTGTAGGATTGTGAGGATTAGATGTGATAGTCAAAGTGTCGTATTTTTTGTGAAAAATCCCATGTATCACATTCGTACTAAGAATGTTCATGTTCAATAATATCACTCTGTGCATTAAATGGTTGAGAATATTAAGGTATTGATTGATAAAATTGACACTTTGTATAATATTTTAGATTCTTTTACAAAGCCAGTGTCACATATAAGTTCTCTTTGTGTAGGAAGGACATGGGCCTTGATCATTGTACTTGATTTTTTAAGTATCTCATGGATGTAATTTCAATATATAATGTTGAGTGAGAGAACCTAGGATAGGTGGCATTGACCTTGCTTTCCTAAGTCATTTTTATGTGTTTTCACGTTCCTTATCTAGAAAGTGTCCTAGGGGACATGAGAGTTAAAAAAATTAGTATTTATTTCATATGAAAAATTGTAATTGCATTCGTAGAGGTGGACACATGTTTAATGGTGGTTATAAAGAATCTTGGAGGAATATTCCATTTTCGCATCCACTTTTGGAGTGGGGTACATGTGGAATTTCATGTCTATTCATGTTCACATATGTCATTTGCATGTCTTCTAAAGTTGGGCACCCAAGTATGCATGTTATTGCATATTCTATTTTGTAGCCCTCTGAGCCATTGGAGAGTAATGGAGCACTCAATTTTGACCATTTTTTATTCACTATGGGTTGGGAATCCATGTGAAGACAATGTGAACATTAATTTATTTTTACTATATTTATGAGTTATTTGATAAGGTAGGCATGGGGTTTTTCAAAGTAGTTTTTACCTCTTATTTTAGGATACCACAATGGTTTTCCCTCTAACAAATCTCTATAAATAGGAGCCTTGAGATAATAGTTTCATGAATTGTTTTGCAGGTTGTTGCAGTAATTAATTTCTGCCAAAATTTAGAGATAAATGTTGTGTTGATGTAAACTACTTTGAAGGATTAATGGAATCATTGGATCTCTTTGGGTGTGGAGTTTTTTCCTGCAAGGGTTTCTCCACGTATATATTGTGTCACTTATGTTTCTCAGCTTGTGGTATTATTATTTTTATTTTTATTTTGAATGTGAAATCATTATAATTATTGTACTAGACTAATCTTGAACCCATTTTCAGATTTGCAAACACATATAAAAGTTAATATTGTATTTTAGTTCACATCATTTTTTCAACATTTCCCTAATTCCAAGTCCTCCCCGTGTCTTTCCCCCAAGCTCACTTTGAACTCCAAACCTTCACATGGATGTGAAACCTTTGTATAATTCCCTAGTCCTCACACCATTTTGAATCTTGACCTCGTTATATCTCATGTCCCCCCAAAGATCAAAGCTCTAGAGGAAACCTAAACTTTGACCTACTAATTCCTTAGTACCAAGTCTTCCTTGATCCCACTCAACATGTCCATTATTTCCTTGTTCCAATTCTAATCCATTCTTAGAGCCCAATATCTATTTCCTATTGGACCCCAAACTCCTAGAAGGACTTTCAACCCTCATATTTGGTCCCCTATATCCCTAGTCTCAAGTTCCTCACAAGACTCCATGTAACATGCCCAATATTCTACTCAAAAAATTTCCTAAGCTTTTACCTACAAGTGAATTAACCATGATGCTAACACATAGCAATAAAAAATTTATTTTCCATAATATAAATAACATGCACATTTGAAATAAACACTATTCCAAACTTCCATTGCATTTCATTATGATTTCACAAATCTTTGCAAAGTATTGATTTCATATTGAATAAACTCAAGTTTAACATTCATGTTTACATTCTTCCATAAAAATGGGTACATAGTACATACATAGCTCTTCTAAGCTTCCAACATTAGAGATACATATGGTCCAAGTAATCCCCCTTCAAATCTTGGCCGCCAACTGATGAGGAGAAGCATCACTCAAGCACTTTTTTGCCAACCATGGACTCATTGCGGCCCCCCGCACATCTACCTATCAAGTAAGATGGCCCTACCCTTTGATGAAGAGATTGGTTTCGTAATCCCATAATACTAGCCTTTCCTAAGCTCGGTGTTGTGTCCTACAAACTATAACACTAACATTCAATGGCTACAACCTACGTGTATGACAATCCTAGACTAGAATGCATAACTGGATCATAGTGCATTGACAGTGTAAATAGTGGCAACTTACACTACTTTGGCCAAAGAGTTCAACACTCAGTTACTTTGAGTGAGATTCATCCTATTCACACACCTTCCTAGCTTTATTTGTAATGACCACACATATTTTATTTATAGGCTATCCCATTCATTGGATTATCCTAACCCCAGGAATAACCTATTTCTTCTTACTAAAATATTACACTATGTTAATTCCAACTAAATCATAAATCAAACTTTCACAAACTTCCTTATAGACCAAACTATAGTTGTATAAGCCTGACTTAATGTACTATGTAGTAAAACACTCAATAACTCATTCCTACATATATAATATGCTAATATAATCCCCATGTATGGGCTTAGCAAACATCTCAGCTTCTTACATACGTTTTAAGATGTAAATAAACATAATAAACATCTACATTCCTCTTTCCAAACAATCCAAGCTGACTCTTGCAATAGGAAGCCTCAAGGTTTGGAAAGTGATGCCCCCAGCTCCTTTCTTAAGTATTTTTCTTTGGAACCAGAGGCTACCCACCCTATCCAGGAAAAGGAAAAAAATGGTGATACATTGGAGACCTTAATTGAACTATCCCCTGAGTTTGGTGTGAATTTGGAGGCCCAGGTAACTCATGTAGGTTTGCCCGATGCATCTCGGGATGTGGGGAGAGAAGTAATTTTGTAAACAACCTCTTGTGATGGTAGAAATCCTTTTACTGGAGCACATCCTATTCTAAAGACAACAACTGATGTGACCAAATAAGGTGTTAATTCCCTTACTGATCCCGAAGTGAATTTGTGCTCAACAAACATTTCTATACATCCCCTTGTAGATATGTCTGAGATTATCGAGGAAGGTGAAATTGTTTCTCGGATTGGCCAAGAAAGTGACCCCTCTACCCCCTCTCCTCCTAAACCCCATGATGATAGTTCTCTCCCCCCTGTCAGAAAGAAGGAAAGAATATCAAGGATTCTTTGGCTCTGTTGGGTTTCCCTTCTCCCCTAGAAGAGACAAATGATGAAGACTGGGTTTAGGCGAATTGTAAGTCAAAAAAGAAGAAGAAATCGGATGTTTGTGGAGGAAATAAGGTTGGAAGACCTTCCCAGAAGGAAGCAAGAAACAAGGATACTATTCGAGATGTGGCTTTGGGTAGACAAAAGACTTTGGACTCAATTGTGAAGACAAAATCTAAAAAGAAGTAAGGGATGTTGCTTCCCCCCTCACAGAATCAAGGTGATTTTGCAGTTTGTTTTAGTGATCATGAAGATTATTTCTTGGAATATTAGGGGCCTTAATAGCCCCTATAAACATTTTTTGGTTAAAACTTGCTTGTTGAACAACAAAGTTGATGTTCTTCTACTTCAAGAAACCAAAATGAAGAAGAAATTTTTTGATAAGATTGTTAGGAATAGATGGCCTAGTGCTAATTCTGTTCTGAGTGATGTTGAAGGTGCTTCTGGAGGTATTTCTACTCCGTGGAACCCATCTAAACTTAAAGGTTCTATGATTTTCTCTGGTAAGAACTGTCTTATGGTCTCCTTTGAAGATCTTATCACTTTTGATAAATGCAATTTAATAAATGTTTATGGTCCCAATTCTCGTCAGGATAGACAACTACTTTGGGATTTCTTGGATGACAACATAAAAGTAAGTAAGGCCAAATTTTGGATGCTTGGAGGTGATTTTAACTTGTCACTTCTTCCTTCTGAAAATTTGGGGGGTTTTGATGACTATTTAGATAGTATGATGGACTTGTTTGGTTTTATAAACTCTATTGGGATCTTTGATATCCCCTTCTTGGCAACCAATTTACCTGGTCTAATAAGAGATCTGAGAATCAATTAATTCAATTCAAATTGGATCGGTTCTTGGTCTCCTCAAATTGGAATATTTCACAACACCTCTCCTTATCTTCTCTGCTAAGAACTAGTTCTGATCACAATTCCATAGTGCTTAAGAGGAATTTTGACTCTACCAAGGGTCCATTCCCCTTTAGATTTGAATTATGTGGACTCTCCATTCTGATTTTGGTACCTTAGGTGAAAAATGGTGGAATGAACCCTCGACAGGCACCCCTATGTTTTTCCTTGCTAATAAATTGAAAAGAATTAAAGAAAGAGTGAAGGGATAGAACAAACTTCCATTGGTAATATTTTTTATACCAAAAAATCCTAGGTAGACAACATTAAGGAGGTTCAAGATAGGATGGAGTCAGGGTTGGTGGATGAAGCTATTTGTATATTTGAATGGGACGTTAGAGCTCAATGGTTTTAGGTCAACAAACAATAGATCTTCTGGAACAAAATTCTCATGTTCAATGGCTTATGGAAGGGGACCATAATAGTAAATTCTTCCACCAGTATACTATGAAAAATAGAAGCAGGAACAAGATAAGACAACTTAAGAAGGAAGATGGTAGTATGGTGAGTAATGAAAGAGAAATTGCTTATGAAGTTGTGGCCTTCTTCTCCTCTTTCTATAAGGAACCTGTGGTTGCTCGACATGACTTTGATGAAAAGCTTCAAGTTATTCCTATGGTGATTTTTGAGCAGGACCTTAAGGAGATGTTAAAAGTTATTTCTCTCCAAGAATTGAAGTTTGTTGTCTTTTCTTTTGGAGCTTACAAAGCCCCCGGGCTAGATGGGTTTCCCTTGGCCTTTTTCTAGCTCTATTGGAATGTTGTTAATAAAGACCTCTTAAACATTGCTAGAGACTTCTTCAGATCGGTAGGCTTCTTAATCAACTTAATGCTACTTTCATTGCCCTCATTCCTAAATAGGAAGATGTTTTCTTTATGCATGACTTTTTCCCTATTAGTTTATGTAATACTATGCATAATTTTTTTTCAATATTGTTGTGTTTAGATTAAAAGTTGTTCTAAATAAAATGATAGCTAGAAATTAAAAAAGGGTTTGTTCAGGGAAAATACATTTTGGATGTTGCTATTACTACCCATAAAATTCTCCACTCCATGGACCTCAATAAAAATGTGGGGATGGCTTTGAAACTTGATATCTCTAAAGCTTATGATCGTGTTTCCTGGCCATTCTTATTTTTTGTTCTCAGTAAATTTGGGATTAACAACAGGTTTATAAAAATGATTACTACTTGTGTTACTACTCTGATGTGTTTGGTCTTGGTGAATGAAGTCCCTCAGGGTTTTTTCTCCTATGGTCGTGGTCTTAGGCAAGGGGACCCTCTCTCCCCTTATCTTTTCATTATTGTTGTTTGAAGTTTTAGGTAGAAACATCCAAAAAAAATTGGATTCTAATGTGTTGAAAGGGGTTAAGACTACGTCAACCCTTCCGCTTGCCTCTCATCAACAGTTTGTCAATGATATAATCCTCTTTGTTGGAGTTTCGGTTGGGGAAGTTGGTCATTGGAAATCCATCTGGAGTGATTATGCATGTGCTTTAGGTCAGCACATTGACTACAATAAGAGCAAGATATACTTCTTCAATTCTGACCAGGTTGTGAAAAATAGATTTGTTCAAATATTGGGATGCCAGCAAGTTGTTTTGCCTGCTGCTTATCTTGGCCTTCCCCTATTCTCAAAAAAAATGGATAGTAATTACTAGAATCATATTATTGAAAGAATTCAAAAGAAGTTGGTTGGTTGGAAAGGAAAACTCCTAAGCCAAGCTGGGAAGCTCTAATTGTTAAAATCTTCCCTTCAAAATATTCCGGTCTATTACCTATCAATGTCTAACATTCCTACTTTTAGAGGTGAAAAATTTGAACAAATTCAAAAAAGATTTTTGTGGTCTGGAACAAAGGAAAGAAATAGAATGGCATTGGTTGGGTGGGAGAAATTTTGTGCTCCTAAAAATGCTAGAGGCTTGGGGATAAGGAGAATTAAACTCTTTAATAAAGCTCTTGCAGCCAATTTGGGGTGGAATTTGTTGGAAGGATCCAAGGACTGGGTCTGGATCCTTAAAGATAAATACCTTAGTAATAGAGACCAGGGTTGTTTCCTTTCTGCCTTAGAGTTTCCTTATGGTTTTGGGTGTTAGGAAGCACATTGGTAATGGAATGGAAACTGATTTCTAGAAAGAATCTTGGTTTAGTGGGCCTCGCCTCACGTATGTTGTCCAATTCAACCCCTTAAGACAAAAATTGATTAGAACTTGTGGAGAGAAGGTTGTTGGTTACATTGATTGGGATGGTCATGAACCTCATTGGATCAACTTTGAAAATCAACTTATGGGAGCTAATCTAAGGGGTGCTAGACAACAAAATTGGGCCCCTACTGTGCAAAGGCTTCACAATTTAATAGGGGAGGCTAGCCTCTTCTCTAAAGATAGGAAGGACGAGTGGCTTTGGATCAAGAACCCTTCTAGCTGATTTTTAGTTAAAATGTTTGTGTGGAATTAGAAAATCCTCTTTTAGAAAACAAGGGCTTCCAATGGGACAAGGTATGGATTAAAAATCTAACTCCAAAGGTTAACTATTTTTGGTGGGCTATTTCTCATGATAAAATCCTTACTATTGAAATCTAGTTAGAAGGGGGTTTCAATTTGTTAACTGCTGTGTTCTTTGTAGAGAAGAGGAGGATTCCATTATACACTTGTTCTTCCACTGTTCGTTCTCAAGAGAAATTTGGTCCTTCTTCCTTCCCTTGTTGCTCACTGAATGGGTTTCTCTGCCTTTTATGAAATTGTTTATTAACAGTAGGTCCTTCTGCCATTTCTCTCACAATATTATCTTGGACCTTTGGAATCAAGTCCCTCCCTTTGTTGTCTAGGGGATTTGGAAGGAGAGCAATAATAAGATGAGAGAAACAACTGTGATCTATGTTTTGCTATTAAGACCCAAATTCAAGAAAATTTGGAAGTGGGAGGTCACAACTACTCTAAGGTTTTTCCTTCTTATAAAGAGATGAGAATCAAACAACTACGAGACCTTAAAAAGGATCTCTTCAATTTCAATTGGGATAATTACATTTCAAGGAATTCTATTGCATAGATTCCCCTGGAGAAGCAACGGGTTAAATGTAATTTTGATTGTTGCTCTAAGGGCAACCCTGGTTTGGCGGGGGCGGGAGGTATAATCAGGAATCACAATGGAGATTATATTGTTGGTTATGGTAAAAACTAGGGATTTTTTCTAATAACAAAGGCCAAGGCTATGGGTGCTTGGGGTGGAATTAAAATGTTGAAAGATTTAGGCTTCCAACAAGTCATCTTGGAAGGAGATTCAAAGCTAATCGTTGATAATATTTGAAAGGGGAGAGTGTTGCACCTTGGGAAATTAGAGACATAATGGATAATTGCAAGCTGCATATGCAATTATTTGCTTATTGTAGAGTCCAACATGTTTACTGGGAAGGGAACTCCTCTAATGACATTGCTTCCAACAAGGCTCTTAAGTGTAACACGTGGACTCATTGGGAGTATGGAGATTTGTCTAAAGGCAATAAAAGATCATGTTTTAAAAGAGAAATATGAGCATGCTTATAAATTATAAGTATAGGATAAGGGTTCCCAGTGGGGTGATTATTAGATGTGGTGTTAGGATGGATACTAAGGTAAATAATTACAAGTTTGGTATGTTTTGCTTTATGGAAATTATTAAAATGATTTCCATCAGCCAAATTTGTGTCAATATTATAATTGGTGATTGGATGGGCATTAAGGTCAATGATCGCAAGATTGGCAAGTCACATATCATGAAAAATGTTGAGGAGATTTTCTTTGCCCAAGAATTAAATGATTTCATCATTTCTAAGTACTCTTTGTATCACATGGTTGTTTGCAACTACAAAGCCTTAGTCACTTCAAATTATTTCAACATGTCATACATCTTTTCCTATCCCATTGTCGAGACTCGGCCTAATCTTGTTAATTAGGCTATATTTATTATGGTAAATTTTAATCATGCCATTATGTCCCGAGGCTCGTGTTTTTGGCTTATTTCATCTGGCAGCTCTAGTTTTGTAATTCAAACGACATTCTTAGCTTCATTATCTCCGTCCATCATCTCTAAAATTTCAGTTCTTGGGGTGGTAGAGTTGTTGTGTCTAGGGGTGGTATGAAGAGAGGAACTAATTAGAAGCAAAACCCTAAAAGTCTGCAATCTTAAAAAATGGGAGGGTTGAGGAAGAGAAATGAACCCCCTAACCATTTAGTTCTCAATAAAAATTTTGATCTCTAGTGTATTTTTAGAGTGGCTGGAATGGCTTCATTTTTTGAATCTATGAAGGGGTATAATGAAAGTTTGACTGCTAAATTCACCAATTCTTGGAAAAAAGGCCATGTCTCCATTTGGGCGGTAAAATTTGAAGTTACAACCTAGCTTATTGCTAAGGCTATTGGTTTGGAAAATGAAGGAAGAAAGGTGAAAAATAAGAGTGGAACGGACTACCAAAATTTTGTTGAGAGATTCATGCGTGATAGAGAAGTTCTTACGAGGTTCTAGAATGGGTATGCCAGGCTTGACCTTCCTTCGCCATTTGCCCTGGTAAGCATGTTTGTAATGTTTTATTTCACTCTTGAAGGTAGGTACATGACTCTGCATGCCTACCATTTCCCTATCCTTAATCACATTCATCGTAATGATAGGATAAACTTGTCATTCTATTTGCTTTCACCATGCAACAAAGTATTAAGAATGGGGCTTCGCCTCTGTTGCACTAGGGCTTAATTTTAGCTCTTTATAAGTATACCCTTGTGAATAACCCCCATGGCAGCTTGTTGATTTCTCAGAAAGATAGTCCCCCCAAAATGATGATGATAATGTTGTCCCTCCTCACCATATTAATGATGTTAATGTTGGGCCTCCCTAGGTTGTTGTGCTTCTGAATCTTGTGCCTAACCCTAGTCCCCTTGCTCCTCATGTGGATTCTTTGGATGGTAAGCTCGTGAATGCTTCCAATCTGGCTACCCCCAACTCCAAACTGTCTACCTCTAAGTCTAAGCTTGCCTCTATTGTTAATCACCCTGAGTTGGATTTGCTCAAAGCTACCCTTGAAAAAAGGAAACACTCCCCGCTACTCCTGGAACCCCCAAAGGTTAAGAGCTCTAAAAAAGACCATAAAAATTAGAAGCATGGAAATGTTATTGCTATTGCTAAAGAACCGGATGGTCCCCAAAAGAAGGATTTGGATGAAGGGCAAGTGGGAATGTCGCAGGGTGGCTGATGCTCGGCAAGATTGGTAAAGGTTGCTAGTTCGAATAAAAAGGGTAAAAAGAAGGAGACTGTAATTAAGGAAGAGGAACAACTGTATGTGGAAGAATTCAAACTCCAAGTGGAGGAGGAAAGTGAAGGTATAGATTGTGATGATGAAGACCCTAATATCAAAGAAGAATAATTGGAGGATGAGGAAAATGAAAAGATGGAGGTTGAAACTAGTAGGGAAGAGGACCTAGAGGTGATTGAGAAGGAGGTATGTGATGTGGAGGATAGTGCCAAGGGCACTTCTACTCATGAGGATACTAACATTCTTTTTTTGAAAAGTACAATCACCTTTCTATATGTCCAGGTTGAAGACATGGAGAAAGTGATCACTACTCTAATTAAGGTGACTAACGGGTTGATGAGGCGTGTTGCAATTGGAGTTGTTTCTAGTCAATATAAGATTAAGAAGCAACTTAGAAAGCTAGGAAATAAGAGGGCATGAAGGACTTGACTAATGATTTTGGACTGGATTGAAGGGAGTATGTCTCTTAGATTGGAGAACACTGGGATCTAATTGCTAATGCCAAATAAAGGCATTATTCCTTGTTCCTGCTCTATTTTTTTCTCTAGCTTTATGTCTACCTATAATCGTTGGTTACTTAGGATGATCATTCCAGACTTTTACTTCTTCCTTGCTAGGCTTTGGTTTAGAATTTGTTGGATTATGGTTAATATTTTATATGACCTACATGCCACTTTTTGGGATAGTATATGGTATGCTTTTGTTTTTTATTATAACTATGATGATCATGTACTGGATGCAATATTGGTTTGGCCTACGAGCCCCATATGGCCACTTTTTAATAGTTGGATTGGTTATTGTTTTTTGGGGGTGATCGATGTTGTTTCCCAGTTTGTCTCATTTTTTGTTGTTCTATATTTTTTCGTTACTACGGGATCAGGGCCCTTCCCTGCTTATTTAATAAAAAACAATTCAAGCAACACTCATAAAATCAAGCAATATTTCCAACTTAAAATAGAAAATAAAGTAGAGAACTAGCATGCCCGTAATCAGATAGCTCCAATTGATATAATACGTTTCCTAGCACATCCTCCATGAAACAAATTGCAATTCCTTCCCTTGACCAATTCCCACAAATAAATCTCTCTCTATCCTCACTAAATTCACTCTAAAAACCTCACAACTCATTGTAGACACGAAAAATATACAAATTGATCCTACACATCCAAACCTGATCTTACTAACATCAGTTCATCCTGAATCATCTCTTTCTAATCAGCACATTTCCTCTCTTAATTAAATAAATCAAATTTATTTGATTAAGTCATTCTTTTCCATTAATTAAATAAATCATTTTGTTTAATTAATCCTATAGTCTCTCTTTTAATTAAATAATTCACTTTATTTAATTAAATCTCTAAAGTCGCCTCTTTAAATTAAATAAATTAATCTTTATTTGGTTTAATCTAACATCACCCCTTTAATTAAATAAATCAATTTTTATTTAATTAAATCTAAAATCATTATTCCTCTCAACTTTGACTTAAATAAATCCTAAAATCTAAGTCAATATTTTCAAATCATCTAATTTCTACTTAAATTGACCGAATCATGATTAAAACTAATCCTAATCACTCCAATCCTCTATATTTTGCAACTTGCACAATAAATCAAATAAATTGATTTATTAATTCATCAACTTCCATTCAAAAAGGCATCTTTGATGGAATATTCTTCCAATTCAAAAATCCCTCCAAAAGGGGATGGGTACTTCCAACAAGGCATTAAAGGCCTCTTACATGTCCTTTGCCTTGAGCCAAATGGCATTTACTCCATTTTCTTCTCCCTCCAACTTGTCATTTCACTATTTTCAAATTCCATCTAATTGCATTTATTTGCACATTCATCAAAATGTGCTCATTCATCCTCCAATCACATGTGGACAAGTGGCCTTCTCTCGTTGGTTGGGCTTCTGTCCCACATTCATCCATTTTTCTTATTCTTCCATCCTTCAAACCTATAAATATAGGGTTTCTCCTATTGAGTTGATCATCCACAATCCATGCGGATTTACTATACTCAATTTCATTTGCAACTTCATCTATTTTCATCATAATTTCATAGATTTATCAAGCTTATTGTCAAAATTGCATCAAGGAATCAAGAATCATCATCCAAGTTCATCAAATCACATCAAGGAGTTGGGAAAGGGCCATTTTCTACACATAAATGGCACCAATTCCCTCATGGGATTGAAAGTTTGCTCATTAGAATAGGATTCAATTGTTTTCATTGTGTTGTTCTTTATTTCTTTTCCTATTTTGATGTTTCAATCTAATTTCATGGGGAATGTTGCTTCTATCTTGCATTTGGATCTAATATTGTGTTTGTTCTCTATGTTTGTGCAGGTATAAAAACACCATTCACATTTTGGCGCTAGAAGGAGGGTGAATCTGGAGGAATTCATCACATTTTTAAAAAAATCTATGTTTTTTTGTTGTCTACAGGAAACTCCATCGCTATCAGTCAAGCGGTGCTATATTGCACCGCTCCAAATTCCAAATTGCATCGTTGGAGTCTTCTCGCCCGAAAAATTTGAATTTCAAAATCAACCGCTAACTTTCCAAAATCCAAAAATGCTGTTTGCCAAACAACATTGCAATTGCGGTCACTATTTTGCTGCAAAGTGTTGCTCTCAGTCTTCAATGGTGGGAAAAAAATACTCACCCCAAGGGAACGACCCAACCGGTAACACACTAAAGCCAAATGACTTCCAGGTGGTATATAAGTGTGGGTACTTGAGGAAAGTTTGAGTATCATGAGGATCATTTCGACAAGGGCAACAATGGTCTCTTGTTGCATGGATGGTCCCCTACAAACGTAATGCCCACATTAAAACCCCTTTGTTTAGAAAGGCCAAAATCCTTAACTGTTTATTGGTGCAAGAACGGTCGTTCTTAAGCCATCCCACATTCTTATGACTTTTAGTAGAGATGAGAAGTATGCCATGGGATTTTCATGGGTACTGATGCTTGGCTGACTCGAGAAGTAAGTGCACTGTAAGGGGGATCCTATGTGGTCAAGCATCTAATCATCCACTAAGAGTAAGTGTAGCTGGATTTATCCAAGTGGGGACCCAACAAATATTGTCTTTTCATCCTATGATTGTGCATATTCTTAGAATCGAAACACTTTGCTTGGATCTCAAAAATTTGAAAAAAAACATTCACAAAATCCTCAAGATTTCAAACCCTTTAGGAGAAGCAAATACCTTTGATGAATCCAAATTCTCTTGCTTGCCCTAGGGATTCCATCCTTAGAGGCTTCTGAGTGTTTGGGTTTAATCATAATTTGTTTTTACTAAAGTCAACATTAGGGAAATTTTGCCTTAATTTCCTCAATTCTCCACATAATGAACTTTGTGGGATGAGAAGAATTTAGGACATTGGACATCAAGTTTTAAAACCTAATCAAAAATTGTTTATGGTAAAAAGAAGTCATTACGAAAAACTAAGAAATAATTGATCCCCACACATGTGCTCTTCCAAATGATTTCTCGAAAGATCAAAATTCAAAAGTCTTAGACCAAAAGCTCGCGAAGAATGTCTTTCAAGGCTTCATGAAGTTAGAGAAAGGTTGGTTTACAATTTTTACAGGAAAACTTCAAAGAACAATCCTAACTTGTATGAATTTTATTGCCAACAAAATCCAAGTCTCCTTCAAAGGTTTGCATTTCTTACATAGGGAGTACCGAGCATGTTCTTCAACACCGAGGTCTTGTAGAAAGGAGTTTAATCTAGGTCTAATCTAGGATGAAAATCAATCATTCTCACCCATCCTTTGAAGCATCAAAATAAAATTTCATCTCACCAACAACTCTTGGAAGTCTTGAAAAAATCACTCATGCTAGGCTTTTGGAAAACCCAAATCATCTTGTTTGATTAGATGTGTGTAGATGAATCCTTCTCCACATATTTAGTCAAATTATCAATCCTTTTGAACAAGTCTACCCTTTGGTAAAAATCCAACATCCTAGGGTTTATAAGTTCATTATCCAAAAATCAAATCAAATCAAAATCATCTTGTTTGACTAGGGGTGTCTTGATGAATCCTTCTTTACACACTTAGTCAAATTATCATCTTGTGTACAAGTCTACTCTAGGACAACATCCAACCTCTTAGAGTTTATGATTTCACTATCCAAATCAAAATCCAATCAGGCCAAGGTTTTGATCAAATCAAATAAAGTCCTAAAGTCTAGTATTTCCTTCAAGATTTCTCAAGAGTTCAATCATCTACATCATCCATTTTTCGTTTATCTCATCCCCATCATTTGATCCTTACTTATCCTAGTTCTTCTCTTTTTGTGCCTAAAGTTAGATCAATCATAAAGAATTAGAGGTTCATCTCACACATTTTTGAAAATTGATCACTATTTTATGGTTCAAACTAGATCGCAACACAAGAAGAACATGGAAATCAACAAAGAAACATCAAATTCGAGTGATCTAAGCCAAACCGCTCCTGAAATGAATCCCGTTGGATCGAGCAATCCCTTAACCAATATTCCTCCACTATCACAAAACCCTCAAGAGGAGGGTCAAGTGGAGGACATTACCAACAATGTATCAGGGATGACATAAGATGAAATCATTGAAATGGTTCAAAATCCTGAGACTCATAGAATTATCAACGCTATGTTGAGGCTCAATCCCTTCCTATACATTTTTGAGTTAGCAAAAGAAGGGGCCAAACTCCCCTTCGATTATGACATAAGCACTATTATGGAGAGGCCTCTCAGGATCATGCCCCCAATCTCATCCACACCTCCATTTCAAAACATCACTCAAATCACATCATCCATTGCTCCAACTCAACCAATTGTTAACAAGGGAAGCTCATTGCTTCGTGCACTTAAAACACATCCCCTTGTGAGCAGTCGAGGTTCAAATGCAAAAACCATACAAGATCAATCCATTTCGATAAATCCTTTATACCCATATGTTATGCTCACATTTCATGATCTCACCAATCCAACCTCTTTTCATGCAACATCGGCATATCACCTCAACATGCAAACCTCTCTCCCCATGATCTCACAAGGAGAGGGTGAATTATTTGGAATAGGGGGAATCTTCGATCCCTCCCCATCATCACTTTTCCAAGGGAATACACCACCATTACCAGTGACATTCGCATCACCCCTTGGGTTGGGCCTTCCACCTTTACCGACCATCAATCAAAAAAATCCAAGCAACCACCCTATCATAAATCAAAACATCACATCGAATCCTCCCATATTTCCATCAATATCACAATAATAGGTGGCAACCATCCAAGCAACCCAAGTGATCAACACATCATCTACCATCCCCCAAGTATCTCAAAACATGGCCTCCCAAGGGCCAAGAATCTCAATCACGCCATCTGTCACGCAAACCCAAATCATCAATACCATGGTCCCTCCCATCACAACAACCAACACTATTCCTAATCCACCACCACCACCACCAAAACCCAACATGGAAAAATCATTTAGCACCATGTTGCAAGCAGCCCAACAAGCTGCCTATCAAAAGGCACCTCAACAAATCCAAAATGAACAAGCTACATAGCTAGCTACCCAACAAGCACAAGTGTAATTAGCAACACAAAAAGCTGCCCAAGCCCAAGCTTTACTACAACAACAACAAGTCGCCCAAGCTGCACATGTAACTCAAGTCGCTCAAGCCACGTAGGCTGCCCAAGCTACACAAATAGCCCAACAAGCACAGGCACAATCTTAGGCCCAATATCAAGCTCAACAAGCGCAAGCTCAGCACCAGGCACAACTAGAAGCAACTCATCAACAAGCGTATCAACAAGCCTTGCAACAATATCAAGCACAACATCAAGCGACTCAACAACAAGCCTTGTTGGCACAACAACAACAGGACCAACAACAAAGGTTGTTGACACAGCAACAAATGGAGGCATATCAGCAAGCCTTAATCGCACAAAAAATCTTGCAACAAACTCCCACCAATGCTCCACCTATCAATCAAACACCTCAACCACCTCAAAACACGTTCAATCCACCTCTTGGTCCGCAAGACGATGTGACAACACAAATCAAACTGCTCTCACAACAAGTGCTCGATATCCAATTAGGAAAAACAACAAGGACACCTGACAATTTGTGTCCTTATCCTTTTGACAAGAGCCTTGCAATGATACCATTTCCAAAGGGATTCAAAATCCCTAAATTTGACAAATACCACGGGTTGGGAAACCCTGAAGATCACATCAGGGAGTTCCAAGTACATTGCATAGAAGTTGCATATAACGATACATATCTAGTGTGGCTATTTCCTCGAAGCTTGGTTGGTCCCACCATGGAGTGGTTCTCTCGTCTACCTACGGGCATCAGAACGTTCCAAGAAATTGTAGACGCAATCCTAAATAATTATACATTCAACATTGGCATGGGAAAGGGGGAATCATTCGCTTCCTTCTTGCAACAATGGTGATCCAAAGCCAATCAAAGCAAGTGGGCCATGCCAGAGGAGAAACAAATTTGCACTATCATTTCCAATCTTGAGAAAACATTGGCATTCCATCTAAAGATGCAGTGCATCACCATGTATGACCAATTGATCCCCAAGGTGCTCAACATCGATCGAGCCCTTATTGCACAAGGGGGGACACCCACGTATCCAAAACATCAAGACAACCGTCCTTTTACCAACTATAACGAAAAACCTCGCATGCGGGTGAAAAATAGAAACGTCACCAATGATGGTGTGGTTGATGCTAAAGTCGTGATCAGTGCTCTCAAACAGAACACCCCAACATATCAACAACCGCAAAACAATAATCACAACAACACACAGACCAATGCGGTGTCACAACCACCTCCCAACAATCAAATCAACAATTTGAATAATCAAGGGGGACCACCCCCAAGAAACAAATATGCCCCCAAGAAAAATTTTACCGCTCTAGGGGAATCAGTCAAATCCATCATGAAGAAATTAGTAGATGAGAATCTTGTTAAAATCCCCATTTTTGAGAAATATCAAGAGCCCATGGTAAAACCACCTTGGTACGATGAAAACTTCCTTTGTGATTATCATAAAATCAAGGGGCACACAAAAACCAATTGCATGAAGCTGAAAAATTTCATCCAAGACCTCATCGATGACAAGATCATAAACGTAGAACAAGCAGCTGGAAATCAAGACCTAAAGATCTACACGAATCCAATGTCGGACCATAACCAAGGAAATAAGAAAAGAAAGAAAAAGTATGGCAATGTGAACCACGTATGCAAAGGATTTGTCACATCCCTAGATGAATTGGTCACTGTTGTTAGCATCAAGGGAGCCAATACCAATTGTGGAGTCACCACACGCGGTAGTAAAGTCACCATTGTTGGGTCATCACAGCCACCTAGGGCATCTGTCTCAAAACCAAAATCCACTCCTAAGATAGTTGAAAATAACCCCCACTCAAATCTCCATCATGGAGTTACTGAAGATCTCATCTGCCCATAGAGAAATCCTTGAGGAAGCATTGGCTTCATCCGTAGTCTCCACCAATCTCAATACAAAACAATTCCAAGCTATGGTCAAAAACATTATCACCCCAAATCTCCTCACATTTTCTGATCGAGACTTCCCCGCCCAACCATCTCACAACCGTGTACTTCACCTTGAAGTCCTAGTTCTTAAAAAAAAAGTTAAGAGGGTCTTGGTGGATGGGGGTGCAAACCTCAACATTTGTTCCCTCAAGCTCATAAAGAATCTAGGATTCTTCGAGGATTTTATTGAAAAAGGCAATGGCATCACAATCAGAGCATATGATGACCAAGAAAGAGTGTCTCAGGGCACTATCCAACTCCCTATTCAAGTAGGGCCAACCACTATGGAAACTACTTTCCAGGTCCTTGATCTTGATTTGCCTTATAACATCCTCTTGGGGTATCCATGGATCCATGGGATGATATCAGTCGCATCAACCTTCCATCAGTGTGTCAAGTTCACATATCAAAATCAAGAGGTCATGATCTACGGTGATCCTGAACCCTTTGCATACTGCAAGAGCCTAGAAGCAAATTACTATAAAATCCCCTAAGTCCCAAAGAATGATGAAGTTCCTTCAACTTCGTATATAGACCCAACCAATATAGCCTCCACTTTTGGGACAAAGACAACCGTCATCCCTGACATATCTAAAATCAAGCTTATAATCCAAGACAACGAGTGTGGGGAATATAAAATGAAGAAAGTATCCTTCATGGTCGGGGAGTTACCTCAATCCCCTAGATCCCATGGACAGCCATAGCCTGACAATATAATGGCTCAAACCTTTAGAGTGGATCCCTCTCAATTTAGAAGATGGGGTGATCTAGGCCAAGAAGTGGTGGACGAGCGAGACGTATCTAGTCTCCTCTATCAAGAAGAAAGACCTGTACCAACCCTTCCCATGGATGATTCCAACAAAGGACTTCAATTAATGTTGGGTATGGCCTATAACAAGAATGAGAGTCTTGGAAAGAACAACAATGGCCGATTGGAACCTATCATTACGGAAAAGTGCATGAAAAATCTTGGCCTTGGGTGTACCCCTCTAAGTGTAAGCACACATGGCAGAAGTCCCTTGAATAAAGTAGTCAGGACTCCCCCTCAGCTAGCGACAGTCACCCTCCAGTTACCTATGTCCACAGGTCGAGTCATAGACAACTTTACCTTTGACATAACTGATATGTGTAATAGTAGTGATGATGAGGATACCATAACTGACTTACCCATGATTTTTGAAGATTCCTCCCTTCTCATGATCAACACCCTATCTTTTGAGTCAGACCATCGAAACCATGAAATAGACTTAGTCTATCCCCAAATCATCGATTACAACCAACGAGGACCACCGATTTTGGACACGTTCAAAAATGTTGAGGCACTCTCAGAATTCATGGGACTATGAGACACGGTACCATGTGGAGATCATAAAGCTAGGTTTGAAATAATACTAGATACACAAGCCTATTATGGGGAAATGATTGAATCCTTCAGTCGCAAAAGCGAAAAATTGAGAATAACCTCAAGGTATTTGAGTGAAAACCACACTATGACACTCTCTGACTCAAAATTAGTAAAAATACAAGACGCATCCAACGGTGAAAACCTTTCTAAGGCACCGAAGGATGAAGGATTCAATCTTCCCCTCAGTGCCATTCATCAAGAAAAGTCAACAGTCCTGGCAAAACAGTGCAATCCAGTCAACTTGGGAACAAAGGAACTACCACACATAACATTTTATGCTGAGTCACTTTTGACGGAAGAATAAGAACTCCTAGCTATGTTCCTAAAATAAAAAAAGGTAAACTTCGCATGGACCTATGCCGACATGCCTGGACTTGATCTAGAAGTTGTAGTTCATCATCTAGTTGTATATCCTGAAGTGAAGCATGTGAGACAAAAGCTAAGAAAAATGCATCCCCATATAGCCTTGTTGGTTAAAATGGAATTGCAGAAGCTTTTGGATGCAGGGCTCATATGCCCGATTGATTATCCAAAGTGGGTGTCAAACCTAGTACCTGTTTCAAATCCCACTGGGGGCATTTGCATCTGCACAAATTTTAGAGATTTGAATAAAGCGTGTCCCAAGGATGACTTTCCACTTCTGAACATTGATGTGATTATGGATATGACGATAGGACATGAGATGCTATCGCTAATGGATAGATTCTCAGGATATAATCAGATCATGATAGCTAAAGAAGACCAACACAAGACAACGTTCACTTGTCTATGGGGAACATACTGATGGAGTATGATTCCATTTGGGTTGAAGAATGCAGGAGCAACCTACCAGAAGACTATGACATTGATCTTTCATGACATGATTCATAAGATGGTGGAAGATTATGTGGATGGTATATTGGCTAAATCAAGGAAAAGACGAGATCACATATTAGCTCTGAGCTCCATTTTTGATAGGTTGGAAAAATAAAAATTCTGACTTAATCCAAAGAAGTGCGTCTTCAAAGTATAATCAGGCAAGCTCTTGGGGTATATCATGTCAATGAGAGGAATCACGATAGATCCCGCCAAAGTCAAGGCAATCCTCAAAATGGAAGCACCCAAGACATTGAAAAAACTAAGAGGCCTACAAGGAAGACTCCAGTCTATCTGTCGATTCATAGCATAGGACAAAAAAATCCCATATTCTCATCTACTCCACAAGGGGGTAGCATACAAGTGGGATAACAAATGTGACCAAGCGTTCAACAAAATCAAGGAATACCTACTCACACCATTGGTTCTAATGTTGCCAATTCCAAGCAAACCATTGATCTTATACATATTAGAAACAACGATCGCCCTCGGTGCTCTCTTAGCACAACATGATGAAAATGGAAGGGAGAGAGCTATTAACTACATCAATAGGACCATGGTAGGACATGAGCTAAATTACACACCTATTGAGAAAGCCTATCTAGCAATCGTGTTTGCAGCTCAAAAGTTCAGACATTACATGCTAGCACATCAGATCAAGCTCATTGCAAAAATAGACCCACTCAAATACCTACTTTCCAAAGCAACTCTCACGAGACAGATGACTAAGTGGGTTATGATCCTAACAGAGCACGACATTAAATATGTAGAACACAAGGCTATCAAAGGACAAGCAATCACAGACCAACTGGCAGAGGCACCTATATATGCAGAAAATCCACTAGTCTCAGAGTTCCCCAATGAATCAATCTTTAACCTTAGTGTATCGGATCACTGGAAGATGTATTTTGATGGATCCTACACACAACACGGGTCAGGAGTGGGAATGTTCTTCATCACTCGACAAGGGAACTGCATAACTAAATCCTACAAGTTGTCATTCCCATGCATGAACATCACAAAGTACGAGGCTCTTGTCATAGGGCTGAGGATCATAGTGCAATGGCACATTATGGCTCTTAAGGTATATGGAGACTCACAACTCATAATCAACCAGGTGAACAATGAATATCAAACAAAGGATGATAAACTGACTCCATACAAGAAATTGGTGGAGAGCCTTAAGGATTCTTTCATTGATATTACATTTGAATAGCTACCCAGAGCAAACAACAAAGTAGCAGACACAATGGCTACAATTGGATCACTCCTAGAGATCCCACACAACGTCCCAAAATAGGAATTCCTCGTAGAGAATCTTCTCATACTAGCATTTGAGGTACTAGAGTTTGAATTCATGTGTGAAATCATTGGTCCCAGTGATCCCTGGTATCATGACATTTACACCTACTTGAGGATAGGAGTCATTCCCATTGACATAACCCTGAACCTCAAAAGAGATTTTGTCAAAAATTCATCTAATTTCGTTATCCTAGGAGAAACCCTGTACCGTGGGAGCATCGAAGGGACCCTATTACATTGCCTAAACACTAAGGAATCCTCAATTGCTTTAACCGAGGTACATAACAACATTTGTGGTTCACACTCGAGCAGTATGACTTTGGCCAAGAAATTACTGAGGACAGGATATTGTTGGCCTACTATGGAAAGAGGCGCACATGACTTTGTCAAAAGGTGTTTGTAGTTTCAACAACATGGGGACCTCATCCATGCACCAACTCAGGAATTCCACCTCATTATCACACCTTGGTCCTTTTCATAGTGGGGGCTCGATCTCATCGATAAAATCACCCCCACCTCATCCAATGACCATAAATTCATCATTACCGCCACAAATTATTTCATGAAATGGGTGGAAGCCATCCCCATGACCTACATAATAGGAAAGCAGATATCTAAGTTCATCCTGAACTACCTTATTTTCCGATACGGTGTCCATCAAGCTATTATTTCAGATAATGAGACACCTTTCAAAAATTAGGATGTTCACAACTTATGCCAAATTCCATATCCAACATCGCTTTTCCATCCCATATTATCCCCAAGGCAATGGCCAAGCAAAAGCCACCAATAAGACCATCCTGAAAATCCTTAAGAAAATAGTCAATGATGCTGGTCGTGACTGACATTTGTAGCTAAATCCCACCCTATGGGCCTACCGCACAAGCATCTACACACCAACAGGTGCCACCCCCTTCGCTCTGGTCTATGGATCAGAGGCCATCCTCCCCATTGAGATAGAGCTCTTGTCCCTGAGGATATCACTGCAAAATCTCATTACAAATGAAGAATACCGAGTCTCACGACTCAATGAGCTAGAGCTACTGGATGAGCAGTGCATGGATGCCCTAAATCACTTACAAGTCTATCAGAACCGCCTCAAGCATAGCTACAACAAGAAAATCAGGAGGCAGACCTTCCAAGTTGGCAAGCTAGTACTGAAGGAAAATCAGAAGAACATGCCAAATCTAAAGAGTAGGGGCAAATTTGAGCCCAACTGGTTGGGACCATTCATCATCATCGCAAGCTACAATTCAGGGACATATCAGTTGTCAACACCCAAAGGCGAACCTCTGCAGGAGCCCCTGAACAACTCTCATCTCAAAAAGTTTTATGCCTGATCTTTTAAGGGTAAAACCAAAAATACAAAATAAAAACCAAAATCCAAAAAAATTAGAAAAAGGATTGAAAACAGTAAAGATAAAAAATCGTCCTCTAGTGAAAACCACTTCGGTGGCACTTTGGGCAAGTACCTTGGCGAAAACTTGGCAAACATGCACCTTGTATAAATAAAGCACTCTCCATCCACCAGGAACTTTGCGATTGACCCCGCATCACTCATTTATCCACTACATTTCATTGCACCCTTCCATCATCCATCTGTGTTTGTACCGTAGCTTGATGTTGAGTTCGTATCATGATCCACCATAGTACTACTTGGCATATACCTAAGGTTAGTTTGTTCTGCATGTATCGAAGTAGTCTATCACATCACGCTAGGGGCATGTTCATGTACCCACATCGGATTGGGTTCGTGTATATTCTTGTGATCTTCCTTAAAATTTTTTAAAAAAAAAAAACATTAAAAATCAAAATCCAAAAACATTCATAAAATCCTTCAAAAAATCTAAAAATATTTGTAAAATTAGAAAAATAAAAAACATCCAAATCATTTCAAAATCCAAAACATGTCAAAAATAAAAAAATCAAAAAGTAGAGTCATCCTATCGAACTACGTTATCTATGAGCTTGAACGTAGGTAAAGTTAATCTTTGATCATCCCCCGAGACACTTTAGGTCAGTCCTTTAGGTGTTCGTTGCAATAAAAGGGCAATTTGTTTGTCCATCTATCTCATCATTCAATCAAGTCGGTGTCAATTAAACTACATGGTCTCTACATGTATAACGTAGGCAAGGCTAATTTTTTGATCAACTCTTGAGACCCCTAGGATAGGTCCTTAGGTTAGGTTCTTGGTCAAAATCTCAAAACATACCCAAAAAATTAAAAAATCTCAAAATCCCAAAAACAGCCTCAAAACATTTCAGAACATCTGAATATTTGAAAAACCCAAAATGGTGCATCCATCCCATCTTGTTTTCACCCGCAATAATCTCACTCCTAATAAATCATCATCACCTTCATCCTTTGGTAAATCAGTCGGAAGCAAGTCTAGTAGGTTTAAAAGTAAAATCTCAATTGTTAAAGTCTCAAGTCTAGGTCAGTAAGTTAGCAAGTTAATCAACTCGGAGTATCAATAGCTTATCATACAATCAAATCTCTTCATCACCTGATCACATCATGTCCTAGGATGCATCCTTCCTACAATGGACATCAACATCAAGCATCACCGTAGTTTAGTCTTGGCTAGCGGTATGAAGAACATTAGCTTGTTTGTTTACTTTATCGTGGTCTTTTTGACTTATCTTATTTTGTGTTCATTTCAATGACCTCTCGATGATGCCTAATCAAAATGGTTTAGAGAGAAAGGAATGGGGCAATGATCATTATCTTTTATCTACTGTGCTTGTTAGATGTTCTTGTAATATAACTTCGTCATACATGCTTTGTTTGGTTTGTAGGGAGGATGTTTTAGGTATCTTGTTGACCACATAAGAAGACTTGATTTTCTATGTTTTGGTCTAAGATGTTTAGAATATTTGAATTACATCCTAAATAAGGTTCCATATGTCAAGTGTGAACATGAGTACTCCTATATGATTGTCGAGTCAAAGTCCATCACACTAGGTACAATGCCATCCTGGTTCTTAATAGCTTTATGCATCGTACCTATGTGTATTATCAAACATAAAGTAAATGGCCCTTTTAAAATCCCAATTCCTGATATCATTATCATTATCATCATTAATAAGGTAAGCTTGTTGGATCTTCTTTCTTATGTCTTCTTTCCATACTAACATGGTACCATGACAGTTACTCAAAAGCATTTCATCAATGCATCCACCCTACATCCACCAATCATCAACATAATGCATATCACATAGGAAACATAGATACATTGCATTTCATCATAGATTCATTATTATTATTTTCATTCCATCATAAATATTATCACCTAAGCATTATTAAGTCACCCATGGCATAATTATCATGTTATAGACAACATCATCATCATATATATATTCACATCATATCATAATAACTTCATTACGTATAATAATCATTTACATTTCATGTAATAATCATTTCACATTATCATATTACTTGCATTTCATGTCATAACATTTTCATCCACAAATCATTACAAAATAAGAATCATTGCATCGCATAATCATCTCACATATCACATCATCATAAAAGATTACATTTATGCCACTTCATTTACATTTTTGCATTGCGTTCATCGTAGGTCATTTCACATTATAATTATCATTATAATCATTTCACATCATACACATTACATTCAAATTAACCATCACATAAATCATATATCACATCATCACATTTCATAAGTCATTACATTATCATATCTTTAGGAATCGTACAACATTACTTCATAATGTAACATTGCATTCATTATAGGAATCATTGCATACCATATTACATAATCATCTCACAAATGTCATCGCCTCATAATCATCAACATTGTATTTATACATCATTACCATTGCATATCATATATTATAAATACCATGCATCATCTCACATTGTTACATTCATATCCCATTACATAAAAAGCATCGTATTTGCATATCATCCATCATGAAAAGGAAATAAAAAACATTACGTTCACATATTATCACATACATTTTCATAGAACATCACATAATCCATTTAAGACATAATGTAGAAAATTATTTTGCATATCATAACATGTTGCATCCATTTATCGTCACCATAAAGTGCATATAAAATATACAAAAAAAAAGCATCCATAATTGTTGCATCACATCATCACATCGCATAAAAACATACATCATATTACATAACTACATCTCATGAAATAGAATCACCACATCATTGCATCACATAGGAAATTAAATGCATCCATCCATCAACATAATAAAAATAGGACATCTCATAAATGAATCAAATCATCTCATATATATCATTAGGAGTAACTGTCATGGTACAAAGATCGAGATCAAATGTGTATAAATCAAAAGTATATGATACAATTGGGGCAATAAAAAAACCAGAGCCCATAGAATGCTGTCAAAATAGAGAACTAGCCCTGTTGGCTGCTACCCTCTCCAACTTGTCTCTCAATGTGACCATTGGGCTCCCTCATCCTTGTCTACTGGGAGTACTCTAGCACCCGAGCTGCTAGCAGAGGTTGTGCTCTCAAGCTATCATCTTTGGCCTATCTCTAGATCTCTCTTAGCAGTCAGTACCTGCAAACCCTGCATCTATGCCTGCAATTGCTGAATTGTGGCATCTCAATGATCTAGTTGCGCTCATGGCAGTGATGGGGGTTGCTGGTGTGGGATCTCTCTCTCCGCATCTCTAGGTTGCTCTTGGTGTGGTGTTTGTTGTGCCTGCTCCTAGGGTGGTGTCTGTTGTGCCTGCTCCTGGGGTGGTGTTTGTTGTGCTTGCTCCTGAGGTGGTGTCTGTTGAGGCTGCACCCAAGGTGGTGTCTGATGTGGTTGGTGTGGAGGTGGCCCACCTCCTCCCTTGTCCCCATCTCCATCTTTGTCCCCATCCCCTCTGCCTCCTTGTCCTCGCTCTCGACCGATTGACCTACCTTTGGGCCTCCACTGTGGGAGTGTCACACCTAGATCTGTAAGTCTAAGGGGTGGTCTGAACTAATCTTTGTAAGCTTGTGTGACCCCCACATCCCCCTGTCCCCGATCGTATGGCCATGGTCTAGCCACCAGCTATTTGAAATATGTAACGACCTCATCAGTCGAGATGGGCCTACCCCATGCAGTCTCCCTCGTAGTACGAGCAAAGATGGAGCAAAGATTGCCATGTATTGGTTATCGGGTTTGTCTTGTCTATCCCCAAATTGCCTCGCCACTCTATTTGGAAGGCATCTCTTTATAATGGTATGCTCTCAGTCCTGCATCAATCTATCCTACCGAGCAAAAAATAACTGTTGTACATCATCAAACCACATACCCATGCCAAGTCAGGGCCTTCAGGTAAACCCTGTCATCTCATCAATGACCCTCTACCAATGGGCGATACCACCTGCCCTTATATGTGTAGAAGTAATTTAGGCCCCAGTGTATCACTAGACAATCAAATCATCTAGCTCTAGGGCGACCATTGTGACCTGTGGGTGAAGCACTGCAATGTGCTCTCAAGCCCAAACATGTAATAATGTAACACCTTCCCCAATGGCCCTGTTATCTAAATACACAAACTCATACAGATCGCGGTAGAGCGAGGCCAGCATCACTGGCCCCCAAGCAAGGAACTCTATGGAAAAGCATCTGCTCCCATGCTAGCCCCCATCTTGGACTGAAGTATCAACCCCGTCGATCTAGAGCCACGAGCCCTGAAATAATGGTAACTACAAAATGTCTAAAAGTGGGCACTATGCCCCTGTATCGCTCCAGAGCAATTTGTCCCTCAGAGAAAATAATCTCATCAAGCTCCATGACCTCGAAGCACGGATCCCTCCCAGCATCCACATCATAGATGACCCTCTCTTCATGGATGGTAAATTATAGGATGCACCAGACATCCTCCAATGTAACTATGGCCTCGCTAGTGGGCAAGTGAAACGAATATGTCTCACTGTGCCATCTCTCTGCTAGGGCTATTATCATCCCTAGGTGTGTCCAAACGGGACGGGCATAGGCAATATACCAAAGTCCTATGGCCCCAAGGTGCTCCTAAAGCAGCTCATATAACCCATCTAACCAACTAAGAACTAGGTATTTGTGCTCCCAAGAATGCAATATCCCAAGGTCCTCCTGCGCGGGAAAAGCCACAATGTCAAGTTTCAAAAAAAATTGAGATCCTGCCCTGAGATTTTGCAATTCGAACATCATATGTGGTTTTGTTTGCAATTGCGACACAGTTTGCAAATTCCAAACTGCACCACCGTGACACAATTTGACTGCGCCCCCAGACCCTAAATTCCAAATTGCCTCACAACGGTGCACTTCTCATATGCGCCTGATGTTAGCCCAAACCTTAATTTGCTAAACTGCATCACGGTGGCGCTCTTCGCACATGCGATGCACTTTGGGGCCACGCGACGTCGATTTTGCATTCTTAGCGCTACTATATAGCGCCGCTTGACCTAAAATTAACTTTGACCCTTTTAATTGCACGCAAAAAAATGAAATGAAAGGCTAAGGGAGGATCACATACCACTGGTCCTGCGTCGGCTGACCGCTAGTGCACTTGTACTCGCTCTGACATGTGTCACGGAAGCAATCTTTGCGCCATCTCGATCAGTGCTCGAAGCTCAAAATGCAAAATTTTCTAAAGGCTAAGTGTGAAAATGACTTGAAAGTGACCCCTTAGGGTCTATTTAAGCCTAAAAATTAGGGTTTTTTTACCCTGTTTAGCCATCCAGCTAGGGTTTTGGACCCCCGAACCCGTTTTTGCCCAACCAAGGGTCGTTTTGCATCATTTTTTCACATTTTGGCATGTTTTTGGCATCCTGGACCCTTTTCGAACTTGTCGGGTAGCTTATCTTCTTTTTTTGTGAGATCACCCAAAAATCTAAATTTTCGTTCGATCTCTTGAGAGGGCAACATACCAGTGTAATCCTTCTCGCTAGGGTAGCAATGGGGCATTTGAAATTTTTTATTTTTTATTTTTAATTTTGATCATAGTAGTTTATTCTTTGAATCAACGCAACAGGTGCATTGCTTCAAAGAGGGGCAAAATGTAGACACGAAAAAAAAATACAAATTGATCCTACATATCCGAACCTTATCTTACTAACATCAGTTCATCCTGAATCATCTCTTTCTAATCAACACATTTCCTCTCTTAATTAAATAAATCAAATTTATCTGATTAATTCATTCTCTTCCATTAATTAAATAAATCATTTTGTTTAATTAATCCTATAGTCTCTCTTTTAATTAAATAATTCACTTTATTTAATTAAATCTCTAAAGTCACCTCCTTAAATTAAATAAATTAATCTTTATATGGTTTAATCTAACATCACCCCTTTAATTAAATAAATCAATCTTTATTTATTTAAATCTAAAATAATTATTCCTCTCAACTTTGACTTAAATAAATCCTAAAATCTAAGTCAAAATTGTCAAATCATCTAATTTCTACTTAAATTGATCAAATCATGATTAAAACTAATCTTAATCACTCCAATCCTCTAGATTTTGCAACTTGCACAATAAATCAATTTATTTGATTTATTAATTCATCAATTTCCATTCAAAAAAACATCTTTGATGGAATATTCTTCCAATTCAAAAATCCCTCCAAAAGGGGATGGGTACTTCCAACAAGGCATTAAAGGCCTCTTACATGTCCTTTGCCTTGAGCCAAGTGGCATTTACTCATTTTTCCTCTCCCTCCAACTTGTCATTTCACTATTTTCAAATTCCACCTAATTGCATTTATTTGTGCATTCATCAAAATGTGCTCATTCATCCTCCAATCACATGTGGACAAGTGGCCTTCTCTCATTGGTTGGGCTTTTGTCCCGCATTCATCCATTTTTCTTTTTCTTCCATCCTTCAAATCTATAAATATTTGGCTTCTCCTATTGAGTTTATCATCCACAATCCATGCAGGCTTACTATGCTCAATTTCATTTACAACTTCATCCATTTTCATCATAATTTCATAGTTTTATCAAGGTTATTGTCAAAATTGCATCAAGGAATCAAGAATCATCATCCAAGTTCATCAAATCACATCAAGGATTTGAGAAAGGGCCATTTTCTACACATAAATGGCGCCAATTCCCCCATGGGATTGGAAGTTTGTTCATTAGAATAGGATTCAATTGTTTTCATTGTGTTGTTCTTTATTTATTTTCCTATTTTGATGTTTTAATCTAATTTCACGGGGAATGTTGCTTTTATCTTGCATTTGGATCTAATATTGTGTTTTTTTTTGTGTTTGTGTGGGTATAGAAACACCATTCACACTCATAACTTAGTATTGTAACAAAGTAACTCTTAGAAAATTAAAAAATAAGAATGCAAGTATGTGTCCCCAAAGAAGAAGAATGCTCCCCTATTTATATAAAAACCTGAGCACTCTAAGGTTACAAACAAGATCTATATTTTGCTACTTCTCACATTAAATTTTTTGACTCAACTATGAAGATTCAAGATGACATAATAAAATTGATGACTATTTGCTCATACTCAGCTAGTCACTGCAATTTCATGACAATAGAGTAAATTAAAAATGCAAGGATAATGTTTCTATAGGTCGACCATTCCCAGCTAGCTTCTCACTTGACTAATTCTTAAAATCCACTTGCCTCATACACAGAAAATGCAATGTAAATCAGACTTCTAAAAGAGGTGATTATTTCATACTTTGGTGCCACATATTTCCTCATGCACCCTACTTTCCGGGTTGTTGTTTCAAAGACTAATTCAAAGTTCTCTTTATGTGTTGCTATTCATTCTTTCCTTTTCTAAGTTTGGCTAAGTCTTTAGTGCTTTTAACATAATACATTTTGCTTTTGGTTTCCACACACCCTTTAAAATAGTGTTGCCTAAATGTTTATTTCTCAACACTCAATACATTTAACTTATGCACCTTTAACATATGATGCACCCTTCCATTTATCTCAATGCTTAATACTTAGTATTTAATTTGTGCTTCATATTTTATATTTGTTGTGTTACATATGATATGCGTGCAATAACTTGCAATGCTTATATGAATTCATTAACATATATATACATATCATGTATATATGTGTATATGTATATATATTTACATATATATCTCCACTCTTACATTTGTATTAATCAATATTTGAATACACACACACACACACACACACACACACACACACATATATATATATATATATTTGTATACTATCCCTTATCGATATTCCCATGCATATGGGTAATCTATTCATGAGCATGCATAGATACATCTATCTACATATACTCATGCACGTATTTTCTCATGGGTATGAGTTTATTGTAGATACATGCATATATACATATGTATACACTTTATGTATATATCTCATTGATTAAAATGCAAACACTCAAGGAAAAACTCACAAAAGATAAGAGATTCAAACACATACCCTGAACTCAAAATATTCACAAACAAGATCATAACATCACCAAAACAATACTCAAGCAAGGCTAAGGTCAACTTACTATTTCTAGAATACTAACTCGACTTCACTAAACTAGAGGTGAGTGTGTGAAAGCTCGGTAAGACTTATTTAGGGTTATTAGACCAAGTTATTCTCTTGAGTGATACTTCCCCTCTCTTCTAAATGATTGAATCTGTCCTTGCGTCCAACTTAGTATATAGAAAACATAGTTAGTTGAATCAATTACAACCTTTTACATCATATATTTCATAGACAAAATATATTATAAAACGTCAATTTGAACCAAACATTTATTTATTGTATTTCTGAAATACATAAAGCATAAACACATACATTTAAAGAATTTTCACTCAACTAGGTGAAAGTAAATTAGTAATAACACAATGGGGTGTAACACTCCTCTTTTACCAATCCCTGGTGTCAACTTCCTCTTGACCATCAACACTTGATTTTAACCTTTTTTTATTTTTCCTCTCCTTGAACATCAAACCTCTAAGAGAACCTTGCACCTCTATGTATGGATCCAATTCCCTATTTCCTCCCAACTCCGACTAGTTCACTCAATTTATTCTACTTTATTTGTAGACTTCCCTTACAATTCTAGACCTAGTTCCAAGATCCCTCTCATCAATTCATATTTTCACTCTCCTAAACCCTTGCATCACTATTTTACTTACCTCAGTGACTCACTCATCACTCCATTCATGTTAGATTTGACCTTGTAACTACATGTTTTCCCTTTCTTTCCCAATATATACATTTGTTTAACCTAATGGTATGATTCCACATAAATATTTGAATAAATATTTCAAAGGCAACCATATTTCCATACATGTGGTCACTAGGATTCCTACCACCCAAATTGACCCACAAAAGATCTCTACCATCAATTTTGAAAGTTCCATGGAATTTGACACTTCCTACATGCAACATCCATGATTTGGATGATTCTTACAGGACACATCCATGGGTTCTACACCCTCCCCAAATTCCCCATGTATAGTTGGAATACTAAAATAAAAAAATATAAATACTAGCTCTTCATTCATTTAAAGGGTTGGTTGTTGAGACAATTTTCTAGTTTGAGAAGGTTTGTAATATGTTATAGGGTATCATACACTACATGTCTAGATTATTAATGAAGGATACATCTTGTAAAGAGGAGGAAGGGTTTGTAACACACATATGGTATATCTCCATGGTATTTTGTAATGATTTAGGGGAATGTATAATTGTGACTATGTAATTTCTCTCACCATATTTTTTGGTACAAATGTAATAGGGGTTAGATAAAGAGTGACAACTTATGATACATTACAAATTATTTGTAATGGATTTCCCTCTATTTTTGAGGATTAAGGTGTCATCTACCTTGTAAATCCTATCCCATATTGCATGGTTACAACATTTTTTGGAAAGTGTCCCTAGGTACTCAGGGTGGATTGGGAAAATATTTTGTAATATTTATTTTCACCATTGTTTGTATTAAATTCATAAGGGGTGATGGGTTCCATTGGTAATGATAAAGGTGGCCTTGGACATAAATATTTAATATTGTTTTCCCCAAATGTGGATGCCTAGAATGAGATGATAAAAGATAAGGAAAATACAAATGAGTGATTGTTGGTATTCTCCAAGTGGGTGCTTGGAAAGAGGCAACTAGAGTATCTTGGTATTCCATCATTTATTGCATTTAATGTAATGTTTAATTTTCTAGTGTGGGTGCCCAAGTTAGAGGGAAAGTATTGGAGCCAAAACTGATGTTCTGTAAAATCAGCTTATTGGATGTAAAAATTATTAGGAATAATTGAATGTAGTGTTGTTTTGAAAGAAAAAGGATAAGTTGAGGAATAAAGGGGTTGCTCGCAGGTGCAAAAGCACTACCATGTTGGAGGGAAAGGAGAGAATGGAATTGAATTTATTGCAATCTCATTTATTTGAAGACAATGCATACTTGACCTCCCTTCTTGGTGGATTTTTTTTCCCACAAGGGTTTCTCCACATAAATATTGTGCTATGTGATGATTTTATATTATTGTTTTGTGTCTCTTTTCTGTGATCTTATGGTGATGTTATTATTTATTTATTATTTTCATAAGTTCACATAATGTGGTGTTATTAAGCATGATATGTTGGCCATTTTTTCTCATCATAAAAAGATGGACCTAATCATGGTAATTCCACATTAAGGCTACTTAATTTTAGATCTTCATATAAGTCTCAAATTTTTATGTTGTAGTAGTCCAAGCCTTGTATCTCATCCATTGAATTCATGTTTGGAAAGAGATTTAATTTCCTAATAATTGATATTAGAACCTTTATATTTCTCATTTTTATTGCATATGGGTTATTGTAGTTTCAAGATGGATTATTAATTATGTTCATCACCTGGAATATAACCTTTGATTTGCATATAAATGAAATCTAGTTATAATGATACTTTACCTAATGGTTCTCTTTCCTCTTTGTTGATCATGATTTTGTTGTCCAATGGAGCAAACACCAAACCACATCGGTGAAGGTTCAATCAATTCATCTTTTAATCACCTCCATCCATATTATTAGTAGGAGTATATTAGAGAACTCATGTTGTTTAGGACTCAATGCTCTAAACTATGGAGCCAATCTTATGTAAACCTTGAAATGTTAAATTATCAAAGAATCATGTTCAATATGTTCACACCTTGACACTATGTAAGAAATATCAAATGAAATAATCTATAAAGGAGTTGTAATACTATTATCGTCCATAGGTGATTGAGCAAGGTGTTATCAACTACATAAGAGGTTATATTCAATTAGTTTGTATTTGACCTAGTGACAATAATTTGGGTCAAGTGTACATTGTGTGTAGTTATTGATTGTTGCTATCATGTTATATTATATTTGATGTACAAGAATATTAAATATACCTCTCATAATATCCCTCATGGGTTTAAATTAAGCCCAAAGCACATGAGAAATTACCCACTCTTGTTGTTAGCCTTTAACCATCCATAGTCTGTATGCTAAAGGTTTTTGGATTCGATTGTGTCAAAAAAAATTACATCAATGTTTCAGATCACACTCTGTGATCCATCATTACGATGAAAAGAGAGCATAAGGAAGAAAATGAATATTTGAAGACCAAGAATTGTTGGTGCAGGAGCACCAAGTTGGTTCATTGTGCAAAGAAGGTCTTAAGTTTGTTTTAGGTTGATTTTTTGTGTTTTGAGTTATTATGCATCAAATAATGTCAACTAGACCACTTATAATGTATTTGGAGTTAAGTGAGTTCAGTGAGTTCAGTCTTGTCATAGTTAGCAATTTGGTAAAAATGTTGTCAGGAAAAGTTGCTAAGAATGCAAAAATTGCAGAGTTAGTTGCATGCAAGGTTAGTTAGGTAGAGAGTCAGTTTTAGGAGTTTTTTTTTGGTTCCACGAGGCCATTAATGTTAGTATAACCTCGAGGAAGAGAGAGAGTATTGTAAAATGAAGAAGATTAAGAAGTATTCCTTGTTTTTAGTGTAAATTCTATGTTTTCACTGGTAAATCTTTGTTTCAGACCACTATACGGTGCCGTACAAGTGGTTCATGATCTAAAAGCTATTGTAAGTGTTAAAGGCACGAGGTAACATCAATCTGCATCTTGTTTGATTAAATTTTGTTAAGTATTGTGATTTTTATGGTCTTTTTGGTGTAGATGGGTCAGAAACCCTGTTTTGGGGTTTTGAACACAAAAGAATGCAATTATGATCATTCCCTTTGGTGGATAACTCCAAAACTTGGTGAAATGAAGGCTAACAGGTTGTTTTCAAAGTTTAAGAAGGATTCAAGAGTTGGGGAGTTGATGAAAGTGATTTGTGAATTGTTGTCCTAGATGATTCCTTTTGTGCTTTGACCAAAAATGGTGGTTTAAAGTAAGAGCTTGAGGAAATAACAGTGCTAAAGGTCAGGAGTAAGTTTTTAGAGAATGTACAAACTATTTATAAGGTGTTATAGGTGTTTTTATAGTGTGGGGTGTTGTGAAGGATCGAGTTTCAATAAACCCTACCTAGTTGCAAGCCTTTTTGGCTTCAAATCCGAGTTCTAAGTAATAGGAGAGTCAAAACTTTGTAGCTCTGTCCAATATTGAGAAAATAGAATTTGGGTAGTTATATTAGTGTGTTGGAATTGAATTTAGTGATGGGTCATAAGTTTTGATGGGTGTTTCTTTGAGAAAGTGGCCTAAATGGCATTATTCTCTTAGCAGAGCAGTGCTAGGTTGAGTTATTTCTTCCAAAAGAGTCTATGATGGTTTTAACATATGTTTTAGATCTTGGAAAAGGCTATCCAAAAAGGTTATGATAGTCTTGATTGGTAATTAAGGTCAATAGATATGAGTGACAGTCCTCTGTGGAAGGACTACTAGCGTGTAGGTGGTTATGGAGTGGAGTTGATGCAAAATGGTGTTTCTTGGTAATTTGAGTGGTAAAGTTGTGCATGGTTTATCATTTTAATCTTGTTAGATTCCTTAAAAGGTTCATGAAAATTCCCTAAACCCTTAGTGTGGATTGGAGTCCTTAGAAGTCTATTCCTTTGACGAGACTTTGAGAGTGTGTGTGGAAGTCTGTCAAGAACTAGTCTCTAAACCTTTTAACAAGTTTATTGTGTACCCCTACATGCAATGCATCAATTGGTATCAGAGATAGAAGACTCTAGAAAAAGAAATATTATGTGTTGTCTTGTTGCAGGTTGAGGAGAGAACCTAGTTGCCAAAAGACTAGGTAGAAGAAAAGAGAAGAGACCTAGGTGAGGCAAAGACAAGAAGAGAAGAATGTATTTTATGAGGAGAATCTTGCAGGCTGAGGGTTCACAAGAGAAGAAACAAGAGGAAAAAGAGAGAGGGAAGGAAAAAGAGATCGTAAAGCAAATGGAGTTTGAGCAAGAGATTAGAGAATTGAAGCAAGCCATGGAACAAACAAGGAAGGATATGGAGGAGTTAGAAAAGAGGATAGAACTTGACATGCAAAGATGGCATTTACCAATCAAAAATAAGGTATCATGGCTCATCAATAAAATCGTCCAAAGAAGGAGCATACAAGCAAGGACAACAACAATAGAGGAAGAACAAAAGCAATCTCAAATAGAGGAAGAGGTAAGCAATGGAATGGTGAGTACATCTATGACTGTTTTAAGCATTGAAGAAATTCAAAAGGACAATGTAGACATAGTTGTGGAAGAGTCTTCATACCATTTTCAGATGTTTGAGTCTAATGAGAATGATGAAAAAGTAGAGATAAATGTTGTTAAAGTTGGTGTTGATACTCAAGTTGTTCAAGAAGAGTTGTAGACTAATATGCTTCAGTTAGATGTTGTCATATTTCAAGGGTCACCAAGTGAATGTGAGAAGCAGAACAAAGAATGCATGGATGGTAATGGTACTAACCAATTCGTTTTGGTGAATGAAGTTTCCTTGGCTATTATTCAAGTACAGGTATCTAGAGATGCAGATAGGAGGAAGCTTCTACCATTTGACAGGCCTAAACATCTTAGCAAACAGTTGGGACAACCTAAGGTGAAGATGAAGCAAATATGGGACTGTTTCAAGGAGTCTATCAATGCCAAGCTCTAGTACTTAACACTTTGGAAGGTTACACTAGGTGAAAGAGTTTTTTAAGATCAAGATGATAAAGTATTCAAGTGTGGACAAATTACATTTCAATTTCCAAGGGACTTGGAAACTTTTTCAGATCGGTTGCATGGTGTAGGAGCACCAAGTTGGTTCATTGTGCAAACAAGGTCTTAAGTTTGTTTTAGGTTGATTTTTGGTGTTTTGAGTTATTAGGCATCAAATAAGTTCAATTAGACCACTTATAATGTATTTGGAGTTAAGTGAGTTTAGTCTTGTCATAGTTTGCAATTTGGCAAAAATGTTGTCAAGAAAAGTTGCTAAAAATGCAAAAATTGTAGAGTTAGGTGCATGCAAGGTTAGTTAGGTAGAGAGTCAGTTTTAGGTTTTTCTTTTTGGTGCCATGAGACCATTAATGTTATTATAACCTCAAGGAAGAGAGAGAGTATTTTAAAATGAAGAAGATTAAGAAGTATTCCCTGTTTTTAGTGTAAATTCTATGTTTTGACTGGTAAATCTGTGTTTCAGACCATTGTATGGCCTCGTACAAGTGGTTCATGATCTAAAAACTATTGTAAGTGTTAAAGGCATGAGGTAACATCAATCTGCATCTTGTTTGATTAAATTTTGTTAAGTATTGTGAGTTTTATGGTCTTTTTGGTGTAGACGGGTTAGAAACCCTATTTTGGGGTTTTGAACACAAAAGAATGCGTTTATAATCATTCCCTTTTGTGTATACCTCCAAAACTTGGTGAAATGAAGGCTAACAGGTTGTTTTCAAAGTTTAAGAAGGATTCAAGAGTTGGGGAGTTGATGGAAGTGATTTGTGAATTATTGTCCTAGATGATTCCTTTTGTGCTTTGACCAAAAAAGGTGGTTTAAAGTAAGAGCTTGAGGAAATAACAGTGCTAAAGGTTGGGAGTAAATTTTTAGAGAATGTAAAAACTATTTATAAGATTTTATTGGTGTTGTTAGAGTGTGGGGTGTTGTGAAGGACCGAGTTTCAATAAACCCTACCTAGTTGCAAGCCTTTTTAGCTTCAAATATGAGTTCTAAGCAATAGGAGAGTCAAAAATTTGTAGTTCCATCTAATATTGAGAAAATGGAATCTGGGTAGTTATATTAGTGTGCTGGAATTGAATTTAGTGATGTTTCATAAGTTTTTATGGGTGTTTCTTTGAGAAAGTGGCCTAAATGGCTTTCTTGTCTTAGCCGAGCAGTGCTAGGTTGAGTTATTTCTTCCAAAAGAGTCTATAGTGGTTTTAACATATATTTTAAATCTTGGAAAAGGGTATCCAAAAAGGTTATGATAGTCTTGATTGGTAATCAAGGTCAATAGATATGAGTGACAGTCCTCCGTGGAAGGACTACTAGCTTGTAGGTGGTTATGGAGTGGAGTTGATGCAAAATGGTGTTTCTTGGTAATTTGAGTGGTAAATTTATGTATGGTTTATTTTTTAATCTTGTTAGATGCCTTAAAAGGTTCATGCAAAGTCCTTAAACCCTTAGTTTGGATTGGAGTCCTTAGAAGCCTATTCCTTTGATGAGACTTTGAGAGTGTGTGTGGAAGTTTGTCAAGAACTAGTCTCTAAACCTTTGAACAAGTTTATTGTGTACCCCTACATACACTGCATCAATTGCATAAAAAGGTTGGAAGAGGGAGGGGAGAGAAGGGTGGAACAAGAACCAAGACACCAAGATAAGAGGTGAAAGAAGGATGAAAACCAAGAAACATAAAAAGATAAATGGAATTTTTTAAAGGAGACAAGAACTTAATCATCAAATAGCACTATATAAAAGCATACAATTATTATAATAATTGACATATTTCTAATTATATATAATAAATAAGAACTATGCGAATATTGAAAATATAAAATATGCTATGTATATAATATCAACTAAGTTATGTGTTGTAGTTATGCATATATTTTATTATCATGTGTTGGTGTAAATAAAGTCTTGTACTTAGTTAATTCATTACTAGGGGACTTATTTACACATGTTAAGTTTACTTAGGTCATAGAAAGGAATCTTTCTCGAAGGTGTTAGTTGTCATTAGTTGTTATCTTATCTTTTGACTTGTAACACATGTGAACATAGGTAAGTGTGATTAGTTGTCTCATGCCATATGATTAAGACACTTGTCATAATCCTATGATATCTTGTGTCTCACCTTGGCTATATAACCAAGGGGTCTCTACTACATTGAACATCACAATCATATCATTGAATCATATTGATAAGAATATAGTTTATTCTTGTCACATCATTTTATCTTTTTTTGTGCTTTCCATTGGGTCTCAAGATCTTGGCAACAATAGCCAATTCTAATATGGTATTAGAGTAGGTTGGGTGCCATTGGATAATCTTTTTCTGAAGAGAGACCGGATTTGGGGAGGTTCCATTTCTGGCTCTTTATTGTAGGTTCATATTGGAACTTGCTGGTGCAAATCTAAGCTCACCATTGCATCCAAAAGGTTTGAGAAAGTCGATTTTTCCTTTTGTTTCGCCCAAATTGGACATACGAGGCCAAATCTATGAAGGTTTGAAGCTAAAGAGTGGTTGCGAGATCCAGAAGGTAGCTGCATTTTGGAGTATTTTGGGTCAAATCCGACCCTACCAATGCGTCTAGAAGGGCCAAAAACCCTAAGATCGATTGCCAAATCAAAGCAGTTGTCCGGTGAGGCAAAACAAATTTTTCCAAAGAGCTGTATGACCCTCAAATTGTCATCATTGTGATGGTACAATTTTTTCAAAAAATTATTTAATATTTGTCAGAATTTTTTTTATTGTACTGATTAAATTTATGCAAAAATTGTATTTGAAAAAAAATCATATTAAAAATCAAAAAGCAAAAAAGGGCAAGTTTTTCTGTGGAGGTTATCATTTTCAGGTCGTACCCTGGCTGCACAGGGTAGAGAGTACCCGCGGCAAGGTACTCTAGTCCGCGGACACCACGTGGCAAGAGCCTGTAGGCCAAGCTAGCAACGAACCCCTCCATCAAATAATCCGGCTTCATAAAAATACCAATTGGGAAAAATTCGCGGGCCAAGAAATATAATCGACGACCCACCATTTGAAAAAAATTGCGCATAGTTTTTAAATTGGCAGCAAGGAATATTCCTCTGGGTATGAAAATTCTGCCAGAAGATTCCTCTGGGTATGAAAATTCTGCCAGAAGATTCCTCTGGGTATGAAAATTCCGCCAGAAGATTCCTCTATGAACGCATAGTGAAGATTCTCCAGCATATTCCATTTAGGGAATATTCTGACGACCTGTAGGGTATATTATTTTAACGGGCTAACGGTCATCAAATTTAAGCTAGCATATTGATGATGTCAGCTCCACGTTAGCGCTCAATTGAAATTTTATGCCCCCTCATGGTTGGAGTTTTCATTTTTGTAGTCGAACTTCAAAGTTTCATAACTTGCTCATTTTGGCTCCTTTTTTCGAGAAATTCTTTTTTATTTGGGCTAATTTTTCGTGCTCTTCATAGTGGTACAATTTTTTTTGGTTTTGATGTATAGTTTGTCCATAAATTGTAGATTCTCATAGGTGTTGCTGCTTCATCCTCATTTTGGGAACTTCAGGAGCTCATATCTTACTCCTACAGTAACATTTTTGGGTGCAGTTTTTTTGAAAGTGCATAATTTTTTACGTAATTTTCAATGGTATGATTAGATTGATCTCATTTTGTACCAAAAATTGTACTTGATTTTGTGGCCTATTTTGGCATCTGTAAGTACCAAGATCAAAGTCCACTTCGCTATTTTTGGCAAGTGGTAATTGTAAACGCACTAAATATAAAGTGCCAAATCAAATATTGCTTGGGGGGTTTCTTTATTGAGTGATTTGGGGGGGGGTAATCTTGCAGTGGTTGGTCGCTTCTTTTGCTTGGTTTATGTTCTTGCAATGGGGAAATCTCAAATTGAACTCCTAACTCCACATAATTATGCTACATGGAGAAAATCAGTATGGAAATATCTCATGATCAAAGGTCTAATAGATCATCTAAAGGACACCATTCAACAACCTACTAATGCTAAATAATTGGAAAAATGGGAAATTGATCGTGAGAAAAACACTTGGATGCATATGTTCATTAGTCTCATTTGATTTATAATTTCATATTGAATCATGCAAAACACCTAAAGAAGCTTGGGAGACTTTTGAAAAATTGTATGGTAAAACATATAAGATTAGGGGATATCATATTGATAATGATTTGATGAATCTTGATCCTATAATTTTTGACCACATCCAAGACTACATCTCCAAAATCAAGCAATTAAGAACATAGTTGAAAGAATACAACATTGATAAAGAGGATTTACAATTGATTCTGAATGTGTTATTCAAGTTTGGTCCTGAGTATTTAGTGTTTGTTTCTAGCTTTCATACCCATCGACTTTCTATGGGAGCATCATATGTTGATCCTAAGTTTGATGACTTTGCAAATCTCCTAATCCAAGAGGAAGCTAAGTTAATGAACATGGGTCTAATCAAGTCTTCCAAGTCACATGCATTGGTGGATAGTGTGTCAAAGGTACAAAAAGAGTCAGGGAATCTTTATAAGAAGCAAAAGAAGAAAAAGAACAAGTCACATAAAGAATCAAAATCTTCAAAAGGAGAATCATTTAAGAAGGAGAGGCCTTTTTGTGCATATTGCAAGAAAGATGGACATGAAGAACACTTTTTTTATAAGAAGGATATTGATAAGTTAAAAAATCTTCTCAAAAGGAATCACATTGATTTGCCTTCTAGAATGTGTGAATCACCTCCTTCTTCAAAACAATCTAAAAAGGATAAATGTCAAGCATCTACATCATGAAATAAAGGACAAGCTCTTTGTGCTTTTTCAGGTCCAGGATCAAGGAGATGACTTCTAGATTCAAGAGCATCTCATCATATGGCATCTTCATAGTCAATCTTCTCTTCATTTTAGCCTTGTTCTATGTCTCTTATCTTGATGGGAAATAATATATACATGAGTGTAATTGGGAAGGGATCTATTAGTTTTGGGGACAACAATTTTCAGAATGTTTTGTGTGTTCCTCATTTGACAAACAATATTCTTTCCATATATCAGATTACACATGGTGGAGATGGGAGAACTATGGAGTTCACACCTGATTCGATCATCATTCAAGACTTGGAAAGTAGAGAGATCATTGCTACTGGGGTGGTTGATCATTCATCTTGATTGTATACCTTTCCAGATTTTGCTTCTGATGGTGACATTGTTCCTTCGATTGTTGATCATATGAACCATGATTCAGAGGAGACATTTGGCTTCTTGAACTTGGGAGTTCTCACATTAGATCCAGTTCTTGAGTCATGCATTTCATCTCCTCCACCTACTATTGCAGTTGATGATGCTTGTGATCCCACAATTTGGGTTCCTTGTGATTCAGTGCAACAAGACATACATAGTCTTCCAGATATGGCTACTTTGGATGACTTCTCGATAGGTATTTTAGACTTGTTTGTGGAGTGTCATATTGCATATTTGGGGGACATCATCAATAGCATTCATCTTCTCTTTGATAAAGATGCTCCTTCTTCAGTTTTTGTGAGGGAACATTTTGACCCTCTTGTTCATTCTCTACATGATCATTCTTTGTGGTTTGGCGTGAGTGTGGATACTTTTGGACAATATTTGGAGGAGGCTTCTTTGTCTTCATAGGAGGCATCTTTGTCTTTGGATTGTGTTCTACATTCGTCTCTACTAGATTGTGGATTGTCCTCTTTAGCAGTGTGGCCTAGAACGCCTGTTTGGAGTGTGTCATCTTTCAGCATCGACATGGAGACACTTGAGCATTCTCTACAGATATCAGCACACATCATAAATATTCCTGACATCTTGCATACATCCATGGTTTTGTTTCTTCCTAAGGGGAGGAGCATTGTTCGGCGAGATTAGATCATCTTCAACATTCAATGTCAAGCTTCTACCATCATTACAGGAGACTCAACATTAAGGGGGGCTGCCTTGTATCTCTTCTACTTCTCTCTTATGGGGGGATCTTTTTCCTCACATGGAGTTTTTACCTTCTCATTCATCATTGAGAGAATTTCATTTTTTGTATTTCATCTCTCTTTTGGGGAGGGGTTTTGTCCCACTGGGTTTTCTCATTTTCTCCATTTGTGAGAGATTTAATTTGCATATGTACATGGGTACCTAACATGGCCTAGTATTTGAGACCCATCTTTGTGTCATTTGCATAATAATCCTCTACTCCCTAAGTTGCACTTAAAGGGGGGTGTTGGTGTAAATAAAGTCTTGTACCTAGTTAATTCATTACTAGGGGACTTATTTACACATGTTAAGTTTACTTAGGTCATAGGAAGGAATCTTTCTAGAAGGTGTTAGTTGTCATCAGTTGTTATCTTATCTTTTGACTTGTAACACATGTGAACCTAGGTAAGTGTGATTAGTTGTCTCATGCCATATGATTAAGACACTTGTCATAATCCTATGACATCTTGTATCTCACCTTGGCTATATAACCAAGGGGTCTCTACTACATTGAACATCACAATCATATCATTGAATCATATTGATAAGAATATAGTTTATTCTTGTCACATCATTTTCTCTCTTTTTGTGCTTTCCATTCGGTCTCAAGATCTTGGCAGAAATAGCCAATTCTTACATCATGTATACATAGTTGAATTAAAACATATAAACTGCCTAAATATATAATATAATATGCATAATGAAATAAATTCATAAATTGTATAAATGAGATAAATTATATACTCTTAAAATTACAAAATAGTACCACCTAAAACAAAAATACAAAAGAAAAAGTATACATATTAGATATGAAACATGCCATAAAAAGGACACAAAAGATAAGATATATGCTATAAGTTATTAAAGCTATAAGGGCAATGCTACAAAAAAGTAAGAAACCTAAGGCCACTATATGCTAAGCATATGATACATATAAAAAATATAATAAACATAATAAAAATAAAACAATATAATTATACACACACATGTAAGAAGCAATAGGTAGAATAAATAATAATAGAACCAAAAAATAATATAATTGTATAGAATAATATGAAAAAACTAAGCTATGCAAATACATAGTTTGGATAGTATTATATTTACACAAGATAAAGATATATATACACATACACACACATATATATACACACACACACACACACACATATATACACACACACACATATACACATATATATACAATACATATATGTGTATATATATATATATACATACATACCGATAAAATGAACTCCCTTTTTTATGTCTCGATAATATATACCTAGCTTGGACATACAAAATTCTCTAGGATAGGGAAGGAGTGGTTTTGGGACTAACACTATCCATGATATAAATATTATCTCTTCTCACATCTCCTACTTCCACCCATCCAAACAACTCTGTATCCTCTATCCTCCATCCAACACCATCCTATCATGCATTACCACAAGCATTTGAGTGTCTCATTATACACAACATATACAAAGTGGAGCATTATATTCCTAGATGATGTAGTCCTTGGAGATCACATATGAATCCTCCATCCATCCATCATGAATCTCCCATCTATTTCCACCCCTTATCACTAATACCTTTATCTCACCTCATCATATCATCCCATAATCCCTTATCCTTAGAGTTGGGTTTTTTCTTGTCATTGGTATCAAGCTACAAACTACCTCCATTCAATCCAATATAATCCCTCCCATAAATTCAATGCTCCTAGCAATCCAAACATCACAAGAAAATCTTGATCCACACACTTCTAGATAATAATATAAGAAAATCATCTAATTGCATGGACATTGATCTTGTTCCTAGCCTCGCTATAATAATTGATCAAAATTCCAATCATTATAATTAGGATATATCATTCCTATTCCTTGTATTATTCTTGGGATATATTATTACCACATCAAAAACACTCTCCATCATCTACCAATCAATCTTTGAATTTTTAGCTTTATTGAGCAACGTTGTATTTATCTTTATATCATTTTGTGGATGTTTGATTGCATGTTTATGCACATTATCATTTTATCTCACATTTGTATTAGCACTTGTAGCCTACTTTCCATAAAGGTATCATGGTCTTCCATATCATGTTGCTATATAATATAGGGTTGCTTGTAATATTTTCCTATGCATGGGATGCATAATCACTCTAGTCTCTTATACCTTGGTCCATAACATTCAATGCTCAATCAAATCAACATGACTACTCATTTAATGACCATCCAATGTAATCGTTTATATCACCACCACTTTCATGACTTATCCAACCCATTCATTTATATTCCATTATTTGTTCATCATTTTATCACCTATCTCTTAACCTCTTGCATCCTCTCTCCTCGTATGTCTTGCATATTTTCTATTAGGGAACAATACATCAATACTTAGTTCATTTAATCCATTTCCTACATAACCCCATGAGAGAAAAAAATGCATACAAGCTTACAAAATGATAAAATGTATAGATCAAATAGACAAGCCACAAGATAACACAAGATATACACTGGTAAAACCCTCAAGAGGGAAAAACCTTGCTTTCGAAGGCATCCATGTTCCATATATTATTCAACAATAAAATAATACATGGACTTAAAAAGTTACAATGAATACATATAAAACACCAAGCCTCTCCAATGTGTCCTCCATATGTCCAAACATGAATCTACGCATCCCATGCCATGCTTCACATATGCACTCCTCAAAATTATTACAACCCACTCACACAACCAACCTTAACAACTAAACATGTGTTTGATTATATATACTCAAGCTCACACAGATACAACCAAGTGGTAAGATAAAATAATGTGAAAACAAAACCATTGGCCCTTCATTTAATATTGGGTACTAAGTTTTCACATTATTAAATACCCCTAAATGTTAAATCATTATCATATTTCTCTCAGACATAAAATAATGACCCGATGTTATAATACAACATTAAAAGTGGCCCCAAATAATTACCTAGTGTGGCCAAACACATATCCTAGATGTACCACAAGTAAATAATTATTTTATTACATTATAGTAAATCATTTTATGCAATGGTGTACAACACCAAATCCTAACGTTTTAATCTATTTTGAGAGCACACTCATGTTCTCTAAACTTGCATCTCCTCTCAAGGGGCATCATCCCTATCATTATTCCTTCAAGTCACTCATCATCTAAATGACTATAGAATATTTCCTAATCTAATCATTTTATTATAATCTTCTCATCCAATCAAGCACTATGTTTTATTCTTCTTTGAAATGATGCTTCTTCATAACACCATCTTAAAGAGGGGTAGAATACAAACACCTAAAATTGATACATCATCATTTCAGTTATAATAAAGACATCTTCTAACCATTTTCTCTATAGTTGATTGAATACATTCTTATTTATTCAATTAATTGTATATTTTTCATTTTTTTGGGCAGATAAATTACATCCATGGGAGTTTCTCCCATTTGTATTAATAAAAAAGAGTATTACATTGTCTATAGAGAGCCATAGCTTGTTTGGACCCAGGTATTCATAACATGAAAAATTAGATCTCAATTCCTAATCTAACTACCCAGTTATACTACACCATAACACTATACTCCATTCCAGTGAACAATGAAATTGAAGTCTATTTGTTACCAACCCTATAAATAGGTAGATTTTACATAAATTTACATATTTATATGAACTTTGACAAGACATGGAAACTAAACATTACTCATGAGCATTCAACCTCCAATTAAGCTATACTTCATTGATGAATTCCATTAACCACTTGATTCCATTCATGGACACCAAATCCATATTCCTCTTCATAAAGGTGACACCCTTCATTGATTTTCGGCGATGTTGAGCTAAATTTATGTTTTTGGAAGTAAATAGTAGAGGGAATCATTCCACTGAGGTTCTTGGCTCCATTAATTTAGGTAAAATAAACACTAAGGGGAATTCCTAAACCCATACCAATGATCTCCAAAACCTTGATTGGGTCCCCCAAAAATTATTTTTTATCAACACCTTATAGAGAGATTTCACATAATAAGTTGATTCTTTGACATACAATAAAGAAGCCAAAATTATAGATGAAACATCAGATTTTACCCTATACTTGTATCAACCACAAAAATACATCTCCCAACATCCATTTCATTGTAAATAGGATCAATATATGATGGATTTTGAACACACATTTAAGCCTTCACTCCATAATGATGCCTAAAAAGACTATTTGATGATGAGAGATCATGAGGCAAATGGAGGTATCCATTTTTGCTTCTATGATGAATAAAAACCAAAGATTTGAATGAGAGAAAGAAATGCCTTCCCTAGGTTAAAACCACTTTTCTACCCCAATCGAGAAATGATTATAGATTATGCCTTTGAATTGTTTCATTAGGAGGACATTTGTCTACGAAATTGGATTATGGTGACACCACAACTTGCTCAACATCGTCAATAACCAAGTTGGCAAGCCCATCCGCATCAACATTTGCTTCATAGTATTTGTGGTTGGCTATGAAATCATCTAGTTTTTAAATTTACAAGAGGGCTATGTCTAATAAAGCTTTGAGCTTCCATCTATGTAAGGTTCTATTTCTTTTCTTTTTTTATCACCAATGTGGGATCCCCTTCAATTTTTATCTTATTTAACTTTAATTTCAAGCAAAGTTATAGTCCTCAAATGAGATCTTGCAATACCACTTCATTGTTTGTGCCAATTCATAAAAAACACAAGGCTTGATAAAGGACCTTCCCAATCTAGTCACAGATTAGACACCCAACCCTAGATGGTCCAAGATTACCTTTGGAGGCTCCATTGATGTTGTGATTGAACCACTCATGTTGTGGTGTTTTCCATTCCTTATATTTTTTCAAGGACTTAACTCCCCCAACCCCATTAACAAGGGGAATACAAAGGCCAAACCATTTCTTTATCATTAAGCTATTCCATCCTATGAATGAATTATTGGTTTTGTGCAATGCAACTTCGTTGTTGAAAATTCTATAATGGTAACTTTAAATTTGTTTAAGGAGGGAAATGATATTTCTTTGTCTTGAATTTTTTTCCATTTCACTCCTTCCATATTTCCCATAGCATGATTGATGGGTTAATGAACAAAAGATTAAAAAAAAGTATTTTTATTGAGAACTGGCCGTGCTTAAAAAAACTATGGATATCATTTGGGAGGGCACTAGACCACCCCAACTTTACACACAACCACCTCCAACACTCTTAAGAGAAAGAACACCAAGGAGAATATGGTCCACATTTTCTTCCTAGGTTTTGCATAAATTGCATCTTGATGGCCCCTCATAACCCAACCTTACAAATCTATAAGTAGTCAACACTTTATTTTGCAACATAGATGAATGGTGATCCTTTTTTTTTTGAACTCACTATTGAAACCTTGTAATCATCTTTGGCTTTATAATTCCCAAATTTTTCACAATGCCACTTCATATTGTCTTTACCTTTTCTAGTTGTAATGGTTGTCTTTGAGAATGACCAAATAAAGTCAGCCTCCTAAGAAGGGATACCAATTGAACCAAATTCCTTCCATCTGCAGATTGGGAAACCCAAGGAAGTGTCCTCCACTAAATAGTATGCCACATATAAACTTATTGTTCTATGATAATTCTCTTGGCTAGGGGAATGTCCACAACTTTTTCAATGATGGGGTATCTACCCTAGGAGTCCTTCCAAAATCGTATAGATCACCCATCATGAATATCATAAGGTAGTAGTTATAATTGTCTTACAACCAAGCATGAAGTTGCACAAGTGATAACCTTGAGGAATATTGTGTGAAGTTAGGATTCTTGTCGGATTTGAGTTGTTTAAATATTTATTTTACAAGATTCTTACCCATTTTAGATGGGACTAAACAAAAAAATTTCCAAACTCATTCCCCCAATAATCTATTTTGTGATAGTTGGCATTTAATATTGACTCCACCTTCCTCATGAGACTCTCATATAGAGTCCCAAGTGATGAGTGAAATCTTATTTTTCTCTGAGGTTCCCTACCAAAAGAATTTCCTTATTTTTTGGGTTCAAACTATGATTTACTCTAGTTGGGAGTGAGGCATGGCATCAAGTATATCAAGATGACTGAGATAATAGCATTTAACATCACTATCCTTCTAGGCCACAAGAGCCATCAACCCTTCCAAGAGATAATTTTATTTGTGCATTTATCTAATAGAGGATCCCACAATTTGGTTGTCTTCAGTCTCATTGCAAGTGGAAGACCTAGGTATGTGCTTGGGAGACAACCTTTCATGAAGTCCAAAACCATTAAAATTTAATTTTCATTCTTATTATTAATTAAATAATATTTTATTATTTAATTAATAAAATCACTATTCACCAACCCTATTGATAGAATTTAACCATTTATCACCCCTCTTCTATAGTTCAACCTTAGAGAAATAAATATAAAGTCCTTTATTCTAAAAAAATGATATCCTATTTATCTAAGTCCCTCATTCTCATCCCAAAAGTTAAATAAACATATCGTACTTATTTAATTCTCCATTTTATCTAATTTTCATTAAGCTAGCTAAAACCAATTAACCCTCTAATCACCCACTTGCACATTCCTAACCTTGATTGACCCATTCAAACCTTGCACATCCTCCAAAAAGCACTTAGACATGGGTATTTTGTATATAAAACACGGGCCTTTGTACATAGGCATAGGTATTGGTACACATCATATGGATCAAGATTTTTCTATACCCCTAAGGTACCTCAAGGTACCCTTTCAATCCTATATATCCACTCCTCCCAAGGGAATCCTCAATCATTGATCCCCCATGAATATTATACCCCTCCATGTGCACCTACCACATGGAGACAATTGTCCTCTCCTCATCACAATCTTCTTAATCAATATGAGCCCTTGATCCCTCAAATCAATTATAGTCATCCAATCCCTCATCTACAAATCTATAAATTGACCTCAACCCAAGCCATTATCATATATAGAATCCTCAATGAAATGTTATGTTGTTGGTAGGGGCACTCACATATATTCATAAACCATCTTCAAGCACAATCACCATGACTTGGTGCAACAAGGACTGGTATTGGTGAGAATATATTATATTCTTATTAATTTTTAATTAATTTTTATGCTCTATCAAAGTGTTGCATATATGTGTAATCAAATGAGTTGACTTAGTTTAACTTGTTTATGTATGTTTGCATATGCATGCACACAACATATAATAAGTGAATTAAGAACAAGTGTAGTACATGTATAAACATGTCAAAATTAGCAATGGAAGAAAGGATGTAAGTCGAGGATAGAGGGCCATTAAAATTTATGATGTAAAAATAGAGCCCTATCTAAGTGTAAATAAGGTAGGGTTCACTAGACTATGTAATGAAAATATAGAACCCTAATGATAGTAGGAAAATGATATAAGAATGTGATACAATCATTAAATCATAATATCACTTTATAATAAGATATGAAATAAGGTCTTAAAGGGTAGCTAGGATGGAGAAAGGTGATTTCACACAATAAAGCACATACCTAAAGAAAAAATATATAATAATGAATAATATATATATATATATATATATATGAATAAAACAAACCATTGTAAGATTTAGAAATAAGTGCAATAAAAAATAAAGATCTAAAATATCTTAAAAAGAGAAGACATGGATGAATTCACCAAAAATGAAAAGAAAAAATAACTTTCCCTAAATATGTTACTAAAAGCAATTAATTAATGCAAATAATAAATACACAAATTCATCTAGATAATAGAGGTAAGACCATATATATCATTATATTGAAAAATTAAAGTAAATTAAAAAATAAGGCACTTAGTTTTAGGAATATTGACTTTGAATAAATGTGATGCACTTAAATTATATGTTTTGGGATTGAAAATGAGATCTTTATTTGTTAATTGGAAGGTCAAAGTTGTGGGTTTGGGTTATTATTGTGGGTGCAAATATGATATATAAGTACACAATTAATTTGGAATAGTGAATATTCTTATTTTTTTATTTTATTCATCAATTCATCTTTCTTTTTTGAGTGTTAAAGACTAATAATGTTTACAAGGGTCATCTTCTTTTAAGTTAACTTTTTTGATATGACATACTCTATGATAATAGATGTAGACTTTGATTTTTTTTATTACATCAATTAAAGTGTTTCCAACATGCTTTACAAAAAATATTGAATGAAGTCTAAGTGATAGGAAAATATAATTGAATGCTTTTAAATATAAGGATATAATGATAAATTGTGTGAATATATGTTTAGTTGGATCCAAGCTAGAAAATAATAGGTAGTAGTTAGGCAAAAAATTAAATATAAATTTTGAAAAATTATAGGTTAGATTCCAAGCTAGAAAACAAGAGATGTAGTTGCATCATGTTCCTGTCGATTGTGAGTTTTGTTTGGTTGTTTGAGAGATTTAGTTGATAGAAGCGGTCAAGGATGTGCATTGTCATTGTTTAATGTTTTTTCTCTAAATAACACTTAGACATGGTGTTTTCATTTTTTCCCTTTTATTGCAAATCTTAGATGTGAGAAAAAGCATTACTTATTGTAAGAGAAAATCTAATTTAAATATTATTGTTTACAAATATTTATGAATAAAAATATGTATTCATAGAGCTAGCATAGTATGGTAGTGATCATATAACTTGAAACTTTATACAAATAATTGTGCATGTAGCAATTGACATGTATTATCATAAATAATTATGTAACTGAAGTTTGTAGTTGATGTCGTGACAAATTTTTGAAAACAACCAATAGATTTGTAACAAACATGTTGAAGTAGAAAAGATAGTGATTGTCAAGATGCTAGAAGTGCAATATTGTCCCCTTTTGTTTATCATTTGCTTCCTACAAATATTGTATTGACATATGTGTTAGAAAATCATTATTGTATTATTGAAGAGTATTGAATGAGTAGATAGATGGATATACTAAAAATGTTTGGAAAAAATTATACTAACCTTTTCAAAGAATGTGTTGATTATTATTGAACAAGATTGACATGGATTATGACATTGTTATGGTTCAATGTGAAGTGACCTTTTGTTGTGAAATCACGCAACATGAAGATGACAAGAGATTTATCTTCAATGTATTCTTCATATGTGGTGTTGTGCAAGTCAGGCAGTAACATTTGAACAATGAATTTATCAGCAGAGCAATGTATTGTCTTCTTGTTATCAACTATAAGGATGGTTTTTAAATAAGGGGAATAGATATAAGTCACATATTCATTACATCTTGGACAAAAAGTAACTTTTTATTCTAGTGTTCCATAATTTTCGAATTTATGATTGCACTTTGCAAAAAATGCATGGAAGGGATTTGATAATGGGTTGGCCACTTTCAATATTCCATCTATCTGTAACAAATATTTAAACAGTATTGTTATGTAGAGAAAATATTTAATTGTAAATTTAGAGATTTAGCAATTTTCAAATGATTACCTCAAATGTTGTTTGGAGGAATCTCTTTAGCCTTTCCACTATCCTTTTGTTATTTAGCTTGCAAATATATGTAGATTGGACAGTGCAAAGCTTGTTGTTTGCTTCTTTTTGTTTTAAAATATTTTTGAATAAAAAAACTGGAAATTGGTTTTCTTGCACTTCATTTTCTATTTGCAAGAATTGTTGTGTCAAATTCTCATGTATTTGAATCTGTTTGTCAATGACAAGTAAATTAGTTTTTTTTTTTGGATTTTAATGGTAGAAAGAAGAAAATAATAGATGTAAAGTAGTTAAGGAGAAGATTTTGAGACATCTTTGTACTTGTGCTATGTCCATGTCTGAATCTTTATCTTTTATTTCAATCAAAATTTGGGAAGTTGTTCTTTTGGTGGAGATCACCACTGCACCCACTATTCTGATGGGATAGCTACTTGTATTTGTAAGCAATTTCTTGATTGTCATATCAGGTATGAATTTGTTTTGTTCACATAGCTAGGGTATGACTTCAATTGTTGTTGATTCTTGGAAAATGATTATGCAATCACAATCTCCATGGTCGTAATCTAATTTGTGAGCTATTTGAAAATTTGATACATATATTGTTGATTCTGGAATTATTTTATTTTCATGTTGTTTTACAAGATGCCCATTAACATTTAAGGTGATTATCATTTTTTCTTTAGCATCTATTAGGTCAGCGCAAAGCACTTCACGAGATCGGTTTACTTTATTTAAGTTGGATTTGTATACAACAATTATGTCACCTTCAAAAATATTACCAACTTTTATGGCATTGAGAACTTTAATGGATATGGAATTAAGACTTTTACTTTTTGACCTGTATAGAATATAATAGAATTTTTTTAATATCGAAACTATGAATACATATAGTATAAATATAATTTATTTTGTGGTGATTACCTTTTTGTAGTTTATTCCTATTTCGGTTGTACTTGTTTGCTTGTTCTCTTAATGGTTTCCAATGATTGTCTATAGCAAAATTTTATAGTTTTCAATTATATTCAAAAGTTTGACTATGGTACACAAATAACAAAGTTCAAGTCAATACATTGAATTATTGCAAGACATGTCTTCCTTCTATGCAATTTTGACTATAGAATAAGTACGATTGTAAATCTTAATATGCTTTTTCATAAAATAATTTGAGGTTTAAGATATAGTTTATGGGTAAGCAAAGATAGGACATATAGATGTTAATTGGATTTAAATTTTTTATTTGTTTCAAACTTTATATAAATAGGATCATGATCACTCCAATATGATTGTGATTTGTAAATACAATATGTTTGTGTGCTCATATTACACCAAATATGGTTGATTAGTGGTTTGGAAACATTGTTTAAATTATCTAGCAGAAAATGCATATTAGAATTGTGCATATGTTTAATAGAATTTTTTTTCAGCTATTATCTGTAGACATGTCAATGTTGAAGTCGCCTCAAATATATAAGGTTGATGATAGATTTACAAAGGAGAATACTTCATTTGTTATTGTTATAATCTTTGTTAGTGGTGTATTAGATCTTGCATATAGATTACATATGTTGATCTCATTAGTTGTCAAAGTTATTGTTATTGTTAAAGCTTCTACATTTGTTGTTTCATGTTGTATTGTTTTTGAAATTAATAGATTATTTTTAGTTAAAGTTGTTACACCATGTATGTGATTTGTTGAGAAATGATTGAAATTTTGGAATTGATTATTATGTTTAGATAGTTGCATATGTGTTTCTTGCAGATAGATAATATCAGCGACATCATTGGTCATTGATTATGTCTTCAATATGTAGAAGCAGGTTACGAGTATTCAATGTGGTAATTAGTAAATGTTTCCCGCTAATGGTTTGAAGCTGTTCATTTTCAAATTCCCAAATTGTCGTTGATTGTAGGCATGAAATTTCGGTGATCACTTTTTTTTTCACTTTGAAATGTTTTTGAGTAAGAGGTTTTAACAAAAATAATGTGTCAATTGTTCGTGTACGTGAAAGTGTTGTATATGCCAATCCATGTTTTCTTATGCCTGATGGATCAAATGCTAATGCTTGCATTGTAAGGCCTTGTGATTTATGAATTGTACAAGCACATGCTAGTTGTATTGGAAATTGTTTTCTAATAGTCAATCTCTTTTGGTTGTATAGGTTTTTAGTAGGTTTCATAATGCGAAGTATGGGTGTCCAACTTTTGTCAATGCAATTGCTATAACATTGTGGGAATCTTTTGAATTGTCTACGTCCAACGTGTGAATCATTGAACTTGATCCAAACAATGTCAAAGTTAGTGTATTTTGTGTATGCTTCAAATGTTCCATCTGATCCATTGACTAGGCCATCTTTCATGCCATAATTGCTAGCATACATTTCAACTAGCATATTTGGTATTAAGAGTATCTGAGATGGTAGATTAATTGAATGGTCATATAATGGAATTGCACTAAAATTATCATCATATTCATCAATTGTGTTCAATTTAATTATCTCTCCAGGTGTAATTGATAGCATGTTTTGATTGTGTTTGTTGACATCTTCCCTTCTGTAGGAGAGGTAAGGGAATTTTGGGTCCATTAGTGGTGAGCAGAAACAATTTTTATTTAAATAATCTAAGTCCTCAATCGTTTGCGATCCAATTCTTATTCTATTGAGTTTTGCAACAAATTTTTTATCTCTTTGTCGCATGGTTGATTGCAATGCATAAAATTTTATATTTTGTTTCCAAAAGTTATATGGCAATAGTTCATTTAATGTTGGGGAATTCTCAAATACTAGAGAATCTTGTGTTGGTTGTACTTGGTAAAGATCACCACAAAAAAATGTGTCAACATTTTTGAAATAGCTAGTAGGGGTTTGTATTATGTCTCATAATCGTTTATCAATATAACGTAGAAATCTTGCTCCAACTAGAGACATTTCATCTATCAATACAACATGGAGTTGTTGATAATGCTTCGACATTGCATCCAATATGTTGAAACTCAATGGGATGAATTTTGACTTATTAAATGGCATGTGTAATGTTGAGTGTATTGTGATTCCACCTATGTTGTATGATGCTTTTCCTGTATAATCAAGTATCCGGCCTTTTGGTTTATCTAGATCATTATCAATAGATGTGTTGTATATGCGAAGTAGGGTTTGATATATCACTTTTGCATTAAATGTCTTGCCTGTTCTAGCACCTCCTATTAAGAACAAGTGTAGTGGTGTGTTGTTGTTCTTTAGTTTTTTCAATGTGAAATCTTTTACAATTGATTATTGTTATTTATTTAACATTCATCTCAATGTATAATATTCATTATTGTCTGTAATTTGAGGATGTTTTGTAATTTCAAAAAAGTTGTGAAATTTTCTATTTGGTTTATTGAATTTTACTGCTTCAATATCTAATTCTATGTTATATTGTTCTTTGTTGGATGTATGATTTGTAGAAAGGATATGATTTTTGATGTGATCATTATTTGCATTGATTTCACCAATAGCTTCATCAATGTCACCCCACATGGGGTTGATCTTGTAGTTGTATTTAATGTGATTTGATCTAATAATATTTTCATGATATAAATAAGCACTATGGCATGTTTCAAAACCATTTATAAGTGTTTTTTCACTTTCTATAAATGGCATGCATAGTAGTAATTGTTCTCTACAATGGTTTTCTAAGTCAATATGTTTGTTGAAGTTTACAAAACGTATAATATTTGATTCAGCTTTACTTTGTAATCTTTGACCATTGTTCCTATATTTTGAAACAAAATATGCAATACAAATGTGTGAAATTGTTGGAGGTCTTGCAAGATAGTTATCTATCAATGATTTTGATTTTACATTTTTTGATTCATCTAGTTCTTTGCTTAGTTGTTTTGTTGATTTTAAGATAAATGTCCTCTCATCTTCGCTTCTTGTATCAATGAATACGAATTTTCTTGAGCTATAGTTTAATGGAAGTGATAAAGCAATGTGTGTTGCTTGTTGTGAAGACATTTGTTGTAAATTGAGTAATATATTTCCAAGTTTTCTTATCATATTTATAGCATCTATACTATTTTTCTCATGATCTTTATGAATCCTTTTGAATGAATTTGTCATTGACTTGTCTGCTTTTGTCATATAGGAGCTACAATACATTGCTACAACATATACATTCAATACAAATTATGCATCTATATTTGCTTTCCATATTTCTGGTAATGTTCTAGCAAAACTATTGTTCTATATGTCTGATGGTTTCCTCTTCAAAAATATTGTAGGCCTATGGATTGTAGATTTGATGGCTCTTATGTATTCATTTTCATTAATATTCATTTTGCCTATGATCATTTCAAACGAGACTATATTGTCATAGTTTCCTTGTTGTAAAGTCGAATGTATTTTTTTTGCTATTGAAATTATGTTTTCGTCATTATTTTGAGAAGGTTCTAGAATAATGGTTTTACTCATTGGCGGGAGTGGAAAATGATATCTACAAGTTTCCTTTTTGGACTTTCTACATTGTTTTGTGTGGTGGTGTTTGTGTATCATAGCTATATATGGATGTAGATGTTTAGTGTTACATGTAATGTACTTGTCTATAAATTGTTCGATAGTTGTGTTACTATCTTTTCCATAAATTGGTGCTTCTCTAATCCACAAGAGGAAATGATCATGTTCATTTATGCAGTTTTGAAATTCAGTTACAGAGAAATAATTTGAAATGATTCCAAAAAATGAATTGTCTATTAATATTATTTTTTTCATTGCATTAATTCTATGCCTATAATAGCGTGCACAAGTGATAGGATCTCTTCTTATCAAATGAAGTTTTTCATTTTCGTTTGTACTGTTGTATTGTTCTTGATTTGTTGTTTTTTGATATGCATGATGTAAGTCTTCAAGAATTTTTGTTAATGGTTCCCAATATTGTTCAACACTTGTAAATGTAATAAAAAAAGTTGGTAGTCCAAGTTGTTCAGGATAATTAAGGTTTCGGCCAAACTCCACCTCATATGCAAATCGGACCGTGTGGCCCAATTTAAAAATTAGGGTTTGAGCACAAAGTCAACCGTACTCGCAAATCAGATCATGCACGCACTTAGGAATTTAGGATTTGTCAAACTTCACCATGGTGGTGTAGTTTAGAACTTTACAAACAATGTCGCATTTGCAAACAATGCCACATTTGTTGTTTCAAATGCAAAAAGCTGATGTGGGAGGCTTTTTTTTTTTTACGAGACTTGACGTGATGGTTTCCCTTGTGTAGGAGGACCTCGATATACGTCACTCGAGGGAGCATAGATGGTCAGTGCTCAGCAGATTAGATGGTATGCATATATTCCTTTAGGAGAAGCTTATTATTCTCGGGCTTTGGTTCGTTGCGTATGTTCGTCCTATTCAGACCCACTTGGGGATGATGACAGCCTTGGCCAAGTGGTGGCACAATGAGACCTCCTCTTTCCATCTTCCTATCGGCGAGGCTATTGTTACACTCGAGGATGTTTGGTGCATCCTACAACTACCTATCCATGGAGCGAGATTCATTTATGATCCAGATGCCGGTAGGGATGCATGTTACGATGTGATGGGTCTCGATGAGCTTTACTTTTTTGAGGGAAAGATAGACTTTGAGAGGTATCAGGGCGTAGTGACCACATATAGATTGATTGTTGCCACCATTATATCAAGTCTTGTGGCACCAGATCGATGGGGCTAATACTTCAGTCTGAGCTGGGGGCTAACTTGGGAGCGGATGGTTGTCCACAGGGAGTGCTTTGCTAAGGGGCCAGTGATGTTGGCCTCACTATATAGGGATCTCCATGAGTTTGCATATCTTGATAGTAGGGCCATCGGGGTTGGGGTCACTCTACTACACATCTGGGCATTGGAGCAGATTCTAGTGCTTCATCCACAGGTTACTCCAATTGTTCTAGATATTGATGATCCTGTTGTTTGGCGGTATGGGGGAGCCAAAATTTGTTTTACTCACACAAGTACAAGAGGAATCACCCATTGACGATGAGATGCGAGAGTTTTTTTGGAGGACCTAGATTGATATAGGCCCATGTTATGATGATCACGAGCAACTATTCTTTGCTTGGCAGGATAGATGGATGCAGGGCCGAGATCATGTCATGATAAAGTGCTAACTCCCCGTCAAGGTAGTCCGATAGTTCGACGAGGTTCAAGATAGGCCAGATGATTAGTACGTGGAGATCTTCGCCCGTTCGACACAAGAGACAACATGGGGCTAGCCCATTCCAACATCGGAGGCAGTAGCCTCGTTCAGACAGCTAGTGGCCAGGCCATGGCCATATGATCAGGGGTCGACAGATGCAAGGGTTACCCAAGTGTACAAAGCTCCTCAGATTGACAGTTCCAGGTATAGTTCTTCCATGATAGAGGCCGAGAGGCAGGTCAACTGGCAGGGGTAGGGGACGGGGTGGTAGAGGGGATCGTGACCAGGATGGGGATGGAGACAAAGGAGGAGGTGGACCACCTCCTCATAAGACACTACCCAAGGATTAAACACAATGCACACCTCCACGGGTAGAGATTCATGAGATCCCCGCACAAGATGATCAACCCAGAGACGGGGACAGAGAGGTCCCAGATCAATAGCCACCAAGGCAGCTAGACCATAGGGATGCACTGATCCAACAGCTGCAGAATCAAGTTCAAGTATTGACGACAGAGAGAGAGATCAAGTTAGACAACATATTTTGATAGTTACTACTGAGAGGGACAAGGCCCGATTTGAGAGGGATCGGGATATTGGCCGAAGGAGACAACTAGAGAGTACAACCTCATCCTCCTTGGGCCGAACAATTTCCTTGAGGGCATACCGAGAGGTGGTTAGAGAGGTTGAGTACTACCGATAATATTACAGGCAGGCAGTGCATCTAGCTGGTCGGGTGTTGAACTTTTCTCAACAGATAGGGATGAGGCCTCCTGAGGACCATGGTGAGAGGCAGGCAGGAGAGGGCAGTAGCCAGCAGGGCTAGCCCTTGATCATAGGCAATTATCCATTTTTTGATTCATGGGATTTGATACTTATTGCCCCGATTGTATCATATATCTTGATGTATACACTTGATCCGATTTTTTTTGTACCATGACAGTTGTATATTTTGATGATATATATGATATGGTCCTATTTATGAGATTTTATATGATGTATGATGTATGGATGATTTTTAATTTCCTATGTGCCATGAGATGTTATGAAATACTTTTATTTTATGTTCATGCAATATGATGTATGTTTCTACATGATGTGATGATGATTATGGATGCATTTATTTTTGTATTTTTCTATGCATTTTGGTGGAAATCATATGGATGTAGTGTATGCAAATGATATGCAAATGATATATTATTGATAATGTAATGATAATGGATGCTAATGATTTCTACTATGCCTTTAATAATTCGTGTAATGTATGATATGAGATGAATGTAATGCATTGAATTCTTAAGATACTTAGAATAAAAAATCTATGTTATTCCTCATAACTTAAGATGATAATGCGAAATGATATGGTGTGGTATGATCTATATGATATGATATGTATTAATGCTGATGATTTTGTGGTATGCAGGGCAGATGCATTAGCGATGTTCTAATTAACTGTCATGGTACCATGTTAGTATGGAAAGAAGATAGAAGAAAAGAGATCCAACAAGTCATTAAATGTCAATGATTTGCTTACCAGGTGTTAGGATTTTCAAAGGGCCAATTACTTTATGTTTGATAACACACATAGGTATGATGCATCAAGGTATAAAAGGACCAGGATGGCATTGTACCTAGTGTGATGGAATTTGACTCAACAATCAGATAGAAGTATTCCTATTCACACTTAGCATATGGAAGCTTATTCAGGATGTAGATTAGATCTTCTAAACATCTCAGAACAAAACATAGAAAAGCGAGCCTTCCTATGTGGTCAACAAGACACCTAAAACACCCTCCCTACAAACCAAACAAAGTACACATGAAAAAGTTATTTTACAAGAATATCCAACAAGCATAGTAGATAAAAAACATAATGATCGTTGCCCCATTCCTTTCACTCTAAACCTATTTTGTTTAGGCATCATCGAGAGGTCCTTGGAATGAGCGCAATAAGATAAATCCAAAGAAAAGACAAATCAAACAAACAAGTTAATGTTCTTCATATCGCTAGCCAAGACTAAACTATAGTGGGATACCTGATGCTGATGTCTATCATGGGAAGGATACATCCTAGGACATGTTGTGATCAGGGTTTTGATGAGACTGATTGGATGATAAGCTATTGATACTTTGAGTTGATCAACTTGCTTGCTTACTGACCTAGACTTGAGACTTTGATGATTAGGCATTCACTTTTGAACCTGCTAGACTTGCTTCCAACTGACACACCAAAAGATGAAGGTGATGATTGATTTATTAGGAATGATGATTATTGCGGGTGAAAGCAAGATGAGACGGGTGCACCATTTTGGATTTTTTCAAATATTTGGATATTTTTGGTGTTTTGAAATGTTTTGAGGTTGTTTTGATTTTCAATTTTTTAAAATATTTTTGGTATTTTCGAGATTTATGACCAAGATACTAACTTAAAGACCTATCTTAGGGGTCTCGGGAGCCGATCCATAGATTAGCCTTTCCTATGTTATACACGCAGAGACCACGTAGTTCAACTCATAACAAACTCGATTTGATGATGAGAAAGATGGGCAAATGGATTGCTAGATTGTGATGGACGCCTAAAGGACTTACCTAGGATGTCTCAAGGGATGATCATAAATCAAACTTGCCTACATTCAAGCTCAAAGATGACGTAGTTTGGTAGATGACTGTATTTTTTATTTTTTTAGATTTTCAACATTTTTGGATTTGAATGATTTGAATTTTTTTTTGGATTTTTGGTTTTCTGATGTTTTTAGAATTTTGATGTTTTGAAGATCACAAGAATATACATGAATCTGATCCCATGCAGGTACAACTACATGCCCCTAGTGTGATGTGATAGACTACTTTGATATAGGCAGGACAAAATAACCTTGGGAATATGCCAAGTAGTACTGTGGTGGAACATGATACGAGCACAAGATCAAGCTATGGTATGAATGCAAATGGATGGTGGAAGGATAGATGGAATGTAATGGATAAGTGAGTGCGCAGAATAGGCTATGAAGATCCTGGTGGATGGAGAGTGCTTTATTTATGCTTGGCACCTATTTGCCAGGTTTTCACCAAGGTACTTGTCCAGAGCGCCACCGAAGTGGTTTTCACTAGAGGATGATTTTTTCTCTTTACTATTTTCAATCTTTTTTCTGATGATTTTTTTTTTGGATTTTTATGTTTTTTTTTAGTTTTTTGTTGCTATCACCAAGATGCCTGTTTACCAAGTTTTCATCAAGGTGACCATTTTTTTAGGATATTTTCTTTTTTTTTTGTATTTTTTGGTTCTATACCTTGCAAGATTTTAGGCATAAAACTTTTTGAGATGGGAGTTGTTCATGGGCTCCTATAGGGGTTCGCCTTCTGGTGTTGATAATTGGTAGGCTCCTAACTTATAGATTGTTGTGATGATGAAAGGTCCCAATTAGTTGGGCTCAAATTTTCCTTTGCTCTTTGGGTTTGGCACATTTTTTTGGTTCTCCTTTAGCACAAGTTCGTCGACTTAGAAGGTGCGTCTCTTGATATTCTTGTTGCAGTTGTGCTTTAGGCAGTTCTAATAGACCTATAGATGGTTGAGGGCATCCATGCATCATTCATCTAATAACTCCAGCTTATTTAACCTTGAAACCCGATATTCCTCATCTGTAATGAGGTTTTGTAGTGATATTCTCAAGGATGGGAGCTTGATCTCGATAAGTAAGATGGCTTCTGATCTAGAGACTAGGGAGAATGGGGTGGCACTTTTTGGTGTGTGGATGCTAGTGCAATAGGCCCATAAAGCGAGATTTAACTACAAATGCCAGTCACGACCAACGTCATTGACTATCTTTCAGGATTTTCAAGATGGTTTTATTGGTGGCTTCTACTTGGCCATTGCCTTGGGGATAGTATGGAGTGGAAAAGCGATGTTGGATTTTAAAATTTTCACATAAGTCACGAACATCCTGGTTCTTAAAAGGTGTCCCATTATCTGAGATAATAGCTTGGGGAACACCATACCAACAAATGAGGTAGTTCAAGATGAACTTGGATATGTGCTTTCCTATTATGTAGGTCATGGGAATTGCTTCGACCCACTTTGTAAAGTACTTTGTGGCGGTGATGATGAATTTGTGGCCGTTGGATGAGGTGGGTGTGATTTTTTTGATGAGATCGAGCCCCCACTGCAAAAAGGGCCAAGGTGTAACAATAGGATGAAGCTCTTGAGTTGGTGCATGAATAAGGTCTCCATGTTGCTGGCACTATAAACACTTTCTGACAAAGTCGTGTGCCTCTCTTTCTATTGTTGGCCAGTAGTATCTGGTTCTCGACAATTTCTTAGCCAAGGTCACACCACTCAAGTGCGATCCACAAATTCCATTATGTACCTCAGTTAAAGTAGTCAGGGCTTCCTTAGTGTTTAGGAAATGCAACAAGGTTCCTTCAATGCTCCTATGATAAAGGGTTTCTCCTAGGATGACAAAGTAGGTAGGTTTTTTTATGAAGGCTCGTTAAAGGTTTGGGGTTATATCAGTGGGAAAGACTCCTATTTTTAAGTAGGTGTAAACGTCATGATACCAGGGATCACTGGGACCAATGAGTTCACACATGAATTTAGACTTTGGTACCTCGAATGCTGGTATGAGAAGCTGCTCTACCAGGAATTCTTGCTTTGGGATGTTGCGCGGGATTTCCAAGAGTGATCCAATTGTCGACATTGCATTCGTTGCTCTGTTGTTTGCTCTAAGTAACTGTTTGTTGTGCCTTTTGCACACATGCCCCGTTCGAAATGGGGACCCTTTTTCCCTCTTTGCCTTTTTGGTCCCTTTCGTTTCACCTCATTTTGCGTACCCATTTTTGTGCCCCAATTGCAGGGGGTAGCGCATTTCCACCAATGCCATATTTTAAGTCTCGGGCTAACCCGAGTTTTCCTTGTCAAAATTCTGGCATCTGTGGCAATTTTCGGGTCTCCCTAGCCGGGTTTCCCTTCGGGCTCCACTGTTTCAGCAGCGATGACGAGACAACTTCCTGAACTTCTCGCCGCCCCTGTATTTTTTGAATTCACCAACTGAACCTGCCACTGTACGGAAGAGTTTAATGCCGCATTAATGATAGTTTTGCTATAAAAACAAAATTTTCAGCCGTCATTATCAATTGCGTGAGTGATAGATAAGTTTGGAGAACTTCCAATGACCAGGTGTTTTCCGCCTAGCATTCTGAGCTCACTTTTTGACCATTTTTCGCGCAGCCAACTATTCATTCTTTAAGATTTCGAGGTAGGTTTGCCGTCCGCACGCCCTCCCTTTCTTTTTCGTGAATTTTCGCATTTTTGTGCATGAAAATTGTAAAATGAGTTTGAAATAAAGTAGATTCATGCCTTCCGGTCAAAACCCATTTTTTAAAATTATGAAAATCAATCTTTGAATCCCCCAAAATTCGATCCAGAACTTCATTGTGTCGCGGCTATTCTTTGGAACAGCGTTGGTGCCTTCCGGGCCTGGGTCTTCCCGCGGCCGTCCGTACCCCTCTTCAAATTTTGAATTTGGTTTTTTCCCTTCTTCGGATTTCCACCTCCGGAATTCCCTTCCCGGGAGTCCATTGTGTCTCCGCTGTTTCAAACGGCCCTGCCCGAGCGTCCCCTCGACCCTCGGACCCTCAAAGTCCGTCTAAAAATCAAACTTCGCAATCCTCTTCAAACCTTCCCTCGGGATTTGGTCTTCAAGATTCCCTTACCAGAACTCCATCCCCATTTCGCCATTTTAAAAGGCCTTCTCCGGGCGGCCTTCCGGACATCATTTCCCGACTGCAAACAATTTCATCTCCCAGTCAAAACCCTCGACATTTTCTTCCTCTTCAAACTTTAGCTTCCGAAATTCCCCTCTCGGGATTCCGTTTCTCCTGCGCCGTTTCAAACGGCCCCGTCCGAGCGTCTTCTCAGATCCCGGACTCCGGTCCACAGTCCGCCGAAACCGAAAACCTTGGTTATATTTTCCTCTAAGCTCCATTTAGATCCTGAATGCCGAAATTCCCCTCTCGGGATTTTGCTCCACCTGCGTCCTTGTAACGGTGAGCTCGGAGCGTCTTCCCAACCTCCGAGTCCCGGTGCTCTGTTCCTTGCTTGATTGTCCCAAACCCTCTGGCTCCTTCCAGAAACTTCCTCCTGGGTTTCCTTCCTCGCGTTTCCGCTTTTGTTTCGTCCTTCCGCACGGCCGACCCATAGCCGCTTCCCAACCACGGCAATCTGAGACCTGGATTTCGTCGCCCGGAATTTCGTTTTCTTTGCACTGTTTCAAACGGCTTCCCTGTAGATGATGCCCAAACTCCAAAATGGATTTCGACCCACTTGCTAGAATTCGATTTTACTCCATATCCAACCTCAAATCTTCAAATCCAACCTCGAGAAATGCATATGGGAATTCCATTCTCATTTTGCCCTTTCAAACGACATTTTGCCAAGGGATTTTCGGCCCAGGAACTCCAGACTATTTGCGCTACCCTCTAAATGGTGAAGTATCTAGCTTCCATGATTATTAAATATGAATTATGATTGCTGGACTAATCTTGACATGCAGGGATTTTTCGGTGGCCATTTTGTCAAGTTCATCATTACTAATTCTCGTCTTTTGTGTAGGATTTATGGAATCCAGTCCAAAGACTTCTAGTGCTTCCAAGAAAGGAAAAGGAACAGCCAAGCAACCAAGGGGCAAGGAAGACAGAGACCTAATGAAGTACAAATTCCATGGGGTCCCTATTCAATCCAGGATCACTACCCTTTGGAGGGATGTCTCAAATACCAACATCGGACAAGTCGATGTTGATGAATTCACACAGAGGGTCAGGATGAACCCAAAAACAACAAATGCAAAATTAATAAAGAGCAGTGGACTTGCTAAGGCTGCAGGTTTCCCACCGGCCCTGGTGGCCTCGGAGCTGGTGATGGCGTGCGTGGAGGCATACTAATCTGATACCAGAACCATTGTGGATCATGAGGGGAATATCCTTGTAGATATGGCTCCGTCAGGTATTACGAAGACCTTTCACATTCTCGCCTTCGAGAGCATGGAGGTCCCCACCATGGAAGACTGTAAAGAGGTGTGGGAACAAGACCCATTGGGTTGTAAAAAGCTTATCAACTAGTGCTGGTTGAAGGAAAAACGGGGTAGTGCTGGGAAGCTTCCTCAGGAGCTCTACCGCAACGATTTTTTCGAAGACTAGCATGACCTTGTAACTCTGCTCAGCCGAGTCATGGGCCTTCCCAGCGTGGTTTTCTTTCAAGAGTGGATGTTCTATTTCATAGAATAGATTCTCCAAGGTAAGGGCACTGCCTTTTATTGGGGCGAGATCATAAGTGACTGCTTCCACGAGCAGTTTACCACCGTGAAGAAAACCAACAAATTCTTCATGACTTTCTACTTGGTATATTCCCTCGCCAATCAGTGACATTATCAGGGGTTGACAATGATGCCTAGTGATCCATCGGGTCCAGAGCTCAAGCCTTATGACAAGTACCCTCAGTTACAGTTTCGAAATTTCAAAAGAAACTACTACAGGGTGAATGACGCGTTCATTGCTCACATCATCCGATCAGTGGGAGGGGATTTTCATAGGAGGACGTCCCACAGTGCCAGGGTCCTCCTCAGGTAGTACGCCTTCTGGTACATTCAGTTCCCAAGGTTCATGTACATCCGTGCTGAAAGATTCTCGGATAAACCAAACAAGCTGCCCCAGTACCCAAATGATCGAATCATTCTCTTGGAGTTGACTCGGCAGCTACGACACATTTGTAGCGTCTTGAGCGAAAAACATCTAGCGGGCCCTGTCTATCCCATGAACCTTGGTCAGGGGATGTATAAGGTCCACACCTCCCAGTGCGCAAGATATTCAGAAAAGGAGCTAGCAGAGTATAACTTTGAACAATACACGACAAGGCCACGAATGGATCCTTATGGTCATGTCAGAAAGGCACTGGGGCGTGAATACGCCCACCTCCACAACATTGAGGACTTTTGGGCCAACTGTAGGGATGATCTTGAGGTACGATTGCGACATTACATGTGCATGACCATCATCCATGTGCGAAGAGTGAACTTGTGCCCGGTCCCTGATCAGCTAGAGGAGGATGAGGACACAGTTGTGGATCCAGGTTACGATGCAGTTTCCAACCTGCCGCTGCCCGCTATCAACTGGAATGCACCAGAGCTTAATGATATTAGTGTGCTCAACAGGCCAGTTGAAGTCCGAATGAGAGTATGGATCGACGAGAAGGTGGCTCAATTGAAACAACAAGGGGTCATCTTGACGTTCACCGAGCTTGCAAGTGAGCATGTAAGTGAACCAAGTGGCTCCGAAGGTGGAGAAGCCGCCGCTGCGACTGGGGAAACATCTAAGACCCCACCATCTCTGAAGACCAAGAAAAGAAAGGTGGCTAGCGAAAAATGACCCAAACCAAAAGTCTATGCCCATAAGTCTTCTGAGCCGAAGCCCTCTAAGAAGAAAAGAAAAACAACAGGAGGCACAGAGACAACGGTGATGTCCAAGGGTTCACCCCTTGGGATCGGAAACAAATGATCTAGCTCGTTTGGATCTCCACCCATTACAATCACCGCCGCCACCCTGCTTGCCTCAATTCCAGCTTCTACTTCCTCCTCGCCTGCAGTGGATATCTCCGTCCACCTTGCCCCTACTCCTCTAGTGTTGTAAGTTATTCCCGTAGATTCATCATCCGCCGCCACCTCGCCAATGACCCCTTCCTCCATGTCTCCTTCCCTTCCTTCCATTTTCACTGCCACAACGCCAGCCCCAAGCCTTCCAGAGTCTTTTGTGAAGTATATGTAGAATGTGTCGTTTGAGCTTTCAGGGATGCTCACCAATCTAATAGTCCAGGTTGCGATAGCTCAGGCCATGGCCTCCGCTCCAATGGCATCCCCCTCTACTGAATCACCAAAGATGAAAGCGACCATGCAGATATCAGACGAACGTGAATGACAACAGTTGGAGGCTGAGAAGGCGCTAGAGTATGAAGAGTTTGAATATCACGAACATCCCTTGTTCGAGTGTCGGAAGATTGATGAGGTGGCCTATGAGTCTTCCAGTGAGGGCAGTGAGGACCTTGATGTTGAATTGATCCGAGAATTGAATGATCCTGAGCTCAATGCAGAGTGGGGAAAACAGCTCAAGGAAATTAAGGACAAGGAGCCGATGACCGACTTGCACAGGAAGAGGAGAGTGCTGCTCTAGAGACGAAAGGTAATAGGTCTCCAACCGAGGAACATGGTCAGACTCCAGAGCATGATAAGGAAACTTTCCTCAATGAGAACAAATAAGCAGAGAACCCCGAGGAGCATCAAGATACTTTAAACAAGGAGGAGGATACTGAAAAGAAGGATTCACCCAAAGGGCAGTCACTCACCAAGTCCCTTGCTAGGCATGAAACATTCGAACAAGATTCTGATGGAGGAAAGGAAGATGCAGAAATAAATGAGAAGGCTCTTGTTGTCAGAACTGTCGAACTCGAAAAGGAGGACAATAGGACTCAAAGTGAATCGCTAAGGGAAGAACCCCAAACGCCTGATTGGATGCAAAGATAACTCAAGCAAAAGACTCCCACCTTGAAGGATCCCAAGGCAAGGTTGGAAGCCATCATGGCCAGAGCACGAATAAGCACCAGAAAAGAGAAGAAGTCGAGGGTCAAATCAAAGATAACCATAGATGCCTCGGGATCAAGGGTAGTGCAAATAGCAACGCCGATGGTTGGGGAACAAGGTATAACTTACAACGTCTCCACCATTGACTTGGGAGTGGCCACAAGGGAACAAAAGGTTGAACATCTCCAGGAGTTAGTCGCCACAGTGGTGCACCTTATCCAACAGGATAAGGTCTCCAAAGAAGAACTAAAGGAGCAGGTGGTTGATCTAATGACTTATATTCAGCAGTGGTCGTCTCCAGATGAGAAGCCTACAACATCATCGGCCCCGCCTCAATTGTTGTCCATAGAACAGATTGACAAGCTTGAAAAAAGATGAAACTTGGACAAAACTACGAAAAATTGGTTCCGGCAGGTTTTGGACACAGGGAACACGGGCATCAACTTGGCTGCCCGGGTAGCAAATAGGTTCCTAGAAGTTTAGAAAACTCTCGAGGACACAAGGTAGATCTGTGAGAAGTTCCCAAGGAAATACGATGCGGCCCACCCAAAGATTGAGGCCATACTCGCATTGCTAAGCGATGTCTGGGAGAAGGACCTTGCCTTCAAGAGTGATGATCATTGGTTGGTAGACACTTGGAAGCGAGACTATAATCACCAAAAGAGAAGGCTGAAATATATTTTAGAACGAATAGTGCTAGACATTGAATGGGAAAGGGAATCCAGAGAGGAGTGTACTCAATATCTCAAACTGATGATGGGGTATGAGGTGCCCGCGGTCGAGATCAATCCTGAGAACATCAAGCCCCACTTCTTGAAGATTATGGAAGATGGGATGTCCGCCGAAATCACCACTGATTTCATGTGTTTTGCGGCCCGAGCCTTCGCACAATCAAAAGCTTTCAAAGAGAATGATGCTAAGTATGAGGCAGACTGGAAGAAGCTTGGCAGCAATTCTCAGGAATGGAGTTACCAAATCTTGAAATCCGACATCCTGGAGGTAGATAAGCTTCAGTCCCTGGTCCTAAGTTTCATGGAGTATGCCACATTGAGAAAGCGAAAGGGCAATTGAGTCATCAATGAAGAGTTCCTTAAGGAATAGCTACTGCAAAGGGCAAATGGCTAAAAGACAAATTTGCTACAGTGCTGTCACTAGATGACGAAATAGGGAAGAAACAAAAAAGTATTTGTAAATGTAATATATATTAAGGGGTAGGTGAAACCCTAATGTAAAATAAATCTTGGCCACATAATAGAATCGAATCTTGGCCACTCATTTTGTTTTTTTGAAAACTATAAATAGGGCTCTCCTCCTCTCATTTTAAGAGAGTTGAGTTGTTGTAAAGGCATGCTGCAGAAATTATAAAAAGCAAATACAGCCATTTCCTGGTGTATTTCTGGGTTTCTCAATATGTTTCATGATTCCTCTCCCTTTTAGTTATAGTTTTGCTTTAAGTTACTTTGTTGTTCTAGCATCTTCATATTAGACTTGGTAAATTTAGTATGTTATTTCTGATTTTGGAAATAGTTGTTGTGTGTATGCTTTCCTTGTCCATACTTTTGGTCATTTGTTGAAGGTAGATGACTGTGCAAAGTTAGTCTGGACTTTTATTTCATTGTTGCTCATTAAACTTTATCTTTATTCATGTTTCCATAATGAATGAATGACGAACATCTGCAGTCCCTAGAAGATAGCACATATTTCATGATATTGTGAGAATTATGATTAAGTGAAATCTCGTTTAAGGAAACTGTCCACAGCAGGAACCTCCATGATCACTGTTCATCAGTAGTTGCAGGTGTAGGAAACATCTTTCTTCTTCGCCCTTTTCTTTTTTCCTTTTTTTAGAAACAACTTGTGTTAAGGTTCGTTGCACACTGTAAAGCCAAATTTGATGAAATAATGGATTCTAAGACTGCTGCCTGAGCCTGCAACAAAGCATAGTAATTCCAGACCTCTAGAACTCCATTTATCGACTCAATTCTCCTACAGCTTCGACCACGTAAGTCCAGCTTGTGATTCCAGCAAATCACATAAACAACTAAAATATTCCAAGCACTATCAAGACCTGACATCCGAGAGACCTTGGGATAGTGTTCTTCAATTTGATTGTGGAAGATTGTCTTTCAAGAGAGGTAATGCACCTACGTATTACCTGTGTTGTAAAGTGCATGAAAACACCATCAACACTATTCAAATGTGATATCAATGAATGAATCTTTGAGGCTCTCAACTAACTTCTTGTATGGAGCTAGCTTATCATCCTTTGTTTGATATTCATCATTTACTTGATTGATTACGAGTTGAGATTCCCCATATACCTTTAAATCCATGATCTGCCATTGTATTGCAATCCTTAGGCCGATGACGAGAGCCTCATACTCTGCTATGTTATTTCTTCATGGAAATGATAGTTTGTAAGATTTGGGTATGCAGTCTCCTTGGGGAGTTATGAAGAAAATTCCTGCCCCTGATCCATGTTGCATGTAAGATCTATCAAAATACATCTTCCAGTGGTCTGCAACACTTAGGTTGAATATTGATTCATGTGAGAATTCTGAAATGAGTGGGTTCTTTGCATAAATAGGAGCCTCTGCTAGCTGATCTGCAATTACTTGTCCCTTGATAGCCTTGCGCTCCACATATTCAATATCATTTTCCATCAATATCATGACCCACTTGGTTGTTTGTCCCATGAGAGTGGCTCTAGGAAGCAGGTATTTGAGAGGATCTATCTTTGCAATTAGCTTGATTTGATGAGCGAGCATGTAGTGTATGAATTTTTGTGCTACAAATACAACTTCTAGATAAGATTTCTCAATAGGAATATAGTTTAGCTCGTGTCCCACCATAGTATATTGATCTCTCTCTTCCATTTTCATCGTGTTGAGCTAATAGAGAACCAAGAGCTACCATGGTTGCTAAAATGTATAGAATCAGTGGTTTTCTTGGAGTAGGTGGCATTAATACTGGTGGCGTAAGTAGATATTATTTGATTTTACTAAATGCCTAATCAAAATTGTCGTCCCACTTGTATGTTACTCCCTTGTGGAGTAGATGAAAGTATGGGATCTGTTTATTCGCCAATTGTGCTATGAATCTGCAGATGGATTGGAGCCTTCCTTGTAGGCCTCTGAGTTGTTTTAGTGTCCTAGGTGCTTCCATGTCGAGGATCACCTTGACTCTGGTGGGATCCACTTCTATTCCTCTCATTGATACTATATATCCCAGGAGTTTTCCTGATTACACCTAAAAGACGCATTTCTTGGGGTTAAGTCTAACCTTGTATTTCTCCAATCTATCAAAGATGGCACTTAGAGCTGTTATGTGATCCTGTCTTTTCCTTGACTTGGCCAATATATCATCCACATAATCTTCCATAGTTTTGTGAATCATGTTGTAAAAAATTAGTGTCATGGCCCTTTGATATGTTACTCTTGCATTTTTTAGCCCAAATGGCATCATGTTCCAGCAGTAGGTGCCCATGGACATGTAAACACTATCTTATGCTGGTCTTCCTTTGCTATCATAATCTAGTTGTACCCTGAGAAGCCATCCATCAGTGATAGCATCTCGTGACTGACCATCATGTCCACTATCATATCAATGTTGGGTAGTGGAAAGTCATCCTTAGGACACACTTTGTTTAGGTCTCTAAAATTAGTGCAGATACGGATGCCCCCATTTGGCTTTGAAACTAGCACAAGATTTGACACCCATTCTGGATAATCAATTGGGCATATAAAACTGGAATCCAAGAGTTTTTGTAGTTCCACCTTGACTAGCAAGGCTATATGAGGGTGCATCTTTCTCAACTTTTGTCTTATTGGCTTTGCCCCTAGGTAGATAGCTAAATGATGAACCACGACTTCCAGATGAAGACCCGGCATGTCGACATAGGTCCATGCAAAGTTCACCTTTCTTTCTCTTAGCAATGCTGCTAAGAGTTCTTGTTCTTCTGTGATAAATGATTCAACATAGAAAGTGATGTGTTGTAGCTCTTTCGGGCCCAGGTTGACAGGATTGCACTATTCTGCTAGGACTGTTGATTTCTCTTAATAAAGTGTGGTGAGGGGAAGATTGAATCCTTCATCCTTTGGTGCCTCAGAGAGATTTTCACCATTGGGTGTGTCCTTTATTTTTACTATTCTATGGTTAGAGAGTGCCACAGTGTGGTTTTCACTCAATGACCCTAAGCTTATTCTCATTCTTTTGCTTTTGCGACTGAAGGACTCAATCACCTCCCATAATAGGCATGTGTGTCTAGTGTGATGTCAAATCCAACTTTGTGATCTCTGCATGGTACTGTATCCCTTAGTACCATGAATTTCGAGAAAGCCTCATCATTTTTGAATGTGTCTAGAACCGGTGGTCCTCATTGGTCGTAGTCGATGAGTTGGGGATAAACTAGGTTTATTTTGTGAGTTTGGTGGTATGACTCAATGGGTGAGGCACTAATCATGAGTAAGGAGGAGTCTTCAAAAAGTGTGGGTAGGCTGATTATGGTATCCTCGTCATCACTAATACCACAAACACCAGTTATGTTGAAGGTAAAATTATCTAGGGGCAGACCTGTGGATACTGGTAACCGTAGGGAAGTTGCCGATGATTGAGGGGGATTCCTCATTGCGTTAACTGGGGGATCTCAACCACGTATGGTTATAATTGGAGGGGTACTTCTGAGGCCAAGATTTCTCATTTGTCTTTCTACAATGATGGGCTCCAGTCGTCCATTGTTGTTCCTTCCAAGGCTTTAATTTTTGTTATAGCCCATACCAAGCATCATTTGCAGTCCTCTACTTCATTCGTCCATGGAAAGATTAGGCACATGCCTTTCATCTTGGTATAGTGAGCTCGAGATGTCTCTTTCATCCATGTCCTCCCGACTTAGATCCTCCCAACAGCAGAATCTAGAAGGGTCTACCCTAAATGTGTGGACAGGTGTTTCAACTGGTTGAGGTCGTCCATGTGACTTAGGAGATTGAGGTAACTCTCCTACAACAAAAGCATTTTTTCTCATTCTGTAATCTCCACACCCATTGTCTTGGATCATGAGCTTGATGTCGGATATGTCAAGGATGGAGGGTGTCTCTGTCGCAAAAGTGGACGCTAGGTTAGATGGATCTATATAGGGAGTGGAGGGTCCTTCATCATTTTTTGGCACTTGGGGAACTTTGTAGAACTTGGCTTCCAAGTTTTTACAATAGGCAAATGGCTTAGGATCACCATGTATTGTGACCTCCTTATTTTGGTATGAAAATTTGATGCATTGGTGGAATGTTGAGGCGACCACCTTCATTCCATGGATCCATGGGCATCCTAGGAGGATGTTGTAGGGTAAATCAAGGTCGAGGACCCGACATGTGGTTTCCATTGTAGCTGGCCCTACTTGGATTGGGATCTTGATAATGCCTTGAGACACTCTTTCCTTGTCATCATATGCTCTGATGGTAATTCCTTTGTTTTTGTCAATGGAGTCTTTTGAGATTCCCAATTTCTTTATAATTTTAAGCAAACAAATATTGAGGCCCGCGCCTCCATCCACTAAGACCCTTTTGACCTTTTTCTTGTGAACCAGGATTTGAAGGTGAAGTGAATGGTTGTGAGATGGCTAGGCAGGGAAGTCTTGATTGGAAAATGTGAGGAGATTTGGGGTGATGATGTTACCAACCATAGCTTAGAATTTCTCTGTATCAAGGTTACAGAAACAGTGGACACAACTAATGCTTCATCAAGGATTTTCCTGTATGCGGCAAAATTTTTTAGTAACTCCATGATAGAGAACTGAGAGGGGGTTCTTTTTAGCTGGTCAATGGCGTTATAATCATAGGGAATAGATTTCTGATTTGAGATGGGGGTCTCAAATGGCTATGATACCCCTGCAATAGTAACCTTGCCACCGCATGTGGTGACTCCACAATGAGCGTTGGCTCCTTTGATGCTAATGACAGTGACCATTTCGTCTATGCATGCGATGATGTCTTCATATATAAGGTTTCCACTGGCATAATTTTGTTTCCCTTTATTGTTCCCTTGGTTATTTCCTTGATTGTTTCCTTGATTATTTCCCTTATTGTGATTAGGCATCGGATTCGTGTATATTTTGAGATCTTGATTGCCAACGGGTTGCTCGACATTTGTGATTTTGTCATCAATAAGATCTTGGCTGATGTTTTTCAATGTCATGCAATTTATGATTGTATGCCCTTTGATTTATGAAAATTGCAAAGGAGATTTTTGTTGTACCATGGTGGTTTTGTCATGGGTTCTGCATATTGCTCAGAAGTGGAAATTTTGATAAGATTCTCTTTAACCAGCTTCTTCATTATAGATTCGATTGACTCCCCAAGGGCTGTGAACTTACACTTGGGAGGATACTTGTTTTAGGGAGGTGGTCCTCCTTGATTGTTTAGGTTATTGATTTGATTGTTCGGAGGTAGTTGTTGTTGTGCTACCGTATTGGTTTGCACATTTTTATAGTTGTTATTTTGTGGTTGATGACGAGTTTGAATATTTTTCTTGGGAGCACTGATGACCACCTTAGCATCAACCACTCTGTCGTTTGTGACATTTTTGTTCCTTGACCATGTGCGAGGTTTATCATTATAACTGGTAGATGGGCGGTTATCCTGATGTTCAAGAAACGTAGATGTGCCCCCTCGCGTAGTGAGGGTTCTTTCGATATTGAGCGCCTTTGGGATCAATTGATCATATGTTGTAATGCATTGCATTTTTAGATAGAACGCCAAGTTTTCATCCAGATTAACTATGATAGTGCAAACTTGTTGCTCTTCTGGCATGGTCCACTTGCTCCGGTTGGCTTTGGATCACCATATTTGCAAGAAGGATGCGAATAACTCTCCTTTCCCTTGTTTGAGTGCTGACAGTTCCTCTAGACTAACATCCGTACCCATGTTGAATGCATAGTTATTGATGAATGCGTCCATAATTTCTTGGAATGTTTTGATGCCTGTGGGTAGACGAGAGAACCATTCCATGGCCGGACTAGTCAGGCTCTTAGGGAATAGCCGCATTAGATACGTGTCATCATATGCAACTTCCATGCAATGAACTTGAAACTCCCTGACGTGATTTTCAGGGTTTCCCATCCATTATATTTGTCGAATTTGGGGATTTCAAATCCTTTCGGGAATGGTACCATTGTAAGACTCCTATCAAAAGGATAGGGGCACAAATTTCCCAACATTTTGGTTGTTTTCCTTACTAAAGGTCCAACACTTGCTGCGAGAGCAGTTTGATCTATGCTTTTACATCGTTTTACGAATCAGGAGGTAGGATGAATGTGTTTTGAGGTGTTTGCAATGTTTGATTGATGAGTGGGGTATTGGTGGGGGTTTGCTACAAGCTTTGTTGTGCATTTAAGATGTACTGATATGCCTGTATTTGTACCAACAATGCTTGTTATTGGTCTTGTTGTTGTTGTTCCAACAAAGCTTGTTGCTGGTCCTGCTACTATTGTTCTCACAAAGCTTTTTGTTGGTCTAACTGTTATTGCACCAACAAAGCTTGTTGTTGGTCTAGCTGTTGTTGCGCCAACAAAGCTTGTTGTTGGTCTAGCTATTGTTGTGCCAACAAAGCTTGTTGTTGGTCTAGTTGTTGTTGTGCCAACAAAGCTTGTTGTTTAGCTTACTATTGTGCCTAAAAATCTTATGGGGCTTGTTCTTATGCCTGTTGATGAATTGCTTGCAGTTGTACATGGTACTATGCTTGTGCCTGCTGAGCCTGCTTCTGGGCTTGAGCTTGAACTTGTGCTTGTTGGGCTGCTTGTGCAACTTGTGCAGCTTGTGCGGCTTGTGTGGCTTGTGTAGCTTGAGCAATTTGTTGGGCGGCTAATTGCGCTTGCGCTTGCTGAGCAACCAACTATGCAGCTTGTTGGTTTTGCTGAAGTACCCTTTGGTGGGTGGATTTTTTAACTACCTGAATCATGGTGATGAATGAATTCATCATGTTAGCTTTTGGTGGAATCGGTGGTGGATTAGGAACGGTGTTGATCATTGTGATGAGTGGAAGGGTCATGCTGGTGATCAGGGTTTGGGTTGTGGATGGTGTGATTGAGATGCTTGGTCCTTGGGAACCATGCTTTGAGAGGTTAGGTGAATGGTGGATGTGTTGACCGTTGCAGTTACCTGAGTGGTTGCCATCTGTTGTTCCAATACTGATCGCAAAATGAGGGGGTTTGATGTGATGCTTAGATTGCTTTGGTTTGGTAGATTGATGGCGGGTAGGGGGGAAAGTCCAACCCTAAAGGTGATATGAATGTCAGAGGTAATGAAGGGAATGGTGGTGTGTTCCCTTGGAAAAGTGATGACGAGGAAGGATCAATGACTCCCCTTGTCCCGAATAACCCACCTTCTCCTTGCGAAATCATGGGAGAGAAGTTTGTATATTTAGCGGATAGATTGGTGTTGCATGAAATGAGGATGAGTCTACATGATTATGGAAAGTAAGTGGAACATACAGGTGTAATGAATTCACTAAGATGGAGTTATCCAATGTTGTGTTGATATTCATTTCTCTGTTGTTACAAGGTGATGCTTTTGGGTTTCGCGAAACATGGTGCTTCCCTTGTTAACAAATCGCAGGGTTGAAGCAATTGTTGATATGATTTGGGGAATATCCTAAGTGATGTTTGTAAGTGATATTGGGGGTATTATCACAAGAGGCCTTTCCATATTGGTACTCATGTCAAATTCAGAAGGTAGTTTAGCCCCTTCTTTCGTTAACGCACGTATATATAGAGAGGGATTAAGTTTCAACATGGCATTGACGATTCGATGATTCTCAGGATTCCAAACCATTTTAGTTATTTCCTCTTGTGTCATGCCCAAGTCATTATCGGTGATGTCCTCTACATGACCCTCCTCTTGAGGATTTTGCAATGGTAGAGAGGAGTTGTTTAGAGGGTTGCTTGATCCTACAAAGTTTATTTCAAGAGTCGTTTGACTTAGGTCACTTTAAGTTGATGTTTCCTTAGTGATTTCCATGTTCCTCTTGTGTTGTGATCTTGTTTGAACCATAAAATATAGATCGTTTGATCTTAATCCTAGGCACAAAAGGAGAAGAACTAGGAAATTCTAAGGATCAAAAGTGATGATGGGAATGAGATAAATGGAAGATGGATGATGCAGATGAATCAAACTCTTGAAAAACCTTGGGGGAGATGTTAAATTTTTTAGGGCTTGAATTGATTTGATTTTGATTTAAGGATAGTTTGACTAAGTGTGTTGAGCAAAACAAGATGATAATGAACTTGTAAAACCTAAGAAGTTGTGTTATCCTAGAGTAAACTCATACAAGAGAATGATTTGACTAAGTGTGTTAAAACAAATGAAGTAATTTTGAACCTGTAAACCTTAGGAAGTTGTGTTATCCTAGAGGTAAAATTGCTCAAAAGGATTGATAATTTGACTAAGTGTATTAAGTCAAACAAGGTGATGTTGATTTTTCCTATAAGTTTAGCATGAATGATGTATCAAAATTTTCAAGAGTTTGTTGGTGAAATGATCTTTGATTTTGATGATTGAGGGATGGATGAGAGTGATAGTTTTGATCCTAGACTTGACCTAGGTAAAACTCCTTTTTACAAGACCTCGATTTTGAAGAACATGCCATACTTCCTATGTGAGAAAAGCAAATCTTTGAAAAAGAGTTGGATTCTGTCGATAATAGAACTCATACAAACTTGGGTTGTTCTTTCAAGCCTTCTTGTAGAAGTTGTAAACCAATCTTTCCCTTACTTCAAGAAGCATAGAAAGACGCTCTTCACGAGCTTTTGGACTAAGCTTCTTGAACCTTGGTTTTTGGATTTTGATTTTATGGGAAATCATTTGAGAGAAAACATGTGTGAGGTCCAATTGTCCTTATCTTTGCTTAATGAGTTATTTTTATCAAAAACAATTTCTTGATTATGATTTCAAATTAAATGTATATGCCTCAATTCCTTTTCATTCCACAAGGTCCATTATGTGAAAATCAAGGTTTCAAGAGCAAAGTTTCCTAGGTTGACTTTAGTGAAAATAAATGATGATTAAACCCAAGTACTTAGAAACCTCTAAGGATAGAATCCCTAGGGCAAGCAAGAGTACTTAGGTTTGTCAAAGGATATTTGTTTCCTCCAAAGGGTTTGAAATTTTGAAGCTTTTTATGAACGTTTATTTCCAAATGTTCTAGATCCAAGCAAAGTGTTTTGATTTCAATTATATGCACATCCCTAGGTTGAAAAGACAATAGTTGTTGGGTTCCCACTTGGATAAATCCAGCTACGCATATTCAATGTGGATGATTAGATGCTTGACCACACTGGCTCCCCCTTATAGTGCACTCGCTTCTCAGGTCAATCAAGCATCAGTACCCATGAATCTCTCATGGCATACTTTTCATCTCTATAACAAAACCGCATGTATATGTGGGACGGATTCAAAGGACATGACCTTTTACACCAACAAATAGATAGGATTTTGGCCTTTGCTAAACAAGAGGTTTTAATGCGATCATTTCGTTCATGGGGGACTATCCAATATGGCGAGAGACCATTGTTTCTCTTCTCGTCGGAATAATCCTCGTGATATTGGCCTTTGTTCCAATATCCACACTTATATCCTGGGTGGAAGTCACTTGGGTTTAGCGTGTTCCCGATTGGGTCGTTCCCTTTGGTGATTACTTTTTCCCACAAGGCAGGCCCACTAAGATAAACAAAAGGGAGCAAGCATATCCCATATTTCAATCAACCTTTATTGAAAAGCAAAGGGAGAACACTCGCAATATGCCACGCTCACACTCGCAAGATGTTTTGTTCAATTTTAATCCCCAAATGAAATGTGGAGGTAATTACCTTACTTAACTTAAGATCACCAAAAGGGCTTTTGATTCTCAAGATCGTCGTGAGGCGCAAGAGAAGAACATACGTCCTTTTGATGGTATTACTTTCAATAAGAAATTACAAAACAAAAATAACACTTGTTCATTTTAAGTCCACAAATCAAAAGTGAATTCTTTTTATAGCACCAAATCAAATGTGGGATTTGCCTTATTCAATTGTTAATCCTTAAACCAAATCTAGTAAATTGTTCTAAAGTTCTTTTTAAGCCCTTTGTTTGAAAATTTTGAAAAAGAAAATTTGTATTGTTCTTTTTATGGCCCAAAAGGAAATTTAGTGTTCCCTAAAGCATGAAAGATAACAAATTTCTTAAGAGAGATTGAGAATTCTCTAAGAGTGTTAAACAACACTAAAGTGTTTAAAAACACTTGGTATAAGATGATAATGATGTCATAATGTAACCTTCCACTTTGCTTTCCTCCTCGCCCTAACCTGCAAAATGATTAAAACTAGAAGATACAGAGACAACAAACAGGTTAATAGCTCAAAAAGCTGAAAACAAAAAGGCACATGTCAAAAAAATAAATTGAAGTTTTTTACTGTCAACTAGCGACACAGTTAGAAAATTTGGCGGAGTTTAGAAACTCCAGTGGTGCAATATAGCATCGTTGATGTCTAAGAGCGGCACTCTGCAGTAGGACAAAGAGCGCAAAGGTGACACTATTTAGCCCAACGACACAGTTTGGAGTTTAGAAACCCGCGACGCAGTTTGGAAATTTGAATTTTGTGGGTGGGAAGACTCCAACGGGGGAGTTTGGAGCGATGCAATATAGCGCCACTTGATTGATAGCGGTGCAATATGGCGTCGCTAGACTATGAGCGGTGCAATTTCCTGTAAGCACAAAAAATGTCAAAAAACCATGGATTTTTGGAAAAACATGATGAATTTCTCCAAATCAGCCTTCCTAGCACCAAAATGTGAACCCCAATTTTAATACCTGCACAAACATGGAAAAAAAGCACAATATTAGATCAATATGCAAGTTAGAACAAAGATTCCCCATGAAATCCATTTGCAATGCTCAAATATGAAAGAAAATTAAAAAATGAACAAGAAAGCAATGCAATCCTAATTAAACAATGTAAACACTTGATCCCATGGGGGAATTGGTGCCAATTATGTGTAGAAATTGGCCCTTTCCTAAATCCTTTGTAAGCTTGATGATGGTTGATCCACTTAATGGTGAAGAACAATGTGACTCCTTGCTAAAATCTGCAATAACCTAGCTATGGTGATGGCAAATGCTCAAGGAGATGAATAGAATTGCTTTCAATTGAAGATAATAACTTTGCATTCAAATTGTGGATGATGAATGAGAGGAAGAGTCTCTCATTTATAGATTTCCAAATTGGAAGAATGAGCAATATTAAACAATGTGGGATCATTCAACATCTAATGGCCAAGTGCCACTTGTCAAGATGTGAATGGAGGAAGGTTGTGCACATTTTGATCAAAGTGCCAATAAATGTTATTAGGTGGAATTTGAAATTAGTGAAATGACTTGTTAAAGAGGGAAGAAAATGGAGTTATGGCCACTTGTCTCAAGGCAAAAGGACTTGTAAGGTGAAATAAATGCCTTGTTGGAAGGACCAAGTCCACTTGAATTTGAATTCAAATTTGAGAGAATATTCTCTTTTTATGCTATGTGAGGGAAAATAGGGATTTTAATAAAGTTGCATTCTCTAAAGAATGTGACATGATTTAAGATTAAATTAATCTTTGGTTAATTAATTTAATGAGGAATTAGGGGATGTGACAATTTTGATTTAAATTTAAGAATTGATTTAAATCAGAAATCGAGAGGAAAGGTTTAATTAAATAAATGTTTTGATTTATTTAACTAAAGGGGATAATGTTCGATTAAATTAAATAAGGTTTAATTTATTCAATTTAATAAGAAGACTTTAGAGGCTTTAAATAAAATGAATTGTTTAAACGAATAGAGATAGAGGATTAATTAAATTAAATTGATTAATTTAATCAACAGAGGAGAAAGACCTAATTAAATAAATAATGATTTATTTAATTAAGGGATGAATGGTGATGATGCATTGAGAGTATGATTTAGGACGAAATGATGTTAATAATTAGGATCAAGTGTGTCAGTCAATTTTCCATGTCTACACAAATAATCTGGAGATATTCTTATTCTCTTGAACTCAACATAGCCAATGTTAGATTTAAGAATATTTTCTAAATTAGGTTTATATTTCACATCTTTTGCTAGTAGCCTTCTCCCTTTTAATTTCCCCTTACATAGTCTCACCCATAATGTCAATATGACTTGTTCTATTAGAATTTTAATGGTCTTGAAGAATAGATTTGTTGTATGGTAAGAAAATTGCCTATTTGAATGTTGCAATTCCCATTTTACTATTTTTTGGTACGAATATCTTTTGGTGATGTCATCATCTCACGGATTACCAAAGAATAATGTAGGAAAATTCATTTCTTTAGCGTATTTATCTTTAAATATTCCAATTGGATTATTTCCTTCTGCTGGTGCAATTTCTATAATCTTGTCTTGCATTTCATGTATGCATCTAGATTCAGTGAAACCATGTATCAATGTTTCACTGGGTATTTCATTTTCTATATCACTTTCAACATCACTATCACTTGTACTACCGTCATTGGCTGTGTCATTTGGATTATTGAGTTCAAGAATTTGTCTCCAATCTCTATTTATTTGAACATTTTCCATTTTGTATATTTTTTTCTTGCATAATTGTTTCAAATATTTCATTATCATAGTTGCACGTACCATTCCTATTTGGTATGCATTTTTATATTGTAATCATCTTTTAAGATCAATAACAATTGTCGATGTTTCATTGGTTGAACGTGGTAATGCTCTTTGTATGATATCCATGTTAATTGGTACATTTATAATAGAGCCATTCAACCCTATTTGAGATCTTTTATATCCTAATTGCCATATTTGTGCAAATGCAATTCTAAGTGAAACTAGTCGTTCTTCTAGTTGTATTAGCATTGCTACATATTGTAATGGATTATTGGTTAAGATATAATCTGGAGTTGCATATTTCATTAAATTAGATTGTTTCAATGATGCTTTGCATTGGAAATAAATATAGTTTGTTGTAAAAAAAAATTGTGGATAAGTAATAATACATTCACATTTCTTTCTTAAGTTCAAAATTGTAATGTCTTTTTCGAAATGCAACATTTCACAAATTGAACATAAATATCTAGGTGTATCTTCAATTTGTTTTTTGAACAATTTTATGGGTGATTTTGAATCGTATGTGTTGCAATTTGTATTTATTTTTATTTTTTGTATGTAATTGTTTTTTGATTTTTCGTAGTGAGTTGAACGTACATTGTTCAATATTTTCAATTTGATCGAATGGGGTTTTCTTTTGTTCATTTGTATTTCTAATCAACTATTTAATTTGATGAAGTGTTGCATTTGAATTGATATTCATTGAATGCATTTCATATGGTGCAAGTGGCTTAAAGTGTCCATGAAGAGGATTTGTATCATGGAAAAGGATAGAGTATGATTCTGCATTAGATGATTCATTGAAATGCAAATATTTATGCGTCGTTGTTAGTGACCAAACCTTTATTTGTATGCCTAGCCACTTTGATAGCCACTTAATACAAAATATGTCTCCCCATAATCCAATTTCTTCATTATTTGTAGTTGGCATAGCTGATTTTTGCATTCTCTGAAAATAAGTTTCAATGTTTTTTATTTTATGCAATGCATCTAATATATTTGGATCTAATTTATTGTTGTATGACCAAATTACTTCTACATCACCTTCTGTATAGTGTTCTAAAAAATAATTTATTGTTCCATTACGCAATTGAGTTGATGTGTAATGATGATTAAGTAGAAATTCTAATGAATCAAAACAACAATATCCTACATTGTACTTAAATTTGTTAGTTCCAGATAGTCCTTCAATTCTAAGTGCATTGTCAATATTATATACTTGAGAGTGATTCGATAATTTATAATTTTCTACATCAATTATTTCTTTTCCTTTTGTTTCTTTATATTCTATTTTTCTCTTCATTTTTGTGGGAAAAGATAAGAATTGTCCATTTTGCTTATGAAGAAAATAATTTGTGAATTTGTACTTGAATTTACTGTTTAGAATAATATTTTCAGTTGCTCTTCTTGTGCTCTTGCTCCAAATTCTGCAATATGAAAATTTGATTGTTATTTTTTTTGAGTTGAAATTGCAACATATTAAGTTGATTGGCATTATATTTTTTTACTTTATTATGCAAAAAGTAGTTTAATAATCTTCTATTGTCTATTTTAATTTTAACATATCATCTTAATTTTTTTATTGGGACACATTCAATACTACTGCTCTATGTAGTAGACAATAGTTGTCAGATGACTTATTTAGTACCACAAAATGAGATATTCACTAAATCAAATATTTGTGATTTAACTAGGGTATGTAAATAACTAGATTCAAACCAACAGATTGAATTATTGACACATGTATTTTTTTAAGAGTAATTCTAATTTCAATTTATATATTTTGTAAACTTTGTATGAAGTTGGCAATCCATATTTTACATATATGATTCTAAGAAATGATTTGATATTAAATGTCTTAGATATAATGCACAATCCATATATAAATCTTTTCAAGCACATTGTTATTTAGAAATCAAGTAGGCTTAATTTTGTGCTTTTGCCTTCCTAGTTTGCATTAATGATATACTAAATTGGATTTTTTTAACTACATCTATTTATGTAAATTAGATTTATATTGCAATGGAAATTTATACATAATTATCCATCAATATTTTATAAGGATGGTACATGAGATATAGGAAAATGCATTCACGGAAAAAAATATATCAACTTGAAAATTATTATTGTGACAATGTCAAGCACTGAAGATGATAAGATGTTACATTTACAACATTAAAGAAACACAAGAAAATAATAGATACAATTAATTAGAAAGATAAAATGCTTTGAATTGTATGCTTGAAAACCATAAACAAAAAATATAGCAAAATGTGCAAATTATATTGACCTTCCCTATGGAGAAGAAACATTTGTAACTTCCTCCAAAGAAATTGTATCTAAAGTGGATGTGGATACCGAAGATGTAGCAGGAGCTCAAGGAGGAACATTCTTATATAGGTATATCAATGCTCTAACGACCTCTAAGATCCTTGTTGATAGATTTTGTCCCAAGTGGGCTGAATGTGCATGCAAGGAATGCACGAATACGAGCTCACAATTATTGTTCAAGCCCATTTGTATAGCATTGTAAACACAAGAAGTTGCTTCACATTCTTTTAACACGTCATAGGGGAATAAGCCCCCCCAAAAAGCATCACCAACTATTTCATCATAATCATCTACAACTTCACTGTAAACATTTGGTGGCAATAGATAATCTTTCATATATGCATATGCTAACTTATTTAAAAAGTTTGTATTGTGGAATAAGTCCATGCAATTTGATAGAAAACATGAAACTATGTCTAAGTAGTACACCACTCTAATTCCACCCTTAATCAATTCCTCACCTAATATGGCTTTGATAGCCTGCTCAACATGAGGACAGTCCACTGAAAAAATGTGTGCCAGTACAATTGAATCAATTGGGCCTAGGATTGGCACCTCCCATTTTTGTTGAGGCATGTAGATACGCTTATTCATTGTCACCTTTCTTATTTTGATAGGATACAAAGATGGGAGGATGACACATGAAAAACAAATAAATAAGAGATGATATATATGAACTTCAAAATAATTTAGATAATTCAAAAAATAATAAATGGTAAATTTGAAAATATGTCATAAATCAATAAAATATTTTCTTCTCAAACGCAATACGTTTTTTTCAATGCATATATTTGTACAAAATTGTTTTGTAATAGTTGCACAAATATAGATGTACATATTGGGCTAAGCTATAAGCATTGAAATTAGACTTTGTAACAACAATATACAATCTTCTAGAATGATATTTTGCTTCAATGTAATTTATATTGCTTCATCAACAAAGCGTACAATATTCTTCTAAGGAATTCTATTTTCCCAAGTAACAACATCATATTTTTGTAGTAGATGTAGAACTATTAACAACCACATACATATTACTAATATCATAATTGATATTGTTTTCCTTGTTTATCTCAAGATTGTCAGTTGCAAATAAACAATCTTCCAAAAATGGCCATATACATTAGCTTTCAATTTTATTGAGAAAATTCAAATTTTTAGTATCCACCATTGAAATTCTATCATTGTTGGTACTACTAACTAGAATATTGTTATCAGTAGAGCTAAGAATGGGTTTGAACAATGGCAATGAATATGGAGTAACAAAATTGTTACTAGTAGCATTTTGACAAAAGGTTTCATAATCAAACAAATCAAATGTACTTGAACAATGCATACCAAAGTTTGCAAAAGAATTATCAAAGGTATAATCTTCCAAAGGGATTCTAGTATCAATATTGCTACTACAAATGGCACTAATATCTTTTGGATCAGAGATAGGAATGTCTATTTTGTTGAAATCAAGTTTAGCAAGATATTGATTCTTATTGTCTATATTTGTAGAGCATTGTATATCATCAACGATGTTCATGTCAGAAAGATTGTTAGGACTCGGACTATCTGATCCTACTTTTTCTATTCTTAAACTGGTTGAGCTATTATTAGGAAAAGTTTGTTTCAAGAATTTGGTGGATTGTGAGAAGTCTGCTATGTTTGAGCTGGTATAGTTGAAATTTGTGAGTGCCTAATTGCCTTTTATGGATATTGCAGCCATATCATAAGCATAGGAGCTTCTTCAACTATATCAAAACTTCCTAGCCACTGTTGTTTCTTCAATTTCTTATTCCAAATTTTTACAACATAATGACCCCATGGATGTTGTCTAACACCTCTATATGAAATTTCTTTTGTAGATTGTTTAGACTCATCAAAAATCAAGCATAGGTCTTCACTTTCTTGTATTTTTTCTTTGCAACTATTATTAGGCAAAGTCTGCTGCAAGAAATTGGTTGTATGGTCAAAATTTGTGATTGCCTTGTTTCCTTTTGTGGATATTGCAGCCATATCATAAGCATAGGCAGCTTGCTTGGCTGCATGAAAACTTCCTAGCCATTGTCATTTTTTCAATTTATTATTCCAAATTTTTGCACCATATCGACCACTTCGACATTGTCTAACACCTCTATATGACCTATCTTTTGCAAATTGTTCAAATGAACATCATAACTCAAGCATAGGTCTTTACATCCTTCTATTATCTCTTTGCATTGGTGAGATGCAAATTTTTTGGCCAATTTTTTTTTTGATTTCTTATTTTTTTGTAATCTAGATTCTACATGACATATTTCAACAGCAGGTTCCTTGGACAACAAGCTAAATGGTTTAGAATGGGTGTACGCAAAATTTGTAATTGCATTTCCCCCTCTAATTGCTACCATAGCTTTGTCAAAAGCATTCGCTGCTTCTTCTGCCGTGTCAAATGTTCCAATCCATTTTTGCCTCTTCGAATCAGGGTTATAGATTTCTGAACCATAACGACCTGACCATTTTCTGACACCTTTGTATTTGTTCTCCATTGCTTCTCTTAGTTTTCTAATGCACAATTGACACTTTTTCAAAACATTGTTCGCTTTCACATAATTGGATATCTTATTTTGTATCAAGTACAATTATAAATTTTGAACTCATATTTGATAACAAAGAATAACCAATAAAAATTCAACATAGATAACATTAAAGAAAGCTAGCAAAATGTAGACAACACAAATTAAAACACAATGTAAAATATTCACAGCTTATTTATATAGGAATATTTAGCATCTTCATATTACTAGTTGATTTACTTTTACTCATGTTCTAAGTAGCGTGTTGATATTTCTACATTAATTATTGTCATTCTTTGCAAGGAAACCTTTCCTAGGAAATAGTCAAATACTAGACAAATAGAATATGAGAAGTACACTTCTTACAACTAATATTAAAAAATGACAAGTTTTTTTTTACTAGGATGAGCAATGCAAAAAGGATCAACATTTTTCTTAGTAGTATACAAAATCCAATGGACATCATCTTATCATAGCCATTGTCAACAATTGTATTCCTTGTGCATAATTTTCTCATTTTGTTCTCTTGATGTCCTTGAGCTGAAAAAGATAACCAATTTAAACATGCATGAGAAAATGCCTTTCATAATAATTAATTACAATGACAAAGGCTAGATGAGTATAGTTAGTAATAGATTAGGCTTAGGCTACTAGCATTTCATACCATACTGGTTAGTGTGAGCTTGTCTGGCCATGCAACAACTGCCTGACCACACATATAACACTTAAGGGAGTTACAAGAAGAAGCTTTCTAGTTACTCACACAAAATTTCATTCCTACAATTTATAGGAAACTTAATGGTAGAAATTTTTGCAGCTTCACTTTTAGTAATAACAACAATGCCACACTTTATTGCAGTCAATGTTAGATGCACAAATTTCTCAATGTGGGAGTTATCAAGAGTTATTAGCCTCGAGCAAGGCATTACAAGAGCTTGCAAATGCACATAAAGAAGTAATGATTTCTAATAAATTCATAGTTATGGTGCCACAATTGAGAAGGTAAAGTCCCATAAAGGAAAATAGTAAACAAGTAGAGCATGTAAAGTGCTTCAGCTGATTGAAAGGAACAAAAGGGAGTTGGACATACTGTTCTGCAATGAAATATTCACTATTTCAAATAGAACAAGAATTTCTTGTATTGTTCCATTGCTGGTCTCTGTCATCTTGTATTTTTGACTGGCCAGATTTTGGGCAATAATTGCATAGATGCTAAGTTACAAAGTCTCCAAGTGAGCACATTGATACTAATCATACTCTTTCATATTTTGAAAAGAAGATGTATCGCATTAATTGTATTAAATCCATCTACTTCATAGAGTTATGTGTAGAAATGTTTGTTATTAGACTATAAAGAAAAACATTTCTACTCATGTCCATGAAGCAGAAAATAGTTGGGGCACAACTCCATGTTTTCATTTGTTGTTGACATTAAAAAAATGATGGGAGAATGCCTTAACAACCTTTGGTTCATACAAAGAAAGACTGTCTTTTGTTTACCTCAAGTCTTTTGATGTTCTCGAACATTAGATAGACACTTTCGATTCACATTTTGAGAAGGATATGTGCATGTCATTCATTGTATTGTCAACATCTACTCCATAGAGTTATGTGTTGAAAATTTTGCATTTTCACTTTCAATTTTAACAATAAGGCCACACTTTATTGCAACAAATATTGTATAGGGACATTTCTCTAAGTGGAAGTTATCAAGAGCTGTTAGACTATAATAAACAACATTTGTGCTCATGTCCATAAACAAAAAAATAGGTGTGGTGCAACTCCAATTTTTCATGTGTGGTTGACATTAAAACATGATGGGAAAATGCCTTAACAACATTTGGTTCATACGAACGAATACTATCTTTTGTTTTCCTCAAGTCTTTTGATGTTCTTCAACACCAAATACTTATGATTCCTATTTTGACAAGCATGTGTATGACATTCATTGTATTATAATGTTGTACTTCATAGAGTTATGTGTGTTTTTTAGTGCTAATTGGGCTTTCAATTGAGTTAAATTTTTAGTTGCTCTTCTAGGTGCTTTAATGATACAAACAATCAAGGAGAATAGAAAACATTGGCTTCTTATGCCATAATTTGATTAGTTCGACTCTGTAATTTTCCTGCGACACATTGCATCAAAATTGTGTTGTCCATCTAATTTTTTTTGCAAACTTCCCTAACTTAACTCCAATGTCATTACCAAAACATTCTGACATATCTTCACTTGTTCTTATTTTAGCTCTAACCTTCTCATACAACTTATGAATAGCTACTCTATACACATTTGGAATGCTGAATTATTCCATTCTATTCCATAGTTTGTCCCTAGGCACCATGTTGAAAGCTTTCCTAAAGTCTACAAAATAGCAATAAGCTTCCTCACCCTAAGTGTCCTAAATTTTTCTCAATCAAGTGTCTAAGGGTGAAGCAGTGATTAAGGGTTCTTTTTTGCATTCTTCAAATATGCATTGACATGTTTATGATATGTATATTTGCATTGGACAAATTTTATTTCATCAAAAGCATTTTTAACATACTGGTCAGTGTGAGCTTGTCTACCCATGCTAAAGCTGCCTGATGACACATATATTGTTTAAGTGAGTTATAGAAAAATGCTTTCGAGTTATTGACAAAATGTGTCATTCCTAGAATTTATATGAAATTTAATGGTAGCTAGTTTTTGCAACTTCATTTTGAGTTATAACAATAAAGGCATACTTTACTGCAGTTAATGTTGAGACCAAACAATTGTTTCTTATATTTTTCTATTGTTATCTCTTTCATTAGTGAGATGCCTGATTGACAAGTGTTACTTGATTAGCTCTTTGCACATTGATGCTAATCATAGTGTTTTTGAATATTTGTTGGATATACTGGTTTCTAACCTTATATTCACTATTTCTAATATAAGAAATGTTTCTTGTATCTTTCCATTGCTGTCATTTCTCATATATTTCATAAAGTTATGTGTTTGATACTGTTAATTACGTGGTAGCCCTGGTTAAATGTTCACTTGCTCAAGCTTAGTGATTTAATGATATAGACAATCAAGCATAGGACAACAAACCTGCAAGGTGTAGCAAGAAAATTATTAATAATTTTGCATACAAATACTATCAATGTTTGATACTGCAAATAACAATTGTTCTAGTTTTGCTTTGTCATAACGACAAATGACTCAAATAATATTTTTTGAATATTTAATGGATTTTGCTTTGCATTCTTCAAATATGCATTATCATGTTTATGATATGGATACTTAAATTGGACAGCTTTTATTTCTGCAAAAGCATTTTTAGTGTTAAACCATGTTGCATATACTATCAATTTCAAAACTATAATGAAACAAAATTTAACACAAAAATGCTTTTGCCAAAAACAAACCTCTCCAATCCTACACACTCAAAACAAAACTAATTTTTTTTGTCATATACTATGGGAATGTTTTTTCCAGCATTTTGATTATTGGAAATTATCAATCTAAAGATTATACCCTTAGATCATATCAACACTTAACATTATCCATCTTGAAAAAATTATCTTTTATTTCATTAATATAATCCATCATAGTGATAACAAACTTGTTGATGGTATGGCTAGTGCCCCTTTTCTACTAGCATTCTTGGCCCAAAATTTAGATTTAACTTTATTGATGATTCTTTATGCAAAATATCTAAGTAATATCCTTTATAAAATAAATATTCCAACTGGAAGGTAGTTAAGAAGATGCCCTAGGTATCAGTTCTTTGTCTACAATTAAGTTTTCCTCAGCGGTTCTTCCGTCAAATGTTGATTCTTGTAGTTGTCTTTTAACAACAAGGAGAAACAATGTTTGTAGGCTTCTTACTTAGGTGTCAAATGATTTCTATTTTGACTTGGATTATTCCAATTTACAATTCTTCAACATTGATATAAAATTGCTTATGTCCTAATTCAATGCAATTCTCTACTGAAGTCGAACATGCATATTGTTGAAAACTGATGTGTCACAACTATGGACTTGCCATTTAGATTGTGTATTCTAATTGCTTGCCCAGGTTTATTTCTACATTGTCAAAAATTAATCTTTATATAAATTTGTGATTCTCTCATAATTAGGTTTACTAACATAGAATTAGAATATTTTCTTTGATGGGGATGAAACCAGAATGATAGAAATGAACAGTTGAGCCAACAACACAACCTCCATATCATAAGATAAGAATCGCATGAGATATTTTCTAAAACTAAGTAATGTGAAAAAATTTCAGCAACTTGAGGTTGTGTCAAGCTATTTCAACTGAAACCAGTAAGATTACAAGTTGAGGATCTCCATGGAGTAGTCAAGAACATTTTGGGACTATATTAGAACCACTGCAATGTGTCTTCTAGCTTGCTCTGCTCTACAATTTTTCAAACTACTTTGTAACCTCTCCTACACTTTGTTGGAATGCGTGTTATTTTTAGTCCAACACTAAAACAAGATAGATGCTCATTGAAAAATCCCAAAGGCATATTAACACATATGTTAAATTAATAAATTAATGTACAAGACTCAAAATGGCATTTCATCTTGACAATTACGATGATGAACACCATAGCTTCCATTCTATGTTCTTGGTCTTTTTGTGTGTCACAAATCAAGCAAGAAGCCGAACATACATGTTGTTAATAATATTCCCATTGAGATAAGAAATTTTAATGCATATATGGCTGGTGCTTTAATGATTTTGGTTGTTTTGGTTGCTAAGCTAGGTCTTCAAGAAAATTTCAGGCTATCTCAACATTTCATCAAGCTTGTTTGTCTGCCTTTTAGCAAGTAAGTTCTAATTGCTAAGCAATTAACTTTGACCTAGGTTTTTATCATTTTTGATATAATTTTGAACTCAAAAAATGTTTTATTAAGATGTTGTACTCATGTTGTAGGGTAAGTTTGAGCAGCAATGTTGTTAATTATCCACTTGTAGTATTAACTTTTATCACAATTAGTATTAGTTTTAGAAATACAGTTAGGGCTAGGGTTAAAGTATCATCTAATGGTAGAGTTACATTTATGAGGTTGATTTTGTTGGGTAAAAATTATGTAATCAACTTATCAATAGATTACACAACCTAGACTTCAGCCACAACTATGTGAGATAGAATCTCTCATCTCAAAATGGGGAGGCGCCCTTCTTACTGCTAACAGAAGCTATAGTAAAACTAATAAAGTACTTACAAAATATACACTACACTTACGAAATGGGGGGTGTGTGTTACATTCATGCTTCTTTCTTTTTTCAAAGAAGATGTTTACAATGCTTCACGATTTGAAAGTTCTAGATCTAATAACTGAAATGTAACAAAAAGCAATAATGCCAATACCTCTATCTTGTCAAGGCAAAGTGTAGAGATACCAAATGTGATTTATAATAACAAATTAAAGGAAAAAGGGAAAGCTCACGAAGGCACAAAGTCATTCCGTAGCTTTTTCAATATTGGATTTGCAAAAGACGTATCGTTTGTCGCATTAGAAGCACAAAGTCTTCTTAGATGCAACAATTCCTCAAACAACATGAATGATTACAAGCACAAAGTCTTGTAGATATTTCAACCAAACTATCCATGTAGTGCCCCTCATCTTTTGGCACCTCTGTGACGTGTGAGTAAGTTGTTTATTTGTGGCTTGTGAGGTCTTGTTGTTTTTTGTCGTTCAAGTTAACTGGTTAATTAATGTGCTCCAATTCTTTGTCATGGTCATCGTTCATTGTCGTTTAGGCATTATTTTAGGTTACGTTGATCGTAAGTGTAAGTTGATTTAATTAAAGTATTAAATTAAAATTTTAAATTATTAAAAGAATGTCGTTAATTAATTAGTTATGTTAAAATGATTCAGTTATTATTATTTTATTAAATGTTGATAATTAAATGAAATATAATAGGATATTAATGTAATTATTAATAATGTTAATTTTTAAATTTAAATTTAATGGATTAATAATCCACTTATTAATAAAGTTTATTTATAAATTTAAAATATTTGGATAAAGGGGTATTGAATAAAATATCAATAAAATAAAATAATAGATATCATATTTGGAACGATAAATTTCAAAAGTAATTAAAAGAATTACCTAACAATTATGAATTGTTAAATTTAAAATAAAAAGAGTGTGATTTAAGGTTTAAAAGATAAAAAAATAATTAAAGGTGAAAATTATTGCCAAGGTAGTTAAGTTTTTGAATTAATACAAACGTAAGGTTTATCCAACAGGTGGTAAAACAAGAAAAGAGGTAAGTGACTTCCCTCGGTTCTTTTATTCCATTTTATATTCTCTTAAAATTCTCATTATTTCCTTTAGATTGTAGAGTTCTACTTAATAAATACAAAAAAATAAGAGAGTTTTTTTTTTATGGTAAATTTCATTACGTGGGGATAACCATTTATACTTTTCATTTTAAAAGATAAGAAATTAAAATAAAGTTATTTCTATTTTAAAATATTTTAGTTTAATTTAATTTATAGATATATGTTTATTTGTTAATTACTATTGATCATTGTTTAGAATAGTGACATTTAAAGTTGATAAATATATTTGAGATGAGTTTATTATTTTTTTAATGAAAAATTCTTTTTTTGGGGGTTGTGTATTTAACTAAATTTGTTGGTTGCAAACAACCATCGAATTATAGGGAAACACCCAAATTTTTAAGGTAAAAATATAATAGATATACATTTATATGTAAGTATGTATATAGGTGTGTTTTTCAATACACTGTTAAATGAAAACAACAGTGTGTGGGAAATTAAAAATATTTAAATAATTTATATTTATATATATATATATATATATATATATATATATATATATAAATGAATTCAAATAATTGACAATATTCTATGTTTCTTTTCTCTTATTGAATCAAGAGACTTGTGTAGAAAAGGATATTTTGGTCTCCTTAAATAAATGATTATACTTGATAAATTAGAATTAACTATAAATGTATAAATGAAGGGTTTATTTAAGAAGTTAGTTGGATTATTCAATCGAAAGTATGTTTTCCCAAAATAATAAATAAATAAAATTAAGTATTATTTATTCATTAAAATTAGATTTATTTTCAAAGTACATTCAAAATTAGATTTAACTACAAGTTAGTTAAAGTTAAATTTATTTAGGAATTAGATTTGTGACTTGTGTAAACATTAAAATTTTGATTAAATTTATTTGCTGTAAACAAACATTTTACATTCGAATTTTAATTTATTATTTTAAAGTAACAAATATAGAGAGGTTATATATTTTAAATTTAAATTATTTTGAAGTAAACAAATGTACAGGCTAGGAATTTTTATTTTTTTTAAATCAAGAGAAGTCTGATGGTATACATACTATAGGTTTCAAAGTGCTTATTTATTTTAAAGATATTATGATGGGAATTCTTTTAATTATAGTGGAAATTTTTTACATTATCTTTAATAAGATTGGATTATGATCACGTTTAAATGAATGGGTATTTATAGTTGTCTTTGAACATGTTTAGATAATTATTTTGTTTATATCCCGAGTACTCGTTGGAACTGATTTCTTATGTATATTAGAGGATTCCATGTTGTCCATATTTTCCACTTGCTTTATTCTGCTTTGAGGTAATCTTTATGAAAAGACATGTTCTAGATATGTTGGGAACCCATAAATGTTAAGTCACTTTCCTTTTAATAGTCATGGGTGGTAAGTTGTTAGGCTTCCAGAGGCGATGGGAAACCCGATTGTGTTGAATTTACCCATGATTAAACCTTTGTGTACCATTGAACGTATTTCTATTTTGAATTCTCATGGGTGTACTTTGTTTTATGATTTGTTTGGCCTTGGTTTGACTTTGAGCAAGATGGTTCATGCCTCGCATGCACACTCGTGTTGTGACTTCTATGTTTGGTACACCCCTTATTGTTGTGAGTTTTGTTTTGGAACTATTGGGGAGGGTGGCTCTTCATGGGGGCTGATGCACAAAGGGGCAGTCAGGATAACTCATGAAAGAGTTGGTTAAACAAGTGAAAACCTAATAAAATAAACTAGTGGGTTTGGGTAGTAACACATTAATTAAAATAGTAAGATACCTCATCCACGCCGTTAGTGCTTTCATAGACTAAGGGTGGGCTGAGAAGGCCGTGGTTGGAAATATTGCTACCTCATCCTCATGAGAGGCTATTGGTTTTGCATATGTCACCCTATGGGGCCGGTGCCTAGTGAGAGGCAGTCAGGATAACCATAGATGGGGGTCGGCGCCTGTGGTGAGGCAGTCAGGATAACCCATGATATGAACGTGCGATGACACTCTCCCATAGTATTCATTGTTTCCTTCGTATGCCTTTGGAAGCAGTCACCTTGTAAGTGGTCGTTGAGATTGTGGTATGTTATGTTTTTGGTTGACCTTGTGATTTGGTCTTATGATTGTTTTGCTTGTTTGTCTTGGTCGTGGGTCCTTTCTTGTCATCTCCTAGCATGGGGGGTGGACCCACGCGGTCGGGTGGAACGTGCTATGCACCCCATTGGGTTCCCAGGTTGTGTTCGTGATGCAAAAGCGGATGCAGTCTCCAGAGCTTCACTTGGTTGAAAACTATCCCACATTTTGTACCTTATTCTCCATTGTGTATCATTCTTGTACTCATTTACTCTTCTCGTTGATATAAGGGAAGCATCATGTAATGTACAGTTGAATCCATGATATGTTGTATCTATGGAAATATGCTCCACTATTGTAATATTAAACTATGAATTGAATTGTAATAAAATGATGTCTCATTTAATTCCTATTGTTCATGGTTGGCTGCATGTACCATTATTTTATCTTGTGATTGTGTGTATTTGTTGTTATCTTCTTGGCATTATCTTTAAAAATGTTGTTTGTATGGGATTTATATTTAGTAATGCCACCACGTGTACCCCAGAGGATGTAGATGTTTCTGTAAATGCACAATGGATTTTCATGTAATGTATATACATATTCATCTTACCCTTGGAGTTTGGAGGGGCTATCTCTTCAAGATCAAGCTCTTCTGGAGAAATCATTTGCTTTTTTCGCTTTGATACTTGGGTTACCAACCATGAAGGAAAAGAGGAGGTAAAAGCTTCCTGATTGACTGCCATTTCTTTTGTTACTGCCACTTTTGAAGGAAGGATGGGTATGGAAATAATTGGTGAAGTATCTGTCATTATTGTTCTAGAAACCTGCACATTGACCTGATTCTATAGAGAGTCACTCATAAATCTATTAAACTCACCTTCTTAATTGAGATCATATGATGGTGAAGACAAGCTAGGAATAGATGATGGAGAACTTGATAAAACGTCAATCATTTGAATACTTGTTACTGGAGTATCCAGTATGGTTGACACTATAGGCAGTGGTTTTGTGTCCACTGTGGGTATGGTAGATGTGGGAATAGGCAACGTAGAAAGAAGTGGTAGAGGAGTGTTTGGAATAGGGAATGTATGAGGAACGCTTGAAATTACAAGTGATAATGATTGGGGAAAATCTTTAGCTACATGCTTTGGTGGAGACATAGCTCATTCTTCATCATGCCTAAGTTCTTGTTAATCACTCTCTTGATCCTCTTTTTATTTCTCACTTCCTTGGTCACTTTTAGACCCATGTTCATTTTTGGAATGTTCTTCCTCATCGGAGTCAGTTTCTTTTGAATCTTCATCTCCAAGAGATTGATCACTTGTACTTTCTTCTTCATCAAAATCTATCTCTTCATAAATAGATTCCTTTCCTTTCGAGCAAGATGGTTCAGATTATATGGTTTCCTCCTCATGAATGGCTCGAGCATCCTTCTTACCGATAGTGAATTTAATCCTAGGGCCCTTTTTGGAGGAAGTGGGAATAGTCGCAAATTTATCTTTAGTGCAGGATTCTTGTTGTAGATTTTCCTGTGCTCCAGACTCTTCTCCTTTAGACTCTATTATGAAAGTCTTCATCTGAAAACTATGCTTATGTAACCATTCAATAGTGTTAGCCAAAATTGGTGCCAACCTTTCTTTGATGGAAATGCCCTCCTTTAACCATTGAATTGCAGGCAAGGGTTTCTTGAAAATCTGTTGTTCATCATAAGCAACATATAGGATATCACCAGGATCTATGAAAGCTTCTAGTAGGTCAGCAATACCAAGATCCCTAATCTGCTGAACATTCAACCTGCACCAATCTATCTTACAAACAACCTCTTCATCTTTGCAATCAACCCAAATGTCCTCAAAGTCATATCCATGTTTATGCCTCTTTTTCGGCCTCTTTCTGACATCTCGGTAATCAAAATCAAGCCTGCATTTTTAGGTCCTAATCGACATGATCTACATCTTGGCATAGACTGACTTTACCTTCTACACACTCTTGATGGTATACCTAACGATTGTCAATGGGAACTTAAAATCAGGTTTATGAATCCTTCGACGTTCCTTGTGAACTGAAATCCGCTGCCTACATAACTCCATCAAAATCAACTTGTTTGAAGGATATTTGGGCAACATGTAAGGGCAGCCAATGTAGCATCCTACCCTTATGTAAGTAAAAGTTGAGAATTGAAGGTATACACATCCGACCTTACTTACCACCTTATAGGCTTCATCAAATACTCTCTTTTTCTCGAGAGTTGGGTCAAAGTTGAAAAGTAAAGGCGCAAAGAAGGCATCGATGACCCTCCTGAAATGATGATGGATTTCCTTTAGCTCCAGTTGGTAGAAGTAATTATATACAAGTGTAGAAATTTGATTTCCTTTTGTGGATAAGCTTGGGAATTATCTTATCATGGCTGCAACGTACACTAGGTATGAAGTCATATAGAACTTCAAGGTGGTTGGCACATTAATCAATTGCTCATGAATTGCATCACTGATTTGTTTACCCCAACCAATATGAGCTTTCTTCCTTCTTATGATTTGAATGTACTCGTACATCCAATCATGAAAATGAGATGTTTCTGGTAGTCCCTTCACTCTACTCAAAAGTATTATCATATCTCTGATATCTTTTTTGAAGTCAGGTCAAGGAAGTCCCTTTGGCCATCTAGAAATAGTATGCCTAGGTTCTTTCAACTATTGACTATTTATCAGATACTTAGCCTTGTTCGAATATGAGTCATAAACCTCCTTTGCTGATTGTACTGAAATGTCAACATACTTCTCCTTTTGCGAGAATTTGAAGACAATATCAAAGAAGTCTGGATCTAATCTCAAAACCTCATGTCCAAAATAATTAAAAATACTTTTGCTTTCCCAGATATAGTGAGATGCAACTTGGAGGACAAACTCTATGTGATGCACATTAATCAGGAATGTAGAGACAAGATGTAAGTTACTGTTCACAATAGCTCTTAGTGAGTCTTCGAGGGGCTTTTGTTTGATCCTTTTCACAAACTCAACAAGGTCTTGATGACAACTCTCTGTGTCCTTAATCTCATCAATTTTTGAAACTACTACCATTGGTGGATAAATGCCTTGGTATTTGTATTTCATCTTTCCTTCAGCTTTTGAAGACGAGGGAGGCTTCTTAGCTGTCATTTGAGATCACTTCAGCTTCAATTAGGAAAGGATCCCTTGATGAGATCATACACTGAACTGCAAATAAGACAACCTAGACTTCAACCACAGCTATGTGAGTTAGAATCTCTCCTCTCATAAAGGGGAGGCGCCCTTCTTACTGCTAACAGAAGCTATAGTAAAACTAATAAAGTACTTACAAAATGTACACTACACTTACGAAATGGGGGGTTGTGTGACATTCATGCTTCTCTCTTCTTTCAGAGAAGATGTTTACAATGCTTCACGATTTGAAAGTTCTAGATCTAATAACTGAAACGTAACAAAAAGCAGTAATGCCAATACCTCTATCGTGTCAAAGAAAAGCGTAGAGATACCAGATGTGATTTATAATAACAAAGTAAAGGAAAAATGGAAATCTCATGAAGGCACAAAGTCATTCCGTATCTTTTTCAATGTTGGATTTGCAAAAGATGTATCGTTTGTCGCATTAAAAGCACAAAGTCTTCTTAGATGCAGCAATTCCTTGAACAACATGAATGATTACAATCACAAAGTCTTGTAAATATTTCAACCAAAGTATCCTCACATAAAATTAAATCCAAATAATAGATGTAACACAAAGTTTACATAAACTACTTGAAGGCCTTCAAATACCATTCACTAATCACCACCAAATTTTACTCAAATCAAAAGAGAATTGATTCCAACACAAAGTCTGGAATGCAACTTCCTTCTTTATTGATTAGATTTCAATTTCACAAAATTGAACACAAAGTTTCAACGTTCATTGCAAAAGGGCAACACTTTGTTGCAAAATATCAAAAGATAAAGCTTACAATAGGAGTCTCTCTTATTTATAGAAAAGAGAGAAGAGCTAATCTACAAAATTAATGGAGTAAAGTTAGGGAATCAGATGAGAAAAAATAGGAAACCCTAACTTTGACTAAAGTCAAAGTGTAATTTTTCTCCGTGGAATTACATCTCATATTTTCGGTGTAATTACACTTTACAAAATGACATTTAAGATGTCAGAAACTATTTACAAAATACACATGAGAATGCATCAAAATATTCAACACTGGGAGATCAGTAATCTTCATGGTTCCTTGGTTGGGCGTGAAAGTATTCATACTTCTTCCTGGTCTCCTGCATGAGTATGTCATCTAAACCAATGGTATAATCGATAATGGTGTGAATCCTCGTGATCGTTCTCCTGGTGGATGAATGAACCTTTTTGCACCTGTCAATATGTGTCTTAAGGTTGTCAAGGGTGAGTTTGATATCACAAAGATCATTTATAGAGGCATCTAAAATTTTTTCACTCTCTACTTGACTCATGAAGACTTCTTTGAAGGTTTGTGATAGTTCTGTCGCCAAAAGGAAGATACAGTTTTCTTGGAGAAGCTTGCCTGGCAACTCCTTAACTCTTTTTTCAAGAATAATTCGATGTTCTTCCACATCTTCCTGAACCTGGTGGAGATCTTTTGTAAGAGATTTGATCATTTGAATACAATGCTTTAATGATTCTCTTACCTCAATATCTTTTTCCTTGTCGGGGATCACCCCAACTTCCACTAGTTTGTTGAGCTTTACCTGTTTCATTTGTGACCACGACAACATGCACTTTTCCAGTGGTTGTGCATTATTGGAAGATCCTGCAAGATTTCTAACAATAGCGACATAATGTTCTGCCCTATTTTTGTACAAGTCACGAGCTTGCTCCATTTTGTCCAGTCTCCCTACCAGCATATTCAAATTCACTTACGCATCTGCCTTGGCGCTTTCATTAGTAACCTTGCCAAGCTAGACTCTTATTACTGTATAGTCCTCCATATTAAGATCTCCTTCCTCTTGAGGTGGAATGCCAATCTCTGCATATTTCTAACCTGCTTTGTCAACCTGAAGCCGTGAATATATATTCGCCTTCTTCTTACCCTTGGCCTTTGGAGGGGCTATCTCTTCAAGATCGAGCTCTTATGGAGAAATCATTTGCTTTTTTCGTTTCGATACTTGGGATACCAACCATGGAGGAAGAGAGGAGGTAAAATCTTCCTGATTGACTGTCAATTCTTTTGTTATCGCCACTTCTGAAGGAAGGATGGGTATGGAAACAATTGGTGAAGTATTTGTCATTACTATTCCACAAACTTGCACATTGACCTGATTCTGTAGAGAATCACTCATAAATCTATTAAACTCAACTTTTGAATTGAGATCATATGATAGCGAAGAAAAGTTGGGAATAGATGATGAAGAACTTGATAAAACATCAACCGTTTGAATACTCATTACTGAAGGAGTATCTAGTATGGTTGACGCTATAGGGAGTGGTGTTGTGTCCACTATGGGTATGGTAGATGTGATACTAGGCAACGTAGAAAGAGGTGGTAGAGGAGTGTTTGGAATAGGGAATGCACGAGGAATGCTTGAAATTACAGGTGATGATGATTGGGGAAATATTCAGCTGCATGCTCAAGTGGAGACATAGCTCGTTCTTCATCATGCCTAGGTTCTTGTTGATCACTCTCTTGATCCTCTTTTTCTTTCTGACCTCCTTGGTCACTTTTAGACCCATGTTCATTTTTGGAATGTTCTTCCTCATCGGAGTCTGTTTCTTTTGAATCTTCATCTTCAGGAGATTGATCACTTGTACTTTCTTCTTCATCAAAATCTATCTCTTTAAAAATAGATTACTTTCCTTGCGAGTGGGATGGTTCAAATTCAGTGATTTCCTCCTCATGGATTGCTTGAGCATCCTTCTTGTCGATAGTGAATTTAATCCTAGCGCCCTTTCTGGAGGAAGTGGGAACAACCGCAAATTTATCTTTAGTGCATGATTCTTGTTGTAGATTTTCCCGTGCTCTGGAATCTTCTCCTTCAAACTCTATTATGAAAGTCTTCATCTGAAAACCATGCTTATTTAACCATTCAACAGTGTTATCCAAAATTGGTGCCAACCTTTCTTTGATGGAAATGCCCTCCTTCTTTGACCATTGAATTACAGGCAAGGGTTTCTTGAAGATCTATTGTTCATGATTAGCAACATTTAGGATGTCACCAGGATCTGTGAAATCTTCTGGTAGGTCAACAATACCAAGATCCCTAATTTGTTGAACATTCAACCTACACCAATCCATCTTACGAACATCCTCTTCATCTTTGCAAACGACCCAAATGTCCTTAAAGTGATATCCATGTTTATGCCCCTTTTTCAGCCTCTTTCTGACATCTCGGTAATCAAAATCAAGTTTTTGTTTGTAGGTCCTGATCGTCATGATCTACATCTCGGCATAAACTGATTTTTCCTTCTACACACTCTTGATGGTATGCCTACCAACTATCAGTGGGAACTTAAAACTAGGTTTATGAATCCTTCGACGTTCCTTGTGAACAGAAATAAGCTGCCTAGATAGCTCCATCAAAATCCACTTGTCTAAAGGATATCTGGGCAGCCAGTGTAGCATCCTACCCTTGTGTAAGTAAAAGTCAAGAATTGAAGGTATACACATCCGACTTTACTTACCACCTTATAGGCTTTATCAAATAATCTATTTTTCTTGAGAGTTGGGTCAAAGTTGAAAAGTAAAGGCACAAAGAAGGCATCGGTGACCATCCTAAAATGAGGATGGCTTTCCTTCATCTCTTGCTGGTAGAAGTAATTATATACAGGTGTAGAAAGTTGGTTTACTTTTGTAGATAAGCGTGGGAATTGTCTCATCATGGTTGCAGCATACGCTAGGTATGAAGTCATATATAACTTCAAGGTGGTTGGCACATTAATCAACTGCTCATGAATTAAGTCACTAATTTTTTTACCCTAGTCAATATGAGCTTTCTGCCTTCTTATTATTCGAATGTACTCGTACATCCAATCATGAAAATGATATTATTTTGGCAATTCCTTCACTCTACTCAAAATTATTATCATATCTTTGATATCTTCCTTGAAGTCAGCTCGAGGAAGTCCCTTCGACCATTTGGAAATAGTATGCCTAGGTTCTTAGACCCATTGACTGTTTATTAGATACTTAGCCTTGTTCAGATCTGAGTCATAAACCTCCTACGCTGATTGTATTGAAATATCAACGTACTTCTCCTTTTGCGAGACTTTGAAGACAATATCAAAGAAGTCTGAATCTAGTCTCAAAACCTCATGTCTGAAAGAATTAATGACACTTTTTCTTTCTCGGATATAGTGATATGCAACTTGGAGGACAAACTCCGTGTGATGTGCATCAATCGAGAATGTAGAGAAAAGATGTAAGTTACTGTTCACAATAGCTCTCAATGAGTCTCTGAGGGGCTTTTGGTCGATCCTTGACCATCCTTTTCACAAACTAAACAAGGTCTTGATGACCAACCTCTGTGTCTTTGATTTCATCAAATTTTGAAATTACTACTGTTGGTGGATAAATGCCTTGGTATTTGTATTTTATCTTGCCTTCAGATTTTGAAGATGAGGGAGGCTTCTTAGATGTCATCTAAGATCACTTCAGCTTCAATTAGGAAAGGATCCCTTGATGAGATCAGGCATTGAACTGCAAATAAGAATCGACAATTGTTAGCTAAAAAGCAGCATTAGGATACACGAAGCATGGAGAGATGTCAAGCAAGCATGTTGGAAGTGATGAAGCATGCAAAACGAGGTAAGAAATGAACGAGAAGTGGTTCGGAGCGAAACTAGATAGTTTCGAGATGTTTTCAGACAAGTGCACGAAAAAGTGCAAGGGTGTTGAAAAAGTGCGCCATTGCACTTAGACTTAGAATTTTTTTGTGAAAGAATGTCAGGGTGCACTTTTTCAGCTCCCTGACACTTTGCTCAAAAATGAACAAATTTGCAAGGGCGAACCAAAAACGCGCCTTGGGTATGAGGAGAGGAATTTTTTTCTTTAAGGAAAGAACAAGATCATGAAACATGGCGAATGATATGAATTTCATTTTTAGAAAAATGAATATCTACAACTTTTACAGAAAACATGTTTACCTCAAAACCTCAATGCACATGAGAAAAGAATAAAAAACAAAGACAAGAATTGAGGGAAAGACGTGTTTTGAAGAAAAACATGAATGGAGAGGGGAAATGCGATTTGGATATAATGAATGAGAAACATATGTTTTTGAAAGATAGAGATAAATGTGAATGAGAAACACAAATTTTTGAAAGAGAGCACGTATTGGAGCATGAAGAAATCAAAGAAAAATGTGTATGAGAGAAAACGCGATTTGGAGAAAGAAATATTTCAAACAATGAAAACCCTAAACGTATGACAAGAAGAAGAAAGAAAAACATGATTTCAAGAAAATATTATGAAACAAAGAACAAAAACGTACATAGAAACTTGAAGAAAGATAAATCAAAACTTTGAAAGAAAACCTTGACTTCAAAAACGCATTTTTTCAGATGAGAGCTTGGTCGACCAACAAGAGGAGAGATGTAGAACAAAATGAAAGTGAGGAGAAATGAAAAAGAATCACTTTTAAGTGATCTGGAAGTCTTAAAAACCAACTTAAGTCGACCCTTTAATTTAGGCATGAAGAATGGCACTTTCAGTGAAAAGTGCAAATGAGTTCAAAAAGGGCACCCAACTAAAAATTGGTTAAGTGTTAAACTCAAGTGCAATGGCACACTTTTTCAGCACCCTTGCACCAAATTCCAAAATCACTAAAGTGCAAGGGCGTTGATTTTGTGCACCCTTGCACTTTCAACACTTAGTCAAAATTTGCAATGTGAAGTAGGGCGTTGTTTTTTAGGCCAACTGCACTTTTCACTATTTTACTAAGTATTGACAGTGAAGGCTCGCAAAGGTACTTGTTTCGAAGGTCTTTGCGAGGTGAACATGGGAGGATGCTCAGATTGACTACTCGAGGCTTTGGAACTCATTTTGAGGTGGATTGAAAATTGCCTCGTTTTGCATGCTTGAACATCATGAACCTAGGAAACATACAAGTTTCATAGGGGGGTTACTCTTGGAATGAGCACTGCTAGTTTTCATGATAACAACTACTCCTATTAGGGATATTTCTTCAGTCATCCTCTCAAATGAGTGAAGGGATAAGAACTCCATAATTCAAGTGCCTTTATCTATCCATTGGGCTTGGAGTCAGGCGACTACGACATGACTTAAAAAGACACAAAGTCCACTTAAAAATAAAAATATTTACATTTGGAACACTCATCACTTTATTGTGTAAAGTGTTTGAGGTGTTGTCCATTGTGAGGAAGGGCGAACGACGTTCCATCTCTGTATGCTAGCAAGAAACTGTTCTCACCATACAACTGGTGAACTTGGAAAGGTCTTGTCCATAGTGAGTCAAATTTCCCGTGTGTACCTTTTGGTTCTCTTCGTTTGTCCCATAGGAGAATGAGGTCACCAATTTGGAAATCTTGAGACTTAGCCTTTTTTTCAAAAAGCTTCTTTACTTGTTCTTGGTGCTCTACAATACAATCAACAACTGAACTCACTTCTCTTCCAATTCAGAGAGATACATTATATGCTTATCAACATAACTATCAAAAGTCTTGTCCTTAATAGCCTTAGCCAACTTGAGGGCTGGAAGTTATAGGGTTATAGGGATCTTAGCGTTCAACCCATATAAGAGTTGAAAGGGGTACATACCGATTGCCCGCTTTGGAGTTATCCTGTTTGCCCATAAGGCATCATATAAAGCCTTGTGCCATAAACGTTGATTTTTGTCCACCAGCTTCCAGATGATGGTTACCAGATTCTTGTTGCTTGATTCATCTTGGCCATTACCTTGTGGGTAATAGTTAGAGGAATGTGACAAAGTTATGCCATGTTGAAAACATAAATTGGTGATCTCGTTTGATGAGAAGGCAAAAGCGTTGTTAGCGATGATTTTGTTTGGCACGCCAAACTTGGAAATGATATTCTCTTTCAAGAAATTGCACACCATTTCAGAAGTTGTGCGCTTTGTAGGAATCGCTTCCTCCCACTTGGTGAAATAATTAGTCGCGGTCAGGATGTAGACATGTCCAACACTTGATGATGGATTGACCACACCGATGAAGTCGATTAACCACTGTTGGAAAGGTTCTTCGATTACAACAGGCTTTAATGGAAAAGCCGCCAACTTAGGCTTGCCAACAAATTGTTGACATAGCTCGCACTTACATACCCAAGAGCATGTGTCTTGAAAGAGCATGGGCCAATAGTATTTTTCTCTCAAAATTTTGTGAGTAGTAATTGGTGCGGAAAAATTCCCTCCACACGCCAAGTCATGGTATGATTTCAACAGCTTTTCTTGTTGTTCTTTATCTACACACCACAGAAAAGTGTCGTCCACTGCACACTTGTTTAAGCCATTGTCCCACAAGACAAAATTGGTCGATTTCAACTTGACAGTTCTCTTTTATTTTGATGTCAAATTATTTGGGCATTCATTGTAAGTGAGGAAATGAGCGATGTTAGAATAACACTCATTGGTGGTGCTGACAAACAATACCATTGGTAGTTCACTTGAATCTACTTCCTTTTTCGAAGCTTCTTCATACTTTGAAACCTCTTCATCAAGGTTGTTCTTTGCAATAAGTTGACACAGTCAACATCCCCGTATCAACTTGGTGGGTTTAATCTCTAGATCATACTCCTGAATCTTGGCAACCCAGTTGCCTCTTTTTGTCCTAAATTCTTGTTGTGTTAAAATATATTTAATAGTTGTATCTGGAACTAGGACCTTGACATGACTATTCAGGATGTAAAACCAAAAATGTTTAACAACCTTGACCATGACAAAGGCATGTTTTTCTATCTGAGAATATTTCAACTCATAGTTCTTTAGGGGTAGCTCATGAATGCAATGGGCGATTCAAAACCCTCATGGTTCTCCTACACTAAAATAGTTGAGAGTGTATGCTCGGAAGCATAACTGTACATTATGAAATATTTGGCATAATTTGGACAAACTAACATTGGAGCATGAGCAATTGCCTCCTTGATGTTGTTGAATGTAGCCTTCCCTTTTGTAGTCCAGTGGAAAGTGGCATTACCTTTCATCATATTGACAATATGACGAGTCTTTTCTGCAAAGTCTAGGAGCAACCTTCGTAAGAAATTTACCTTACCAAAAAAGGAGTGAACAACCTTCTTACTTGATGACAGGGAGAGATATTTGATGCCATTCACTCTATCTGAGTTGATCTTAATCCCTTCGGTAGACACCACGTGGCTAAGAAGTTTTCCCTCTGTAACCCCAAACATTGACTTTTTAGGATTTAGGGAAATACCATGCTGACGACATCTCTCCAAGATTTTCCTTAGGTGATTGCAATGTTCATGATGTTTTTTGGAGAATATTGTGAGGTCATCGAGATACACTACAATGAACTTTCCCACCTTGTCATGAAAGGCCAATTCCATAACACATTGGAAAGTAGCACCGACGTTTATCAAGCTAAAAGGCATTTTGCGGTATGCAAAGGTACCCCATGGTGTTGTGAAGTTCGTTTTGTGTTGATCATTTGAAGTAAATTCGATTTGATTGTAACTGATGAAACCGTCCAGCATGGAGAGCATCTCAGATCCAATCACATTTTGCAAGACTTGATCCATGGCAGGAAGAGAGTAATTTTACTTGAGCGACAACTAGTTGAGATTTCTAAAATCTACACAGATGCGAATCTCACCGTTCTTCTTACGCATCGGGATGATATTCACTATCCACATTGAATGGTGGATTGGAAAAATTATCCGTGCGTTCAACATTTTCTGGACCTCTGCAAGGATTGTTCTAAAGATTTTCGGATTGTATTGCCTTTGTTTCTGCTTGAAAGGTGACACTCCAACTTTCAGGGGAATATCATGTTGCACCTCTTTCGGTCAAAAAGATTTTATTTCATATGAATATGCCAGGACATCCATATATTCTTGTAATAGCCTGGTGAACTATTTTCTCTCTTTGGTGGTGCAACATTTACCAATGTTCACCATCTTTGGATCACTTTCAGTTCCCAAGTTATATTGCTCGACCTCATTTGATGAATCAGAGTTTGTGAGTTGCTTTTTGACATAACAATCATGTTTATCAAAAAGTTTCTCCAAAGATACCAATCCCTTGGTAATTTTGTTCCCTTTAAATTGTAGGAATTCTTCACAGGTGACTAGATCTACCTCGGACACAAATTCTCGTGGAGGAGAATCACTCCCTTCAAAATACAGTTCATTGAAGTTTTTTACCTTTTCTAAGAAGGTAACTATTTGATGATCATCGTTGAAGATCTGCCAGTTCTCCAAATTATTGGGGACACTTGGATGGAAAACCAACTCAATTATGTAGTTAGAACCTTGAAAATCCTTGTGTGGGATGAGGAGTGTGGCCGATACCGCTAAAGAATCTGCCCTGCCATTGTATTCCCTTGGCACCACAGAGATATCAAAAGCTTCAAACTCTTCGATGCAATCCCAAACGAGATTGCAATAATGCCTAAGTCTATCATTTTTTGTTTGATAAAGGTTTCTTACTTGACATACTATCAACTTAGAATCACCCTATGCATGAAGGTTTTTAATACCTTTCTTACGTGCCACTTGTATTCCCAACAACAAGGCTTCATATTCGATGGTATTATTGATGTTATCAAATTGCAGTTTGAAAGAAAAGGGAAGAAATTTCCATTAGGAGAAATGAAAACCATCCCAACTCCAAAAATGGTTGAAGAACAACTACCATCAAACTCCAACAACCAAACAATGTTTGGATCGCCGAGGCTGACGGTGTCAAAATCTAGAAATTCATCCTCTGGTGAAGTTTCAAGATTTGACATTGATGAATCATTCGGTGATGACTCATTTGTTATGGAATGAGATTCAACACTCTCCAACTCATAGGTTGTTGAAGACTCACTGACCTCTACCGTTTGAAGATAGTAACTTCCCACTCCTGAAGATTCAAACAAGATCTAGACTCTTGGATCATCTGATTGGGTTACCAAGAATTTTGAATCCTTTTTAGGAATCAACTTTTTCATTATGCCTTTTACCAGTATCCTGGCTTCAGACATATTCATACTTAGTTCTCCCCCAACACCTTTGCCGAAATTGCATCCAAGGAGGATTCCATAAGATGCAGGTACATCAACCACTAGAATTGTCATCTTGATCTTTTTATCCGGATACGCAACAAACGCGTATTGTGCATCTTTGATTAGACTGATCAAGGGAACCTGTTTATTTTCCATAGAGAAACAATGGCTAAAAGTTTTGGTCATGTCTAATCCCAAGGCAGTAGCCATCTTGGTGGGCATTACATTATCGAATGTGCTGGTGTCTATGACACAATTACTCAGTTTGAAACCATTGACTAGTAGGGAGATGAAAATGAATTGATGTGTCCAGAAGTAGTTGTGGGATTGGATACAAGATTATTTTATGGTGCTTTAGGCTTAGGAGCAATAGGAATGTCAGGGGGTGAATCCTGAGTTGGATTAATTCCTTGGTCTAGGACGTATTTGACAAGCTTGTCAAATAGGTCGGGGTTAGCTTTCAGGTACTCAGCCTCAGACATTTGGACCTTGGTCTTCTTTGCATGGTCAATGATGTCAAAAGCTTGGAAATATTTTTGTAAACTGGATGTAGTGACCTCACTAATTGGTTTAATGAAGGGCATATTGGTCTTTGAAATTGGATGATTGGCTTTGGGGACAATGGGAGTTGATGAAGAGGGACACAGTGCACTTACTTGTGGATTTACTTATTTTTTAGGTTGCCAAGGGAGAGGAGAACCTCTTTTGGCAATTGTGATGAGCGGCTTCTCCTTTTCAAGTGAAGCAACAACTTGAGCTTTGTCAAGCCGGCTTTGTTGATGCAGCGTAAAAACAAAATACGTGTCTATCACCAAGTCTTCTTCCTCCTCTTCGTCTGCTATTTGCAAATAGGGAATTTTGGAGTCGCCAGTCGATCCTATCTCTTCATCTTGGAAAAGATCGACATTCTCTTATTTAGGATAGTCTACCTGCGCATAGTCCTCTTGTTAAAATTTATAATATCCTGCAGCAGTGTTGGTAGGAGGAGCTTCAAGAGCAAGCCTACCTGGTGGTGTCGAAAGACGGTTCTGATTCTTATTTTTGACATAGTTAGGGAAAGTCCTTCTTGGGATGTCCTTGTAGTTGGTATTGTTATTGGAAAATTGCTTCTTCAAAATGAGGAGCTCATTTTCCAACCGTTGCACCATGGGATCTGTAAAGTTGGAACTGGTGTTGGGGTGTTGGCATTGGATGTTGAAGATCATGATGCCTGCATCCTTTTATTTGCGTTGGAGTTTCTGTTACTCTTGATCTCTCCGATTAAAATCATATCATCCTTGAGGCTTGTAGCCAATTGTTGTGTTGCTTTAATAGTGGCAAGTGTTTCCCTACGTAAGAAGAAACTTACTTTGGGTAACTAGGTGTTGATGAAAAAGCACTTCAAATTATGACATTTTGGTTTGGCATCTTGTGAGATCTGTGTCACCAACTTGTTTAATTTAACCACAAATTCTCACATGGGTTCGTGAGCTTCCTTCCACATGGTTGTAAGTTGGGCTAGCAAAGCATGTGCGTCCTCAGCGGGCGTGAATCTTTCCTTGAACTTTGTTCAAAGAATGGCCCAATTGGTGATTGAAGCATTGGGAAGAGTGTAGAACCATTCAACAACAACCCCTTAGAGGGATTCGATGAACAACCTTACGAAGACATCTTCATGTTCTATGGCGAGAACGTCACAAATGATGTAGAAAGAAGCAATGTGTTCATTGGGATGTTGTTTGCTGTCACCAGTAAACTTCAGAAGGTGTTTTCTCAAAATATGCAGAAGATCGTGCAAAGGTGGAGCCAAATGAAGGGGGCCAAAAGCATTCCCCCATGGTCCTATAGGTGGTGCGGCCATAATTGGTTACACAACAGGTACCTGAGTTGGACGTTTGTTGTAGACAGACCAAACATGTGGGAGAGTAGATCTTTCTTTTCGTGGAGGAAAACTTGTAGAACGTTGCAACAGTGACTTTTCTCGCAAAGGAGTGAAAGGAAAATTATGTTGCAACAACGCCTCAAATAGTGGATCTATAACTCCTTGAGCCCTCAATCCTCGTGTATAGCTTCAGTCCACCAGAATGCAGATCTAAAAAGGATGAAGATTTACAGAGAAAAATATACAAGATACATTAAGAAACTGGAAATCTTATTCACTTCAATCGAAAGCGTGATACAATCCCCAATGGAGTTGCCAAAAAACTGTTGGGTGAAAGTTATGTAATCAACTTATCAATAGATTACACAACCTAGACTTCAACCACAACTATGTGAGATAGAATCTCTCCTCTCAGAAAGGGGAGGCGCCCTTCTTACTACTAACAAAAGCTATAGTAAAACTAATAAAGTACTTACAAAATGTACACTACACTTATGAAATGGGGGTGTGTGTTACATTCATGCTTCTCTCTTTTTTAAGAGAAGATGTTTACAATGATTCATGATTTGAAAGTTGTAGATCTAATAACTGAAATGTAACAAAAATAAGTAATGCCAATACCTCTATCTTTTCAAAGAAAAGCGTAGAGATAACATATGTGATTTATAACAACAAAGTAAAGGAAAAAGGGAAAGTTCACGAAGGCACAAAGCTGTTCCGTAGCTTTTTCAATGTTGGATTTGCAAAAGACGTATTGTTTGTCATATTAGAAGCACAAATTCTTCTTAGATGCAATAATTACTTGAACAACATGAATGATTACAAGCACAAAGTCTTGTAGATCTTTCAACCAAAGTATCCGCACATAAAATTAAATCCAAATAATAGATGTAACACAAATTTTACATAAACTACTTGAAGGCCTTCAAATACCATTCGCTAATCACCACCAAATTTTATTCAAATCAAAAGAGAATTGATTCCAACACAAAGTATGGCATGCAACTTCCTTCTTTATTGATTAGATTTCAATTTTACTGAATTGAACACAAAGTTTCAGTGATCCTTACAAATGGGTAGTACTTCGTTGCAAAATATCAAAAGGTAAAGATTACAATAGGAGTCTCTCTTATTTATAGAAAAGAGAGAAGAGCTAATCTAGGAAATTAATGGAGTGAAGTTAGGGAATCATATGAGAAAAAATAAGAAACCCTAACTTTGACTAAAGTCAAAGTGTAATTTTTCTCCGTGGAATTACATCTCATATTTTCAGTGTAATTACACTTTACAAAATGACATTTAAGATGTCAGAAACTATTTACAAAATGCACATGAGAATGCATCAAAATATTCAACACTAGGAGATCAGGAATATTCATGGTTCCTTGCTTGGGCGCAGAAGTCTTCATACTTCTTCCTGGTCTCCTACATGAATATGTCATCCACAACAACGGTATAATCCACAATGGTTTGAATCCTCGTGATTGATCTCCTGACAGATGAATGAACCTTTTTACACTTGTCAAGATGCGTCTTAACATTGTCAAGGGTGAGCCTGATATCAACAAGATCATTTATAGAGGCATCTGAAAAGTCTACACTCTCTACTTGAATTATGATGACTTCTTTGAAGGTCTGTGATAGTTCTGTGGCCAGAAGGAAGATACGGTTTTCTTCGAGAAGCTTGCCTGGCAACTCCTTAACTCTTTTTTCAAGAATAATCTGATGTTCTTCCACATCTTCTTGAACCTGGTGGAGATCTTTCATAAGAGATTTGATCATCTGAATACGATGCTTTAATGATTCTCATAACTCAACATATTTTTCCTTGTCGGGGATCACCCTGGCTTCTAGCAGTTTGTTGAGCTTTACTTGTTTCATTTGTGACCATGACAATAGGCACTTTTCCATTTCTTTGAGCTCTCGGGAAAGAACAACTTATTCTTTATCTAGCTCCAATTTGAGCTGAGCTATCTGAGTAGCCTTCTCATCTGTGGCAATTATAATTTGATAACTATTTTCTACAACTTTGTTGATGAAGTCATACAACGCTTTACCTTTGGAGAGAAATCTCTCAGGCTTTTGGATAGCTGGGTCCTTAGGGCGTACCATTGCCAACAGTTGTCCATTATTGGAAGATCCTGCAAGATTTCTAACAATAGTGGCATAATGCTCTGCCCTTTGTTTGTACAAGTCACGAGCTTGCTCCATTTTGTCCAGTCTCCCTGCCAGTATATTCAAATTCACTTGCACATGCCTTGGCGCTTTCATTAGTAACCTTGCCAAGCTGGACTCTTATTACTGTATAGTCCTCCATATTAACATCTCCTTCCTCTTGAGGTGGAATGCTAATCTTTGCATATTTATGACCTTCTTTGTCAACCTGAAGCCGTGAATATACTTTTGCCTTCTTCTTACCGTTGGCCTTTGGAGGGGCTATCTCTTCAAGATCGAGCTCTTCTAGAGAAATCATTTTCTTTTTTCGCTTCGATACTTAGGATACCAACCATGGAGGAAGAGAGGAGGTAAAAGCTTCCCGATTAACTGTCAATTCTTTTGTTACCACCATTTTTGAAGGAAGGACATGTACAAAAACAATTGGTGAAGTATCTATCATTACTGTTCTAAAAACCTGCACATTGACCTGATTCTGTAGAGAGTCACTCATAAATCTATTAAACTCAGCTTCTGAATTGAGATCATATGATGGTGAAGACAAGCTGGGAATAGATGATGAAGAACCTGATAAAATGTCAGCCGTTTGAATACTCGCTACTGAAGGAGTATCTAGTATGGTTGACACTATAGGGAGTGGTGTTGTGTCCATTGTGGGTATGGTAGATGTGGGAATAAGCAAGATAGAAAGAGGTGGTAGAGGAGTGTTTGGAATAGGGAATATATGAGGAACGCTTGAAATTACAGGTGATGATGATTGGGGAAAATATTTACCTACATGCTCGAGTGGAGACATAGCTCGTTCTTAATCATGCCTAAGTTCTTGTTGATCACTCTCTTGATCCTCTTTTTCTTTCTCACCTCCTTGGTCACTTTCAAACCCATGCTCATTTTTAGAATGTTCTTCCTCATCGGAGTTTGTTTCTTCTGAATCTTCATCTTCAGGAGATTGATCACTTGTACTTTCTTCTTCATCATAATCTATCTCTCCAAAAATAGATTCCTTTCCTTTCGAGCGGGATAGTTCAAATTTTATGGTTTCCTCCTCATAGATGGCTCGAGCATCCTTCTTGTCGGTAGTGAATTTAATCCTAGGGCCCTTTCTGGAGGAAGTGGGAATAGCCGCAGATTTATCTTTAGTGCGGAATTCTTGTTTTAGATTTTCCTGTGCTCCAGACTATTCTCCTTCAGACTCTATTATGAAAGTCTTCATCTGAAAACCATGCTTATGTAACCATTCAATAGTGTTAGCCAAAATTGGTGGCAATATTTCTCTGATGGAAACATCCTCCTTCTTTGACCATTGAATTGTGGGCAAGGGTTTCTTGAAGATCTGTTGTTCATCATAAGCAACATTCAGGATGTCTCCAAGATCTTTGAAATCTTTTGGTAGGTCAGCAATACCAATATCCTTGATCTACTGAACATTCAACCTCCACCAATCCATCTTACAAACAACCTCTTTGTCTCTGTAATCGACCCAAATGTCCTAAAAGTGATATCCATGTTTATGCCCCTTTTTCAGCCTCTTTTTGACATCTCAGTAATCAAAATCAAGTTTGCATTTGTAGGTCCTGATCATCATGATCTGCATATCGACATAGACTGATTTTTCCTTCTGCACACTCTTGATGGTATACCTACTAATTGTTAGTGGGAACTTCAAACCAGGTTTATGAATCCTTCGACATTCCTTGTGAACTAAAATCAGCTACCTGCATAACTCCATCAAAATCCACTTATCTGAAGGATATTTGGGAATCATTTAAGGGAAGCCAGTGTAACATCCTACCCTTATGTAATTAAAAGTTGGGAATTGAAGGTGTACGCATCCGAACTTACTTACACCTTATAGGCTTCATCAGATACTCTCTTTTTCTCGAGAGTTGGGTCAAAGCTGAAAAGTAAAGGTGCAAAGAAGGCATCGGTGAACCTCTTGAAATGATGATGGATTTCCTTCAACTCAACTGGTAGAAGTAATTATATATAGGTGTAGAAATCTGGTTCCCTTTTGTAGATAAGCCTAAGAATTGTCTCATGATGGCTGTAGCGTACACCAGGTATGAAGTCATATAGGACTTCGAGGTGGTTGGCACATTAATCAATTGCTCGTGAATTGCATCACTAATTTGTTTACCCTAGTCAATATGAGCTTTCTGCCTTCTTATGATTTGAATCTACTCGTACATCCAATCATGAAAATTAGATGTTTTTGGTAGTCCCTTCACTCTGCTCAAAAGTATTATCATATCTCTGATATCTTCCTTGAAGTCAGGCCGAGGAAGTCCCTTCGCCCATCTAGAAATAGTATGCCTAGGTTCTTTCAACCATTGACTGTTTATCATATACTTAGCCTTGTTTGGATTTGAGTCATAAACCTCCTATGCTAATTGTACTTAAATGTCAATGTACTTCTCCATTTGCGGGACTTTGAAGAAAATATCAAAGAAGTTTGGATCTAGTCTTAAAACCTCATGTTCGAAAGAATTAATGACACTTCTGCTTTCCCAGATATAGTGAGATGCAACTTGGAGGACAAACTCTGTGTGATGCGCAATAGTCGAGAATGTAGAGACAATATGTAACTTACTGTGCACAATAGCTCTCAATGAGTCTTTGAGGGGCTTTTGTTCGGTCCTTTTCACAAACTCAACAAGGTCTTGATGACCAACCTCTGTGTCCTTGCTCTCATCAACTTTTGATATTACTACCGTTGGTAGATAAATGCCTTGGTATTTGTATATCATCTTGCCTTCAACTTTTGAAGACGAGGGAGGCTTCTTAGCTATCATCTTAGATCACTTTAGCTTCAATTAGGAAAGGATCCCTTGACGAGATCAGGCATTGAACTGCAAATAAGAATCAACAATTGTTAGCTAAAAAGAAGCATTGGGATGCATGAAGCAAGGAGAGATGTTGAGCAAGCATGTTGGATGTGATGAAGCACACAAAATGAGGTAAAAAATGAATGAGAAGTGGTTCAAAGTGAAACTGGATAGTTTCGAGATGTTTTTGGACAAGTGCAGGAAAAAGTGCAAGGGTGCTGAAAAAGTGCGCCATTGCACTCAGACTTAGAATTTTTTTGTGAAAGAATGTTAGGGGGCACTTTTTTAGCTCCTTGACACTTTGCTCAAAAATGAACAAATTTTTAAGGGCAATCCAAAAACGCGCCTTGGGTATGAGGAGAGGAAATTTTTTCTTTAAGGAAAGAACAAGATCATGAAACATGGCGAATGATATGAATTTCGTTTTTAGAAAAACGAATATCTACAAGTTTTACAAAATTCGCGTTTACCTCAAAACCTCAATACACATGAGAAAAGAATAAAAAACAAAGCCAAGAATCGAGGGAAATACGTTTTTTGAAGAAAAATGCGAATGGAGAGGGGAAACGCGATCTAGAAACAATGAATGAGAAACACGTGTTTTTGAAAGATAGAGATAAATGTGAATGAGAAACATGTATTTCTGAAAGAGGGCACATATTGGAGCATGAAGAAATCAGAGAAAAATGTGTATGAGAGAAAATGCGATTTGGAGAAAGAAATATTTTAAAAAATGAAAACCCTAAACGTATGATAGGAAGAAGAAAGAAAAACACGATTTCAAGAAAAGATTATGAAACAAAGAACAAAAAAGTACCTAGAAACTTGAAGAAAGATAAATCGAAACTTTGAAAGAAAGCCTTGACTTCAAAAACACGTTTTTTCAGCTGAGAGCTTGGTCGACCAACAAGAGGAGAGATGGAGAACAAAATGAAAGTGAGGAGAAATGAAAAATAATCACTTTTAAGTGATCTGGAAGTCTTAAAAACCAACTTAAGTCGACCCTTTAATTTAGGCATGAAGAATGGCAATTTCAATGAAAAGTGTAAATGAGTTCAAAAAGGGCGCCCCAACTAAAAATTGGTTAAGTCATAAAATCAAGTGCAATGGCACACTTTTTCAGCGCCCTTGCACCAAAGTCCAAAATCACTAAAGTGCAAGGGTGTTGATTTTGTACGCCCTTGCACTTTGAACACTTAGTCAAAATTTGCAATGTGAAGTAGGGCACTATTTTTAAGGCCAATTGCACTTTTCACTATTTTACTAAGTATTAATAGTGAAGGCTCACGAAGGTACTTGTTTCAAAGGTCTTTGTGAGGTGAACATGGGGGGATGCTCAGATTGACTACCCGAGGCTTTGGAACACATTTTGAGGTGGATTGAAAATTGCCTCGTTTTGCATGCTTGAACATCACGAACCTAGGAAATAAACAAGTTTCGTAGGGGGTTATTCGTGGAATGAGCGTTTCGAGGTTCTGCGATAATAGATTTAAGGGTTAATTAGTTTATCATTATTATGATATTATATTTATTGTATCAATATTATATTATTATACTATAATCCTATGATTATTATATTATTATTTTATTGTATTATTAAATTATTATTATTTTGTATTATTATATTATATTTATTTAGTTTTACTTATATATATATATATATATATATATATATTTTATGATAAATTAATTAATTGATTATTTTACTTTATTACTATTATTCTATGATATTATTATTATATTATTTTATTATTGCACCTTAAAGTTTTATACTCTTTGAAAGAGGTTTAACTTGTATTTCAATTTATAGCATTGGGACATATTAAAAACAACTTAAATCAAATATTGCCAAAATATGTACAAGTGTTCACGATCCTAATTGAAGATTACTACTTAGCATCAAGTTTGATTTAGACAGACTGTAACATTGAGGTTATGTTCAGGGCCCCAACCCTACTAAACAACAAAATAAACTAACAAAACCACTAATACATACTTCCCCATAATCCTCTATTTTATTGCAATTATCCATATCTGGTCAAACTCATATATCTACTCTATGCCATTTCAAATCTATTTGTTGGAGGATGTTATTTTCAATTAATTGGTGAGTCAATAATTAGAAATTTAACATAATGACAAATCTAGAATAGTCAATTTGCAGTTTGAAATTTCAAATGTAAATTATGATGCAACCTAATAAAACCATAATGAATCCTAATTAAAATCATAAATTACACTATTCTAAATTATAAAATTGCTATCAATCTATATACCAAATAATAAGAAGCATACAAAATCAAAAATAAACCTAATAGAAAGGTATCATACTCCAATTATTTGTGTCACATATATGTGAATTAATAAAGTAATTGAATTTGATTTGTGTGATGATCTGCTCACTCATTTCAAATTTTCTCAATATGTTTCTTTCACTTTTCCTATGAATGAACTCAGGATCACTCATTAGTCTCGACTAAAAATAATGGACAATTTGCTCTAATCGACTTCTTCAATAAGGCAGCCCTTGGATGCGGACTATGTATGACAGATGTGATAGGCTATAAATTGAAGCTCTAGAAGCTTTCTCCCCAAATAAGACATCAAAACTTGCATTGTCATTGTCATATCTTGATATTGTTCCTTGGAAAACTTGAAATTTTGTTAGGATGAAACTATTTTTTAGGAGTTTTGGGCTTCTAAAATTTGCATGGAATCCATTTTTGTCGGTGACACAGGCATATTAGTGGGAGTTTTTCAAACTTGTTTATTTATGAGAATAAAAATAACATGGTGGGTTTTTTTATTCAAATAAACAAAGGATGCATAAAACTTTTGAACATACTAAAAATAACATTGCATAAGGATTCAAATTGCTCATGATACATAATGATTCTGCACGAATGTCTGGTCTATATGTAGGTTAAATTTCAACCATATTTTGACTCGTATGAATGACAAAAGTTTGGTCCATGGCATGCGTCCAAGTGGAAAATTAGAGAAAAATTTATGTAGGTTTCTCTGCTCTAGCGCAACAATCTTTTAAGGAGATAATCGACCATGTAAATAGGCTATGAGAAAAAAATTAACTTTTTGGCATTTATTTGCTATGGATCAAGATCTGATATAGTTCGATGTGTAACAATTTGCTTATCTACGTAACCTAATTTCTTACAATCAAGTCCGCCACCTACAGTTGTCAGTAAACTCATTGGAAAATCCCAACGACAGATGGGAAAAGTAAATATAGAGGAAATACAAGACCTCAACATCGAGCAGAGTGAGCATTGAATGATTTATAAGTAGTCAAGTTAATGCAAAGCTTGAACTTACATGTCCCATCCCTAAGACGCCAACTGTTTCTAAACTCTGACACAACTACTTTAACGGGAGGTTGATTACGTCGCAGTTGAAAGTATTCTTTAATTTTATGGTTATCCTCTATCTCGAATTAGCTTAGGTTGCACTAGCCTATTTTATTTTTTATCTTTATATTGATCTCACAAGTTTTATGTAGGCGCTTCCCTTGAATGGCAAGGGAGGAGATTTGCAAGCTAAGTCGGCCTCGACTTTGGTTGTGGGTAGATATTTTTCAATGAATTACAATACAAAAGTTTTTGGGGCTCCTCAAATATATATCTAGACATGTGGGTAGATCACTGCTTAAATATAGGAGATCAATACTGTTAGGAATACTCTATTAACAAATGCCAAGTGCAGAGGTGCAATGTCTTAGTAAGCCCACAATTGATGCAATAGAGATATTGGTAGAGAAAGGGATCAAGAGTATCCTTGATAAGTATATCAGATCTCCAGAAGAGCATTTCACATCTCCTAGTCCAAGTCAGAATTTGGAAGAGCAAGTCCCTATCATAGACTTGCAAGGCCTCAATTGTTGTGAGAGGAGTATCGAGAGAGAAAAGGTGTTGAAGCAACTATCTTATACTTGTGAGGAGTGGGGATTCTTTCATCTTGTGAACCATGGGATACGTGGTTTGATCATGTAGGGGTATGGGAGTAAGTATATAGGAAGGGAGGGTGCAACCAAAGATTGGAGGGACTACATCTATCTTCTCCTGCAGCTTCACTCCATAAGAGATGATGATTATTGACTTTCTAATCTTTCTGATTTCAGGTAACAATTTTGAACATGGTATAAACATTGTTTCAAACTTAGTTTAATATACTTGGTTTTCAGGCACTTGCAATTTTAAACTATATTTGATATGTAAAGTTTATGGGGTTGTTTAAAACATATGTGTTTCTATTTTTATTGTGTTTTTTAAATATTGATTTTCTTTTCTTAAAGGAGGCCGATGCCATTCTCAAGGCGGACCGGGCAAAGGTCACTATTTCCCTGAATCAGATGAAGAAGGAGATATCTGTAGAATTGTAGGGGAAGTTAAAGGAGCCCACAACATAGGTTGAGAAGGAATTGGAGTTGGTATCCTGCATATCCAACACTAGTTAGCTCTTCATGGGATGGTGTAGTTGCTAGATGGGAGCATAACATGGAAGATGAGACACAACCTAGAATATCACGAGTTTTCTAGCAAGAAGCCATATTTTGTGATTGACACATTTAAGGTATTGAATATGCTTTTGAGCTATACAAAAAAGTATACTATATTTCTCTCTAATTGTCAATGAGAGATTACAGATTCTCAACGTTCACAGATTGGGGAAACTATTTTACAGGGAACTACCACTTTTGAGGCCTTTGACCTTGTAACTAGAATAGGTGGCTTCCATGTTGGCCCTAAAAAATGTAAGTAACAGAGATTTGCTGGGTATGTGCAACTTTTGTTATACCGGTAATAGTCTATTAGTCATAATTTGTGCATAGATCTAAAAAACATAGATCTAATATATTTAATCTTTTCGACAAATGCCTTATTCACTTATTGATTATTGTTTGTTTGTGTCTTTATATAGAAAGCATGGACAAAAGGTCGCATAGTCAACTCTTTTAAAAAATAGACAACAACAAAGCAAATAAGTAGTGAATGAAAACATAAGATCTTTGGGCATAGCAGATATTCCCAAGAGACATACTTTTAAGCAAATATTTTAAACAATCACAATAAAAAAGAAGAGAAATATGATGTACCTCTTCTAACAATGATTCGAGTTGTTCAAGTTCTGCAACACACAACACAATGATTCCACTTGCTCAACCACTGTACTCAATCACAACCCTTTTTTTGTAATTTACACCTCTTTAAAAAGCCTTCTACGTGTCTAGAAAAATGTACACAGTTACATCTAACTACAGTCTGCACATCATAATAATTGTACATCCCACATTCAATTATGCCAGCTATCAATGCCCGTAGTCAATTGCAACAGTGTAAGAGAATCCATCTCAAATCTAAAAGAATATTATGTTAACTTTATGTCTTTTCATATTTATATAGCAATCGATAAAGTTAAATTATACATTCCAATTAATGGTCCAACTTTATGACATCTCTGTTAAAGTCCTTGACCCACCATACGTTACCAAAAGACGTTTGTATTTTGTTCCTTGTTTTTATTCCAAATATACTATTAAAGAATAGTGTTAGAATATGAGTGGATAGATAATACATATAATATTATTATTGTTGACATCAATAGAAATATGACTGTGCACAACAATTAACCAATAGAGATGAAGAAAATTGATTTTTGAAAAGTTAGAAAAAAATAAAATAAATATGAACATTAGAAAATATAGGTAAGAAAATTTAATTCTTACATGCAATTGGATGATGCTTGCAAAAAAAAAAGGAAATAGATGAATGCATTAGTATACCTGTTGGAGGAATTAATAATAGTTAGTAGATAGGCAGACAATTAAATTTAAATTTTGAAAAACTAGAGGTTAGATTTACAAGAATGAGATCAAATCTAAATAATCCGAGACACAAAAATGACAAAATCTAAATGAATAATGAATACATGAATAAATGCAATAAATATATAATTTAAATGAGTATATTGAAATGTATATATATAAATAAAATGAATGATAAACATATATAATAAATTAAATGAATAAAAATATAATGAAATGAACATGCCTTCATACACTATTTACTAAAATATAAATAAATTAATCCATTCTCTTAAAATAAAGAGAATTAAATAAACAATACATAAATATAGACATTTAACCATTTAACTCTATAAATGGTGAAACTATTCAATAACACATGTTGTTGCTATTTGTTTAACAATAATCCGAAACATTTATCTTCCAAATAGCATCATCTGTATATGGGCTGCTCTTGGATATAACCAAAAACAGAAGTTCAAAAATAATGGACAGAATGGCAGACAGTCGAGCAGGCGAGAGGTATTTGAGAGATGAGAGCAGGGAGTTTGCACGGCGTAGCAGGGATCGATCCCCAGATCGCAGGGAGTATGTACGGGGTAGCAGGGATCGATCCCCAGATCGCAGGAAAACTTCACGACGCAAAGAGGAAGACTACAGAGATGACACCGATAGCAAAAGACATGCCCCTAGCCCAAATCCAGCTCGTAGCAGGTATGAACGCCACCTCCCTTCTCAAAACGGCAACAGCTCTCCCAGTCCTTTACATGGAAAAAGAGAATTCGATCATTACAGTCCAAACCCTCAATCTAATCCAAACTATTATCGAAACCCTAGAAGAGAAAGCTGGTATGAAAGGGAGCGTAGCCCCATTCCAGAGCCCACTGCTTTCAGAAATGGGCATCGTGATCGAAATTATTATTCTGTGAGAGAGAGTCTCCATGAAAGCGAGCGCAGTAGGAGTCCAATCCCTAGTTTCGAGGATCACGGGGTTTCGAACCCTCGACGGAATGGGTACTATGACAGGGAGGGCCGGAGTCCAAGCCCTAGTTATGATCGCAGAGGGAGTCCCAGTTATAATCCCTACAAGCCCGCCGGGAATCGCCAGGTGTTTTTGGAGAGGGATGTGAGGCGCCTCGGGGATAACAAGTCAGATAGTGACGATGAGGAATTGAAGGGGCTGGATTTTGCCGAGTATCGCAGGCTCAAACGGCAGAAATTGAGAAGAAAGCTGAAGAATTGTATTTGGAAGATTACTCCCAGTCCGTCTCGTGAAGAGATGGAATTTGACACGATCGGTGAGAGACCGAAAATTGAAAAAACAGGGATTGATGTGTACGTGAATGCAAAATTTAATGGTAAAAATGATGAGCATGATTCCGAGGACAACGCACGGGGAAAGAAGAGGAATGGAGCAAAGAAGAAAGGGTCTGGCAAGTACTCTGACAGTGGGAGTGAGGACGGTGAGCAGGGAAAGAAGAGAAATATAATAAAGAAGGGGTCTAGGAAGTATTCTGACAGTGGGAGTGAGGACAATGGGCAGGGAAAGAAAATAAATGTAACGAAGAAAGGGTCTGGGAAGTATTTGGATGGTGGGAGTGAGGACGACGAGGAAGGAAAGAAGAGGGTTTCAAGGAAGAAGGGGTCTCAAAAGTATTCCGACAGTGGGAGTGATGATTCTGAGGGTTCTATGTCTGAGAAGGAATTGGATGATGACGAGTCAAGTGATTCGGATGATAGGAAGGAGCCTAAAAAAAGGGGTAGTTCTAGGAGGAAGAAGAGATCCAGGGATTCTCACAAGAGCAGAAAAATAAAGGCCATTAGTGAGAGCGAGAGTGAAAGGAGCGAAGAGGTTAGTGCGTCTGAAGGTTCATCGTCATACGCTAGTGAAGAGGAAAGGCCGAGGAAAAAGAGCAAACAAGGGAGCAAGTACAGGGAGCCTAAGAAGAGTTCAAAAAGAAAGGTGCGTAGGTCCAAAAGGTCTAAAGCAAGGAGTAGCAAAGATGGTTCAGAGAGTGCATCGGAATCAGAAAATGGCACCGATTCTTCTGATAAGGAAGGCAATGATAGCAAGATCCCCAAATTGGGAAGGGTTTCAAACCAAACTGATCGCAGGAAACACAAGCAGCAGTCACCTTCTGAGAATAATGCCTTGTCTGAACCTAGTAATTCTGATTCTGAACCTGTCGGGATTGAGGAGGATAAAGAGGATAAGAACCTACATGTTGAAATTGATGATGAGGCACTTATGTTTAAAGAAATGATTGAATCTCAGAAGAAATCAGCAGCTGCGGGGCTTGAAAATGAGCCATTTGTGGGTCCAGCACCGGCTCCAAGAGCTGAGGGGCATATCAGCTATGGAGGTGCCCTTCGGCCAGGAGAAGGAGATGCAATTGCACAGTATGTGCAACAAGGGAAACGTATTCCTCGAAGAGGAGAAGTGGGGCTGTCAGCTGAGGAGATTCAGAAATTTGAGTCACTAGGTTATGTAATGAGTGGAAGCAGGCACCAACGTATGAATGCTATTCGTATCAGAAAGGAAAACCAAGTGTACAGTGCTGAGGACAAACGAGCATTGGCAATGTTCAATTACGAGGAGAAGGCAAAACGTGAGCATAAGGTTATGTCAGATCTGCAACGCTTGGTGCAGAGGCATATTGGACAAGATGTTGGCCCAACACATGATCCTTTTGCTGCTAAGGCTTCAGAGGTGGCAGATGGTTAGGTTTTTGTGGTGATGTGTTAAACTTTGTGAACCTTTGTACAATTTCTGGATGTTTTCATAATTTGCACTTGTTTGTAACGATACTGTCAATGAGTTCTACTTTTTCCAGCCCATTATAATTATGCAGATGTTTTTCATTCATTTGATATGTATGTATTTTCTTAAGGCATTTGAGGGCTAAATATTTTACAAGATATGGCAAATATAATTCAGAAATAGAAATCCTTTTTATCTATTTACGTGAATAATAATCTCTGGGTTTAAATCTATTATCAGAATCTCCAAAATGCAAGAATCTACTAAAGTTTTTTCAGAGAATAGCCATTAATATATTGGGTGAGAGCAAAATGTTTCTCCCCTTTCCAAACTGCCACTGTGCTCTTTATTGACCATTGTTATCCTTGGACTGATTTATTCTTCCACCACTCACTTTCTTGAAATCTGCCAAGGGTTCATTTTGGCTCATCTTTTCTGCCTTTATAATTTCTATCTGAAACTATTTTTATTAGCATGTGAAATCCATTTTTTAAGAATTTGCAAGGAACTCATTAGTAGTTGTGTCAAAAATGGGTTGCAGAAGTTTAGGATGTTGACAGCATTTATTTGCTTGACTAGACTAATATGAGGCCTCTCTATTACAATTGTTGAAACTTGTTGAAAGTGTATGCTGCTTTTTAAATATTGCTTCATGGCAGGGCAGAGATGAAAAATTGATGAGAATTATAGTTTTTGAGGGTTAATTTCTTCTCTTCTGTTCATTTTGTTTAGGAATAGCTGATTCTATGAGTATCTTAAGAGATTTTGACATTTTGTTCATTATTCTCCTTGCTTTATCAAGCCCATGTCTGTAATGCTAACTAAGCAATTTCAGATCAAGTCCTCACCAAGAAAATTTTAACAAATTGACATTACGAGCATTTATCAATTGTTTCCGAGTTACATGTAATGTTCCATCATAAATGGTTTTTTTAGTTAATTTTTAACTTTAGTTATCATGGGTACAAACAGATCTTTATTCGCCTCATATGTTTTCTCTTAATTTAGTTTATATTAAAAGGGATGGAATTGGATTCTTATTGATCTGTTCGTTTGCAGTTGACAGCCAAAAATCTATACAGTTGGATATTAGTTGAAATCAATAGGTAATAGGTTTGAGTCTTGAGAAGCTGGAACACCTCTGCTCTTCTAAATCCTTATTGGTTATTGCTCTTCTTCTTCAGTGTTAAAATCTGTGTCATTTGCCAGAGCAGATACAACAAAATCAGAAACCAAATTTCCATTGGTTTTCATTGTGCAGGTTTATAGAACAATTACATATTTATTTTGAAATATTCTTTCCCAAAAAGTAAGGAGAGTTTTTTTTTTCTTTTTGAAATTCTCAGTTTAATAGGAGTTTTGCTTACAAAGGTACTCAGAGTAATGCAGCAATGAAGAACAGTTTCATAAACTAAACATGCAAGTAACAGGAACTTTTTCTTTTTCTGAATCCTTATTACAATTTACTGCCTTGAGAAACGCCCAGAATTTAAATACAGCTTTAGCAGATGCAAAGGAAAGAGCCACAAAACCCAGTCTAACCTAGACGCCTAACAAACACCACTACTTCACAGTAATGCAGAAGATTATCATTAAAGCATATGCAATAGAGAACCTGGAGATTGTGTAATTCGCTTTGAAATCAGAAATCTGCATCACTTGAACTTAGAACAGCACACCCAGATAGTCGCCTCCATAAGCCATACCATCATCTACTGGTGCCACCCATGAAGGATTGTCACATGATGATCCTCCAGAGACAGCGATTCAGCTCCAATTAACATGTCCTTCCAGATTGCCATGTTTTCCTTAGACACCTTCTCAAAAATCCTTATGCGTTGATCAGAGATCTTATACAGCAGCCACAATCGTTACAGAGATTTATATCCAAGCCTGGGGTTTTCGTCCCAAACTGCTCAGGGTTTTCGTCCTGAAATGCATCACTTCCGTAGCTTGAAGAGAGAATAAGAAACAAAGATTTTCTGAATGACTCTTCTCTTCCATTCGAGCCTTTTTATCTACCAAGGTTGCCAAAGCCTTCTTCCAGAAAAACAGTCGATCTCCCTCCAAAAATCAGAAGTTGCCCATTCTTATCTTCACGAGCAGCAAGCGGTTTCCTTCCTTAAAAGATAATGTTTCCATATTGAAAACCACAATGCCATCAATAAAACTGATTTTTCCTCTGAATAATTCGTCCCTTTGGCTTTAATAAAGTTTAGACATTTAGAATAAATTTAGGCATTTAAATATATATTTTTACCACGAGTAATTGCCTAGAGGAATTAACAAGTCACTTGTGTGGTACCCACCAATATTCAAATGAATAATTAAATAAATTTAATATACTATGGTTTTATCAGCATTTATTTAATTATTCCACATTCCCTTGCCATGTTGCTATTTTTCCTAATCTCGGGAATTAAAAGATTAGGAAATCAATTCTTAATCATCATTTGACGAAGAGGGACATTACATCATTGTGCAGGTTTATAGAACAATTACATATTTATTTTGATCAGGGAAGTCCCAATGCTTCACCATTGTGAGCATCACCTAGAAACAATGAGTTCTAAGTGGACCATTTATTTTCATGAGAGATGGGTTCGTATGATCTACTACTCGTGAAATATGGGTCAATGAGTTTGATTCAAAAATTACACAATTGAATTCTGATATCAATATCATAGATTGACACAATGTGAAAAATAGCTCCTACTTATCAATTGATGAGCTAAAGGAGTTCTGTAATGAATGGTTCATAAGACACAACACTTGGTAAAGGTTTTACAAATGGGGTGAAGGTTTTGCAAATGGGATGAAGAAGAGAAAGGTACTACCTAAAGGAGGAGATGGGTGAAAATGGGAAAGATGGTGGTGATGAAGGGGAAGAAGAAGATGAAAATGCTGCATAAATGAAAATGTTGAAAATGAAGTTGCAAGAATTACAGATCAGAACATTCTATGGCAGGCCTTCTGGGATGCTGATGTTTGATGAGGCTCACATAACATTAATGAGTTGCCTTGGTTGGCAGGTGTTTCTCTGTCTGCTTTCCATGATAGAATCACAAATGGAAGATATTTATCCAGGGTGATAAAGCTTGAACAGCATGTGGACACTTAACTTATCCGTTGTTGCAACAAAAGTTAATACATGGAATGAGAATGGGATGAAGAAGATGAAGTTGCTACATGGTTTTGCAAATGGGATGAAGAAGAGAAAGGAACTACCTAAAGGAGGAGATGGGTGAAAATGGGGAAGAAGAAGATGAAAATGCTGCATAAATGAAAATGTTGAAAATGAAGTTGCAAGAATTACAGATCAGAACATTCTATGGCAGGCCTTTTGGGATGCTGATGTTTGATAAGGCTTACATAAGATTAATGAGTTGCTTTGGTTGGCAGGTGTTTCTCTGTCTGCTTTCCATGATAGAATCACAAATGGAAGATATTTATCCGGGGTGGTAAAGCTTGAACATCATGTGGACACTTAACTTAGCTGTTGTTGCAACGAAAGTTAATACATGGAATGAGAATGGGATGAAGAAGATGAAATTACTACTTGCAAAGATTGCCATTCCTCTTTACAGAATCATAGCATAATTACAGGTTCATGAGCAGGGATCCTATGGAGAGACTGAAACCAGAACTGAGATTTTCTCTTCTCAATATGGGCTTAATGATCTCTATTACAAAAGCTTCCAGAGGCAATATGGGCACATGTCTTAGGTCTGCGCTGCTGGTTTTATGTGTAGGTTGATTGCTCTGGTAGTCACTGAAAGATAACAACAAGTTCATTTCAACAAAGTTCTGGTTAGCATATTTTTGCCTCTCTTTGAACAACATGGAGGAACTGAAAAAGGGGTTCAAATGGGTAAAATTTTGTAATGGTGAAAGTTGCATACCCATGCCAAGTTGCATTTAGTTTTGGATCCATTTTGATAAGAAGTCTTTATACAATTGCATAGCAACATGTGGCACAATTTTGTGCTAAGTTTGTCTCCTCCTAGCTCTACCCGTCCTCACTCTACACACATATGGCATCCCTATACATGCAACCTTGTCCCTTGCTTATCTACACCAATTCCCACACATTCCTCTAATTCATTTGCCCATTATTCCACAAATTCACCCCTGATATTGAGATCTGACAGTACTTGTCCTGGGTTATTTCTTTGGTGCTTGGGAGCAATCTTGCATGATGCAGATTTGACCAGAAATTCATTTTTTTTGAATTTCTAAAAACCAACTCCTGTCCTTTCTTTGTAGTTGTTAGGAGCCCACTTGGTACATGCTTGTGTGACAATGGGTTATGTTCAGTGAACCTCGAAAATGCGTCCCCGCCCCTAAGCCCTAGCGTTCCTAGAACGGGGACGTCCCAGAGACGTGGGGACGGCATTCCCAAGTCTCCGGCGGCGCCACCATTTTGCTCCCTCGCCGCCGGAGACGTGGAAATGCACCGGCGTCTCCAAGATGCCTAGGTGTCCCTCGAGCGTCTCGGGGACGTCTAGGCATCTCCCGCAACAGATAGTTAAAAAGGCAAGTTTTAAAAAAAAAATAACACATTTTTAAAATGTATTTTTGGTTCTATTCGAACCCTAAGGGCATGTGGGGACCACCTACACTCTTCTATGCTTTCAAAAGCCCCTCCTAACTTCATTTTATTCACATTTGCATTTCTACTTGTCTGCTACAGCAAGAAGAAGAAGAGTGAAGATCTGAGCAAAGAGTGATTGGAGGAGTGAAAGGAGTGATTGCAAGTGAAAGAGGAGTGTCAAGGAGCAAGAAGAAGAAGAGGAAGATTCTTCACCTTGTTGAAGAGATTTTTCAAGCAAAAGGTAGAGTTTTTAACTGATTTTTTCTTTTATTTTCTGATTTTTAATGTTTTAACTTTTAGTTTTTTCTGATTTTCATTTCTTGTTTCATTTCTAATTCTTGTTATTTCATTTTCTAAATTAGTTTAGATTTTGTTTTGCAATTTAAAATTTAAATTTGTTAAAAAATTTAAAATATAGAGTTCTATTTTTTTAATTTTAAAGTAGGCATAGGCTGAAACTATGTGTTTATTGATTTTTTTTTTTCATTTTGTGAAATGCAGTGTCAAATTGAGCTCCCACAGTTATGAAATGAGTGAGGATGAGATGGAAACTCATTCTAATAGTGCAAGCCAATCAGAATATGAACTTGAGCATGAGGATGAGCCCAATGAGGGGGGTGAGCATGGGTCAAATCCGGAAGGGCAAACTAGTTCCATAGCTAGTGCACTAGTTGCTAGTGATTGCCCCTCCTAGCTTTTGGTAGAGTGGGTTAGGGGTCCTTATGATCCCAAATCTCCTCTCAAACAATTTGCAACAAGAATAACAACCCCAACATCATCAGGTGGTGGTATGAAGAAATGAAAATGCAACATTTGTGGTGATGATTGGTTTGGGAGCATCACCAGAGTTAATGCACACTTCCTCTTTTGGCCAGGAAAAGGTGTGGGAGCATGTGATTTTTTGAAGGACCCTAAAAATCTGAAATACAAAATTGAGTTCAACAAGCTTTGGGGTGTTCCAGATGACGTGGGAATTCCTATGCCTACTACCTTGTCTGGAGGCAACATATTCAAACTATTCAGTAGATTCAGGAGCAACAAATGTAGAGGCAGACACATATTCTACTCCCACATCGCATCAGAGAGCAAGAACATTATCAGGGGCAGCCTCAAGACCTTCATCCTCTTATAGTGCTATGGCTGAATTGCAATAGGGCAAGGGGAAACGCAAGATGCAAAGTCAACCTAACCCCATAGCTAATTTGTTTAGTGTGCACCAGAAGGATCAGATAGATGATTCCATTGGCAGGTTCTTTTTTGCCGATGGAATCCCATTTCATGTAGCTCGATCTCTTTATTATAAGGAGATGATGTCGATGGTGGCGAAGGGAGGACCATCATATGTGCCACCAGGTGAGCACAAATTGAGGACCATGATCTTGGATATCAACTATGCCAAGATCAATTCATTGATGGAGACAATGAGGGCATGTTGGGAGGATTCTGGATGCAACATTGTTATGGGTGGGTGGACGGACATTAGGCATCGTCCACTCATCAATGTCATAGTTACATGCTCAGAGGGCCCATTCTTTCTTAGGGCGGTTGATTGTTCAGGGCATAAAAAAGATGCTGATTTTCAGTTTGAGATCCTTCGAACAGCTTTTGAGGAGATTGGGCCACAAAATGTGGTCCAAGTAGTGATAGATGCAACACATGTGTGTAGAGCTGCAGGGAGGCTTATCGAGGCAGCATATAGACATATTTGGTGGACTCCATGTTGTGTGCATGCCATGAACAATGCACTCAAGGACATGGGGAAGATTGAGTGGATTAGAGGAGTGGTCAACAATGCAAGAGATGTGTAGTTGTATATCTGCAACCACCACACTTCACATGCCATCTTCAGGAGCTTCGTGAAGGAGTTCTTGAAACCAGTTGAGACCCAATATGCATCCTATTTCATTCTTTTGGAGAGAATGATTGAGTTGCAAGAGCCATTGCAACTCATGGTTATGACGCAAGAATGGAATTGGTGGGACGGGGCCAAGACAGAGCAGGGGAAGAAGGTGAAGGAGATAATGAAGAGTGATGCATTTTGGAATGATGCAAAATATATTGTTGCCATCATTAAACCAGTTGTCCAGGTCATCAGATATGGGGATGGGGATGCACCTAACCTTGGAGAGGTGTACGAGTGCATTGATTCGATGCTTGGCCAGATGAGGGCAGTTGTGCGAGAGAAGGACCCCACTTTAGCATTCTACAATGTTTACATTTAGCCTATTATTCAACACAGATGGGACAGCCTAAACACTCCCTTGCACATGGCTTCTTATGCATTGAATCCGAAGTGGTACATGCCTAGGCCTGGTAGAGTTACACCGATTCAGGATGATGAGGTGAAGGAAGGGTTCTTCAAGTGCATTGATAGGATGTATGATGCTGAAGCTGTTGGCAACATTCGCACTGAGTGGATGAAATTTGCTACTCTTAGGGGTTACAAGGCTACGGCAAAGGCGAATATAAGAACTATGGCACAGGAGGATCCGATTTTGTGGTGGACTTGTCGTGGACCGAAATCACTGACTACCACACTAGCCATTTGTTTGTTGTCTCAGGTTTCTAGTTTTTCAGCTTCTGAGAGGAACTGGTCTACTTATAGCTTCATCCACTCTCTTAAGAGGAACAAAATTACCTCTAGGAGAGCAGAGAAGCTAGTGGTTGTACACAGTGCCTTGAGTATCATTGATCGCAGGACACGTGTGCACAAAGAGAGCCGAGCAACACGATGGGATGTAGAGCCAGAGGAGCCATCACAGATTGATGAGGATGAGGATGCTTTAGATTTAGGGCTGGTTGGTGTTCCTTTGGCAGATCTTGACCTTGGGGAGTCTAGTGGTTCTAGTGATGAGGAGTTTGCCGACCTCCGGATGATTAGAGGCCTCCGCCTCCTTCACCTACTTTTTGAAATTTTGACTTTGAAGTTTGTACTTGTTTTGATATTCATGTCATGCTACTCATTGTAATCATTTTTATGATCAGATATTTAAATTTTTGGTATCATATATGATATAAATTATAATAGAAATCTTCCATTTGCTGATTCGACAATTGTTACATTGTAGTATTAAGTATTCTAATTTCTAATTTGAAAACTTCAATGTTCAATGGTTCATTGTTCAATGTTCAAGTATATTGTATTTAGTAATTTACTATTTGCAATTTTGAATTTTGCTATTTTACTAAGCTTCTTAATAGTCTTATATTGTTATACATCTTTTCATAACTAGCATTTTAAGTACCATATGTATAGTATATAGTATATACAGCCCCCCCCTTGCACCCCGCCTGCCTTCCCGCCGCTGTCCCTTAATTGAGGCCCCTTTGTCCCCTTGTCCCGAAAACTTGTCCCCTCGTTCCGACGTCCCCTCGTCCCGACGTCCCCTCGTCCCCGATGCCGGTGTAACATAGGTTATGTTTTGGTATTGAAGAGATTCATTCAAGTATTAATTCATATCAGACTATCATTCAAAATTCCAGAACATTCAAGGAGCATTCCATAGGAATGTTTTGTCTCGGTGCTTTAAAAAGAACAATACCTGCATGAAAATTTGCATCCTAGATCATTTGTACACTTGCTTGTTGTCTGCCCACAGTTGCCAATGTTGTAAAGCCAACCATTCAAGGCAGTTGACTGAGGAGAACATGAACCCTTGCAATTCAGTAATCTCCCCAAATTATTTCTAAAGACCACCAGTCCTTAATCACCTGCAGACAACAGAGATTTGAGCAAACAGGGTAGCAGAAGTACACATTTCACCAGATCAGATCTATGCTGCATGGAAGTGACCCATAGCTGCAGGATCGACCTGCAGAAATATCAGGCTTGCAAAGAATCCAAGAACAGTCAACACTTCAAGGTCATCATTTTTCTATATTGTGATGAATCAATTCTGCTGGTCATCAGCAATCATAATTCATACTCAGAGAAAGATCTGAGTACACTTGTCACTTGCATTTAATTTTCCTAAATTAGCATTTATTTCAGACTTATCCATTCACAGCTGTCATTTATTTCATCTAGTTTAATTGTTACTGATTTACTTGCATTTATTTAATTAGCCTGGATTAAATTTGTAATGAGTATTTTGATTTTCTTTTACAAGATTAAGGATTCAGGAGATGTACATATCATTTATTTTCCTCAGGCTCTGAAAAGCTTCTGCCCTTTAGAGATTGATGCATTGGCAGAAGTGGACACAGACAAAGATTGTGGTGTGTGCATGTTCTATTCCTATTACTAGGGAGGTATTCATGCTGGGTGTACGCAAGAGGCCATATTTGGGTGTCCACTTTTGCAACCTATTTTGGCCATGCACTTAGTGCTATTGGGAATGGACCCGGGCCTTAATGGATGAGAACAGGTTTGGAGAACTGCAATGCTTTCATTCATTTGATAAGAATAACACCACTGAATCTTGAAATACAAATGTCGAGCATAATCTCTGCCATCAAACATACTTCATCTCTATTACTTGAGCTTCTCCTTTGTAGTTCAAGTAATCATTTTTTCAGGTCCACCTACTATGACATTATTCCAGTATTTGCATTTGTTATGCTAACATAACATATTGAACATTTTAACATTTTAAGCTCAACATAATGACAGTACAAGATTATCTGAAACCTTGGGATTGTAGAACTTGTGTACATGCCCTGTTTTTGTTTGAAGTAGTCTTTTTAGATCCAATCAATTTTATATTGGTTAATCTAATCTCTTCTAGTTATCATTTAGGTGAAAAATACAGGTTAACTTTGGTGCCAATTTCCACATCATCTATTGGAACGAAGTGAGCCTGAATACATTCTTAAAAGGAAAATAATAGAGGATGAGGGAGCAATAACAGAGATTAAATTTATGCTACCCTAACAGATAGGACATATGAAGGAAGATTATATACATATAAAAATTGTAAATTACAATGTTGGGATTGAAGAATTCTTCCATTGCCTTGAAACCAGTTGTTTGCATTCAAAATTGGCTAGTTTCCTTCCACTAACATAATCATAAAGTACAAAGTGGTGTTACCAGGTTCCTTGATTTTGGTGAGGACTGCCTGCAAAAGGGATCACTGCCCCATGTGTAAAGGAAGCTGCACATCCTTATTCCTTAGGTTGTAGAGATCCTACTTTGCATTCAAATTCGGCTAGTTTCCTTCGACTAACACAATCATTAAGTGCAAAGTAGTGTTACCAGGGTCCTTGATTTTGGTGAGGACTGCCTGCAAAAGGTATCATTGCCCATGTGTAAAGGAACCTGGACGCTCATATTCTTAGGCTACAGAGCTCCCACCTTATCTTTTCTAATCTGATTCGCAATTTTGATAACTAACACTAGTCTCTTTGGTTAGAGTAAGCATTTTCTCTAGTAGATTTATTACACCAATACAAACTTTCAAAAATTCCATATATGGCTAAAAGTTTCTATTGTCCAGATTAAGGCATAGTACTGGAGAATTCCTCTTCTATTACAAGCAGAAGGAGCTACTCCTGCGAATGGGCCAATTACAGTTGCATAAAATATCCAAAACTTATTCATCAGCTCATTTTGTGCATATCCACTACCGTGTTTCAAAGTTCTTGTTATCACCTGGAATATGCAGCCTGCTGAATCTTGAATCCAGCTATCGTGTGAAACATGGGATGACCTCTCGAGTTGTGGGACTCGCAAAACTTTGTAATGTCCCCTAATTGGGATATTCCTAGATTTTGCCCTAAAAGCACAATCAGAATCCAAAATAAGAAATTCAATGCATTTAAGATTTTTAAATGTACCAATTGAAATGCCCTTTATCAATATAAATCCTGTTTTAGGTCCTACACACAAAATTAGTCACTAGAAATTGACATTAGAACATAAGCCATGAAAATATACATATTACTAATTATTAGTAAACATCATGATATCCATGAACATTAGTCACATAAAAATCTAATTAAGGCAATAGCCATTCCAATGTGGATTCCCCATAATAATCTCATTAGGAATTCGTTGAAATTGTTGGAAACTGCAGTCTCAAGGTTGATTGCCCTTGTATTGCTAGAGCATGGAAGGTGGGCTGCCCTTCCATCCCTCAGTCCACCTTGGAGGTGCTCCATCCTCCTTGAGCAAGCGTAGGAGCACTTATTCGCCTCCCAACCCATGAGCGTTCCATCTTGGGGTGGCGTGCTTGATAAGAGCGTGAAGACTACCCCCCTTCCACCAAGCTCGGGAGCACACATTTGCCTCTTGGCCCACAAGCGCTCCATCTCGGGGGTGGCATACTTGATGGCGGGTCTGTCGGGCCTTCACCTCTCGTGAACTCGAAAGGTTGATCAGCCTTCATGTTTTGCAATCACTTATCTAAATTTAAAATAGATTATTATAAGAATCTATTATTCATATTTATAATAAAGGAAAAATCATAATTACTTATAAAAATCAATAATTGCTGCAAGCTTTATTATTGTATGATCAGATGTATATATATATTTCTAATTAATTTCAAAACTTACAATAATCACTTTGCATGAATTTATATATATATATATATATATATATATATATTAAACTTACTTCCCAAATATATTGTTGCCAATAATATTTAATCCAATAATCTCTTATTATTGCCAATCCTTATTCCTTTTTTTTCCCAATCCTCTTCATTGCTCTCAATTGATCTGTTCTCTCCTTTTTATATATCCTCAAATGAGAGGGAGTCACACCTCTTCATCGAGGCTTTTACTTTGCAAGGGATGCATCCCTTCATAACTTGAGTGCTGCCTTTTATTTCCTTGCTGTTTGGTAATTGCTGCCCTTAATAATCATTAATTATCCTTAGTCGGCCCCACCTTTTATATAAATCGCTGTCATTTAATTTATATCCTTTTTTCTTGGGTTGGCCCTCAACATTCCATCAGTGCTTGTCTTAATTGAGTCGGCCTCATAAGGAAAGCTATTACTATTTGTTAATGCCTTATATTAATAGGGAATCGTTGTAGTTTCCTTTGGTAGTAATTATTTATCATTCCTGTGCAGGCAATGATCAAGGGGTATGACAAACTTGAGGGCAACCTCCGATTAAAGGGTGGCTTCCCCTTGGTAAATCACCTAAAATCTAACTCTAACTAAAGATCTTTGCTGGAAAAAGAGAGATATGAAAGAATTGATAAATTGAATTTAAAACAAAAAATGAAGGTGATACACCAAATATAATAGATTTCTACTTCCTTTTAGCGACACAACTTATGAATCTCAATCCAAAACTTCACACAGTAATTTGTAATAATAATTTAGAGGTAATCTTAAAACAACAACAATCAAGGAATCATAGAACTCACAATAATACCGGCCTTTCAAAATTGAAACAAGTAGAGGCAATAATACTGATCTTGGATTCACTGAAGGCTGCAAACAGTAAAAGATTACATCACAAGCATACAATCAACCATTATTTTAGAGTGAAACAAAGTTGAAGATGCAATCAATGAAGAAAATTACAGAAGTAAAGACCCAATTTTGACTAACAAAAGGTTCAAGGACTGAATGTCACTTTGTCACAATAAACTTTTCCTGTTCTTTGTTACAAAGCATAGGCCTCTTATTTATAGATTTTGAGAGCCTAAACTTAGTATGAGTTCTAAAATTCTTCTTTTTTTTCTGGTTTTTGCATGGATATCAGAACTCCTTTTTGAAAAATCTGCATGAAGAGTTAAACTAGTGCATGAAAAATCGTTCCCCTTTTGCTGTATGCTGGAGCTTCCTTGCTCTAGGTGTTGAACTCCCTTGCTTATCTTGCAATTTTTTGATTTTTTCTGCATGCAACAGTCACTTCTTGCTCTCTCTTGTCTTTTGCATGTAAGAAATATCATTCTCTTTATTTTTTTTAATCAATTTCTAGTCTTGTAAAATATCTAGGTATTTCTCTCTGCATGGTGACTAGGGTTTTAGATTTTTTGCATAAAAACAATCTTCACGACCTCCTTGAAGTTAGTGAACTCTATTATTTTGTGCATGCTTTGTTGGAGGGGCCCACTTAGGCTTGGTGGCTGCTGTTGCAAAACCTTAAAAATAGAGATAAAAATCTGAAGCTAAAACTCTATTCTTTGCATGTTTAGAATTGAAGCTTGGAGGGTCCCACATGAGGAGACTTCTAGAGTGGCGGCTAGGGTTTCCTTCAGCAATTAATTTTATTATTTTTTATGACTTGGCTGCCCTAGTACAATAAACAATTATGTTGCATGTTTTTTCAAGACAAGAAATAAACCCTAAAGGTAAGGTGGTGGCCAAGATGGAATATCTTTCAAACCATAAAAGTACCCTCTTCTTACATGCATCAATTCTTGTCCATAGATCCACTTCTATTTTCTCATTTCAACTCATCATGGCTGCTTAGGGTTTTGCATTTTTTTGCAACAACCATTAGGGTTTTTGCAATTTCCTGCAACAACAATTAGGGTTTCAAACCCCTAATCTTATTCATCACTTTCCATGCTTACTTCTGCTGTTTTCTGTAGACCTCCCCTTTCTGGATCTCATGGTGGTGCCTTTTGGTAACATATTTTCTTCTTTTTTCTGTTTTGTCTTTTCTTGATTTCGCAGAAAATATTTTTTGTTTTTCAACTTTGTTTTGATTTTTTAGAAAAATCAGGTAACATATTGGCGATCTTAAGGGGGTTATTCGCCTGCTGAATAACTGACCAGCTGCCTGCATCCTTCCATTGGGCATGGAGTCTTCATATGGATAAAAAAAACTCTTTGCCTCATCAAAAACTTTGTTGCCAACCTACTCCAATTGAAAAGAGCCTGCTACAACCAACAACTTGTGCATAAAGCACTTAGGGGAATTGAAAAAGACATCTAATCTACTGCTGCAACAATGTGCTGAAAGCACTTATGGAATTGAAAAACGCTTAGCAATGTGTGAGATGCACTTAGAGGAATTGAAACTAAACAATCAACTAACTAATATACAAGGTTCCTCAAACATTAGTAACAATGTTTGAGGTGTATCCATCGACTGGGATATGTAGAAATTCGCCATCAAGCCTTGAGATTTGGAATACATTTGCTTGCTTGCAATTGGTGATGATGTAGGGACCACTCCATAAGGCATCAAGTTTAGAATGTCTACTTGCCTTTGCTTTGTTAGCATCCCACTTCAAAACTGAGTCTCCTCCTGAAAAACTCTTCCAACAACTTTCTTATCAAATGTCCTTTTGACTTATGCTTGATGAACCTCAAGGGTTTTCATGGCTTGATCTCTAACTTCTTCCAACTCCATAAATTCTGCCAACCTTATTGTCATAGCATCACTTTCCAACAATTCTAACTACCAAGCAATTTCAAGAGAAGGTAATTCAAAAGATAATGAAGTTTTGCCTCTTTACCATAAACAAGCAAGAAATGAGAGTTACCTACAATCCTCTTTGGCGCGATCCTATCAGCCCAAAGGGCTGCTCAAAGTTTGGTATGCCATGTCCTTTGATTATCTGCAACAAACCTCTTGATGATTTTGATCAAATTTTTGTTTGTAGACTCAGCCAATCCATTACCTTGAGGGTAATAATTGGAAGATGGTCTTCAAATATACTCCACTTTGGACAGCCCATTTGTTGATTTTGATACCTACAAAAGTTTTGGCATTATTTGATATAACAGTGAAAGGAACACCAAACGTTGTAACCAGCCCATCAAAAAACTCTAAAATGGAAGCTTCAGTAACAGCTTTCAATGCAACAGCTTCGGTCCACCTGGTGAAATAGTCTATAGCTGTTAGCACCTATTTGTGACTTGCTCTGGAAGGTGGATTAATCACTGCAATAAAATCTAACCCCCATCGTACAAATGGCTGGTCCGTGAATGGGATGGAGTGGTAGGGTAGCAAGTCTTTGCTTTCTTGTAAAAATAGCACTCTTTACAACTTCTCACCCACTTGTGGGCATCTTTGAATAAATTGGGCCAATAATAACCAACCATTATGATTTTTACAACAGATGTTCTTGGTGAGTAATGACCCTTGAAAGGCTATTATGGAATTCTTGGAGAACTTTGTTAATTTGATCTTGCTTAATGCACCTCAAGAGTACTCCATTAATGTCCTTTCTAAATAAAGCACCATGAATAAGAACATAAGGAATGCACTGAAGTCTGAAATACCTTTGTTTTGATGGACTTAACTTTTGAGAATATTGGCCTGTTTGAAGAAAATAGACCATATCTTCATACTAGTTGGCAGGAGGTGTATCTTCAACTAACTATGGCTCTTCATTAACATAAATAGTGTCTGGAACAGTCATTATATCTGCTGCTAGCTGTTTACACATCCCTTTTCCTCTTACCAACCTTGCTATTTTGATGTCCATGTCATATTCCATGACTCTCGTGATCCAACCAACTCTCTTTTCACTCACATCCTTGCTCAAAAGAAACTCTTTCACACTAGCATGATTCACTATCAACTGAATCTTGTTGTTAGAAAGCACATGTCTGAAATTTTTCAAGTCTTTAACAACCAAAAAACACATGCTTTTCAACAAAGCTATACTTGACCTCATAGTCCTTGAATAGCTGATTGAAAAATGCAATTGGCTGCTCCAAGGAATCTTTATTTTGCTGTGTCAAAATAACTGATATACTTTCTTTGCCTCCATAAGCATATAGAATGAAATCCTTCTCATAATTAGGATTGACCAAGGTAGGAGCTTAAAAAATTGCCTTTTTTATCTCCTCAAAGCTGTCTTCTCCTTCTTTTCTCCAGCTGAAAGGAGCATTCTTTTTCAACATAAAAGTGAGAGCTTTAGCCAATAATGCAATGTTAGGAATGAACCATCTCACAAAATTAATCTTACCAAGAAAGCTTTGCAGTCCTTTTTTATGAATTGGAAGAGAAAGAGCAATAATAGCACTTTCTCTCTTTGGATCAATGGACAAACCTTTCTTGGAAACATGCCCAAGCAGTTTACCTTCAGGAACAACAAAAACACATTTCTTTGGATTTAAAGAAATGCCAAATTCCTTGCATTTGTCATACTTTCCTCAAATGACCTAGATGATCAGCCTCATGTTTAGAAAAAATAGTTAAGTCATGTAGATAAACAAGAACAAAATCATTAATCAGCCTGTTGAAAGACATATCCATCGCTCTTCGAAAGGTTGCACTTGCATTTGTTAAGCCAAAAGACGTTTTTTGTAAGCCATGGTACCCCATTTCGTAGTATATGCTGTTTTGAATTGATTTGATTCTTGCACAAGTATATGATTATAACTTGAATAACCATCTAACAAAGAAAATCTCTCAGCCCTGACAACTGTTTGCAAAATTTATTCCATAGAGGGAAAATGGTAATGATCTTTAAGAGATGCTCTATTCAAGTCTTTTAAATCTACACAAAGTTTGATATCACCATTCTTTTTTCTGACAGGAACTAGACTGGCTACCCAGGATGAGTGTTTAGTTGGGTAGATAATATTGGCATCTAAGAGTTTGGACCATTTTTTATGCATGACGGGCTCTATTTTAAGATTTATAGGCCTTTGTCTTTGTCTAATTGGTTTAGGAGCAGAATCCAACTCAATAGTATGTTGGGGCTAAACTAGGATTAAATCCTTTCAAATCTTTGTACGTCCATGCAAATATATCATCAAATTCTTTACAAAGACTAAGAAAAGATTGCTTTTCAGCTTTGGAACATACCTTGCCCACTTTGAAATCATTGTCTTCAACAATTTGAACTACCTCATAGTCATTCTCCTTGATAGACATGGTCATTTTCTCCTTCCTAAGCTGATTGTCATTGTTGAAGATGCTCTCCAACATGACCAAACCCTTTGGCAACTTGTTTGTCTTCAGATAGATAATTTCATCACCAGACTGTTGATCCAACTTTGACTGATTTTGAACAGCAAATTTTGCTTCTACCAAAAAATTGGTAATTTGTTGATCATCCTCGAAAACTTGCCAGGTGATTACATTATCTGGGACAACAGGCCTTACTAGCACTTTAACACGCTGTTCATTGTGTTAGGAATATTGCATTATTAAGTTTTTAGGTTTGTTATAATAAAAGTGAGTTATAATAAAATCTCACGTAGCAATTGGTTGGGATTTTATTATGAGTTGCTTTAAGTTGTTAAAATGACTCATATATTTAGAGTTTTGTTTCCTACAAAATAGGATACGAGAATCCTATATATATGTAATATGTATTAAATGAAAAATATGAAGCATGGATTATATTGTGTTTATTTTTTTGCAGCTTCTTTTGTCTATGCTCAAAATTATTTACATGGTATCAGAGTAGGGCATCCAAAAAATTTCTTCTATTACCTGTTCAGTAAAATCGCGATATCTCTCTCAATACTAAACGAAAAATAAAAATTCAAAATGTTTTGGAAAGCTGGAAACCAGCAGAGGATGAAACCCAGAAATGGTTTGAAAATATTTTGAGCATTTCGCGAGTAGTCTAAAGAGGTAGTTGGATGTGATATGAATGCTGTGTAAAAATTCCAGCATTTGCAAAGTTTTTTTTTCAGTAGTTAGGGAATCCATTTCTTTGGCTTGTCAAAGAATAAATTTATAGAGAAATATCAGAGTAGCACAGCAAGTTGGTTAGTGTAGTGAGTGATTAGCAGGAGGAGTGATTGTTGGCAACCATTGACTATTGTATATTCATTTCTTCAATTTGTTAGTGAATGTCTTTGCTGCTTCATGAGTACGCGAAAACTTCTTTTCATTAACCTGCCTCTATATTTTTTATTTAGAAAATCTAGAAGAATTCAATGGGATGCTCCTCGGTGCTACGCCCAATTTCATAAACATTTTTTTGCTGCATTTATGAATGGTCCCAACTCCATTCATAAACGTTTTTGCTGCATAAATGTTTCTACTGCATTTATAGGAATGAGACTTTCAAATCGTATTTCTTTATTTACTTGACAGCATTCCAAAATTGTAAGCTCTTCGAAATCTGGTACTTCATCTTCACTAATGGAGGCAGAAAATTTCTGTGTGAGCTTTGTCTGGTTGATGTTGCAAAACTAAAGTGCAAAAGAGTAAATTCCCGAGTCAGATAAATACTAGAGATCAATTATAGTGAGCTTTGCATTGATCAAAATAAATAGAAATCAGCTTCTACCTCTGCCCAATCGATATATTCTTGGTCATAGCCAGCATTGAAGGAAAGATTGAGATTCTCGAGGATTGATTTAAAGGGAGAAATTTAATTCTACTTTGAAAGATGAGTTGTATAGTTTTACGTATCTTATCAAATTGATAAGTCTTGATTTGAAACCAAGGGATATCATCGCCATGAAATCCTTATGCCATGCGATAGTCAACTCAATGAATATTAGTGACTCCATGAATTCCTTGATTTGATTATCATTGCCAAATCGGTGGGATTGAATGTAAATCTTGAAGATTCCTAGAGAATCAGTGATCATGTGCCTTTTATTACTGATCTCAAGTCTATCGACAAATGGTCAAGCTCAAGTCGGATAATGGCTTCTAATTATATTAGAAATTAAAATTAAAAGTTTTAAGAGTCTTATAGTGGTAGGTTGTTATTGTCAAGTTTTTCTCTTATAGAGATATTTTATATTATAGTCTAAAAGTCAAGTTGTATTATTTTGTTTAGAAGAGGGTCCATTTTTATGAGTCGTTAATTGTTGTGTCATCAAATATGTCTCAAAAAATTCAAAATTGTCAAAATATTATAAAAATAAAATAGCCTCAATTGTAATTGGACGGACTATCGCTTGTATGCGATGTCCATCTTATGGGGGGGATTCTAAAATTGAACTTCAAAACCAAATTTGCTAAGTAGCAAATCAATTGGAGGATGGAGGCACAGGAGGTTGGAGGACATTCAACGACCTCTTGTGAGTCACTAGCGATGGGGCTCTGAATTGCATTAGTGACAAAAACTATTTGTGCCAAAATGACTAAAGCCAAGATCGGTTTCCAGGTGGCAGCGACAATCGTCTTATATCATTTATGATCAGAGTGGCAATGATCTGTAATGGTGGTTGCATATGTGATGAGGACTTGGTTCTCAAGCTTTGTAAGATGGACATATGTGATGTGTATGTCCCCAATCACATTTCTTGGTTGTATGTGAATGGATGTGTTTGTCCCCATTCACAAGATGGTATAAGTGATTGGAAGTGTTTGTCTCAAGTCACATGAGTTGGTGATTATGATTGGATGTGTGTCCCCAATCATAATTATTGTGAGCAGATGTGTCTGTCCTTGTTCATATTACAAGAGCAATGGTAAAATATTTGATGTATTTAAATAGAATTACAAAGACGATGTTTCTAAATGAAACAATCGTTAACAAAAGACGAAAATAGAAACTATCTAACCTAACTAAGATGACCATTATATTATTTAATATATTTAATACCCTCCCTTAATTGTCATCGTTCTAACTACCCACAGAAACAAAGAAGGTTGCCCCCTTCTTAGAACGTTTTTGCAACAAAAGACAAGAGCTTGCCATTGACTCTGCCATTTGAGATGAGTCTGCCACCAACCCTCCCAGAAATTGTAGAACTTCTGGAAATAACCAAAAATCATCACAAAACGTCCAACTTGATGTTGGATAACAAAGCTGTCCTTCCTTGTAGCCAGGGACATTGAAAAACAATTGCCACAATTTGAGGAAAAATCGACAAACCCTCCAAATTTTTGCAGATGAGCATGATGCCCCCCATAACAGACTGTAAGGAACCGCAATTTTTGAGGACAAAATCGCAAAACCTTGAAACTGAAGTTTACAAAGCATCGTTTTTTTGGAAAAAACGGTAAAAACCCACAAAGGAATCCCACGCAACTCTATGAATTATAGAAGCCTAGAAACACAGATCAACATACATAACATCGTTTTAAGGAAAAACAGTAAAACCTTTCCAGAAACTAGAGAGTCCTCCTGAACTGTCGAAACCCTAACTAGAGCATATAGGAGCAAACCCTTAATTTTTCAAGAAAAAATTATAAATTGTTCGATGATAATTTTAGGCAAAAATCATAAAACCAAACATTTTTTTTTTAAGGAGAAAAATTATTAAAACCCACAAAACAAAGGATTTTTTTTTAAAGGACAAAAAATTATTAAAACCCACCAATGAGATATTTTCAAGAAAAAAACTAAAAAACCCCATCACAGATTTTTTAAGGAAAAAAATATTAAAACACTCCACAAATTTTTTAAGGGAGAAAAATATTAAAACCCTTCAAAACATCAATGCTGTATTTACCACAAATTAGAGGTTGCACCAATCATAACCCCGACAAAGCATGCAATGCGATAAAAAAAAAGAAGGTGCTCTAGAAGCAAGAAAAAAACACACTCAAAACGTCTTGAAGAAATGGCGCAATTTTGGAAAACTGCAAAGAGCAGAAGACACCAAAAAACAGAAATGCGTGCATGAAAAAATGCCTAGGGTGTGCGCAGAGTAAAGGACAGAATCGCGATTTAAATAAATCGCGCAGGTCGCAAGAAGGGTTTTCAGCTCCAAGCAAAAATCGCGATTTGAAATAAGGCGCCCAGAAACTATAAAACAAACCCACGAAACTTTAGAAAATCGGCCCAAAAATCAGAAAAATCCATCCATGAAATGACGCGATTTTTAGCTGTCGAAACTTCAAAAAACTCATTTGCGATTTTTAGCAGTCGAAAATCTTCACAAATCCCTACGAAAATCAGCTCACAAAAACCCTCGAATTTTTGCTTTCGAGGAGCCTTTGATTTTTAACAATTTTGTTTTCCTCAAGAACCCTGAGCCCTCCCATGAGGGAGCCAGATCCAAACCGGCTCCCACTCTGATACCATATTACAAGAGCAGTGGTAAAATATTTGATGTATTAAACGAAGGAGACAAAGGCTCCTTAAATAGAATTACAAAGACAATGTTTCTAAAAGAAACAATCGTTAACAAAGGACAAAAATAGAAACTATCTAACCTAACTAAGATGACCATTATATTATTTAATATATTTAATAGTTCATAACCTTGATGTTGGATAGATGTGTTTGTCCCTATCCAAACTTGATGTAATACCTTAGGTAGATGTGTTAGTCCCTATCCTCGGTTCCATGGGTAGATCTATTTGTCCCTATCCTTGGATGAAAGTATAGTAAGCGTGGTGAGGCTAGTTCTACCATTGCTTGTCATGAGTAGATGTGTATGTCCCTACTCATACCTTATGATGAACTATTGAATGTGGGTTGGTCCACTAACCCTATTTGAAGAATAATGCAATATGGGTGGGTGTTAGGAATATTGCATTATTAAGTTTTTAGGTTTGTTAATTAGAATAGTTTAATGATAAAATAAAAGTGAGTTATAATAAAAACTCATGTAGCTATTATAGGTTTGAAAGTAATTAGTTGGGATTTTATTATATTACAACTCATATATTTAGAGATTTGTTTCCTACAAAATAGGATATGAGAATCCTATATATATGTAATATGTATTAAATGAAAAATATGAAGTACGGATTATATTGTGTTTATTTTTTTGCAGCTTCTTTTGTCTATGCTCAAAATTATTTACACATTGTCCTCAGTGACATTCTTGGGTATGTCAAATTGTGCACCAATTGTTGCATGGCGATCAACATCTCTGTTTTGTGCTCTTGGAATAGCTTGGAGTTGAAAGCATCAAAACTTTCAATAAGATCCCAAACTATGTGCTTGTACGATTTCAACAAGTTGTTCTTGGAGGCACTGTTGCCTCTAATTTGATGTACACCCAGCTCACTGTTTTCAAATACCTGCAATGTTTTGATTCTTCTTTTGTTTGTAAGCAGAAGACTTTGTATCAATGATTCATACTCAGCCATATTATTAGTACAATTGAAATGGAATCTTAAAACAAAGAAGTATTTTTCTTCTTTGGGAGAAATGTAATGTCCCCATTTTTAGCACTACACTTTCCAGTGACTGTTAGCCTATTCCCGGATACCCGTAGGCTAGTCAGAGGCAAAATTAGGGTTTCTAGTTGCTTGGAGGTTTCTTTTAAGGATTTAGGGGTTTGCATGTTGGAGTTTTACAGTTCGGATTTTGGATTCCTTCTAGGTTTTCAGAGAGCTTCGCGACAGTGTGACATGCAACTGAATCAGAGAACTTTTCTGGACTTACTATTTTTAGTAAGTACGACGGTTGCTCAAATTATGGTAAAAATGAGTTTGGAACAACTTACTATTTTTAGCAGGGTTCTTGCAGTTCAATGCAGTGGCTATATCTGGCGGGTCAATTTGAGTAGTTTGGTCTCCTACACCTTTGGTGCTAATTTTGGCAGTGTTTCAGCAACTTGGTGTTATGGCTATTTCGGGCAGAGCAGTATAGTCAGTTGGTCTCCAACATTTGAGGTGATTATTTTGGCAAGTTTGATATTTGATGAGAATATTATTTTAAGTGAAATATTTAAAAAGCATGTTTGGACGCCTTGGAGAAATAAGTGGTCAATTATATTTATATTTGACTTTATTGTTTTGACGTCTAGCCTAGAGGAATTAAATCAGTTTAATAAAGTGTTTCACTTTATTATTATTTTGGACGCCATAATATACTTTATTGACATTTTAATAAAGTTTAATGCTTCTTGGAGGAGGACGACTTGGAGAAATGAAATGCAAATGACACTAATGGGCATTGTGAATTTGAGTTTGGTTTTGGTGTCGATTTGGAGGGAGATTGAATTTGAATTTGGAGTAGGAAATGTTATAAATAAGAGCATTGGGCTCTTAGTTCATTATCTCAAATATCTACAGTAAAGTTATGTTGCCGAAATGGTTAGTGAGCTGCTTTGAGGGATGCATACCTCCTAGCTTTGGCTTGACTTCTTGCTTGAAAGATAGCAACTAGTTGAGATATTGTTGTTCTTAATCCTTGAGAACAAATTGAGCACATTGTAGTTAGGTTTCTTGCATTTCCGTTTGTTTTTGGAGTTGTTGGTTTAGTATAGCTGAAAGTAGTTTTTGCTCACAAGTCTTAGAATAAATTTTATATTGTTTTGGGTAGTTTGCATATGTCATTGTCATCCTTGGGCGCCCCTTTTTGGAGAGTTTCAGATTTTATTATGCAGATTTGGATTTTATCTTGCTGAAGTTGCCCCTCTTGAGGCCGTACCACTTCATCTTGCTTGGCAAATGTTTAGAAAATTCATTGAGTAGTTGTTGCAGCTTTTTCTTGGTCATAACTTGGTCGCCATCTTCCTTTGAGTTCATTGCACTTAGTCTCATGTCTTTTGGAGTAGTTTTGATGTAGTTATGATCATTTTAGTGGGTCATAGAGCTGCTGGTCTGCATTTTCTAGTTGCTGGTCTGTCATACCAGATTGTAAAAGTCTGTCATTTGAGTGGGGTTTTGGGTTGGAAAGTCGTTTTGATGATAGGAGAGACTTTTTCTATTATTGTAGCATCGAGACAAGTGAAATACAATGATATTGGTAGGAGTTCTATCATATTGTAAGTTAAACAGTAGTATTGTCAGCATTCTTATCTTCTTGCTAAACACTTTGTGATTCCCACAATTGTGGAAGGGATTGGTCTTATTCCAGTCTTTCATTTCAGTATTTACCTTCTTGTACCACCCGCTGAAAAGTGGAAGAGGTTGGCATGACGCCTAGTTACTTTTTATAATGCATTTTCACATCATGTTGCTAATCGGCTGAGCCGTCATCTAGTTCATGGATCGTCTGACCATATGCTCGCCCCTCCTCCCACATCGGGTCTTAGGGCGCATTCTTGGTTAGAGTTATATTCAGTCAGCTATCTCATAGGGATCCTCTGACCATATGCTCGCACCTTGCCCAACATTGGGATCTTGGTGTACATCCTTGGTTAGAGTTGCTTTCTTCATCGTTGTGGATTTAGAGCTAACCTTAACGGGTGCGTGTTGCATTATGAATTGTAATAAAAAAATTAAAAAAAAATTGGCTAGCACATTTCAAGAAATAAGAGTAATACCAGCCCTTGCACCATTCTTGGACCTAGATCCATCAAAATACAACTGCCATATATTGTCTTTAGCCTCTTGTGCCTTCAACAAGTTTGGAATTTCTGCCTTTTCCTCATGGATACAATATATGTCCAAAATTGTATCTTCCATGTCAACATACAAATTAGCTGTGGAGTAGGCTGCCCACTCATCAAGCAATAAATCTGGTATTTTGTAATGTCCCTAATAGGAATATTATTGGTTTTATTCTAAATTACCAATTTCCAAACAAATAGAAGATTTAGAGAGTACCTTGGTTTGATTTAATCCTTGCAACAAGTCAAAATTCAATTACAATAATAACTTAACAATTAGGATAGCATCATTAGTAACTCTAGTAAATTTGCTAAACTGATTATGACCCCCCTTTGAGGATGCTCAATCGCGAAGGAAGCACGAAAGAGGATGGTCCGAAGGGGTATCTCCATGGACCTCATGTGGCGCATGCCATTCATATGTGTTGGCCAAATGAGGATCCCCTGTCCTTTCGTCTTCTTCCACTCATTCGTAAATGACTCCTCTACATTGTTATTCCACAATAAGGGAAGAGAGATTGCCAAAGGTGTCTTGGTAGCCAACTCCCCTAGGCCCAAGGGCAATATCCTCCGTAATGAAGGCCGTACCCCCTTGGCCCTTCGTGGGCTCATCTTGTCCCCTGCCCGGGTGGCATACCTAGAAGAGGCCCTCTCGTTGTAATCCCTTGGCAACTCTCCCTTCTCCCATCGTGGAAAAACAAAGTGCACATTACACTAACTTAATACTTAAAGGATATATTTCCTTAAAACATGAAGAATATATTATCACAAAATAAATGTAAACTGTTGCATGAATCAATAAGTATATTTGAATGATCTACTATAATTCTACATAAAGGATTTATCACAATATTAATTCATAAATCTGAACTATAAAATAATCATGTTATCTACTATAATCTGAATCATAACTACATTCTATTAACTATAATTTGGAGCCATCAATATGCTATCTATAATCATTACTATATTAAATATAAAGTATGATCATAATTATATATACCGCTGTGATGCTGTCTGTTATTCCTTTCTATTAATTTATTTTTATATTGGTTATATATTTTATATTTAATGTATTATATGTTTCCTTATATTAATTTATTTTTATATTGGTTATATATATAATATACCTCAATATGATAATAATATTTAAGTTAATTTTTCAATGTTCCATGGGGACGAGTCCCCCTCGAAAAAACCTCACGTTTCCTAAAGGGGGACGTCTCAGAGACTTGGCGACTTGGGGGAGATGCCCCCCCACCAGGCCACCACCAATGCCACCATCCCACCACTAGTGTTGCTGTCTCCAAGACATTGATAGTACTTTGAGGACGTTGGGGTGTCCTCAAGACGTTTAGGGGATTCCTAGTTGTCTCCAAGATGTATAATTCTTATACTTATACATCTTTTTATAATTTTTTTTTCAAGTACTATATGTATTTCAACACCCTACTGCCCCCTCTTCGCCGTCCCCCCTGCCGTTCCCAAACTTAGGTCCCTTGCCCCCACATCTCGGAAACACGTCCCATGTCGTCCCCCCGTCCCCGAAACCTCGTGGAACACTGTAATTTTTATATTTTAATTTTTTATACTTATATTTGCTAATTATAGTTATAATATTATCTTACGATAATTACAATTATAATAATATTAAATTGCTAATATTGCTTTTCTATTTTTAATATATATTTTGTTATTTGTATTTCAATGTTTCATATTTGGTGTTACAATTTCAAGGACATGACATATTTTCTTTGTGGGAGTGGCAGCCTCGTGATCATCAATTCTTTCCTCTTGTTCTATAATAGTACAATTCATATTAAGTGGAGGAGTATGTGGCTCAATATGGTCTTTGGAGATAGGTTCAACTTTGATAGTAACCTTAGTTCCATACTTAGTCCTAAAGAGCATATGAGACCAATCAGATGATAGATATCCTCCTATTTTGGCTGTAAATTCCTTGGATAAACAAATGGCAAAGTAGGGAGGAAGATCTATAACTAATACATCTTGTACAATAGTGCAATTTGGGCATGCATGCAAGGTTAACTTTAGATTTTTAATTGACTCCTATGGTCCTAACAGCAGTGCCATCTAATTGCACAACACCCTTGGTGGTGGTTTCATATTTTATACCCAGCTGATCAGCTACTCTTTTAGGCATAACAAAAGTATTAGCCCTCAAATTGATCATACAATTATGAACAATGAAATCACCAATGATCAAAGACATGTAGAATGGAAGAGGCTTATTGTTTTTGCTAGTATTAGCCTCCTCTTTGAGCTTAATCAAACTAGTTGCTACTGTAACACTTTCCTTTGCTGCCCTAGTTGGCTGATCAAAACCCTTTCAAAGCTTTCTGCAGCAAGTCTCTTTCCTATCTCCTCTTTGGGCTGAATCAAACTAGTTGCTGCTATAACACTTTCCTTTGCTGTCCTAGTTGACTGATCAAACCTTTTCAAGGCTTCTTGCAACAAGTCTCTTTGCATAGGAATAAATAATGCTTCCCACATTGATACATTCGGGTTAGCTCTCTTCATTTGCTCTACAATATTAAAGGGAACTGCACTAACCTTTGGGACAACAGTATCTACTTTTGCTAGAACTTGATTTGGCATCAGATTGCCCTTTGGAACAGTTGCTACAATTGGGACAACAGTAGTATTTGTTGTTGTAGCAGCACTTGTGACACCTCAGGATGCTTGTGGGATGGATGGTTGATCAACTATGGCAGCTGATCCATCTCCTATTGCTCTCTTCTTAGCTGCCCTACTGTATTGTGCTATGGAATCCGACTCTTTTGCTGCTGTTCTAACCTTGTTCATACCAAAAAACTTATCTTCTCCCCAATTGCCAAAGTTGGTTCACCTTGCACATATTGATCTTGAGTTCCAACATGCTTAGCTCCTTCATACTGTTGTCCTGAACTGGTAGGTACATCTTGCACTATGAGAGCTTGACCATAGTTTCCCTCCTGCCATTCTTGCTCTTGTACTAGATTGTTTTGTGCGGGAACAATAGATTTGGAGATTCTTATAACATTGGGATTTATTGTATTCAAAGGCCTAGCATAGCTTAACTGTCCTTGACCTTGTGCATTTGTTGGATATGGTAGCCTATTTTGCTGATATGGCCTATTCTGTGGCTGATATGAACGATTTTGCTGCTGATATGGCCTGTTTTGCTACATTTGCTTCCTTTTTAGGGTCACTAACTCATTGCTAAAGCTCTGAAACAAAGATTTTACTTCTTGGAGTTAACTAGAAGGTATAGCAAGAGGTGTTGTTGAAACAATTGTAAGAATAGTAGTTACGCTTGGCTGAGCTACTGAAATTTCCGGGAATAATGGCATGAGAGGCCTAGGAGCTATTTTTCTAGTTTGGATTAGACTATTTTCAGCTTGTATAGCCAAATCATAAGCATTAGGTAATACTCTCCCATCCACAAATTGTATCAACAAGGCAATATCACTATTCAAAGAGCGTAAATAATATAGAAAAGCAGTATTGGGAGTGGGTTGTACCAAAGTTGGGATTCTATCCCATGTCTTTTGAAACCTTTGATTGAAATCTATTAAGAACTCTTGAAGAGTTCTTGATCGTAGACAACTGCTCCATGAGAGAGAAATGATTGCCCTTGTCATCAAACTCTTTGCAAATACTTCTCCCAGTTCATCCCAATTGTGGATTGAAGCATGCGGTAACCCTGTATACCATTCACTTGCTCTGCCCTTGAAAGAAGATCTTAAAAGCCTCACATCAACATTATCTTGAGTAACATGATGAAAAGAACAGACATTAGTTACATCTTGAGTATGCTCTGAAGGTGTAGTTGCCTTATCACTAGTAAAATATGTTAAAGCTTTCAAAGCTGAAACTAGTATAGCATCATGTTGGGTCAAAATAAGAGGGTTTCCTTCATCAAAAGTAGCAAAAGTCTGCTGCCTAGCCATTCTAGGAATCTGAAATTTTACTTGAGATTGAGGAAATTTACCAAAAAGAGGAGTAGATTGGACTCTTGGAGTTGCTTCAACTTTAGTTTCTCTTATAGGAGATCTAGACAATCTTGATTTTCTACTTCTAGAAGAACTAGCTAATAATTCAACAAGTTGAAACTTTGCACCTTTGGTAGAAGCCCTTGTTTGCACTCTTGACATATGATGAGAGCTCTAATCTGCAACCAAAAGTCAGTCAAGTTGCCAGGTACTTTTGTAAACTTGCCTCTTCAAGGCTGCACTTGTAGAGAATAACACCACTTTCTCAGTTGGAAAATGTAGAAGTCTTCTGACTTGTCTCACCGGGCGTGCCAAAAATTGTTCACTTGGAATATGCACCTTGCTGAATCTTGAGTCCAACTATCCTGTGAAACATGGGATGACCTCTTGATTTGTAGGACTTGTGAAACTCGAGGTCAACCTCCAATTAAAGGGTGGCTTCCCCTTGGTAAATCACCTAAAAACTAACTCTAACTAAATATCTTTGCTGGGAAAAGAGATAAGAAATAACTAATAATCCAAATCTAAAACAAAAAATGAAGGTGATACACCAAATATAGCAGATTTCTACTTCCTTTCAGCAACACAACTTATGAATCTCAATCTAAAGCTTCACACACTAATTTGCAACAATAATTCAGAGATAATCTTAGAACATCAACAATCAAAGAGTCATAGAACTCACAGTAGTACTTTCTTTTATTTCATGCACAGAGAAAATTGAAACAAGTAGAGGCAAAAATATTGATCTTGGATTCACTGAAGGCTGCTACAATGATTGTTTTATGGAAAAAACAGTAAAAGATTACATCACAAGCATACAATCAACCATTATTTCAGAGTGAAACAAGGTTGAAGATACAATCAATGAAGAAAATTACAGAAGTAGACCTAATTTTGACTAAAAAAAGTTCAAGCACTAAATGTCACTTTGTCACAATAAACTTTTCCATTCTTTGTTACAAAGCATAAGCCTCTTATTTATAGATTTTGAGAGCGTAAATTTAGTATGAGTTCTGAAATTCTTTTTTTTTATTTTGATTTTTGCATGGAAATCAGAACTCCCTTTTGAAAAATCTGCATGAAGAGTTAAACTAGTGCATGAAAAAGAGTTCCCCTTTTGCTGTATGCTGGATCTCCCTTGCTCTAGCTGCTGAATTCCCTTTGCTTATCTTGCAATTTTTTGATTTTTTCTGCATGCAATAGTCACTTCTTGCTTTTCTCTTGTCTTTTGCATGTTAGAAATATCATTCTTACTATTTTTTTTATTCATTCCCAGCCTAAAAAATCTGAAACCCATTTTTAATTTTTTTGCATGCTTATCTGGGTATTTCTGTGTATTTCTCTCTACATTGCAACTAGGGTTTTATATTTTTTGCTTAAATACAATCCCCATGACCTCCTTGAAGTTAGTGAACTCTTTTATTTTTGCATACTTTGCTGGAGGGCCCACTTAGGCTTGGTGGTTGTTGCAAAACCCTAAAAATAGAAAAATAAAATCTGAAACTAAAACTCTATTATTTGCATGTTTAGAATTGAAGCTTGAGGGGTCCCACGTGAGGAGATTTCTAGAGTGGCAATTAGGGTTTCCTTCAACAATTAAAACTCGATTATTTTTAGCCGATAGGCTATTTATTGTGGGCACAACCCACTAGAATTGTCTCATGCCTAAGAAATTCTGTCGGGAAAATTGCAAATTCAGACGACTGAAAAATCACGTTAATATTTCGGCAGCTGAAAAATCACCGACGGATATATTGCCACTGATGTTAGAGATGATGGAGGCGTTGCCGTCTCTGATCCTTCCAAGGGTTTGGCTTTATTGGTTTCAAAAGCTTCCGATTGTTGTGTGTCTTTTGTTTGTTGTTTTGTTTACGGGGATTTTCTGTGCAAGAAAAGATTTCCTTTGTTTATGTTTTTGTTTGTGGTTTTTGCACTGGCGGCTTCGTCGGGATTTTTTGTGCAAGAAAAGATTTGCTTTGTTTGTGGTTTTTGCACTGGTTCTCCAGCGTAGAATTTACAAACAAAGAATGTAGGCATTTCTTTTAAATCGCAGTTTCAGTATTTTCTATTTCAGCACGTTTTTTTTGAAATGGAAAATAGGGTTTTCAATATGTATTTTATTGACAGAGATTATAATAGAAATTATTTTGATTGTTTTTTACAAAAAACATTAATCATGGTATCTGTGCTGTTATATTGCTTTAAATTGTTTGCCCTTGCAACTTTTATTGTGCATTTGATCAATAGTACATTTGCCCTTTATACAATTCCTTGAGCTATAAAAGCATTTTGGTGGATCTCTGTAACCAGTTCCAAATCTCCTACTTTAACGACGTCGGGAGGATGCTGGCTTTTAGGTTTATGAGTTCAGTTGCACGCCTTTTAATTGCATTTGCTTAAAAAATTCCCAGGATATTTCAACATGCCCATTTTAAGCATATTCAGTGACGATTGCATTCCGCACTACAATACTTTGTTGACGCATTTTGTCAAACATTTCACATGAATAACATAGATTACATACATAGGTTTTCGTTTTGTTTGAAAAAATAGGGTTTCCAAATGTGTGCGTATATTTTTATTGTTTCAAGAGCATTCAATCACCTTCCCTTGCTATGGTTTTAAAGGTAATCTCGTTGATTTCGATTTTTGTTCTGTTTTTTTATTTCGGGGTTTGGTTTGTTTCTGGACGATTTAGACATGGTATTTTTTGTTTGCATTTTCCAGTAGGATTTATGCTGTGAACATAATAGGTTCATAAATAGTATGCAAAACATTTTGAAGTGGTTTCTGATTTAATTTGTCCAATTCTAAAACATAACATAAATCTTAGGAATATAAAATGGCTGTAGGGTAGAGGCAGAGTAAACCTACAGAATCTGATAGACTTTTAAGAGCATACCGGCTTGGCTTCTATTTGGAGTGCAGGTGCAGAGTTCGCTGGCACAACTTGGGCTGCTTCGGAAGGTTTGTCATTAGTTTTATTACTGTTAATATTCTTATGTAGTTCCAAGTTGTTGAGAATCATGCAAATTAGCGGTACTAACTGATATTATTTCTTTACATTTACGTTAGAAGAAAGATCCCTTTCTTTATTATGTGTTGGTGAACTGGATATTTTCCAAGCTAGAAAACTAAGAAACAAGATAAACAAACAAAGTCTTTTGGAAAATGAGGGCAACAATTCTCCTCACCGTGCAAATCCCCCAAAACCAAACAAAAACAAAGGTAGAAGGCGGCTTTACAAAGCCTTACCATCTTGCAGAGTAAGCCCTGGATCATTATCTTTGGATGGGTGATAACAAAGGCTTTACTATGCTTTCATCAGGTTGCAGCCTTATGAGGTCCCTGTCAGCCCTCTCATAGCTTTCATTTATAATAGCCTTCAATAAAAAAAAAGCAGAATGGTCTGGCCCATATGCAAATTAAGAACACCCAGCTCTTTCTGGGCAACACCAATCAACCTAGAGTATGCAGAAATTTAACTGGGATTTATACAGATTGGGTTTTGTTCAGGCATCTTTTGATGGCTCAAAATTCATAACCCAGTTCACTTACAGTAATGGGAAAATCCCTAGCTTTGTTAGACAATTCAGGGAGAGCAAGAAGTTCATATGAGTGCTATTATTTGTTTTGCAACAAATTTGAAATTTCATTTCTTCTATTAATTTACAATCAAGTGCCTTTAAGTATTTAACTTAAAACCTAATAGAGGGGGAGACTTTTTTTTTATAATATTTACACATTTCATAGATCCATATTTAATAGCTTTATATTTACACCTTTGAGCTCATTATTATTTATTTCATGTATGCAGTATACCTTTTCATCTACTTTCAGCAATATACATTTATAGTGAATATCTTGATGAAGAAAGCTTTTCTTGATAATGAACACAATTCAATTTTTATTTCTTCTACCAATTCACATTCAATTGCTTTTAAGTATTTAACTTAAAACCTGTTAGTGGGGTAAGGCTTAATGGTTTTTGATAATATTTGTACTCACATTCCATAGTTTCAGATTTAACAGCTTCATATTTATCCACTGAGCTCATTATTATTTATTTCATCCATCCAATATACCTTTTCATCTGTTGTCAACCTCCCTACTTCTATAGTCAGTATGCTGATGAAGAAAGTTTTTCTAGATAAAAACCAAAAATCTCATTCACCACTGGGAATCTTGGGAGTGGAGGCTTAAAGGGATTTATTGCTAAGAAATCACCGCTCTCCAATTTGGTTAGCCTTTAAGTATTTCACTTAAAACCTGTTAATGAGGGAAGACTTAGTAGTTTTTAAACTTTTTTTTCCTATCTATTCACCCCTGCAATTGCAAAATAAATTCCAAAACCATGGAAGTTGTACAATAATTTGACCGACAGATTTTTGTCATATTGGAAGCAAAATACCAGTTGCTACTATTGTCATTGTTTCTCAGTTTGCTTCATTTTTAGATAATCTTTTGCCTTACACAACTGCAACATAGATGAATTCAAAGTTGCAAAAAAAGTCTCAAGTTGCCAGGTTCTGCTCGATGCCCTAGACAAAAATTTAATATCATAAGTTAACTAAAAAAATGTAGTTTTAGCAATATGCTGAAGTAGCTACAAATATTCTTAGAATGGATCATGCGTTATTTCAAAAGAGTACGCTGGTTGACTAAATGCCAACCTTTTCTATATACTTAAATAGAAATATTCAGATGTTCAGTAAATATTGTTTATGTTCTTGACAATTATTTCTCTGGCATTATCTGTTTGCATCAATAGTTATGCTCTATTGTATATTCCAAGAAGGAAAGATGCACCAAATAAAAATATTACAAGGTGTAGATCTTACCCTTCCTCAAATGAATATAGATCTTACAGAGTAGGTGGAGGTGGTCTTGTTGGTGGACAATGTTACCACAGCAGTTGCAGTTGTGCTTCAGGAGGTGGGGATAACTATAAGAGCTATCTTTCTTTTAAATATTTATAAATATTTAGCCAGTTTTTGCAGTATATATGATTTCCAGTTTTTTTAGGTTTGGTCATTAATTTCTTTTCCCCCAATTTTCTCAAGAATTTCCTGGCTAGATCATTTCAGTATTGAATTTTCAGTTTCTCAGGTTGGGTCATTAATTTATTTTTTTCAAATTCCTTAAGATTTTCCTAGCCAGCTTGGTCGTCTTTTAAACCTTTTTTTTGGCTGTCTAAATTGAAAATGAATATGGTGATAGTTTGCTCAGGGATGTTTGAAATGCTCAATGTTTTGAGTTCTCCTGGTCCTCGCTTTGGTGGAGAATTGCTTGAATGTTAACTAGAAGGTTTCCAGTCCTTTTGGGGAGCCATCTAAGGGGAGAATGGCTTGAATATTTTCTTGATCCATCATAAGAGCAGAATTGCTGGAATATTAACTAATGATGATTATTAGAAGTTTTTATCACATAATAAAGACTCACAGCAAATCTGAGTATTTGATCTACTGGAAAAGCATAGTCAACATTAGAGCTAGGTTAGATATGGAACAAACAATTGCAATAACGGCTGTAGATTATTCAACCTCAAGCTTTTAAAATAAGATATGTAGACTAACACACACCTGCCCCATCAATGCAAGCAGAAATTTTCAACCCTTCAAAATCATATAAAATAATTTATAAAATACAATTGGCGTAACTATTGCACCTTCTTTCGGTGCAAGTGCTAGTTTATGATTTGCCCGCCCTAGTATGATAAACACTTATTTTGCATGTTTTTTCAAGACATGAAATAAACTCTAAAGGTAAGGTGGTGGTCAGGATGGAATATCTTTTCAAACCGTAAAAGTACCCTCTTCCTACATGCATTAATTCTTGTCCATAGATCCAATTCTATTTCCTCATTTCAACTCATCATGGCTGCGTAGGGTTTTGCAATTTTTTGCAACAGCCATTAGGGTTTATGCAATTTCCTGCAACAACAATTAGGGTTTCAAAACCCTAATCTTATTCATCACTTCCCATGCTTATCTTCTGCTGCTTTCTGCAGACCTCCCCTTTCTAGGTCTCATGATGGCGCCTTTTGGTAACATATTTTCTTCTTTTTTCTGTTTTGCTTTTTTTGATTTCACAGAAAATATTTTCTGTTTTTCAACTTGTTCTGATTTTTTATAAAAATCAGGTAACAGTTCCTATCCACAAATTACTATTATTTTTATTAATTATCACTAATCAATAAAATAAACTATAAATTCTATTGCCAACTAATGTTTAATTTAAACAAAGATGACTAAATTCACTTTCAGTCGTAACTTTGCATTTTATAACAGATACGATACCAACCGGTGAAAACTTTGCATGCTAATGGTGTAACTGCTAGTTTTATATTGTCTCGATTAAGGCATAGGTACTGAAAAATTCCTCATCTATTGCGAGCAGAATGAGCTACTCCTGCTAATGGGCCGATTACAGTTGCTTAAAATATCCAGAACTTATTCATCAGCCCATTCTGTGCATATCCACTAACCTGTTTCAAAGTTCCTATCCGCTAATTACTATTATTTTTGTTAATTATCACTAATCAATAAAATAAACTATAGATTCTGACGCCATCTAATGTTTAATTAAAATAAAGATGACTAAATTCACTTGCAGTTGTAACTTATTTTATAACAGATACAATACCAACTGCTGAAAACTTTGCATACTAATGGTGTAACTGCTAGTTTTATATTCTTCAAGTGTTTATTGTACTGCTATTTTGTCTTTATTGAGCTACTTTACTTCACTGAGCCATTAGTTACTTTTAATGTAATCCTTTAATTTTTTTGTCTTCCAATCTATATTCCATGGCTACTTGACCATGCATTAGCAGAAATTGTGAATTTAGAAGTTATTTAGTAAGTTCTTAGATGTTAATAAACTTCCAGTAATTTACCTTACCAATTCTCCTCTACCCAATAAGTCTTACATGTAATGGATATTAAAATTTTATAAGTCTGTTTTATTTGTTGACATAACCTTCAGTTCCTCCATTCCCTTGAACAAGTGTTTACGCCAGATTAACTGAGACTAACTTTTATTACTGTTGCTAGCCATGGAATACATGACTAAATGGGTGGGAGAAAAAGCTCTTACAAAGTATACTAGTATGATCAAATTCATTTACAACATCATCTCTCTTTGGTATGCCATGAAGATTATTAATAGCAGCTGAACTCATTTTTACTCTCATTTAATAACAGAGCTTCTGGGTTGACAAAATGAATTGGGGGGCTATGGTTGCCTGCTAAGGAGTTTTGATAAGGATAGTATATTAAAATTATGCAGCTCTTTGGAGAATTAGCCAAATGAGAAGGTGCATTCGAAGCAGGCCAGCGTGGCCATGGCCTAAGTTCTCAGTCGATTTCAAAGGTTTCAGTGGTCCCTCAGTGGAAGTTCCCTAAACAATGGCACTGCATATTGAGAAGGAAACGTGTTTCCTCCTTGTCAGGCTCCTAATTGTGTGGCATATAAATCTCTAAAATGCTTTGTCGTGTAATATTCTTCTGGAAGGAACACATTTTAACTTCTTCAATTCAGGAAGTGCTTAACACATATCAATTTTTAGTCTAACGACAGCTGAAAATTGACCAACTAAATACTCTTGTTTTTGCCAATATGCCCTGAAGAATATTCACATAGCTTGCTAAACAGATGTTGGGAAATATTACATCTATAATATAGTTAATAGGTTAATAAATAGATAGTTAGCTTGTTAGTAAATGATAACATTTGTGTGTTTGCCCATGGGGGCTGGGGGGCATTCTAGATGGTTAAGCCGTTGAAAGACATGGATGATGGTTGCAGGTTCAAATCCTGGCTCCAACAGCTGCACGAGAAAGGGCAGCTCATGTGGCTGGAGTTTTTACGGGCCGCATTATTAGGACCTCGCAAATGGGGTTCCGGCTAGTGCTGATTCCTCTGTATCAAACATAAAATAAAATAGTGTAGTGTGTTGAAAAATGTTGTTTGTATTATTTGTTAGGTGTGGTAGTTCAGGTTAGTTGTGTGGAGGAATTTCCTGAAAGGAAGTTTTAGGGTGGTGTTGATGCGTGTTTTATGACACACCAAACACTCTAGAATAAAGAATCCAGAGACGCTCTGTCCCCTCTTGAAAAACTACCTCGTATGCTAAGATTGCAAGAAAGAACATACGGCAATTCCAATGTTTCGTAAGTTAGGTGTGGATAAGCTCTGTGGTCGTTGTGATTTGCCAGTAACACAAAGGGACTTATGCTAGGCTTGTTCAATTCACAATGAAGGTCTAGACAATAAAGCTCTATTGTTTGGGTCTCGGATCAAACAAACTAAAAAAGGAGATAAGGGTTTAGAATTTCTAAGCTACTTCTTGAGAATTCAAGAGACGGTACTAACTTGGTGAAACCAATAACCACGCTTTGCTTCGCCACGCTCAACGACAACTACACAAAGTGGGTGCAATCTTCAAGTGAGTGTGCTTAAGATTTCTTTACTACGAACAACACCATCAATAGAAAAACATTATTCGAAGTAAACATTGAAGCATACACATCAAAAACTCAGTCTAACTTTACGCATTGAATGAAAAGCATCCATCCAAAGAAAGTATGAGCCAAGTTTACACCATAAATCAATACTTATCAAATCTTGCATTCGTCTAATATACATGAAATAAAATCTAAACTATGATGAGGGATAAGAGCCATGCCAACTCCAAAATAAGAGAAATAATCACCATCAATTTGAACAATGCATTACTTATTACTTTGATAGTCGTATGCAACAATTTACTTATCTCAACATGTTTTGCAACATGCTCCCATGCTTTACAAATGAGGGACGAGCTCAATTTATAGGCTCCCCAATTACAATTCAATGGCCAAGATTAGTTTAGAATCAACGACCAAGATTACAAAATAAAACCCTAATTAGGGCTTGTCATAACTAACTTCTTCTCGACCAATGAGAAAATTACATTCGAGGACACTTGTCCTTCTTGCTAAATATGAACCAACGGTAAAATAGAAAGTTGCCGCATGGTGGAGTGTCAGGTTCATTGAATCTAGACATGTTGACTTGGAACAATTTGATTGGTCGAGGCGCCACTTTAGCAGGTTGGATGTCCTCCTTGGTCACCTTGTTCGTTTTTCCATGCTCTTGCCTTAGAATATTTTCTCTGCCGGTGACTCTGTCCTTTGTGCTTGTTTCTTCCTAGCTTTGATCTTGAATTCCTTTTGAGACTTTGATTTCTTCTTCTCACCTGTATTGGAAGTCTCGCCTTGGAGTACATGCTTAGACTTGAAGTCATTAAGGTTTTCTTTCCTGATTGCTTTGAAATTCCTACAAGCGCCTTGAATTTGGAGAAAAACTCCCCTGTGCTTTTGCCATAATGGAGGAAATTGGAACTTTCTCTACGAAGTATTTCCCATACTTAGCCAAATTTTTGCTATTCAATTTCATTTTGTAACACCTTCACGTGGACCATTCAACACTTAGCCAAGATTTTGGCCATCTCCATGCTCGAATGAACTTTGCCTATGGATTTTCCTTCAATTCTGAGTTTGGCTTGTGCTGAGTAGGGCGGACTCCATCCTTGGACAAGGATTATATACATTTCCTCTTTATTTTCATCTTGTTTTCTTTCCAACACTTAGTCAATTTTCTGAATTTCCCTCCCCAAGGTATCAACACTTAGTCAATTTTCTAAGTTTTCTTTGGCGGACTTCATCTTCTCTTGGGCAAGGTGGACTTTGAAGCTGCTTTGGACATGCTTTCTAGTCACGTCGGACTTTCTTGGTTCTTGGACATTGCTTTGATGAGGGAGGTCGGACTTCACTTGAGTTTTTCCAACCTTCTTTCTTATTGAGCCAAATTTTCAAATTTCCTTGGCTAGGCGTACTTGACCTTGTGGCTGGACATCTTCATGGCAGACTTGGAGCTTGTCTTGACATTCTCCTTTGGAGGGCGAACTTTACCAACTTCATGCCAACTTTACCTTGGGCGGACTTCACCTTGTCTTGGACATGCTTGGGCGGACTTGCTAGGTGTTCATGCCATTCCTTCATGTGCTGGGCGGACTTGCCTATGCTTTGTGCCATCCTCTTTAAGCCTTGGGCGGACTTTACCATGTCACAAGCCATCTTCTATATGGTGGAATTTGAAAACTTCTTTGCCAAATGCTCTTCAAGGTTTGGGTGGACTTCCAACTTTCCTTTCCATATCCTAGGTGGACTTTCTCCAAACTTTTCATTGCTGGGCGGACTTGGTCAAACTTCATGCCAATTCTCAAGGGCGGACTTGGTCATTCCTTGTGCCATTGCCATTCTTCATGGGTGGACTTGTCCATGTGCTTTTGCCATTTTCTTACCTGTGTTGGGCGGACTTTACCATGGCTTTTGCCATTTTCCACATGCTAGAGTGGACTTTAAGCCATCTCCCATCTTCTTGGAGCGGACTTGGCTTGCTTCCATGCCATTTCTTCATGAGCAGACTTCCCTATGGCTTGTGCCATCTTCACTTGGTAGGGGCGGACTTGCCAACACTTTGTGCCATCTTTGACTTAGGCTGGGCGGACTTGGCTTATCCTGAAGCCATTTTTTCAAGGCGGACTTGGCTTGCTTCTATGCCATGCTAATTTGGTAAGGGCGGACTTCACTTGTGTCCAAGCCATTTTCCTCAAGTGCTGGGCAGACTTGCCTCATACCCAAGCCATCTCTTCATGGTGGACTTGGCTATGCCTTGAGCCATTTTTGACTTTGGCTGGGCAAACTTGCTAGATGCCTTTGCCATTGCCATGGGCGAACTTGCCTTGTTGTCCATGCCATTAATCTCTTAATGCTTGGGTGAGTTGAACACTTAAGCAAATTTTCAGATTTTTCAAAGTTTTTCACTTATTTCCATTTTGGAGACTTCTGAAGTTGATCCTGACGAAGCCATGACCTGCACATTTTCCAAAAATAGAAACCTTGCCAAAAATAGAAACTTTCTAAAAATAGCCCCTAAAAAAGGAAGTTCAGAATAGGCCAAAAATGCCAAAACAAAGTCCCTAAAAAATAGGGGGTTGGGGTGAAAACCCTAAAATTTAGGAATTATCAGAATTGATTGAAATGACAGTCGATCTTCATCCTCAAGGCCTCCTAAACACTTTGATGATGTTTGTGCATTGATTTGGGCTCAAATTCATTACTTGGCTCGGGTGACCCTTCAAAAAACTCAAACTCCTCATTGTAAAAGAAACATGGTAATTAGCAGTTGTGATGCCAAGGCAAAAAACCCAAAAAGCAAAAAAAAAACAAGAGGGTCCCCATTTGCAATGGGGCGATGTGTGAAAAGGTCACAACAGGTGGTTGATGGAAAAAGGTTTTTATAAAGACAATGCAAACAATGCAACATTATCCCAAATCAATCATATAGTATTGCATCTCAGGTGTTATATCTGTGTATTCATGGCATAATAATCCTTCCTCAGTTTACTATCCAATGCAAGTAATGCAATATTATCCCGAATGAATCATATACTACTACATATTTGGTGTTATATCTCTATGTATTCATGGCATCATAGTTTGAGGACTCTCCGAGTCTTGGAAAAGACTCTTGGGACTCCCGAGTCCTAGGGCTCGCCAAGGACTCTCGAGTCGAGGCTTGGAGAGTCTGGGCTAGGACTCCCGAGTCCTGGCGAGTGACTCACGCCAGTCCTAGAATCGGATTCTTGAGTCCCAACTTAGGACTCTTGGCATTGCTTGGAAATAATGAGTATGAATGTTTAAAACTAGTTTTTTTTCATTTGAAAATTTGAAACTATGAGTATGAATGATGAAATTTCAAATATTGAGTGTTTGAAGATCATATAACATGTGTAATATTTGAATTATGAGAAATTGATAATCAAATTAGGCTCTTATGTTCTCTAACCACATTAATTTATTTTTGTTTTTTTGTAAAACTACGGTTTACTTCTTTTTCGAGTTCTAGTCGAGTTTTTTGCCAAGTCTGTGCCTGAGTCCGAGTTTTCCAACTATGCATGGCATAATAATATCTCAGTTTTATGCTCTTAATTTTAGCATGGTATCAAAGCATTTATCCTTCCTATACCTGCTAGTAGTTGTCATGTCTCTTCCTTTGGCCGACCCAACTTTATCTTAATTAAAAAAGAAGTGTTTTTCAACACTGCCGACCTATATAAATAATAATAAATATTTAAATATAAAATATTTAATAAAAAGTAAAATTTAAATTTGAATTGGGGTGCCAAACTTTGAGCCCATGAGTCCTATTTTCCAGTCATGAATAAATGCAGGTTTAGGCGCCATTTTTGAGACACATTTTGGAATTGAACTTCTGCTGTTGCATCCAGATCTCCTTGCTCTAACAGGGATGAAAACCTCTGTCTGAGCACCCTGAGGTAGGACAAAACCCCTGCCTCAGATCAGACCACCCACAGTATTTCCTAACTGAGAAGTTTCTATTGTTTTTTGCCGAGTGCTGATTGTCAACATTTTTCCTTGGTACTTCGCAGGTGGAGTTAAAGACCTTGCCCAGATTTGAGTGGCGCGATCTTTTAGTGTTAGCTGGAACAGAAGGCAATCAGACAAGTTGCAAACTGTACAGAGCCAGATATAGGGCGATTTTCAAGACAACAAACCCGGCTACACCTAGATCTGAGATATATTCAGATTTGGCTTCTGAAGTGGCCGAATTGTGGAAGATTATTGTTAGCAGATTCAGCACATTCTGTTATTGAAGACTTGGAAACAGTTCTCAGACCCAAGCGCATGCTATTGTGGAAAATTGGAGGGGTTTAGGAGGTGTTATAGGAAATTGGGCCCTCCTGCTAGTATACCAACACCAGCGCCGCCCCTTGAGGAGTAATGGAAGTAGTATTGGAATTGAACCAGGAATCTTGACCCAGTCACCAACAATTCAGATCCAGAACAGATCTGTGTGGGGAATCCATGGAGGCAATTTTCAGGTCTCTTTAACCCTTGTGGAATCAAGAGAGGCAGGACATAATCCATCATCTGTAATCTGATATTTACTATCTTACAAATCTCTTAATTGAGGGGATTATGTTTATCAACTAAATTTGTAAGATATTGCACGCTGTTTCAGATCTATACTAATATCAGTTAAATTCAGTTATTGAAATTCTGCTGTGCAGTTTTTGTGTTGAGATCTCTGCCAATATGCTTTATAAAATTCTGGAATATTTCTGAGGGTGACTGTTTATTTGCCATTCATTCGCTTTTGGTGAACACTAATGATCTGTAACTGGTGAAGATGAATTACTAAACCCTAGGAATTGTATAGAACTGGTGAAGGTTGGATCATTAAAAATTTAAAACCCTAGGATATTAAAGTAGTGAAGCCCATCCTTGACCTGAAGCAAGGGAGCATTTGTAAGGGAACACTTGGTAGAAACATATGCAGCGATTGAAGGAGAGTGTGAAGTTAGTTTGAGAATATTGCTGCTGATTCATGACTGCAAATTAGATGTCCATAGCCTGCACATTGTTGGGCTACAACAAATGTCAAATGTAGAAGCTTAGCAAATTTGGGAGGGCATAGAACTATGATCTACTGGTGATGCCATGGAGATTTGGTGTAGGATCTGTTAATCATGCCACCGGTTCCTGAAGTTTCTCCGTCAGCATTGTTTACTTGGATCCTCTGCAGTCACAACCCTTTATAAAAAAGTTTACAGATTTTGATAACATTTTAAAAGGTACAACACTGCCCAAAGAATTCACACCTCAATTTCAATGGCAAGCATACCGAATGTAGATCCTCCTATACTTTGAAAGAAAGCTTTGCATATTATATTGAATTACAAAGGGGGGAAGAAACTGCTCACAAGCATTTGGAATGCTGCTCTATGAAGATTTAAATCAGATGAGAATAGAGCCTGCCATTGGATATTTGGCACCACCTTATGATTATTTCCCAAGTGAAGAGTCCAAACGTCAAATGACGTCTGTGAAGAAGCCATATGAATTTTTCCTCTGCCAATCGATCATGCTTTAATTAAGAAATATTTGAATCATTTGCAGGAACATTGAGTTTGACTAAAAATAAAAGGCGTAGGCATATTTCTTAAGGAGTGGAGGAGCATGGTTGGTTTTAGGAGAAATTAGAAATAAAACTTTGAATTGGAAGGTTAAAAACTTAAAAGTAGTGTTTTTTTGAGTTTCTAGGATGGGGGGATGTGGGATGGGTATTCAGAGACAACAAATATTTACCAAAATTTTGGGGGTGGCAGGGGGATGGCATATGGGGATGGCTATATATATATATACTATAATTTACACAATTGTGTTATAAAAGATCTAAATGTGTTTTAATAAATGTTTTGGAGGGAAGAATAATTAGAAATCACAGCTTTGATTTATACGTAGAGTATATAAAGAAAAGCGTAGAGAACAGGGCAAAGTATTAGCAGTTTATCAATTCCACACGCAAGAGCGGTGATATTGGCACTATGAAATATGAGTGCAACCGGTTGGAGAACATGAAGCTGCCCAGTGTGAAGAAATTTAGATGCTTGGGATTGGATGCTAACAGTATTTGTCAAGATCGATTTATTTATGTTTTGACTGAGATTGCATTTGATGAAGAATTGTACAAGCTTCCTTAGCCTGCTTCCATACGAGGTAAACGATTTTTGCTTTTGGGAACATATTTTAAGTTTTTTTTTTCACTGCAAAAATCTGTTTTGCCATGGGGGATGTTGGGATGTCCCTGGGATGGCTTGGCACTCCCCAAATGAGGGATGTTCACATTGCAGATGGGGCATTCTTGGAATGTCCCTATTTTTATTTTTTTTGGAATGGCAGGGGGATTTTATGCTCCCTTCCTTGTATCCTTGGGTACACTGGGTAAAAGTTTGAATCTCACAACATCCTTCGAGCTTTTATGAATAATGCAAGACTGAGAAAAGTTTGCACATATACATTCTCTGTGTGTATTTAGCACATTTGAAGAGGGATGAGATTTTTAGATTTGATATTGGCTTGGGAGTCGTAAGTTCAAGACTTCTGATATATACCATTAGAAAGGTTATTTTTTCTTTTTTAAGGCTTCCTATTTGATCTTTTGATGTAATTTTTTGTGAAAGGTGCATTATTGGTGGAAACTGAAATCTTGCAAATTTTTGTTGTGCTTGATGTTGCACGCTTTGCTTATCATACCAATGTTGTGTGCTTGGTAATATATTGAGATTCAAATGCTACATTCAATGGATAAAAACTAGCAGTCACAAAGGTTGCCAGCTTCCTGCTCACAGATGGACCATTGCATGAGAAGCACCAGTTCATTTGTGTTGCCTTTTAGATTGAGGGGGGGCTTGGCAGTTCTTGGTTGTGAATTTGGAAAGTGTGTTTATCCCTATCCATATTTATGTTGGCAGGTTCCTATTGTACATTGGAGGAGAGATTTGTATCTTTATGGCATATTTTGACACTCTTAGAGGGATTTGTATTTCATTAGAACTCTTAGACGAGAATTGTTCTCTCAATGTGCAGGCATTGCAGGAGGGTTTTTGACGGTGGTAAAGGAGACTGGATTCTGAGAGGAGAGTTGTTCTCTCATTTTGCATGGAGATTGGGATTTGTTCTTATGTGGTACATAGGATTTGTTACAGGTTTTGTTTGACAGTCAAAACATTCACTGATGTGATCAGTTTGGTGTGTTTTGGGTGAATTTGGAGATTTGGGGTAGCTGCTTCATCAAATTTCCTTTTAGGGCTGCTATCTATCCAGTCTAGTGTTCCTTTGTTCGGAGTGATGCAATAAAGGACGGGGTGGGGAGGAGGGTCGGGTGTGTGGGGGCAGGGAGGGAGGAATGTTGAGAAATATTACATCTATGATACAGTTAGTAGGTTAATAAATAAATAGTTAGTATGTTAGTAAATAATAATTTTAGTGTGTTGAATAATGTTGTTAGTATTACATTGTCGGGAGTGTTAGTTTAGGTTGGTTGTGTGAGGGAATTTCCTGAAAGGTAGTTGTAGGGTGGTTGACGGGAAGAGGCTTTTATAAAGACAATGCAAACAATGTAATGTTATTTCAAATCAATCATATAGTACTACATACTTGGTTATTATATCTCTGTGTATTCATGGTGTAATAATCTCAGTTTTATGCTCTCAATTTCAACAACTGATAGATGCAGCCATTCAGCATATCAAGAGGCGTTCCCCTAATTTTCCAACGTTTTTTCTTTTTAATTCTCAATTCCTAGGTTCATACCTTTCCACATAGAGCAACAACTTCCTTACGAAGTCTGTCCTTTCGGGTCGAGTGTCAGTGAATGTAAATGTATTACATTTTCCTTCTGACATAATTGTAATTTTGCCATTGTATGAATGGTTTTGGGTTAATCATGGGCAATAAGCAATGGATGAAAGCTTTAAAATGTCGGGTTCTTGAATGTAAATGTACTACATTTCCTTCTGACATAATTGTAATTTTGCCATTGTATGAATGGTTTTGGGTTAATCATGGGCAATAAGCAATGGATGAAAGCTTTAAAATGTCGGGTTCTTTTTAATTCTCAATTCCTAGGTTCATACCTTTCCACATAGAGCAACAACTTCCTTACAAAGTTTGTCCTTTCCGGTCGAGTGTCAGTGAATGTAAATGTATTACATTTTCTTTCTGACATAATTGTAATTTTGCCATTGTATGAATGGTTTTGGGTTAATCATGGGCAATAAGCAATGGATGAAAGCTTTAAAATGTTGGTCCCTTCCTCTTTGGGAACTGCAGTGGTTTGTATTTTATTGCTTAACCTCTGCTATGAAGGCCATAATTGATGATCAGATTGGCAGCACTTTATATTAACATCGAATAGATGAACAATAATTCTAAGGTTTTTCAACGGATTAAAATTTGGTTGGGTTCATCGCAGGCAATAAGCAATGGATGAAAATATTAAGACGTCAAGTTCTTGACTCAGGTGATGTTGGTTCCTTCCTCGTTGGTAACTGCAGTTGTTTGTATTTTAATGCTTGCCCTCTGATGTGAAGCCCATAACTGATGATCAGATTGGCAGCACTTTATATTTACATCGAGTAGACAAACAATAATTCTAAGGTTCTTCAACGAATTAAAATTTGGTTGGGATTTTAGAGGCGTTAAGGGCTTGCATTGTACAGGATATTGTTAAGGCCGAGATATGTGAGCATTGATGTTATTGGGATTGTTTGTGTGAATATGAAATATTTTTGTATAGTTTTCCTGAGAGATTGTGTAAATGGTTAACAATTTTTTCTTTTTGCTAGTGGATTAACTCGACAAGAATCATTTTCATCGTAGAGATATCAAAGGTATGTCAACTATTCATTTAGGTAACTGGCGATTCTTAATACTTATCGCTTAAGGATAGTTCCTACGATTTGTGATGTAATCTTTTCAACCACTAGGCTATAAAATGTTTAGAAGCATGTGACAAGCCGTTCCAACTATGCCAAAACTTTATGTGCCAGTTCTTATGCAAGACCATAATATAATAATTTATGATTACCTTTGGCCCAGTGTTTAAACTTCAAACATCTTTGTAACAAAGGAGTAGATTTTTGTCTTGGAAAATAGAATAGCAGTTAAAAAATAGGCTTATTCTTGCTTAAATAAGTTTGTAAACTAGAGTGATTAAAGCATCTTACTTTTCGTGTTTGAAACTGATACATGGAAATACAATAATTCATCTGCCGGGGAAAAATAATCTGATAAAAACAAGAATTCGTAAGAAATGATTTAACAAACACCCGTCACTCTCGTATTCTTTTCTCTTCCATCGATGGTCAGTCCTCTAATATGTATATTGTGAGCAGGTGATTATGACCTCTTAAAATTGCTCAAAACAAATGCTGTTACTTTCTCTGTCAAGTTATATTGTAATTTTTTAAATAATTTTGTTGTAATATGATGTATGCTTGGCTTTGAAATTGTTTGAGGGTCATATGACATATGTAATATTTGAATTTTATGACAAATTGATAATCGAATAAGATTTTTGTGTTCTTTAAATGCATTAATTAAAAAAGAAAGAAAGTTGTTGGTATAATGTTTTTCTTTTAAATTTTTTGTTAAGAGTCCAGTGTCGTATATTATTCCAGCTTAAAACTTATTTTGTGTTTGTATTGTGTGTAGGGTTTCCAAATTCAAACTATTGAAAAATATGCATTCAGTCAAAGAGCACATATTTTATGCTTTATTTTAGTTGTTTGATTCTTGTTTCCTATTGTGAATTAACAAAGAGTGTTTGTATACGTTGTTTTTTGTTGTTCAAATAATATTAGTTTTTATTTGGATCAAATCATAACATTGTCCTAGTTGGGCCATTAAGTTGTTGGTTTTGGCATGGGGGTGGGTACAAATATGGGATTCTAGTACGATAGTACAACAATTTTTTTTCTTGGGTATGGTATGGTTGGGTAGGATTGATAAATCATAATTTTTCTTTTTAAATATACAAAATTGCAAATGCATTTGATATATCATATAATATTATATTTTATAATAATAATGACATTTGAATCTTTGATAGTATGATACTTCATCATTGTTCAATGATGTTATGATAGTCATAAAGATAAAGTTTCTTATGTGACAAGAGATCTCAATAACTAGTGGGGGCTAAGAGTTGAGACCCCAATAGGGTTGAGGGGTAGCACCCCTCATGGGGTTTGGGGCAACACCCCTAGCGGAATTGAGGGGCAACACCCTTTGTGGGGGTTTGGGGGCGACACCCCCCACGGGGTCAAGGGGTAATGCCCTTGGTGTGTTCTTTGTCATGATACAGGGTGGGGTTGAGGGGCAAAGCCATTGCCTACAAACCCAAATTAAAGCCTTTTAAACCACAAACTTTAATGGCACACATCAATTTTACAAATTTATCACTTAATGGCGAAATTAGGTATTTGACACAATTTTGTATATAAAAATGTTTTAAAAAATGGTTTTTTGTTTGGGCGGCCCTTGGGTTATAGTGGCTCCACCTATGGTCCCACCCAGGCACCTTGGCTTTGTTGTGAAGGACCCAAAGCTAACCCAATGTGCTCGGGCATGACCTTGGGCAAATTGCAAGAGTTGTACTTGCACTTGTTTGATATAGGATTGGGACCCTAGAGGGGAGTGCATGGTAACTTAGTTGGGCCAAACATGACTCGACAAATTTGTAAATTTATCCTATCAACAAAGGTGGTGTGTACAAATTTTCGAAGGATGAGTTATTTTTGTTGAGAAATTTGAAAGTTGATAAAAAAAGTTAGTAAGTGAACATTACAGATTAATTGTGTTGCGTTATCATTCATTAGTTACTAATGTTTTAATAATCTTCACATACTAATTTATTTAATCACATGTTGTACACTACTATACAGGGCTTGACATGGCTATTGTTTCACACTTTTTAGCAAGTATGAAGAGGCTCCCCTTTCTAATCTTTTCCCAACAACAAGACATTTGAGGTGGAAATCTTTTTCCCCTCTTATCTATCTAAATAGGATCCTATTTTTATAGTTTCTTTGGAAAAACTTAAAAATTAGAACCACATTAGCATTTCTATTTACATAGTGTAGTAAAATACTAATGAGATTTAATTACCTTGGCTTAAAATGGGAAAAATTATGAAAAGATAAAAACTAGATAATAATGTACTAATTGTAAAAATAAACAATTTTTTTTTTTCGTTAAGCATGTCATTTGCTGAGTGGGTGATGAGTGAGAATTCCAAATTTGAAAGGGGTTCAAGTAGAAGGGGCCAATAGGATCAGAGGATTGTGAGGTGGAAGAAGACATTGATGAGGATGCTTCCTCGAACAAGATTCAAGATGAAAGGGACATCCCATTCGATGAACAAAAGGAAACTATTCAATCTCTAGTTGGAGGGCTAGTAGAAATATGCCAATTTTTTTGTTGTGTAACATGAATATGCCTCATGTTTTGTCGTTGGAGAGGCATAGTCCAAAGCACATTTGTCCCCTTCCTTTTGTCAGTAAAGTCTGGGTTGCATATGGGCATTTTACTCCCTCCTTACCCCTTTGATTGATAGGCCTCTAATTGTAGTTTTTTTAGCTTTCAAAGTCCACTTCTTCTTGCCCCTTTTTCAAATTGTTCCAATGGCTTTGCCTGGAATGAGGTTGTCGAGTAGTGCAATGACGAGGTGTTTCTTGAGTTGGAGTTTGAATGCTTGAAGTTTAATGACTATTTCGATGCCTTAGTTGTGTTAGTTGGTGGTTTTGACTATGTGCTTGCTATTGTCTTTGGGGGTTGTTGGATGGGGATCTCTTAGGTGGATGTTGTTAAAGGCCTTGGGGCCTCCCCTTTTGCCTAGTCCTTGCCTTTTGCAAATGGTAAGGGGATCTCATCAAGTATTCTTGATTGTGTTATTGATAGATTTGTCTCCAAGGTAATAAATTCAATCTTTGCCACATTTCTTGGAGCAAGGCCTAACATTGACTTGTTTAGGAGATAGGCTCAATGGAATTGGAGTTTGAAGGGCCATCAACATATTTCAAGAATGAGAAATGCTTTCTTCTTAACCTCTTTCTAGAATAGGGAAGATTGTAGTTAGATTCTCTTGATTGGCCCATGGTTTCTAGGCATGATTATTCCTCCATAAATGGGTTTCAGATTTGATCCCACAAAGGAGAATGTCGAGAAGATTCTTGTTTGGGTTAGGCTTCTTGGGCTTCCCTTGAATATTGGGAGGATAAGATCCTATCGTGCATTGAAAGATTGTTGTTTACTAGATTGTGTTGTTGTAGAGGTAGAAAAGGTTTTGCCTTCAGCAATCACCCTATCATCCAAGGTTGGAGATTGAGTGTAGTGGTCTGTCTTTGAGGATTGCCTCAAAGTTGATCCTATTTTTGTCAAATGCCCAAGCACTAGGAGAGTACATTTGGTTTGGAGGAAAAAAGTTGTTGTGCCTCCCTCTCAATCCATGGTTGTTAAGGAAGATAGGACCCTCCCAAGAGAGTTGACAAAGGAGATTCATAGAGAGGGAGATGAAGGAAGGGGTTTTGAGAAGAATCATGTTCTTTACAAGCCTCAAAATGTCATGTGAATTTTTCCCAAAGAAAAAGGGTGATGGAATTGGGAGGGTTGCTCCTTTTTGGCTCAAATGAGATTATGTTTTTAGGGAAAATAATTGGGAGATTTGCATGAAGTCTCCAATGGTAGATACCTTTCAATGCACATGGAAACATTTTGGCTTCAAACTACCTTGATAAGGATCATTTCTGGGTTGTTTACCCTTTGTTTGAAGTGGTTGTTGTGTGTTCCATGTTGGTTGAACCTTAATGTTCTATTTTGCTTGTTTTCTTCAAAAGGGTTTTGGACACTTTCAAAAACCCCACCTTTACCCTTAATTAAAAAATTATAATGCATATGCATAAAACTAGACATTGTACATTATAAAAAATACATAGAATTTTAGAAAAATCATTACATACCTTCACATAAGAAGGTTTGTATGAAAAGCATTTGGCTGAATTTATCTTTTAAAAGAGACTATTTAAAGTTTTCTCGCCCTACATTATTGATTGTTGGCTGTGTTCTTTGGGTTACTTTTTATTGAGTTTTGAACCTATGTTAATATTTGTTTTATTTTCTTTCTTCTATATTTTTAATTTGATTTTTGTGATATTGTACTTTTTTCTTGTAGGATTTTCTTCTTGTTTCTTCTTTCTAAATTTTATGATTTTTTCTTTCTATCTTCTAAAGCTTTTTTAAAACATTGATCTTATTTATTGTTTCTCTTTTACAATATTATTTATTTATAATTTTTATTTTATTTTAATAAAAGAATAAATATTCGGTGGGATTCGCGAAGCAAAGTTCTAACAAGCACCACTATAATCTTTGTTTGCATGAGTTGCTCTCCACCCATGTGGCAGCAAATCTAGGGGAATCAAACTTGTAACCATCATCCATGTTTTCCAACAACTTGAATGTCTAGTCTACTTTTAAATTTTGTTAACTATTACTTGGGTTTCTTAGTTATGTTCATCTTTTTCTTTATTTTATTTTTGAATTATTGTTGTTCATTCATGTTTTTGTTCTTAAATTTTGGGCCCTCATATTTTTGGTTCTGATGGGGGTGCCTTTGTTTTTTCTTTCCCCTTCTTTTTAAGGCATTGAGTTTGTAATCATCATTCAATTTTCCTCATCCTAATGAAAGATTATGAAATGCGATCTGAAATGTTGATACAAAAATAAATACATAATGGAATCTAGAAGCACTATCTTACACTTTTTGCATGACTTAATAGATACTCCATGTCCATTGTAATGGAACCATAACAAGGTTTGATTTTAATCCTTTTGTGAATACGCATTAAAAATAGCCCTATAAAAGGGTTGGTTGGCTTGTATGCGAGTGGTGCAAGGGGATAGTTTGAAACAAGCATAAGGTAATATCTTGTGGCATGATGTGATTCACATCTTTAGATCCATAAATAAAAAGGGTTGCTCCTCTCATCTTTAGATCATTCGACATTGCTTTTGAGTCGATCAATTTGGTATTGCATGTGGTCTTCCTGGCCATGTGATGGACCAAGTTTGTCTATTCTCAAATCTATATCCTTCATACACTTATTGTTGATTGTTTGTTTTGATTCGAGGTAAAAAATGGATTTTGATGGGGCTTAGGTCCCAGTACAAAGGAAAGCAAGTTGCACTTATGATATACCATAAACCAGAAGCAACACCACAACAACCTCTACAAGATAAACAAGACTATATGCTACAAATAACAAACAAAGGCCTACAAACCATACACAATCCCGATTTTAACTGAGATCAAAAACCTTATTATCCGGGACTAGAAACCCATAAACATACAAATAACTTGCCTGCATCTGTCATGCATCAACACACCGGCCGCTCATGGAAATCACCCCAGAGCCAAAGGAAATAGCCACACCAAAACCTCCCACAAACCCTCCACAAAACTGGGGTAAGAGAGCTCAACAATCCACAAGAACCCAAAAATGAATTCAACAACCCTGCAACGCAAAAACATACGGTACCAGGAGACTGACTCAACCTCCACCTCTAGAGGAGGGAGATACCCTCTACTGGACAGGAAACCCCACTCAACAAATCCACCACAGCCTGTAAACTCCAGCCCCCTCACCCTCCACCTCCATAGGAACCGAAATTGAGGGACCTAGAGACCATTTCCTCACAATTCCACCTCAAAAGGAAAATAACCCACCTCCATAGGGTCTGAGGAGATAGCTAGCACAACAACTAGACACACGAACGAGGGCTCCTTTAGTAACCTTAGTACCAGAACCAACACCAGGAACACAACCCTCTTCAGAGTCACCAAAAAAGAGCACCAACACTGAGCCATCAAAATATAATTATGAAATAGCTCTTCCCAAGCACAAAAATCAAACCCCAGCTTCAACATCCACTCAGGGACAAGAGGAACACCAACACCCAAAGCAAAGAGGGACCACAAACATCCAGCCAAAGAGAACAAGGCAACAAGAGGCCCTCAGTCAGAGAGATCACAACCCCAAATAAAACAACAACAAACTGAAACATAGGCCACCGGGCCACCAAAGGAAAAGTCCCAGTCTTTGAATGAACAGGAACAACCAAACCCCACGAGGAACATGTTGATTGTTTGTTAGTTTCCCCTAGAGGAACCATATTTTCCTTCTAGGCACATGGATATAAGAGTAGTGCAATGTGAATTATTCTGTATTTTAACATTCCATATATTTGTTATTTGATTTCCTTTCTCTACATTTTAATAATGGTGCAAAGCATTGCGATATTTAGGTCTCTTCCATGTTGAATTAATTTTTTTGTAGGTACATGGATATAGTAGTGCAATGTTGTGAAATTCTTCTATTTGTATTTGCATTACATGTATTTGTAATTTAATTTTCTTTTTATGCATTTTAAGGATGCTACAAAACATTGAGATATTTAGGTCTCATCCATGTTGACCCAAATTTTTTATTTGGTTGCTTGTTTTATGCCATTCATCCTTTGTATTTATAGTTTTACATTTTTGGGGAATGATAAAAAATAATCACATATATACACATACTAACACCAAGAATGTAGATCCCCTTGTGTGCCTTCATGCATTGTTCCTTATTTCTAAGTGACATTGTTTCTTTTCTCGATGTCATTTTATGAGCATAATGTTAGGAGTATCATGTGTTGGCAGATGGTCAATGCTCCCCTTGGGATTCGTGACATGGACTAACCGTCTCCCGTGGATCCCTTAACTCTGGCAGTTGTATCGGGCATTAAAAGGTCGATCTTTTGGTGCAACAACAACTATGGGCCAACAAGTGGTATCAGAGCCAAACGTGCCGGGTTCGAATCCCCTTGGGTAATGCTGAGGAGGAGATTGTTGGCAGATGGTTAGCGCTCCCTTCGGGATTCGTGACATGGACTAATCGCCTCCCGTGGATCCGTTAACTCTGGCAGTTGTATTGGGCATTAACATGTCGATCTTTTGGTGCAATGACAACTGTGGGCCAACGTCATGTTTGCAACATCATATTTTGTGCCCCTCGTTGGGGCTTATCTTTCTCTTTGGCGACTTTAGGAGCACATATGTTCATATATAAATCCTAGAGATATTTCACCTTTTCCCATTTTTTACCTTGAAATCAATTGCATACTCTTGTTTTATATAATTATTTTAAGGGGGATTACTTTGTACTTTCACATGTACATCCACACACATGCACATACATTGATGTAAAGCTCCTCTAGTGTGAGTAGCTTATGGTCCCAAGTAAAAATAATTGCTTGGATTAGCCACCATTATTAGGATTACTAGCAGCAAAGCATGATTATCAATGTAATCCCTAGTATTGTATTTACATATGATCCACCAAGAAAAAAAGTATGCTATTTCATGTGACTCATATCAACTACCTTTTACACTGTTTATGGGTCACCTAGCTACATAGAATGCTAGCTCTTGCAATTCATAAAGATATTGTATGGTTCCTAGCAATAGAGTAGGCTAGAACCTTACATTTTTTCTAACAATAAAGCATGCTAGGATTATGCTTTCCATTTTCTAGTAACATAAAACACTAGAAAATGCTTGGTTCTTCTTTCTTTTTTCCTAAATGTGTGTTTCTTGTATATTTTTCTTATTCATGTCCCTTTTATACATGTTTATATTTGTGTATTAAATTATATGATTTACTAAAACTATTATTTTGTAGGTTATATTTTTCTATTCCCTCTATTTTATAAGTTGTTATGTTATTCTAACATTGCTTGTTATGCAGGTTTTGTTGTTTAGCATTTTTTTATAGGTTCTCATCTTGGAGGCATATTTCATTTGCTTAGAGAGCCCTCTAAATCCTCTAAAATATACTTTTTATGATGATATTTATTTTATGTACGTACTATAGCATGTCTTTTCAATTAGTGTTATCAAGCTACTAAAGGGGTGAAAATATAATGTCCAAAATTGCATATCCTTGCAATTTTCAAGTAATGTTTTGGGATTTCTTAAGTGTCTATAACCCTAGCATTTTTAAGGTTCATTTGGCCCATTTGTTAGCTTTTTCTCACCTTCGGTGCCAAATTGAGTTTGTTTTTATGTTTGTTCTCAATTCTTTTGTGAAAACCAATGTATTTTCCACACACACCTCATGCTTCTCTATGTTTCAAGATTTTATAAGCCTATTGTGCTTGGATACTAGCATGAAATATGGATTTCCACGCGGTGCACTAGCATCCTCTAACAATTTATTATATAATAGTTGTTTCTATGCATTTTTCCACCTTTCCTTAAACAACTAGGCTTTGTAACTAACCTAGATTAAACCTCAATGACCAGTTCAAGTCTTTGGACTCTTTATTTTCCCTTCAATTCTCTTTAAAAAAACTTTGATTGTCACATGATCTACTAGTCACATTATCAACATACAAAAGGATTTTTTAGCACTTTACTATCTAGCTTGAGTTTCCTTGGATTTGTTGCATCCTTGATGATGTCTTTCATATGGTTTTTATATATTTTCATCTCCTTTATTGGTGCAAGGTGACTTTGTTTTGGCCTTCCTCTTTATTTCTATTTTCCATTTTCATTTGTAAATTCATTTGTGTGTCTTTGGCACTTGTTGGGTTTTTATTTCCTTTTGACAAAATATGTAGACTAGCCCACTTCTTCTTATAGACCCCAAGGGGTAATATCCATAGAATTTCATTTATGTCTCTATTTATAGATACAATTATGTGAAGAGCACACAAATTTTCCATTTCTTCTCTATTATTGGCTATCCATGGAGGTTGAAAGACCAAAATAGGGGCTTGGCCATTTGTGGAAAGCTCCTAAGTAACTTGAAAACTTATTCTTTCTCTTAGTTGTAGGTTTATTCAAGATCACAATCATATGTAGGCGTGGTTTCATTTCTCCCATCTTCTCTATCACTTATTTTTTTTCTAATCATTTAGCATTGTTTCAATGTTGGTATAATTTCTAGTATATTTTGGAGTACTACTGTGCTAGTGTTTTTTCCTTTTTGTGTAGGAAAACTAGGATTTTGTACCAAAATTTATATTTTATAATAGTTTCAAACAAAAGAACATGACTTGGAATATGATGCATGAGGAGGAATATATGCATTATATAGACATATGTTCATCATGGTCACATCTAAGTTGTGTGCTCTGTCTTCTGGTGCTAGGTTTCATTCTCCCTTTGATTTATAATTCTAATTTTATTTTGTTAATTCTCTATTTAAGTTTTCCATAAATCAACATTTAATAACCCATTATTTTTACTCCTTCACTTAGTTTAAGTAGGAAAGGGAAAATTTATCTAGAGAAGATTTCATAACTTTTTATTTTTAGCAATAGAGTTAAAACTCATCAAAATATTTAGAAAACAAAAAACATAATCTTATCTAGTGAGTAATGTAGAAAGTTAAAAGTTTAGACGAAAACAACTAAACACAAATTAATTTTCACCATTACAAGCACTCCAACATGAATCCATTAAATCAATTTAGCCCTACCCATCATGACAAGATTCTTCATTTTGATAAATGTAATCCCTAGCTGCTTTGAGAGAACGCCAATTTGTACTCAAGAATGACAACCATAACTCCCACTATTGAGTTTCCAACTATAACCTCTCTATTAATGCCATTACAATAATATTAAAGATTCCTAAAATAATAATAATACAATATTATCCTTAACACCTAACAGGAATCCAACTTCCCATTCCAAGAGTGTTAGAGATACATACAAACATTAGAAGTAGGATTACAAAGTTAATATCACACCCTATGCTATCAATGGACACAGATGTAGAAGAAAAGTTCCATGTACATCATGAAGGAAAATTAGGATGTTGGAGGTGAAGGCATGAAAAATTGGGTGGTGGTTGAATAAAAATATGCGAGGTAGGATATGAGTGTAATGGAGCATAAATAGGCTACTAGATAGATGTAGTAAGGGTGGATGAGATGACAATATATATATCTAGATAGGATTGAATGGGGCCAAAGTGGGAAATGGGCCAAATATGGAAGACAAAAGGATGGGGTAGAAGAGGATGAGATGACTAAGGGGGAGAAAAGTATGAGAGATAAAATATGAAACTCTCCTAACATATAGGAGGAAGGCATGTATTTATTGAAAATACATGGTATTAAGTACAATAATATAAACTTTGATAAATGTATGGAAGTTTATACTTAACTAAATACACATTGAGATTATGTCAAAGCGACCTATATACAAGTGCATGCAAGAATATGCAAACTAAATAAAATATAAGGGTACCTAGGGCTATCTCCAACCAACCAAATCTCATTTGTACACCAAGATTGAGTTGGGATAGATAATGCACCCAAATACTAGTTAAAACTAGACTAATTAATGTCATTAAATTGTAAATGCTATGCCATGTCAAAAAAAGAAGAAAATGGAGTAACAAATGCACCTAGATTAAAATATGATAGTTGAAAGGAGTGCCAAAAACTAGATTCTAGAGCTTGTAGTAAAATTTGGGGTTAAAATATAGAAGTGGTGGACAACTAACATGAATCTTAGAACCTTCGAAGATGACTAGGAATATGTAGCAAATGGAAATCTACAAATTTCTAGTTTTCTTTAGACCTATCTAATTTACCCTTTCACTAATTAAAATTTATCAAACACATAATAGAAGAACACTAATAAAAAACAAATATTTGATGGGTCAATGCATGAATTAAAACAAAAAGGAGAAAAAGAATTATGGAGAAGGTTCACTTGATAGAAGGGGTGATGAAGACTTGTGATTAGAGGGGTTGATTGTAGATAGTGTGAATAAGTATGTATGTTGAGGTTTTTGTGCTCAAATCTACAAGTTGGCTCTACAAATAAACTACAAACCTAAATTGCTACATTTGAAATGAAATAGGGAAAATAACATTTTTGTACCTAATAAGTCATTATTTTATAGGAATTGATTAGCTTAGGAAGGCATTAGGGAGCTTTGTGACTAGTTTGACTAAACTCTAAGTAGGTATAGGGAAAAATGGAGAAGTGGTAGCTAGGTCCAGAGATGGGTGATTGACAAGAAGGGAAAGTCAAAAAGTGGATAGCCTATAGGAAGGATAGATTCTACTAGGATGGTTGGTACCTCAGGGAAGTCGAGCTTACAAACTAATATATTTTGGAATGTGTAGAATGGCTTGATGATGCTTCACTATATATTTATTTGATAATATATAATTATCTTCAATATAAATAGGAAATACAAGCTTCTCCAATGGCGGACCTTACAAAAATAAGGGCTAGAAGGGGAGTCTACCTTAGTTAGCACCCTCATACCTATGTTCAAATATATTTCCACATGGTAGGTAATATGTAAAACATGGTAATAAATTAATCTATGAAATAGACTAAATCTAAATTATTTTATGCCATAACCTTAAAAACCTAGTTCTAGGGCTTGTGGAAACTATGCAAGTGAGTTTGGATGGGAGAAAGGATTTGGATGTAAATTTTTTTATGAAAAATGGATTTGGGGGTTGAAGGAGGACTAATATGGAACTAGAAATGACATTCTATAGCACCTACAATGGATTTTTTTTGTTATGGCTAATTTTTTAGAAGGGTTGAAAAAAAATGCACAATCACATTAGGTTTGATGGGTAGCATGGCTAGATGGAAAAATATAATCTATGTGATTGAAGAGGGATGAAAGAGGAAATTCTAACAAATAAGTATTCCAAAATTGTTTCCAATTATGTGTTTAGGATGAAACCTTTAGTTTTTGGGATCATTACACTAGGATGTATGCAAACTAGTTTAGGGCGCAAGGTTTAGGATAAAAGTGGAATTTGAAATGTGAAAAAAATAGAAGGATGATGGATTGGAAAGGTGTTGGGATGGATGATGAAGGGTTAATATAATAACTAAAACAACTCATATGAATGCAAAACCCATCAAAATAAATTCAATCCTTGCATGAAACCTTAAAAAATCAAGACCTAGGTTTAAAGAATCAAGGTAGGCCAATTATCTAAGCAAGAGAAAAATAGCCTACAAGATGAAGGGAGAATATCACTCTCTCTAGAAAATTTTACAATGATGCAAAGTTGTCACACTTGTGCTAAAATAAAAAACTGTGATGAACTATGCTAATAATTACTTTTTTTATGTTCAAATGAGATAAATATTAGGCCTATTTATAGATTTGATGAATTTGGGGAGATTATCATTGGCTATATATTTTTGCACTAAAAGAGACCACATTCAAAGTATTTTATAGGAGGATGAAAAGACCTAACTAAATTATTAGGTGACCAAGTGTGGGGAAATGAACTCCAAACAATTTTGAGCTCAATTTTGTAGGAAAAGTCAATTTGTAAAATGTCCATCTAGGGATGAGTGATTAGGTGACAATTTTCTCATCTAGAAATTCTTTGGGAGGGTAAAAGGTGGGATTCACATGTAAAACAAACCTAGGGATGAAAAACTAAGGGTTAAACAAAGGGTAAATGGGTCACCAACTTGGGGAACATAATGATAGAGGTTAGGACATGGGGTGAAATTAATAATTAAATGTAAAACACCTCTTAGGAAACATAAATAAGGCTTAGAAAAACATAAAGAAGGGGAATAAATTGGTTAGGAGACAACATAGGCTAGGGAAAAAGTCTCAAAATATGACCAAAAAAACATGAGAAAAAGGGATGAATCAGGTAACAACTATGTGATAAGGGTATGCAAATTTTGTTATCAAATTTTTTCCCCACTATAGTAGGAATACAATTGGCTAAAGAGGAAGTATTATAAAGTAAAAAATATAATAAATTAATTATTAAAAGTAAAGGATACATGGATACTAATCTTCATTTTTCACGTGTTGGTTCATGTACCTATTCATCCAAAGCACTCAAAGTGAAATTAATCATTTGACACTAGATAAAAACAAACTAGACTACACAAATATAAAAAAAGGAAAGAAAGACTAGAATAAAAGGCTACAAATTGCTTATGCAAAGTGAAACAAACTTAATTTTTAAAATGTGAATACAATACAATGAATGAAAATGTGGATTACTCAAACTCTTCTAACCCATTATTTTTTTGTGTGGAAGGAATCTATGGAGATCATTCTCTAAAAGAACTAATGAAATTGCAAGAATGTAAAACTAATGGAGATTAAAAAATGGATAAATTGGTAATGTGATTGATTGGAAATCCCTAGATAGAAACAAGAACTATAAGATGGGGCTAGGTTGGGACAATAAGTAAAAGTGACAAATGATGACTAGATTTTGGTTTGGTTATTTTTTTCTTTTGATGGGAGCCACCCCATGACTAAATATAGTAGCCAACCCATAGGGTTAATGGGATTGATTGGTTGGTAGTTGTATTTTTTATAGGATCCATAACTAAAGAAGGTAATTGACCCAAAGGGACATTAGATTTTAATGTCATCAATTAATTTTATTAGATAAGATACAATTGAATTGGTTTCTTGGTCAAAAGGTACAAGTGATATTGAGCTATGAAAGATATATGCCCCCTATGTTGGTCAATGAAAGAGCTTAGAGTGAAAGATCTAGTCAACACAAGGTGAAAGAGAATAATGATTTAACTAATGTTTTTTATTGTTCTTGATCATTTTGATTATTATTTTTTGTTTAAATTTATTTGAATGCTAGTTATGGTTTATAAAGGTATAGGTGACTATTTGATGTGTAGGTGTAGGTAAAGATTTAGATATTATAAGGGAAGCTAGGTCTCATACCCTCAAGTGATGATGTGAAAAATCAATAAGCAAGGGGAACATCATGGGTCATTACCTTAAGCGAGGTTAACTAATAAGTGATTAATGGATCAAAATAAATATGGAGATGAGGGTCAAGGTGAGGGAATGATGATCAAAAGATAAGTCAATTATTAAGTTGAAGTGAAGAGACAAGGGAAGATTGCTAGAAATTGGTAGATGATCAATGATGAGGCATAAGGGATTTTTTGTGGTCATGCCCCCAAGGGGTGGTCCAAAGATAAACCACCAAGTGATAAAGAATTGAGTCAATAAAGGAATTAGGATGAAGAAAATATGGTCAATTATGGTTTGGCATAGGAAAGATGGGAAATGGCTAGCAAAACCAATAGGTTAAGAATTAAATGATAGGTAGGATGAGGTGCAAGATAGATGTCATGAGGGGCATATGGAGGATTCTCATAAGAGGTGGTTAAGGATGCACAAGAAATAAAAAGCATGGAATGATTGCCAAGAAAAGAGACACATCAAGACAGTGAAGCATATCTCACAAATTAGGTTAGAGTTATGCCTAAAAGTAGCATGTATAATAGTGACCAAATAATACATAATAATTATCCAATTTGGACCAGACACAAAACATTGCACACAAAAATATTTGACGAAACACAATGCATATAAAATGATAAAAATATAATAAAGATTGATGATGGAAAATAAAATTTTATAGGAAACGATTACAAAAAAATGCCAATGGTAACAACAATGGATGAAGTAAAAAGGCAAAGGTGAAAGACAACAAGGTGAAAGAGATAAAAGTGGAAAGACATGAAATAAAGAACAAGAGAAAAATTGATAAAAATAGGAAAAGTAGAATGAAGGTGATCTCTCACGACATTCACGTTTATGAATTGTGGATCAACAAATTTTACAGAAATTTCAAATGTTTATGCACCAGATGTTCAAGGGATTCTTTTGGTCCAATTTTCTTAGCATGCTTAAATTTTTGGTTGATGAGATGGAAAAGTGGTAAGTATATGATAAATATGGATATTGATTAAGTGATTAAATGGCATAGGATGGTGAGGATAATGGTTTCCAATGAGTGAAAGAAAATGTGGGTAAATATAAACCATTTGCACATATGAACCACCAAAAAGATGATATACTATAAGGGAAAGATGATTCCCCAATGAGCTTCTAGGGTTTTCCACCTAGAAGCTAAGGTTGGAAGAATGACTCTCTTCCCACTTAATGATATGCTTTTTGGTGATTTAATTCAAAGGAGGATTAGAGGTTGTGAATGTGTGTGATTGAATGTGTCTAAATAAAACGAACTGATAAAATAAGCTAACTATGAATGTAAAACCTATGAAATGAAACTATGCTGGAAAACACATTGAGATATACAAGTATATACAAGATAACCTAAGAAATATACACTAAACTAAAACATAAAGCTGGAGATGAAAGGGGCGTGCACCTAGAAACTTGTAGAGGTTGGAAATGCTGCTGAAGTTGTCAACCTTCCGAAAGGGACACTTGTGCCAAGTTGGGCGATCTAGTCCTTCGTTAGGCAAATTTTGGGAAACTGCTTTGGAGCCTGTTTCAGCCAAAAGGGTATCCAAATCTACCAAAATCCTTGGCAAACAACTTCAGTGGGACTAGGTCACCCAAAAGTGGTGACCTAGTTCTCTTTTGAATTTATGTGAACTAGGAAAAGGAATATGGAGCTCTAGGTCTGTGTTTTCTGCTCCTCTAGCTGTTTGATCCCAAAAAATGCAGAATCTGATATGTGGAGGTCTTCCAAGCTTCAACTAGGGTTTATTTAACCCTAGAGATATTGGATAACTTGTTGAAGACTCTTCCACCTTGGTTCTTTGTCAAATCTACCTAAGAGACTTGCAAATCACACAAAGAGGGAAACTTGTTGATTGTTAGAGCATAGGGGTTTTCCTTGGTCAAACCCCTTTGTAGATAATTAAATAAAATGAAGAAATGAAATGGGAAAGCATGAAATGTGAAGCAATGTACTTAGTTACTTTGCCATGATGGTTGATCTTGTGTTGCAACAATGGAGGATTCAAACCTTGGATGCTTTAGCAAGATGTCTTATTGACCTAGAATGTAGAAACCCTAGCTTGCTTGAGAAGGAGAGATATAGATGAGAGGAGAAAATGAGTGGTGTCTAATGAGGAACTAGGGTTTTTAGGATTATTTATACAAGTTGTGCCCTAATTTTCCTAAAATAACACCATACAAGCCGACCTTAGGGTTTTAGAGACAAGAATCCCAAAAGAAATTAAGTTAAATTTGAAATTTATGCCACATGGGACTAGGTCGCCCAAGGTGGCGACCTAGTCCACCTGGGTAATTTTTATTGATTTTCGGTAATAAAAAGGTGATTATTATTGCTTTTCAGGATTGTCTTCATAAAAAACACTAAAATAAGTCATGTATGTGTATTAAGGGGTCATTAAAGGGTTGATTTAGTGGTGACAAGCCTAGGGAAGCATAAAGATGTTTTACAACACTTCGCACAAGGATTGGAAATGGGTGAAAAGAAGCTAAAAATGGTCTAAAATCCATAGGCAAAGGTCCAAATGAGCGAAAAGTGTCAAAGTCTACACTTTTTGGCAACACATTTAGCCCCCACTTTAGTGAGAGTATGAACTTGCTTCAAACTTACACTAAAGTAGCCACATGATTCCGATGGTGAAGAATGGGAAAGAAGAAGGAGGTAGTCAAGCCCCCAAGGATTCAAGACTCTAAGTCAATGAGACATCAATGCCAAAGAACAAATTCAAGGGTGAATGCATTACAACCAAACAAGATGCATGATCATACAATGACGAGGATTAGTATGAAGAGAAGAGAAAGGTTGAAAAATATGCGCTCACTCTGGGGTTGCAGAACATCGATCATCCACAAGGTGAGTTGTCCCAAAAGGTGAGAAACACACACATGGTTGGTATGCACTCACACACATATAGGTGGCTATGGGGAAATTCATGCTGCTTGTTGGGCTTGCTGCTCAAACCATACAAAATTTATACCTTGTGGTAACTTTGATAAGGCGCCACAAAAGAAAGTGATGTTTGAAAATGATTTTGTTCAAAGGGATTTTTCTTTGTTCGTGTGATGTCCCATCTTAAGGAAATCATGTGTAATGTCACCAAGAGAGGAAAAGGTGAAAATTTACTCATCTTGTATCCAAGAGAGGCAAGGCTCATCTTGTATGAAAAAGAGGAAAAATGCAAAGTCTCATCCTAAACAACATTGTACCTAATATTTCCAAGAGAGGGAATCACAAGAAAAAGAAGATTGCACAGTGAAATGTGAGTGGTGATGTATGCCCTCACTTTAAAGGAATTTCTACACACTTTTATGTGAGAAATTGATTTAAAGTAGAAGAGGAGGAGGTCATGAGAGCTTGGTCGGAAAGCCCAATGCTGAGTCATAAGTTTCCGATAAGCTACGCCATGAAAAGAGGGGTGTATGTCACATGCGAGTCAATATTAAGACATGTCGTCCACATCCCAAGCTTGCTCTTATATGTTCATGAAAGATTAACGAGTAGTCAAAAGAGACAATTCCAAGTGACATACAAGGGAAGAAGGCTAACTAATCTCTTGCCCCCACTTAGTGCAGAACAAGAGTGAGCCGAAGGGATTGAGGGAATGTAAGGTAGAGAGAAAATCAATATCAATTAGAGGAATTAGGTGTCCCCCACACAAGGGAGAGTACCAAGCTCAATATGATGTTGGATTCTGCTACACAAGGCCTTACACTCATTAGTGTGATGACCATGAACTCAGTGGTAAGCACAAAAGGAATGTTTGTGGTAACATTTCTTTCAAGTTCAGGGAGGAAGGGATATCAAGTGATCAAGGAGGAGTATCGACAAGATACCCTCTTGATCAAGGGTAGAAGGTGAGCCTTTGGGTTGCAACAAGGAAGGGTATTTCTTATTATAGGATGTCATACTTATGCAAGGTACTTGAGATTGTGAGATTTTGTACACTCCTTTGGAGGAGTGTGTAAAATCTGAATCAGGAGTAGGTTGTGAGATGACATTGGCATTAAGCAAAGAGTACTTTTTTGGTTGCAAAGGATCACTTTTGAAGGTTGGGGTAGAAGGGTAATTTGAGGTAGGGTTGGTGGTGGAGGAAGGTTTGATTATTTTGATGAAAGGGAAAAATCCAAGACCATGGTTGGATGTTTGCGTGTTAGGCTCGATAGAGCTGTGGATAATTTATTTGTGAGCACCACAACCTTTGCCATTATATCCAAGTTGTTTCATAATCTCATAACCTTTTCCATAGAGATTTTTCAGCTTGTTTGGATTGGGTGAGGGTTCGTTGTTTGCATTGGTGGATAAAGTAGTTGAGGTGGATGTTTGTGAAGAATCAATTGAGTCTTGTGTGGACAAGAATACATTTCCCTTGTTAGAGTCTTGGTTGGTGATCTTGGATTCTCCTAGTAAAGCAGGTGTGAAGTTTAAGGAACTCCAATCATCATCTAAGGATGTTGGTTGTACAAGTTCCACATGTTTGATTGGTGTTGAAGTTGTGAGGGGTTTGGATTTGTTTTGCTCAAGGTGTAAGACACTATAAGGCTCAGGATCAACATTGAGTGTGTACACTTTGTTGTTGTAGATGTACTTCATCTTGCGATGAAGAGTGGAAGGCACACCATTCATCGTATGAATCCATGGCCTACCTAAGATGAGGTTAGATGAAATATCATTAGGCATAACATGGATTAATGTGTCTAATGTGGCCACTCCAACTGTAAGAGGCAAAGTGATCACACCAAGCGACTTTTGTCTAACACTGTCAAATCCAGTGATAGACAAGGAGGAAGGTTGGATGGTTGATTTATCGATATGGAACCTATCCAAGAGATTGACACTACACACATTGACAGCGAAGCCATTATCAACAAGGGTTTGCTTGATCCCTATGCATTTGTATTGAGATATGACCATGAAGGCTTCAAATTTGTTTTGCACATCCAAAGGAGGGAGCTCACTTTGGTGGAAAACAATGTCAATGTTCAAGCCTTGAATCATAGCTGCAATGTCATTTATTTGCACATTAGAATGGATGAGAATTTTTTTTAAGGATCCCCGCATCATGTTGTGATAGTGAGGGGAGGCTTGAATAAGGTCCCATAAAGATATTTTAGCAGGAGTATTCCGTAGCTGGTCAACAAGGCCATACTCCCTAATGAATGAATTTAGGCGAGGGGCAATAGGTAAGATAGGAGGAGATGAATGTAAGGAAGTGGAGGGTGATGGTTGAGATTGCAGATTGTTGTGAGTGTAATGTATATGAGCAATAGTATCTTGAATCGATTTCTGCAACACATTAGGCTTAGTTGGGGAGAGAGTGAATTCATGTTTAGAAGGTGGAGAAAGGATGAGTTGAGGCTAAATAATATTAACATCCCCTTTGGAAGGAGAGTCAATGTTATCCTTGGTTTGCATCATGATATCCTCCCTAGGAGGAGAGAGTTTAGAACTACAAGCTTCCTGTGCTTGACATTCAAGAAGTGGTTCTTCTAAAATAACTTCATCACTATTAGGTAAATGATCAATGATGGGATAGGGAGGAGGGGGATGGGTAAGAGGGGAGTCTTTTTGATTGTCTAGGGTCTCATTCTCTTGTTCCACACTATCCACCCTAGTAGGAGAGCATGGAAGAGGTTCATCACATGCTTCATCACAAGGGGGGGGGGAGGCATCAAGAGAAGATCTACTATGAGTGTCAAATAGATTATCCCAAAGGATAGGAGCATTAGGGAAGGGGGGGTCAATAGTCTCATGACCCTTGGGAAAGGTATTGTCTAACACCAACTGATCCTCATTGTATCGAGGAGGGACATTAGAAGAAGGGAAAGTTTGAGAGTCATGGTTAGGGTTAGAGAGACTTGGTAAGGTGGTGTTTAGAAATGTGTTTATGATGTCATCATGTTTTTGTTTAGTGTTTGGAAAAGGGGGATGAGGAGAGGGACAATCAAGACCCTCAACACTTGTAGCTTCTGTCACCAAAATACCTTCGTCACTAATAGGAGAGGTATAGGGAGAAGCACAAGTATGATTGTTATGATTTTCAACATAAATTTCCTCATCGAGGGGGAATGAAATGTTAAGAATAGTGTCAATGGTTTGGTTATTAACATGTTCTTTAATAAATTCATTATTATATACATTGAACTCATAAGAAGGAATGTTGAATTTATGCAATCCATTTGAAACCAAATCAAAGCCACATCTTTTAAAAGAAAACATTGTAAGAGGAAAGAGGAAAGAGAATGCAATGCAATGTTTTAAACTAAAATATTGAAATGCAATTTTTAGATGGAAAACAAGGTAGTTTTCTGATTACACTATGCAACAATTTGAAAAAGAAGTGTAGTATATGCAAAATAGAAACTAAGCAATACGTTAGCTCATTTTTAATGAAATACATGTAACAAAAGCACAACCTATTGATACAGGGAGGTAATGGCACAAAACATAAGCTTAAAATTAGGGTTTTCAGCTCTATAATAGGCAGTTTCAATAACCTGAAGGGACTAGGTCACCCAAGATGGCGACCTAGTCTTCCTAGTGATTTTTTTTAGTTTTTACAGAATATTGTGATGGATTCAAGTGGTTTTTGTACTGTACAATGTAGTTCTAAGAAGAAAATGAAGAATTTCAGAAATAAGTAATGATCTAAGATGCAAAAATGCAACCTATTATGCACTTTCACTAATGCAAAATTTTAAACCCTAGAATGCAATGTAACAATGCAAGGCAATCCTAGGATGAGGAAGAGGTCCAAATAAAAAAAAGGAATGTGTAGGAATGTTGAGTTCACCAAAATGAACCACCAAAAAGATGATATACTATAAGGGAAGGAGGATTCCCCAATGAGCTTCTAGGGTTTTCCATCTAGAAGCTAAGGTTGGAAGAATGAATCTCTTTCCACTTAACAATATGCTTTTGGTGATTGCATTCAAAGGAGGACTGGAGGTTGCAAATGTGTGTGATTGAATGTGTCTAAATGAAATGAACTGATAAAAGAAGCTAACTATGAATGTAAAACCTATGAAATGAAACTATGCTGGAAAACACATTGAGATATACAAGTATATACAAGATAACCTAAGAAATATACACTTTACTAAAATAGAAAGCTGGAGATGAAAGGGGTGTGTACCTGGAAACTTGTAGAGGTTGGAAATGTTGCTGAATTTGATCAACCTTCCGAAAGGGACACTTGTGCCAAGCTGGGCGATCTAGTCCTTTGTCAGGCAAATTCTACGAAACTGCTCTAGAGCCTATTTAAGCCAAAAGGGTATCCACATCTACCAAAATATTTGGAAAAAAAATTCAGTGGGACTAGGTCGCCAAAAGTGGCGACCTAGTCCTCTTCTAAATTTCTGTGAACTAGAAAAAGGAATCTAGAGCTCTAGGTCTATGTTTTTTGCTCTTGTATGTGTCCGATCCTAAAAATGTAGAATCTGATCTGTGGAGGTCTTCCAAGCTTAAACTAGGGTTTCTTCAACCCTAGAGAGCTTGGACAACTTGTTGAAGACTCTTCCACCTTGGTTCTTTGTCAAATCTACCTAAGAGACCTGCAAATCACACAAAGAGGGAAACTTGTTGATTGTTAGAGCATAGGGGGTTGCCTTGGTCAAACCCCTTTGTAGATAATTAAATAAAATGAAGAAATGAAATGGGAAAGCATGAAATGTGAAGCAATGTACTTAGTTACCTTGCCATGATGGTTGATCTCGTATTGCAGTAATGGAGGATTCAACCCTTGGATGCTTCAACAAGATGTCTTGTTGACCTAGAATGTAGAAACCCTAGCTTGCTTGAGAAGAAGGAGAGATGATAGATGACAGGAGAAAATAAGTGGTGTCTAATGAGGAATTAGGGTTTTTTAGGCTTATTTATACAAGTTGTGCCCTAATTTTCCTAAAATAACACCATACAGGCCGACTTTAGGGTTTTAGAGATAAGAATCCTGAAAGAAATTAAGTTAAATTTGAAATTTATGCCACATGGGACTAGGTCACCCAAGGTGGCAACCTAGTCCACTTGGGCAATTTTTATTGATTTTCAGTAATAAAAAGGTGATTATTATTGCTTGTTGGGATTGTCTTCATAAACACACACTAACATAAGCCATGTATGTGTATTAGGGGGTCATTAAAGGGTTGATTTAGTGGTGGCAAGCCTCGGGAAGCATGAAGATGTTTTACAACACCTTACAAAACTTCGCACAAGGCTTGGAAATGGGTGAAAAGAATCTAAAAATGGTCCAAAATCCATAGGCAAAGGTCCAAATGAGCGAAAAGTGTCAAAGTCTACACTTTTTGGCGACATAACATATAACCCTCATAAGAGATTTTTTTATAAAATTATTTATAATCTACAATGCAAAAGAATGATAGACACACCACAAGATAACACCAAATGTACCTTGAGAAAATCCTCTCAAGAGAAAAACCTAGCCTCCAAAAGCACTCACATGCTCATTGTATTATCTCAAGAAACAAGATTACTATACACTTGTAGAGTCTCAATGTAAGGTCTTTGAAACATAAAGCACCCTAGTTACATTCCTCCATGCGAACAAGAAAATGTGAACCATGTAGCCACATAGCCCAATCTATGCTTCCACATATGCAACCTACAAGAGATGCTCAATCCAACCTTAGCCAACAAGCCAACCCCGACAACTCATTTGATTGATTTTATAAGAAAAAAATTGTGAAAACCACTAAGTGGTATTCTATAAACCGTGTGTGTCAAAACCATGAGCTCAATAAAACATGACCCCCAGATTTTAATATTTGGTACTAATTTTTTCCAATATTAAATATTTTCCTAATGTGATATTGATGTTAAATATTTATCTCAATGTCACGTAAAATATAAAGTGTCCCTAACAATGCCCAATCCATTGTTTATGTCCACACCTCAAGGATGCACCATAATTAAATATTATTTTTAAATTTCAACATTATTATTTTATGATATGTAATGCATACACACACCTTTCCCAACAATGAGTCATTTTCCATTTTTAACCATATTTTTCTTTAAGTTTTAAAGGATTATGGGAAAAGGTTAGTCATATGGGGGTCAAGAAATGGATATGTGGAGGAAGATATGCTTTTGATGATGTATACATCTTAGGTCACGAGTAGAAATACGATGCAAAGAAAATGCATCCTAGCTCAGGGTCTATCATAAAATGACTCTGTAGACACGAAAAATATACAATTGATCCTACACATTTGATCCCGAGCTTACTAACATCGTTTCTTCCTAAATCATCTCTTTCTAATCGTCACATTTCATATCTTAATTAAATAAATCAAATTTATCTGATTAAGTCATTCTCTTCCATTAATTAAATAAATTATTTTGTTTAATTAATCCTATAGTCTCTCTTTTAATTAAATAATTCACTTTATTTAATTACTCTCTAAAGTCACCTCTTTAAATTAAATAATTTATTCTTTATTTGATTTAATCTAACATCACCCTCTTTTGATTAAATAAATCAATCTTTATTTAATTAAATCTAAATCCATTATATCCTCTCATTTGATTTAAATAAATTCAAATATCTAAATCAAACGTCAAATCATCTAATTTCTACCTAAATTAATCAAATCATGATTAATCCTAATCCTAATCACTTCAATCCTCTAGATTTTGCAACTTGCACAATAAATCAATTTATTTGATTTATTAATTCATCTATTTTCTCTCAACTTGGCATCAAAAGAGAATATTTTTCAAATTTGAAAATCCCTCCAAAAGGGATGAGTACTTCCAACAAGGCATTAAAGGCCTCTTACATGTCCTTTGCCTTGAGCCAAGTGACATTTACTCCATTCCTCTCTCCCTCCAACAAGCCAACTTTTAAATTTCAAATTTGAATATAATAGCATTTATGTGCACATTCATCAAAATGTGCTCATTCCTCCTCCAATCACATCTTGACAAGTGGCACAATGCCATTGGTCCATCTTTAATTCCACATTCATCCATTTTGCCTCTTCCTCCATCATTCTCTTCTATAAATAGAAGACTCATTTGGAATGAAGATCCGCAATTGATGCAACATCATTATATTCAAAGTTTTCATAGCATCTTCATCCATCCTTAGGCATTTTTATCAATTTTCATATTGTCATAGCTAGGTTATTGGCAAAATTCTTCAAGGAAGCATAGTCATCATCAAAGATCATCAAATCACATCTAGGAGTTGGGAAAGGGCCATTTCCTACACACAAATGTCACCAATTCCCCCATGGGATTGAAGGCTTGTTCATTAGAATAGAATTTCATTGCTTTTATTGTGTTGTTCTTCATTTCTTTTCCATTTTGACGTTGCAATCTAATTTCATGGGGAATGTTGCTTCTATCTTGCATTTGAATCTAATATTGCGTTTGTTGTTTGTGTTTGTGTAGGTATAGAAAATCCATTCACATTTTGGCACTAAAAGGAGGGCGAATATGGAGAAATTCATCACGTTTTTCTAAAAATTCTGTGCTTTTTTTATTTTTTGCTATCTACAGGAAACTCCGTCGTTATCAGTCCAGCGACGCTATATTGCGTCGCTCCAAACTCCAAAATCCACTGCTGGAGTCTTCTCGCCCAAAAATTGTGAATTTCAAACTGAGTCATTGACTTTCCAAAATCCAAACTACGTCGCTTGCCAAATAGCGCCGCAATTGCGGTCACTATTTTGCTGCAGAGCGTCGCTCTCAGTCTTTAGCGGCGCTATATTGTGTCGTCGACCTTTCCAAACTGAGCCACACCCATCGGATTGTGCCGTTGGAGTAGGGTAAAAATTAGATTTTAGTTTATTTTCAACATGTTCTTTTTTCACTTTGGTTGTTTTTGACTTCTAATTGGTTTTTGGCCTCTGTTTTTACAGGATTAACCAATTTTTGTGATGCAGGGACTTTTGAAGGTCATAAATTTTGACTTGAATGTCCATTTGGGTTGAAATTTTATAGGTGGTTTCGTTTTGAGGTGGCATGTGGATTCCCAACTTTGAGTCCGTTGGTGGCCATTTTGGCACTTTTTCGGGGCTTGAAACTTTCATCTTGGTCCTCATAATGACAATTTCGTGTTTTTTTTCTATTTTTTTAAAGTCATTTTTGTTAATAACTCAAAACTCATGTTTCATGTAGACACATAAAAATAGCCTCGACTCACAAACCACATTTTATATGTCTTATCATGCTTCATCTCAACATAATTAAAATATTTAATTATGTCCTATAGTCCAATGTCAACTATTAATTAAATAATTCTTAATTATTTAATTAATTAATGTTTTTTATTCCTCTTATCTATTTAAATAAATAAATTACATTTATTATTTAAATACGTCGCTAATTGCTTATGTCACTCTATAACTATTATTAGTCCATTACTTCCTCCTGATTATTTAAATAAATAAATTTTATTTATTTATTTAATACGCCATTAATTATTTACATCTTCTCATAATTAAATAAATTCTTATTATTAATTTAATTGTTATCCTCTCCAACTTTCTTTCTAATTTTAAATAAAATCATCCACTTTCTAATTTTCCTCCACAATAAATAATTTTAATTATTTAATTGTCTTATTGATTTTCCTTCTAAATTTAAATAAAAACATACTATTTAAATTGGCAATTTCCCTCTTTTCAAGTAAATAATTTAAGTATTATTTACTGTTACATGAATTCACCATTTTGGAATTAATTTAAAATATTAATTTCAAAATAGCATTTCCCTCCATAAATTAAGTGATTTTTAAAATTACTTGATTTTCTAACTCATCCTTTTCTACTTGCTGATTCTCATCTCATTGTCACACCTATTCTCATTCCTTGATGTAATTTCTTAAATTAAATCTTGTCCACTCAATTTGAATTTCACCCTAAAGTTGCCCTAACCCTAATTAAGGGTTGTTATTTTGAATCTTGACCATTGATTCTAGGGCACTTCTCAATCTTTAATCTCATCCGTCCATCCAAAATTGCATTTTCTATAAAATGACAATTTTGTCCTCATTTTGACATCCCTCATAGGCATCTCTTAATATTTTAATCTTCTATCTTCTTTTCATTTTAACATTGTCATTTTGCAGATTTTCTTATTGCATGTAGGCTTAGCTTTACTTGCAATTTTAGTCAAATCCTTCAACATTTGCTTAGCTAAGTCATAGTCAATAATTGCTCACAAATAAATTTGAGGGCAAACACATTGCAGAAAATAGAGAAGGGCTATGGAGGTTAATCATGGAGGCCATGAGGAGCTTTGGTGATATTGCTTCTTGTTTTAATTTATTTCCTCCTTTGTGCTTAATAGTATGTTAGGGTTTTGTTTCATGTTTTGATCTGAATCTAACCTTGAAAATTTACCCTATGTTACATTTCAAATTTAGGATGTTAGTTGGAAATTAATCCTATCTTAGTTTTAGAAAGTTTTTGGGAAAAAACGGACTCTCAAAGTTATGTATGCGAAATTACCAAAAATGGAAAAATATGACAATTGTTGAAATCTGCCAAAAAAGGAAGTTTCTTGATCAAAAGTGAAAGAAAGAAAACAAACACCAAGGATCCTTCATGTTATCATTAACACATTGTATCTAGTATTTTTAAACACTTTGGGGGAGAAATTATAATCCCTCTCTCAAGGATTTGCTATATTCTTGCTCTTAGGATTACTAATTTCGTTTGGACTTAAAAAGAACAAAACAAAAGGTTAAAAAGAATAATAGGAAAACTCACTAGATTTTGTTTTGGGCTTAATAAATGAACAAAAAAATCTCACACTTCAAAATTGGTGCTTAAAAAGAATTCATATCATTGCTTTGTGGTTAAAATGAACATGTGTATTCTTTGTTTTGTAATCCCTTATCCAAGTTAATATCATCTAAAAAGACGTATGCACTTCTCTCGTGCTTCATTGCGATCTTGAGAACCAAAATTATTTTTGTGATATTGAGTTGTTTAAGAGATTACCTCCACATTTCAAATTGGGTTCTTAAAATTGAACAAATCTTTTGAGTGTGAGTGGAGTGCATTACGAGTGTTCTCTCTTTATTTTTCAACAAAGATCGATCGAACTATGAATGTACTTGCTTTATTTTGTTTATCCATAGAGGGCCTGCCTGGTGGGAAAAAGTAATCACCCCAGGGATCAACCCAACCGGTAACACACTAAAGCCAAACGACTTCCAACCGGTATATAAGTGTGGGTACTCGAGGAAAGTTTGAGTATCACGAGGATCATTTCGACAAGAAGGGAAGCAATGGTCTTTTGCCGCATGGATGGTCCCCCACAAACATAATTCTCGCATTAAAACCCCTTGTTTAGAAAGACCAAAATCCTAATCTATTTGTTGGTGCAAGAACGACCGTTTTGAAGCCAACCCACATTCTTACAGATTTTAGTAGAGATGAGAAGTATGCCATGGGAGATTCATGGGTATTGATACTTGGCTGATCAAGAAACAAGTGCACTATAAGGGGGAGCCTGTGTGGTCAAGCATCTAATCATCCGCTAAGAGTAAGCGTAGCTGGATTTATCCAAGTTGGAACCCAACAAATATTTTCTTTCATCCTAGGATTGTGCATATCTTTGAAATCAAAACGCGTTGCTTGGGTCCAAAACATTTGAAAACAAACATTCACAAGATCCTCAAATTTCAAACCCTTTAGAGGAAACACATACCATTGAAAAAATCCAAGTTCTATTGCTTGTCCTAGGGATTTTATCCTTAGAGGCTTCTAAGTATTTGGATTTGTATCTTAATTTGCTCTCACTAAAGTCAACATAGGAAACTATGCTCTTGAAACCTTGATTCTCACATAATGGACCTTGTGGAATGAAAAGAAATTGAGATATAGAAATTTAGTTTGAAAATCTAATCAAAAGAATGTTTGTGGAAAAAATAACTCATTAAACAAAGTTAAAATCAATTGAACCCCACACACGTGCTTGGTATCTTTTGGTCATATGGTTTTCCATGTAAACATTGGTCTTTTGGTTTGGAATAATCTTATTGAAAAGAATGTTCTTCAATATCTTGGTCTAGTAAACAAATTCCTTCTTAGGCTCATTTAGGATCAAAATCAATCACTTCATCCATCCAAACATTTATCATCTCCATCTCACAAACAACTTTTGAACCATTGGAAAAATCGTTCATACTATACTTGTGGTGAAATCCTTCAAATTAACATAAAAAATCACCTTGTTTGACTAAGTGTGTGTGGATGAATCCTTCCTCATACACCTAGTTAAATTATCATCCTTGTGGACAAGTTTATTCCAATATAGCATCCAACATCTTGGGATTTATAAGTCCATTATCCAAATCAAACCCAATCCAAATCAAAATCCAAAAATCCCAAAGTCTAACATTGATCCAAAGTTCCTAAAAGTTCAACACCCATGTCACTCACCCTTTCATCTTTCATCCCATCATTGGTACTAAATCCCTTAGAGGTAAACAAGGTCAAAACACAAGAAAACATGGAATATAAAATTGATTCATACATCACGAGTAATCCAAGTCAACCAAACTATCCAAGTCTCGCAATGCCACTTGATTATCAAAACTCACATTTATGCAATCCATACATGGCATCATTATCTCCTCCAAACCTCAATGATACAAATGTGAGTTTTCCCAATCTGAATTTTGGACCACCTTTCCCTATGGTAGATTTAAATCAAAGTCAAAACTTACAAATCTATCAACCAAACACGAGTCTTTAACAAAACAACATTATCCATACCAATTCATACATACCAAATGTGAATATACCAAGTTGAAACTTATCAAACATGAATGTATCAAATCCACACTTGGTGAACTTTGGGATAGATATGTTTACAAATCCCACCAATGTTGTTCAAAATCCAAGCAATATGTTGCCAACTCCACGTATTGATCCAAGTTAAGGTAACCCCATGCAAAATCAAAGTTACCTAAATCTAAACAATGTGTTTCCCAATCACAACAATGTTCAATATCAACCAATAATGCCAAATCTAAGCATCATACCAAATCAGAACATTGTTCAAGATCAATCCATCCATGATTCCATGCAAACAGCACAAGTATACATGCCAAATATGCTTGCTAAAAAATTAAGTCAATGATATCAAGAATGTCAAGGTCAAATCTTGCGAAATAAAATTGCTACACTAAAAAAACTCATTGATTCATATCACCAAGAGACATCTCCACCCCAAAATCAATACACTCTTCCATTGGTTGAACCATGTTATCAAAGCATTGAGTTGTATCCACAACCATATCAAGAACAATATCTCCAATATCAAGAGGTTGGATACCAACAACATCAACAACAAACCCAATCACCCCATATCGAAGATTAGTCATCACATCTCAAATATCAATCACAACTACCCATCAATGAGCACCTTGAAGATGTTTCCATCTCTTTCAACAATCAAATCAACATATATCAAGAGTCACTTTTCAATCACGATCAAAACCCACCAACGATACCCAACAATGATCCAATCCAAGAAATGTTAACATCATTTGATCTTATGGTTGAAAACATTGACAATCTCTCCACCATAACTGCTGAGGACAATAATCAAAATCAATCCATCAATGAGCATTGTAAGGATATGTCTACCCCATCCAATGATCAAATCAACATTCATCAAGATCCACTTTTTAGTGATCTATTTCAAGACATGTTAACATTATTTGATCCTATTGACATAATCCATGATCCATCCACCAACATGATCATGGTGACAATGTCTCTACATCACCTAATGAATTAGAGGACATATCTCAAGAACGTATTCCAAAGAATGATCAACATCTCCCATCAAGGTCTAGAAATGGTCCTTCCCAAGATATATTGACATCCTTTGACCTCATGGTTACAGATATTGGAGTAATCCTCAACTCAACACTAGATCCAAATCCACTCAAAGATAAAAAGGATATTGAACCACTTCCCATGCCTAATAACGATGTCCAAGAACCCTTTATAAGCAATCCATCATTTGAAATTGACCCATGTCAAGAACTTGATCCAAAGCATGTCGAAAGCAATTCCAAAATTAATCAAGATTAAGAATTTATATCTCCACAATACTATAATGATCTAATGGACACTCTCCTATCTATACAAGATGTCACAAAAGATGATCATATCCATATGGAACATACTCCTCCATCTACCCATGAGATAATTTCTTTGGATAGACACGTAGATGATCTTCATTCAAAACAAGAGTCTCATACTCTTGACATCATTACTAAGGAACAAGAGTCTCCTACTCTTAAAATTTGTACACCTAATCAAGATATAGAAACATCTATGAAGGCATATCAAAAATGAATCATGAGGAATAATTTTACGTGGACAGTGAATCATCAAAATCACTTGAAGAAGCATTAAAATCCGATATTCCACAAGATCAAACCAAAGATATCAATCAAGAAGTTATCCCACAGATGGAGGATCCTATCACTTATAAACTCAGATCACTTACCTTTTTTAGGGAAAGCTATCTTATCAATGAAGAAGTGGTCACCTTTGAAGATCCATGATAGATCAGAGAAGGATTAGCACCCTGCTTCCAAGATAAATCATATCTTATTGCAAATAAAATGTTTCAACCGATGAATTATCAAGGCAAAGGATTAAGCCTACATGAATAGGGTATCTTATAACCAATGCAGATTATTGGCAATCCTAAGCATCAAGGTCTTGGTTATTCGACAATTAAGGGATCTAAACATATAAGTGATACCTTTATAATATTGGCTGGGGCAACTTCGTCTCAAGCTAATGTCAACATAGGGAGCATGGAGGATACTTATGATGAAACCAATGCCAATACTACAACCAACCACGTCATGAATCTTCATCCACCCATCACCCCATCCACGAATTGGGACCAACATCAAAAGAAAGATTTGAATCAAAGCATTAAAAATGTCATCAAAGGAAAAGAAGTAGTGAAGCATAAAGGACAAATCAAATACAAGTGGATACCAAAGAATACAAAGAATCATTATCCCTATCAAACTCCATTAGTCAAAGAAACTATGGAGAAAAATAAAAAAGGGAAAAGTATCCATCAAAGATGTCCACAAAGGAAAAAGAAGGCTTCTCAAGCGACGTATAAAGTATATTGAGCAGTTGGTCCTAATTCCACACACACTTTCATATCCACCCATTATTGCTCATATTCCCAAGTTTGGAGAGTCAAAGGTTCCAAACTATCAACCAATCCATCCCCTATTCTTAAACACACAACACCATCCACGCCTCTACGCATGATATCCAATTCTCACATTGACCATGTATTGGCAGCAACCCTTCATCATAAGGATTGAAATGACACTCTATTGCGATGTGCGCACAAAGATAAAGTTAACCTTGGTATCAACAAAACAGATTAGGAATCTTAAAAGTTGCATTCAAGTGCATGTATCTTGGAAAAGTAGCTTTTTCAAGCAGGATATCGATGGCACATTATGATAAAAGCATCTTCATTGACACCACCAGGTGGTTCAGCATAAGCTTAAAATCTTTTAGCAAAAAATCCAAAAAAATCCAAAATATAAAAATCCAAAAATAAAAGGAAAAAAGGATCGAAAACAGTAAAGAGAAAAATCGTCCTCTAGTGAAAACCACTTCAGTGGCGCTTTGGGTAAGTATCATGATGAAAACCTGGCAAACAAACATCATGTGCAGAATCAAGCCATCTACGTGTGCCACTTCGGGTGAAAGCATCTTATCACATCCATAATAAAGCCAACATTCCCTCCATCTTAATAAATCCATTCATCCATGAACCATTTATCCAACCCATTTCCATCTATCTACTTTATCTTGATCTTGATAAAAATTTAGGTGCACACTTACACTTTCTTATGGTGAACATCTCAACATGGGTCATTTTCATTGATCCTATCTGATCCAATGTTATCCGAGCCATGAAGCATTATCCAAATGAGCATCCTTTGTTCGAACACCTTATCTTAGCGCAAGATAATCCTTGACATCCTTTGCAATATCTATCCATCCCCACACCTATCCACACACCCACCCATGAAATTATATACATTGCTAGACACTAGGGGCAAATATTTACATCTTGCTTTAGGAATAAATCTTGATCTATATCCTCCAACTTATGTGGTGATTCGAACATTGGAAAACATAAAATCAAATTGGTCAACATATTTGTGAGCCATAAAGCCAAATCATAAGCCCATGGAATATTTTGACAAGAAGATGTTCCTTATCAAGCTTTATCTTTCATTGAACATCAATCCAAACAATTAATATTAGTTGCATCTAATGTATACTTTAGGATCACATCAAATCATCAAAACAATTTTGTTCCAAATCAAGCTTCAAAATCCCGATCAATCAAAATCAAATCAATCCATCATCATCTCGGGATATCCTTCCCAATCTTTGTGTTGCTTAACACTATCCTTGCATTATTGTGTATCCTCAATAATGTTATCATCATCAATCTTGATCAATCAAATCCAATCAATCCATCATCATCTCGGGATATCCTTCCCAATTGTTTTGTTGCCTAACACTATCCTTGCATTGTTGTGTATCCTCAACAATGTTATCATCATAAATCTTGATCAATCAAATCCAATCAATCCATCATCATCTCAGGATATCCTTCCCAATCCTTGTGTTGCTTAACACTATCCTTGCATTGTTGTGTATCCTCAACAATGTTATCATCATCAATCCATCAATCTGATCAATCAAACCTAGCTTGGTTTTCAAAAAAATCTCAAAAGAAAGCACTGATATCATATCCATATCCAAATTGTCAAAATCATGCGAAAATACCCAAAAACATCCAAAACATATCAAAAATCCCAAAATAGATAAAAAAAGTTAGAAAAAGTAAAAAAAATAGTAACCACACTACGTCATCTTTGAGCTTGAACGTAGGCAATGTTGATCCTTGATCATCCCATGAGACATTTTAGGTCAGTCCTTTAGGCATCCATCATAATAAAATGGCAATCCGTTTGCCCATCTATCTCATCAGTAATCAAGTTTGCATCAGTTGAACTACCGGTCTCTGCGTGTATAACATAGGTAAGGATAATCTGTTGATCAACTCCCGAGACCCCTTGGATAGGTCTTTAAGTTAGGCTCTTGGTCAAACTCTCAAAAATCCAAAAATAAAAAAAGCCTCAAAATATTTCAAAACACCAAAAACATCCAAATATTATGAAAAACCCAAAATGGTGCATCCATCTCATCTCACTCTTACACGAAATAATCTCATTCATAATAAATAAATCATCACCCTCAATCTTTGGTGAAACAGTTGAAAATAAGTTTAGCAGGTTCTAAAGTGAAAGCTCAATCGTCAAAGTCTCAAGTCTAGGTCAGTAAGTGAACAAGTTAATTAACTTAGAGTATCAATAGCTTATCATCCAATCAAATCTCATCATCATCTGATAAAAACATGTCCTAGGATGCATCCTTCCTACAATGGACATCAGAATCAGGCATCATCGTAGTTTAGTCTTGGCTAGTGGTATGAAGAACATTAGCTTGTTGGTTTACTTTATCTTCTCTTTTGAATTATCTTATTGCGTTCATTCCAAAGACCTCTCGATGATGTCTAAACATAAAGATTTAGAGATAAAGGAATGGAACAATGATCATTATATTTTTATCTTCTATGGTTGTTGGATATTCTTGTAAAATAACTTCGTCATGCGTGATTTTTTTGGTTTGTAGGGAGGGTGTTTTAAATGTCTTGTTGACCAAATAGGAAGGCTTGCTTTTCTATGTTTTGGTCCGAGATGTTTAGAATATCTAAACTATATTTTGAATAAGGTTCTGTGTGTCAGGTGTGAACATGAGTACTCCTATCTGATTGTCGAGTCAAATTCCATCACACTAGGTACAATGCCATCCTGGTTTTTTATACCTCGATGCATCGTACCTATGTGTATTATCAAACATAAGGTAAATGGCCCTTTTAAAATCCCAATTCTGATAAGAAAATCATCATCATCATCATTAATAATATAGACTTAGTGGATCCTCCTTGTCATCATTCTTTTTTTCTTATTATTCTATCTTTACTAACATTTCTATTCAAAATTGGTGTGTTGTATCAAAATATGCAAGAGGCTACCCATGGCCGATGACTATCTATACATCATCAAAATTGTCTATGTCAAATATATGATCTTTCTAAAGAATTATCTTTCGTCCTTTGATCAATAAAACCACTCCTCTCGCATTTTATCACGATCTCGATCGGAAAATCGAACATTTCCGCTCGATCTCTTGAGGGGGTAGTATACTAACATAATCCTTCTTGCTGGGGCTGTAGTGGTGCATCTGAAAAGTTGATTTTTTTTGAATTTTGATCACAACAGTTTATTCTTTGAACCAACACAACAAGTGCATTGCTTCAAAGAGGGACAAAATGTAGACACGAAAAATATACAATTGATCCTACACATCTGATCCTAAGCTTACTAAGATCGTTTCTTCCTAAATCATCTCTTTCTAATCATCACATTTCATCTCTTAATTAAATAAATCAAATTTATTTGATTAAGTCATTCTCTTCCATTAATTAAATAAATCATTTTATTTAATTAATCCTATAGTCTCTCTTTTAATTAAATAATTCACTTTATTTAATTACTCTCTAAAGTCACCTCTTTAAATTAAATAAATTAATCTTTATTTGATTTAATCTAACATCACCCTCTTTTGATTAAATAAATCAATATTTATTTAAATAAATCTAAGTCCATTATATCCTCTCATTTGATTTAAATAAACTCAAATATCTAAACCAAATTTCAAATCATCTAATTTCTACCTAAATTAATCAAATCATGATTAATCCTAATCCTAATCACTTCAATTCTCTAGATTTTGCAACTTGCACAATAAATCAATTTATTTGATTTATTAATTCATCTATTTTCTCTCAACTTGGCATCAAAAGAGAATATTTTTCAAATTTGAAAATCCCTCCAAAAGGGATGAGTACTTCCAACAAGGCATTAAAGGCCTCTTACATGTCCTTTGCCTTGAGCCAAGTGACATTTACTCCATTCCTCTCTCCCTCCAACAAGCCAACTTTCAAATTTCAAATTTGAATCTAATAACATTTATGTGCACATTCATCAAAATGTGCTCATTCCTCCTCCAATCACATCTTGACAAGTGACACAATGCCATTGGTCCATCTTTAATCCCACATTCATCCGTTTTGCCTCTTCCCCCATCATTCTCTTCTATAAATAGAAGACTCTCATTTGGAAGGAGGATCCACAACTGATGCAACATCATTATATTCAAAGTTTTCATAGCATCTTCATCCATCCTTAGGCATTTTTATCAATTTTCATATTGTCATAGCTAAGTTATTGGCAAAATTCTTCGAGGAAGCACAATCATCATCAAAGATCATCAAATCACATCTAGGAGTTGGGAAAGGACCATTTCCTACACACAAATGGCACCAATTCCCCCATGGGATTGAAGGCTTGCTCATTAGAATAGGATTTCATTGCTTTTATTGTGTTGCTCTTCATTTCTTTTCCATTTTGATGTTGCAATCTAATTTCATGGGGAATGTTGCTTCTATCTTGCATTTGAATCTAATATTGCGTTTGTTGTTTGTGTTTGTGCAGGTATAGAAACTCCATTCACAGACTCATACTAGACAAATTAGTGGGGATGAATAGTAGGCATGGAAGAGAAATAACTTGGATTCGTCAATCTTGGTATAGTTTTTTCTTTTATGATTATTGTAAGGCCTTCAATTCATTTTAATATACCTTTACAATGCATCTCTTAAGCTTTCATACTTTTTCTTTTCTTTTACTTTGATTTGCTTTTGTAGAATGCCACCACCATGATCTAAACCCATACAAGTCATAAGATGAAAGAGATCATTACAAAGGATTAAATTAGATGGTTATGGGCATTACTTTTTAAAATCTTTTGGAATTGGCATGCTTTTGCCTTTTTGATAGCTCTAGGCAAATAAAGAAGGATTTGAGGGAAGGGGTTGTCCATTTATGAGGTGCTCAAGATATGGATGAAGGCATGATGAATGAATAGATGAGTTTAATATCCAAAGTGGTGTATGATTAGAACATTTTATGTATCATCCCAAGTGCTAGTTATCATTGGAATAAAACTCTCAAAGATGCATGTGATAATAAAATGTAAACAAAAACAAACATATTTGAAAAGAATAAATTAAACTACTACATAAATAAAAAATATCACTTTTAAAAATCAATTATTCATAATACTTAGATCAACATGACTAAGGGTTTTAAAGGCCTTGTACTTTACATCCTCCCCAAATTACTTTGACGAATGGAGAAAGGACAAACCCCAAAAGAAAGAGGTAAACACATATGTGAAAATGACTCGGGCATATCACGACAGAGATCAAATACTAATTCTTTTTTCTGTCCATCAATTATAGTACAAAATAAAAGTGGTTTATGTACAATGCTATGTCCATGAGTGGAAGCTATGGTGTAAGTGGTCCTATATTGTAATCATAATCAATTAAATATGTGTCATGAACTTGTTAGTATGAGTGGTTTGGTATATCCATGGCGCATGGTTAAGGTTTTTGGTAAGGTGTACTTTAGGGAGTCCCATGTCGGCAAGATAGAGAATGCATTTGATTAAGGCATGCCATTCATTCATGGAATGGCCAAACTTATGGTGGTAAACACAAGACAATACGAGTGTGGTATGGTTTCATTTTCTTCATGAAACAAGGTAAAAGGTGTTGTAGAGGATTATTTGAGGCAGTAAATGTGTCTTTTCTTGTCCATTCGTAGGATGGAGAATTTTGTGATCAATTTCGATGGCTTGTAAAGCTAGCTTGGATAATGAATGACATTCTAACTTGTCTTGTATGTGGGGTAATGGATTTTCAAAGTAGAGGGTTGCACATGATTCAAAGGTTTAAAGTTCATATGATAAGTAAAGATAGGAATCATGTTGTGAATTCATGGATAATTTAAATGGTTTGTTGTTATTAATGTGAGAATTGAATTAAAGGGGCTTCAGGTTTAATGTATTGATAGTGAGACAAGTGAATATATGGACAAGGTCAACAAAGAAGTAGATATATCTCAATATTAATGTATAAAATTAGTTTAAGGCATCATTGATCAAGGTGTTGGAGAACTGTTTGGCTGGACAGTTTCATCGATTGTGATGGTGGTCCCTAGAAGATAAATGTGTTTGGTGTGTAAAATTGGATCCTAATGGCCATTGTATCATTCCATTTTTAGTGAGGTCATGTTAGGATGGGATGGATGAGAAATGATGTCCATATCTAGGGGTGATTGTAGCCATTTGATGATCAAAGAGGGAGCTGGCATAATATATTCTAATTAATTTGTAACTCTTTCGATTTAGTATAAATGTAAGTCCAATTAGGGATTTGTGTAGGATAAATATAAATTGATGGTGGAATGATATTAGGATGGATAAACATGTGGTGGCAATGTTTGGGTCAAGTGGATCATATGGTGGGTGTGGTATAGGTAGAGGAATATAAAGGGTAAGCTGAGGTTGGAGTGGTGAAGGCATACGTGGAGAAATGGGTGGTGGATCATTAGATAAGGTGACAAAAGGAGGTACGTGGATTTGGTATGATGGTTGGTGTAGGGTGTCATGGGAGGATTCATAGAAATTTTATGGGTAGAGAAAGGAAAGGAAAGGTAAGGGCTTGGTTGGATGGATGAAAAAGGTGACTCAATGGGTGGTGGTCTAGGGAAGTGAGGTAAATATTATTTTATAGATGGGACATGCATGTGTGATGGAGGGAGAATATGAACTTGTGGGTGTAAGAGAGGGGGAGTGTGATAAAATTCCTATAAAATAATGAGGAAAACAAAAGTGAAGTTCATGGCAACCATTTGAATCTATTAAGATGGGGACTATGAGGGAGTAGGAGGATTGATGTTAGGTTGAAAGGATATAGAGATCTAACTAAAATAAAGGTAGATGCATGTAAAGAATTAAAAGAAGGAAGGAGATGTAGGATGGGTGCATTGACATGCACAATGTGTCCAATATTCTCTAGCAACATCTCTAGTCCAAAAGAAGTGGTAACCAAAAAATTACCCAATACATCAAATCCCAAAAATATTAGAGCCATCCAAAGAGTTAACAACATGTTTCACATCTTACAACTGGGTAACAATACTAAGACATCGTTACATATATATTTAAGCTAAATGGGCATTATGGCCAAAAGAATCATTATGATTAAAGAGATTCAAAATGCAATCGTGTCATAGCCTATTCTGGCTTATATAAATTAGATGAAATTTTGAAGTATTTAAATTTGTTGATTAAATGTATGGTTTTAAATGTTTCTTTTGCTATATGTGTAATCAATGATATTTTCATGGAGCGTTGTCATGATTGATGTGCTTTTTGTATTTCCCAAATTTGATTGTATAACTTGACTACAACGAATGATTTATACAATTATTTAAACATTTATTGATGTCATGTTGCATTGATTATTACATTAATTATATGATATTGTAGGAATTATTATTAATTAATGATTATGACTTTTGATGAGTTTATGGACTTACTATTTTTGTGGTCATGAGGTGGATGCATGGATAGTTTTCTACCCTCATTTGAAGATGGATAGCATCATCTAAGATAGAGAAATAAATCAAGTATTAGAGGCTATTGTAACATGTATTTGAGAATGCACAAACATTTGCATGATTCATAGGTCATGTGTACGTTCAATGCATTTAGTTAGTTGTTTAAGCTCCATAATAGTATAATTATTTGACTTATAATTATGAATTTGAGTGTTATAGTCTATAGTGAAGATTACAATTCATGTCTTATTATTTTTGGATACTCATTGGTTATGATATTGAATTTTTATGTCTTTTATTTGTAATTTCAATTATTTTGGATCCTTGTGATATCTATAGAAAATGCATATAATATTGTTTGCGTAACCTATACCATCCATACCATCTATACTCTTTCATTTTTATATTTAATAAAGTGATTTGAAAATCTAGTTTGAAAGTAAAAGGGTTTTCAATCAGAAAAGGAGAAATAAAAAGAAAGATAAAAGAAAAGAGTTTCATCATTATGAATGTTAGTGTAGGTTTTATATTTTCCTTACGTTAGGGGTATTTTTTTTTTCTAGACATATTATTTAAGCTTACTTGGGTTTATTAGGTGTGGTTAATATGAGGACATGTGGTGAAATACATTAGCTACATGTGTCACTCTCTCCCACACATGGGTAGTTGAATTACACACCCTCTTTTGGCTTGTTGTGCCACCTCTCATAACCACTATTTTGTCATTACCTAAGTAGGTTATGGGGTAGTTGGGTTTCTCACCCTCTTTTGGCTTTATGTGCCACCTCTCATAACCTCTCCTTTGTCTTCACCTAAGGAGTTTATGCCACATGTTTTGTCATTTTACCAAGTAGGTAAAACTTTCCACCTTTTATGGGTAGTAGGAGTTAATGCACCTCTTGGATGTATATGCCCTATTTTTCTATTTATACAACATTATACTCTCACCTTCAAGTTCAATGATAGCTCGATGAGAGTATCGAGGGTATTCTCAAATTCTCTTTCTTTGTCTCCTTTTTTTCTCTCTTTTCAGATTCTATCTCCATTCTACTATTTTGATCTTTGATCATTTGTCGATTGGAGTGCATGTGATCTATGCCCGACATCAAATCTTCACTCAATTCTCACTTCTTGAAGAATCTAACAATGAAAAGCCCTAGTGAATAGGGATGTTGCATCTCATGGAAGTTGAGATGCCACTGTGCAATAGGTGAGAGATATTCCTAGAAAAATGGGGAGTTATAGAAGACACAAAATGGATATCGGTTGGGTAGGTTATCCATTTAGGGACACATTATAAGAAGAGAAAGAAGTGGAAGCATTTGTTCATGTGTATGTAGTATTCCTTGCAATTTATAATATATGTGTTGCCATTAATTTTTATTGGGTTTCCCCTTCGGAAAATGTAATTTATTAGGCTTGTAGATGTAAAATAGCGCTTATTAAGGTATAATTAAGTCCAATTTAATTGAGGGGGCCCAAACAAAGTGTGAAAATGTAAAGGAGTACATTTTTTCTACACTACACAAACAAATAACACTCATCAATGATCGCACTAGTTCATAATTCCTATCTATTCATAATGAGATTTTATGGACTACAAGTGCCACTTTTCTCATAATTTATAGTTACTCCATGTGTTCTCAAAGTATTATTAAATGAGCATAGCCTTACAATCAAAATCAACAAAATAATACAATTTCATATTTTATCCAATGAGCACATCCTATCTATGTGTGCCTAAATTCATGTATCCATCACTATATGATTATCTATTTGTGGCTATCACATGACATCTATATAGCCACTAAGGGCAATCTTTACCTTATAATTTGAGTAGCTATACATTATTTATGATCTTGCTTATACAAATACCATTCATTCATACTCACCTCACTATCTTATCACATTGTAGGCATTACACTTCCTCTATCCTATTGTGTGTTTTCACACCTTATCATTTACTTTGATTCATACTAGGGACACCATTTTCCCTCCACACACTATTGATTGTTTGCATGTCTTATCATTTACTAAGAGCAATCCTATCATTGGGGATGTCACTTATCTAGACCATTGTGTGATTTTGTACTTGGAGCCGTATTGAGGATGTTTTCCTTCCTCATGATATTTTCGCTTACATGATTTCTATTAATCCATTAGTATCATCTCACTTTGTTTTTTATTTTCCTACAATAGGGAAAATTTATGTATCATGAGAACTATGCTTTTCACACTTGTTATTTGAGATGTCTTACTTGTTTGTTACACAATGCATCTATGACATATATTACTTTGCATGATACACATGCTTATATGCTAATATTCAATTTTGATTTCATGTACTTTTTTTCTCTTTCCTCTAATTCCTTGCATTTGATGGATGCAACCAATTAAAGGGGGCATATTCTATTGCTAACACTCGTATATCAAGATTGAAGCTATTTACAAGTACCTACACAAAAAAATTATCATTTTTTCTAGACAAATCATGATTATATTACATGGTAATGCTTGATATCCCATTCCATCTTATTACTATTGCATTAGGTGTAACATTATCACTACACTTTTTGTACAAACAAAATTTTCTAACCCTACTCTCCCTCTCCCATTCTCTCATTTTTGAAGATAGTAAATTCAACTTTTAGATGTAGTTATTTTTACTCGAGTGATAAAAAGCTACTAATTGCACATGTTTTCTTTATTTACTAGGTTCTATGGATAACACATGTCAAGAATGGAAATACACACAAAGATATCTAGTCGGGTCCATTACTTTACATGGACCCCAATGTTCTTTTTTCTAGAAGTTTACTATACATGCATGTTTGTGAGTGCTTAAATTTACTTTGAAATACATGTCCACTTAAGATTCACATGTACTTCAAAGTGGTGAAAAATGTAATAGTGAAATTTGTTATCCATACTAATTCCCAATTAGTTTTGAGATTATTTTACTAGAATGTCTTAATGTAATTACATATTTAAAATTGACACACCTTTTTGCAAAGTTGAGCTCATTCCCTAATCCTTCATTCATCCCCAACTACACATATTCAACCTTATCCATATTCCTATACATTCACCATCTATGACCCATATAATACAACTATAATTGCACTTAGATTCATATAGTCATTCTCCACTTCAAGATCCTACATCTAATGTCCCAAGTCATTTCTACAATGTGTAGGAGCCATTTGACATGATGCAAATTTGACTTAAAAATTCAAACTTTCAATTTTTTTTTTTAAAACTTTTTTGTATTAGTTATTATGAGCTAACTTAGTGCACATTTGTATGATTAATTGCTATGTTTTGGTATTTAAATACATTCAAGTTGCATTAATTCACATCCAATTCATATTCATGAATCCAATACATTGATAGGAGAATCATTCTAGGAACACTTTATTTTCAAGTATTGAAGGACCTAAATTTACATTGAATCATTTAAGACATTTGAAAGCCTAAAGAGTGTTGTATTAAATCTTTTACATGATAGTAAAGTCATCTAATCAAAGGGATTGGCCTAGGAGAAAATGACCTTTATGATCAAATAATTTCCCTTAGGTATTTTTAAATACGACCACTCCTTATGTACGAACTGATATTAGAGATAGGGGTAGCATTAGTTCTTGCAATCTATAATCAACAAGATTATTTTTGCAAGTTTCAATTCGATTTCACACATTGGATTTTTAGCTTGAAGGGTAGGGCGTATCTTCTAGAATCCAAATGCAATTGGTAGGCATTTTAGAGATTGCTATGTTTTTCACGTGTTTATGAAATTGAAAACACCTAAATCTTTGGTATTGAGACAACTGAATTTTCCACTGCATAAAAAAATATTCTTCATGGTACCACAAACTAAGCACCTAATCCTTCCCATTTAATTTCATAAATGTCATTTCACTTGTCCATTCCTAACAATTATTTAATCAATAAAAAATGATTTATACTTTATTATTAGGTTCATTGAATTAGTCAAATATAAACAAAAAAGAATGTAGTCCTTTCCATTTAATTTCATAAATGTCATTTCACTTATTCATTCCTAACTATTATTTAATCAATATAGGTTGATAACACTTTATTGTTGTATTCATTGAATTAAGGAAAAGTACTTTTCTTTTCAATTATATTAGTCTTCTAAAAAAACTGGTACTGCAAGTCAGTGTAGTACTAATATCTAAATTAAAAAAAACTTATGTTGCTGTCAAGTACGTTGGAAAAATAGTAAATAAATAAAATATGAGTAAAGAAAAACTTTGTGATTCTCCATTAGACATCTAGCCTTAGCCTAGCATTTCAACCCATCAGTCCTTTCATTATAAGGTTCTATTTTTATACTTATGCTACCATCTTTTCCAAAATGGTTGATAAAATCTATTCCATACTTGTGCCATACCATGTATCAAATTTGTTGCATGCAGCAAAGAAGCTTTTTGGCTGCACTTCTGTGAATCCTTAGTGCCTGTCCTCTCATTTTCCATCTATAGTAACCTATCTATGTAACAAGTTTTCCATCTATAGTAACCTATTCTATGTAACAATTCTACTTTCATTGAAGTCTGCATCTTGTTTTAACTTTTCTTTCCTTTGTGGGTGCATTATAACATTTCTTTACTGTTTTATTTGTCTGCCACCACCTTCCAGCTATCTACATCTATCCAAACAGTAGAACTCATGTAAAAAATATGGATTTTTTTATGACAAAATGTACAAAAATCATAAGAGAGTTTTTCATTAAACAATGGTAAGTGTGTATGTGGGTTCAACTTCTGCTGGAGCAGTCAATATAATGTATTATCCTGAAAACAATTCCAATAGAAAACACCAACAGGTCTACTTCTGAAGATATTTATCAAAATGCTAATTATGAGAGAGTTGTCTTGTTGGTGAACCCCCCACAGCAAATGGAATCTAATCTAAGATTATATTTCTTCTTTGAATATATGCTTTGGGTTATACTCCATAGAAAAAGGAATGGCATCTCTAATCCATTTTGTTGTATTTCCATATTTTGACAAAATTTCCACAGCATCATTAAAATATCTCAAATAAAGGAAAGGAATTTTTATTGTTTATCAACACCTTATCTCATAAACTATTCAAGGTTCTTGCCCAAGTGCCTCTTATTCTCCTCTACTATTAGAACACACCCTCAAGACAGAAAAATAAGTAATTTATACACAAATCAAACTCCAAGTTCACAACACAAGTACATGCCCATGCCCCATTGACAATTATTTATGTAACTTTGCATGTAGGGCTAACTGGGTCAGTCTGCATTCACTAGCTTCTGCTGCTTAAGAGCTTTTGCATAGACGTAGGAGGAGATCTTACATCTTTCCACAGGAAACTTGAGCTCATTTTTTTTCAGTTTCTTTAAAGCTGCCTCACCTAGATCCACCCCACATATGTCTGCCAGCCTCACCAAATATAGCAGCACATCAGACAGCTCCTCACCCAAGTGCTCCTTCTCTGAGTTGTTCCAGTTGGGCAGCCCCCTCTCAACTTCTCCTTTCCACTGAAAAATCTCAGAAAGCTCCCCAACTTCACCCACCTGTGATAAGAAAACAACCAAAATTTTAATAAGTGAAGCAAATCATCCATGTACTCCATCATCATATCAAGCAATTCTTGCCTTATCAATGAAGTAAACATTTGCTAGGTGGGTTTTCGCCATCTCCTCTGTGTCAGAATACAGAAGGAGCAAATATTACAAGCACAAAATGTTTAAAATGTGCGTGTGTGTTTATAGACTCCTAAGAATCCCCTTTTCAAGGATTTACAACACTCTCCTCTTGATCTTAGAATCCCAATTTACAGACAGGTAATTGCTGGGGTCAAAGTCGTAAATGACCATTACCCTGTACAGTCTCACACCATGGGTGCTGCTCCATAAGGTTGCCAAGCCCAACCCATAATGGTTGCAAAAAAAAACTTAATATGCCATGTCCTGAGCTTGGGATTTCTCAGAAACCTAGGCTTACTTACAGGCAAATTGTAACACACAACCCACAGTGGACCAAACATTAGGAATGATAATTAGCACCACATTACCATGTTTCATTCAAAACAAGGAAGCATTTGTGATCTGTAATAGCAAAGCACAGTATCCAAATGCCACAGTTAAAAGACCAACACAACATTGTTTCATTTAAGATAGCATTATCAGCTGTATAAATCATGCACCCATCTTAAAGATGCAAAAGAAATACTTACAAGAGCAAGAAGCAAATTCCTTGGGCTGTGAAATTGATCCCAATCTCTTACTCTTGCAAACTCTGCAAGCTTGAATTGCAAATCATTGAGGCTGATGTCCATGATCTCAGTGGCAGATCCATCATCACGCTCTATGCTGCTCATTGGAGAGTCTGCTTCCATATCTCTTTTCTTCAAAGGATTTTAAAGCTACATAAAAACACAAGTATAACTACCTATATGTGCACATATATATATATTTTGGATCAGATATATTTCATATCTCTAACAGAACACTCTAGAACAATGTATATTTTGACATGAGCAAGAAAAATCTGAATATAATCTATGACAGAGGAAAGAGACTAAGACAGAGCTGGATGGCAATAAGTTTCTTAAGACCAAGGTATTAAAGAACCAGAATCCTAATAGACAGAGCTGGATGGCAATAAGTTTCTTAAGACCAAGGTAATAAAGAACCAGAATCCTAAATGATAGAGATGGTCTAAAACTTCTGAATGTTTGGTGATATGATCCATGCAAGAGGGCCTTATAAAGGCTCAAGAGAATGACTGTGTCTATGTAAGAAAGTGGAGAAATTTATTTTCACTGTGATAGAATATGCCAAAGTAGTTTTATTGTGAAGGGCAACAAAAGAAATGAAGGGTTAATAGTTTATGGCTGACACCCTTAAACAAAAAGATATTGAAATAATGACTAAGTGGTGGACACTTCTATACCAAGATCATAAAGGTGATATTCATATCATTTATACTTATGGGACGGGAGACATCTTCATCAAATTTATACCTAGAGCATCTAGAAGAATAAGTATAGCAAACAAGCAACCTAGAATAAAGACACTTCAGAAAATTTTATTCAGAATAAAGAGACAAATCTCTCATGGATTCATCTGGTTAAGAAAAGCATGGTCAACTAGTAGAAAAACCTCCTTGATTGAGGTGAACATGTCACATCACTCATAAGGAGCATAACTTCACTCTTACTTTGGTTGAAGTGTTGGAAATTTTATATTTTTCTAAAGCTAAAGTTTATTCCCTAGGTATTGTTTGATTTAAGTAGCATAGGGCTTAAAAGAAATTTATTAACATTTGTGCCCTATCAAGTTGTTGGGATGCGGTCACAAGTGACTTGTGACTCAAATTAATCACTATTATATAAATTTTATATTAACATGTTAACATCCATAGTTTGACCTACAACTATTGCCATTGTCTTGTTACTTGTCGTTAAGGAATAATTTATTTTCCTATTGTTGAATAGTTTTCATAGTCATCAAAGAATGATGGTGCAAAGCTATAAACTAGAGTGGGCATAGCACATAAATGAATCAAAAAGCAAAACCTTAATTAGGTCATGTTAAAAATTTCTTATTAATTAAATTATGAGAAATTTTAATTTGGTATTTTTAATAAAAAAACTTATTACTGTAATTTTAATATAAATTTATTTATTTTTAGAAATTAATCTTTATTATTAGGTTTTTTATATGGCACTTTGGATCAAATTCTTAGGTTCAAAATTAACTAAAGTCATTTATGTGATTATGGATTTGAATCTCAAACTTATATATCTTGAAACATAGAAAAATAGGTTCACCAATTTGAAATGGGGAAAATGGGGGCATAATGGACCCATTTTCCTTTATTTCATTAGGAAATGAGATCCCCACAAATAATTGACTTACAACCCTTAGGTTGTTGAGAAAAAGGTGTCTCAAACTTATTGGTTAAGGATCTCTGAAGTTAGGATAACACTTAGCCGAGTCAAATTCTTTTACACTGCAGTACCATGGAGGTCTAAACTAGAGCTGGTGGGTTGGCAGTAAATGTTCACCTAATCGTTATCCGCCATCCCGGGTGATAGTTAGATAGGGGAGCTCGTGGTATTGTGGGGAACAGTCGCTACCCACCACCCTGCAACAGTTGTTTTGAGAGCTTGCGGTATTGCGGGGAACAATCACTATTCCACAACCCCATGATAGTTAGATGAGAGAGTCTACGGTATGGTGGTGGGTTGCGGTATAGCAAGTAACTCGCAACCTTGCGATAGTCTGTGAGGGGGGTCTACGATATGGCAGTATAAAAACCGCAACCCCGCGACAGTCCAATGAGAGGGTTTGCAGTATGGTGGTGGGCTGCAGTACAATGGTAACTTGCGACACCGCAATGGTCATTTGGATGGACTACGGTGGTACGGTATCGTGCGATACGACAATAACTAGCTGAGTGGTGAAGATTAGTGTAACCCCGTGATGGTTCAAGAATGACTTAGCGTGACTGTGGTTATGACTATTGGGTGGTTGTAGAAGTTGAAGTGTCTATTATGATAGTTTTTCTTGTAATGCTTGTGAAGTTTGTATGAATGCCATAACACATTGCATTAGGATGAAGATCGAAGCGAATGTAATGAAATCCTGTTGGATTCATTCTGTGAATTAACACCTGAAAGAGCATAGCTCTGTAACTTGTATGTAATATTCATTTTACTATAATACAAGAGATCTTTGCTTTTGTGTGTGGGTTTTTTCCCAAAAGGGTTTTCCAACGTAAATTTTATGTTGTCATTTCATTGTTTCTATCTCATAGTCTTATATGTGCATCTTGAATGAACCGTAATTGCAATGTTTAAATGGTTTATTTGCTTCTCTCACCTAAAGATTAGCATTAGGAAGGCGTATTCTGCACTTTGCTTTCCTTTCATTTGGTATTAGAGCTTGGCCAACTTTGTTATCCTTATGTGTTAGAAGGGATTTTTGTGCTGATCTAGTTTTAGTGGGAGTTTTGCAGAGAAATCTGGTTGTAGTTGTTAGAATTGTGAAACAAGCACAAAATCACGAGCCACATGATAAAAAAAACAAATACACCTTCCACACAAGAGATCCGCAAACAATATATGCAATATTCCTCAACAAGGAAAAACTACAAAAGCAAGAGACTCAATAAAATATGAAAGCTCGAGAGATAATTACAATGAGGGTTGAGTGCTTATAAGAGCAAAACCCTAAATGAGAAAGTGATCAAATCATGACAAGTGTCAACATCACATGAGATGAGATATAATGATCAAATATTAGCTCAACTAATAAAAGCATTAAAGCACTCCTAAGTTTAGCTTAAGTGCATGAGAATAAACTAGACTAATAATCAATTAAAGATTAATTAATTATTAGCTAATACATGATAACTCTAACACCCCCCATTAAGATGAACTTAGGGAGTAGCTAAAAACCCTAAAAATAGAATGCATGATGGGTCCTCAAAAATAAGGCCATGCAAGGTACCTATGTACAAACAAAAGATCTCTATAATGTGGAGTAATAGAGAAAACCTCATGGGAAAAAATCTACTCCAAAAAGAGATGAAAACCAAGTGAAGAATTGAAGAAGCCTCCAAACAAGAGTGAAGGACGAAGAAGCCTCCAACATAAAGTTGTCCCAAAATATTGGAGCAAAGGATGAACAAAAAAGGAACACCACTGAAGCATGAAGAAGCGGCAAACGCTGTCAAAGAATGATTGCTGTAATGTCAAAATAAGAACCTTTGCTGAAATAGATGATGATCAGGATCAAGAAGACAAGAATCTACATGAGTTCCCCCAACAACACTACTCAAATCAAATGGAAAATAAAGGCAAAACATTTGGAAATTGAAGATACAAATAGAAAAGGTACCAAAAGTTTGAAGAATTGGTAATGTGAAAATGGAAGGTTGTCTCCGAAAATAAGAATGCAAGAGTGTCCATATGGTAAGTGATCCATCTCATCGAATGCAACCACCGCATCTGAAAGTACATAGGAAAAAATACTGTATACATAGCTCACTCCAATGCGAAACCAAAGAAGTATTAAAACCAACAATAGAAACCCCCCCCCATAATGCTAAAAAGGGAGAGGCGTGACATGTACACTGAAACTGAATGCCAAAAAGAAGTGCATGAAGAAGAATCAAGAACATCTAAATGTGCAAACATGAAAGTACCAACACATATAAAGGGTGTACAAACAAAAGACACACACACATAAGGCTACTGTCGTGGAAGGGACACTCACTTGACAAAGGTGTGATGAAAAGAAAAGGCAAAAACATCAAGCCCCCCATGACACTTTATAGAATAGTGCGAGTACAATAAGGTACAAAGTGATGTGCAAGATCCCATGAATCAAGTGTAATAAAATGGCACTTTATTTCAGTGTGTTTACATAATAACAAGTGCATACAATGGGAGCCCATAATGTCCAAAAAAGGACTACATGCTGAAAATACAATTCTCTAATAGAAAATTAGGAAACTGATAGTACCATGATGAATTACATGAAAAAATGCACTTAAAAAAAAATAGCACCCAAAAATGTGTCCGGATGTAGAAGCAATGGCCTGTCAAAGTCTCTAAAATGAGAATTGAACATCAATAGCATCGAGAAAATAAAATTTTGGAAAAAACCAAAAGTCCAAATTGGAAAATACTTACACCACTGCGAAGAGTGTGAAATTTTACCCAGGTTAAAAAAAAAACATTGAAAAAGCCTAGACCGTATGGCCAAGATATGACCTCTAGTATTTAAGGTGCAAAATTGAAAAGCCCAACGGAGAGGGGCTGAGCAAGGCAAAAAAAATCTCCGCCAAATTTAGCAAAAAATTACCTCCAAAAATAGAGGTTCACCAAATTTAGAGCCTTTACTAAAAAAAGAAAAATATTTTAGCCCCCCTTGGCTTGGGCACTGGTTGCCCATGTGACTAAAGGTGGGTAGAAACTATTGTGGGCTGATAATTATTTTATTAAAAAACCTTTTATTAAAAAAGATTATTAAAAAGGTTTTTAAAAAAAATTAAAAAAAATAATAAAGGGGGTGGGGAAATCCCCACGCCACCCCCTTTAATAATGGTGGTACCTAAGGTACTAGGTATCACCATTATTAATGGGGGTAGGCCCAAGGTACCGTGTGCAGGTGCGGGTACCTTTGGGTACGCCTTTATATATATATAATTTATTTTTTTAAATTTATTTTATTGAAATTTTAATAATATATATATTTTAAAGCGATATATATATATATTAATGTAGCTCGACATGCGTGTTGGGGAGGCCCTACGACCTCTCTGGTAAAATTTTTTTCCTCAAAAACTCTCGCCACTGATTTTGGCGATTTGATAGGCAATCTTAAGGTTTTTGGGCCTTCTGAGCACGATGGAAACCTCTATTTTAGCTCAAAGCACACCAAAAATGCAGCTACCCTCCAGATCTAGAAATAATGCAACTGCTTCAAACCCTCACATATCTGGTGTCAAGAACCCAAATTAGATGAAACAAAAGCTAAATCTAACTTTTTCAATGGCTTTGAATCCATGGTGAAGTTATTTTTGCACCAAAATGCACCTAAAATCATCCACCTCCAAAATTTACAAGAAAAATAAAAGAGATTTAGATATGAAGCCTATAACCTTTGTTGAGGAAAAAAACTCAGTAATGGAGAAAGGGGTTCGCTAAATCCTTTCTCTGATACCATGTTAGAATTGTGAAACAAGCACAAAACCATGAGCCACAAAATCAAACAACAAATAAATACACCTTCCACACAAGAGATCTGTAAACAATATATGCAATATTCCTCAAAAAGAAAAAGATATAGAAGTCGAAGACTCTCAAGAAAATATGAAAGCTCGAGATATAATTATAATGAGGGTTGAGTGCTTATAAGACAAAAACCCTAAATGAGAAAGGGATCAAATCATGACAAGTGTCAACATCACATGAAATGAGACATAATGATCTAATATTAGCTCAACTAATAAAAGCATTAAAGAACTCCTAAGTTTAGCTTAAGTGCATGAGAATAAATTAGATTAATAATCAATTAAAGATTAATTAATTATTAGCTAATGCATGATAACTCTAATAGTAACTTATTGTAGATTTAAGATAATGAGCACATCCAAAAGAATAGAAATAGAAAAATTCAACAACGGTAATTTTGAGTTGTGGAAACTCAAGATGGAAGATTTTATCGTAGATCAAGAGTTGTGGGATGTGGTATCTAGTAACAAACCATCAAGAACCTCACACGCTGACTAGGATGCAATGAACTAGAAAGCCAAGGGTCTAATCAGATTTTGCTTGGCCGATTTTGTTCTCTTGAACGTCCATGAAGAGAAGAGGCAAAAATTCTCTGGAAAAATCTTGGTGACATTTATTAAGGGAAATCCTTGGTAAATAAGTTATTCCCGAGAAAGAAGTTACACTCTTTGAAGATGGAGGAAGGAGCGTGAGTTGTAGATTATTTGAATGCATTTAACATGATTGTTGCTCAGTTAGGTGTGTTGGTGTGAAGATAGATGATGAGGATCGTTGCATGCTCCTGTTGTGTTCTTTTCCTGACACATGGGATAAATTGGTAATGGCTATTGGGAGTAAAAAAACCAATTTCAAGATGGAATATGTGGGTGCTTCGCTGCTGTCAGAAGAAATGCGAAGGAAGTTTTCTGAGATGGCTAAGGAGGCCCTTGCTGTTTGAGGCAGATCAAAGGAGAAAGGAAAGAAGAAGGACAAGAAGTCTAAATCCAAGTCAGAGGGGAAATCAAAGTCTCCTGGTAGGAATTCCAAGGTGAAATTATGGAACTGTGGGCGATTTAGACATATTTGAAAAGAGTGCAAATAAGAGAAGAAGAAGAAAAAGAAAAACAATAATTCTTCTGATAATGAATCTTCTCAAGATGATGTAGATGCATTTATCGCAGCCTTAAAAAAACATGCATTGGAAGATGTGTGGTTAATTGACTCAGGTGCATCTTTTCACATGACTTCTCATAGGGGTTGGTTTCAAAATACGAAGGGTATGCTAGTGGAAAGGTGTATCTGGGTTATGATTCTCAGTTGGAAATTGTTGGCCATGGAAGAGTTAGGATTCGGTTTCCTGGTGGAAAAATAAAGGGAATTGATGGTGTGATGCATATCCCTTGTTTGACACAAAATTCACTTTCTGTAAGTAAGTTGAATGATTGGGGTGTGTTGGTATCTTTCTCAAATGGTAGTTCTAAGATGACTAGAGGTTTTATGGTGCTTGCTAAGGGTGCATGAATCAACACTCTATATAAGTTGGATGCTTGCATAGTTCAGTGCAATAGTACTTTTGTGAAGTCTGGGAAAAGGGCTTCTTCATTTGATCAAGTAGATAAGGACATTATTCCTGAGGGTGCTAATTCTTTAGAGGTGAAGCTCCCAGTGCAAAAGATAATGTTGTGGCACTAGAGGCTTAGCCACATTGGTGAAAAAGATTTGAAATCCTTGAAGACTAAAATCTTGGTTGATGGGATTGATGATTGTAATCTCGAGTTTTATGTTTGTGAACATTATATATATGGAAAACAACACCGTGTTTCTTTTTATTCCAATCTCATAAATCTTTTGGAATTCTGGATCAAATCCATGCTGATGTGTTTGGTCCAGTTAATGTTCCTTTGTTATCAAAATCTATGTATTTTGTCTTGTTCATAGATGATTATTCAAGAACATTTGTATATTTTCTCAGGAGTAAAATTAAATTATTTAGTCGATTTAAGGAGTTCAAAAACTTGGTAGAAAATCAAACTGGTAGGAGATTAAAGTGTTTGAGGACGGATACTAGTGGTGAGTTTTGTTCTGTAGATTTTGATAGGTTTTGTAAGGACCATGGGATTAAGAGACATAAAAAAATCCCTACACTCCACAACAAAATGGATTTGCAGAGAGGATGAACAAAACATTGATGGAGAGGGAAATGAGTATGCTGAGTGGTGCTGGTCTTGAACTAAAGTTCTGGGCTAAGGCTATAGCCACCATGTGTTATCTAATTAATAGATATCCTACTTCGATGCTCGTTGATAAGAAACCTATGGAAGCGTGGTCTAGTAAGAAGCCCTCATTGAGACATATTAGAGTCTTTGGTTGTGGGACATATACTTATGTGTCTAGTGAAAAGAGATCTAAATTGGAGAACAAGGCAGTGCAATGTATATTCATCGGTTATGGCATCAGTGTGAAGGGGTACAAGCTTTGGAACCCAATTACAAAGAAGGTTCTCTATAGTAGAAGCATGATATTCCATGAGATGAAACCTTCCACAGTTGATCTATAGCCAAAGATGAAAGAAGAAAGAAAAGAGATAGTTGAAGTTCCTCTTACACACAATAAAGATGAACTACCTCCTCCTGGTGGACATGTTAATAAGGAGAGCTCAAGTAGCTCTAAAATTTCTGAACAAGATGAAGAACCTCAACCTCAACTTGTGAGGAGGTCTACGCGTTCCAAGTGGCAACCTAAAAGGTTTGGATATTCTATGTAAGATTTTAGTTATGCCTATGCTTTGATTGCTAACACTGATGAGCCTAAGACTGTTAGAGACACTATGGGTATGTTTGATGCAGATTCTTGGTTGGAAGCCATGAATGAAGAAATGGCATCATTGAAAAAGAATGATACATGGTATTTGGTACCTTTTCCTGAAGGATGCAAGCTTGTTGGATGTAAATGGGTGTTCAAGAAGATTGGTTTTGATGGTGGTGTTGAGAAGCATAAAGCAAGGTTGGTTGCAAAAGGGTATTCCTAGGTGGAGGGAATTGATTATGGGGAAATATTTTCTCATGTATCAAAGCTATCATCCATTCAAATCTTAATGTTACACTTAAGTGTATGATTTGGAAACCGAGCAAATGGATTGAAGACATTATTTCTTCATGGTGATTTGAAGGAAGAGATTTATATGTCTCAGCCATAACATTTCATTGAGAAAGGTAAAGATAACTTGGTATGTAAGTTAAATAAATATTTGTATGGTTTGAAGCAGTCTCCTAGAATATGGTGCTAAAATTTTGATACCTATGTGTTGTCTTTGGGATTTGCGAGATCTAAGTCTGACCATCGTGTTTACTTTAAGTCAAAAATCAACCATCTTCTTATTGTTTCGCTATATATGGATGACATATTGTTCATTGGAAATGGTAAGGGTATGATTTCTAAATTAAAGTCTCAATTGTTAGCACAATTTGAAATGAAGGATCTAGGTTCAACTAGTTATATTCTAAGAATGAAAATAAGAAGGGATAGAGAAAATAGAAAGCTTTGGCTTAGCCAGAGCAAATACATGAACTCTATCCTAGAGAGACTCAATATGAAAAATTGCAAACTATTAGTGGTTCCTATATTGCAGGGAACAAATATTTCTGTGAAAGATTATCCAAAATATCCTACTGAGATGGAGGACATGATCGGGGTACCTTATGCAAGTGCAGTTGGCATTTTAATGTATGCAATGGTCTATAATAGGCCAGACATTTCCCAAGTAGTGGGAGTTGTTAGTTGATTTATGGCTAATCTAGGACAAACACATTGGTATGCTGTGAAAAGGGTTTTTAGATATTTGAAGGGTACTTTGGAGTATGCCTTATGTTATCATGGTAATTCTACCGGATCTTAGCATTCAGTAAGCATTCGTGGATATGTGGATTCTGATTGGGCGGGTGATATTGACAGTAAAAAGTCCACCAGTGGATATGTTTTCACATTGTTTGGTGGTGCAATAAGTTGGATGAGTAAGAAACAAGTTATAGTTGCTTTGTCCATTACTGAAGCGGAGTACATGACAACAACTCATGCTTGTAAGGAAGCCATTTGGATTAGAAGACCATTTTTAAATGTTGGTTTTGATGCAAGGAAGATTACTATCTATAGTGATAGAAAAAGTGCCATATGTTTGGTGAAGAATCCAACCTTTCATGACAAAACAAAACATGTTGACGTGCAACACCATTTTGTTCATGATATGGTGGAAGATGGAAAGGCTAAGTTGGAAAAGGTTGAAACTTTGGTGAATTTGGCTAATACATTGACAAAGCCAGTGAGCACAAAGAAGTTTAGATGGTGTAAAAATTTGATGGGCCTTGATGCCCAGGGTGATACAATGACTTCAAGTGTTGATTGGGAGCTAGTAAGTTCTTCATCAAGTGGGAGAATGTTGAGAGAAAGGTGTTTGAAATTTACTAGTTAAGGTTCTTTGAAATTAGGAAAACACTTAGTTGAGTCAAAGTCTTCTACATCGTAGTATTGTGGAGGTATAAACTAGAGCTAACAGGTTGGTGGTAAATGTTCACCTAATTTTTACCCACCATCCCACGATAGTTGGATAGGGGAGCACACGGTATTGCGAGGAACAATTTCTACCCGCCACCTTGTAACAATTGTTTTGAGAGCTTGTAGTATTTCAGAGAATAATCACTATCCCACAACCCCGCAATATTTAGATGAGATATGGTATGGTGGTGGGCTGCAGTATAGCAGGTAACCCACAACCCCATGACAATCCATGAGGGGGTTCTGCGGTATGGTAGTATAGAACCCACAGCTCCGCGACAGTCCGATGAGGGGTCTATGTTATGGCAGTAGGCTGCAATATAGTGGCAAATCACAACACCGCAATGGTCATTTGGATGGACTAAACTGGAGTGGTATCATGTGGTAAAATGGTAACTAGATGAGTGGTGAAGATTAGTGCAATCCCATGACAATTCAATAATGACTCGACGGGATTGCGGTTATGACTGTTTGATGGTTGTAAAAGTTGAAGTGTCTGTTATGACAGTTTTTCTTGTAATGCTTGTGAAGTTTGTATGAATTCCATAGTGCATTGGAATAGGGTGAAGATCAAAGCGAGTGTAATGAAATGCTATCATATTCATTCTATGAATTAACACCTGAAAGAGCATGGCTCTGTAACTAGTATATAATATTCATTTTACTGTAATACAAGAGATCTCTGCTTTGGTGTGTGGGTTTTTTCTCGAAAGGGTTTTCCCATGTAAATTTTGTGTTGTCACTTCATTGTTTCTATCTCATATTCTTATATGTGCATCCTAAATGAATTATAATTGCAAATTTTAAATGGTTTATTTGCTTCTCTCCTAAAAATTAGCATTAGGAAGGTGTATTCTGCATGCTGCTTTCCTTTCATAGGGGATTCAACTCAACAAGGGAATCTATTTGTTTCCTTATGATTGAGAATGAGGGTATCAACTTGAACAACACCTTTGGGAGAATAACTAAAAATATTAAATCAACTCAATTATGCCCATTCAAACTTGAATCATCAATTTAAAGCATAATACCGACGGAAACCACAAAGTTCCAACATATCTAGAAATGGTAGAGTGATGTGTACCTATCACCAAAATGACTTTCTGAGAGCCTGTTTGGGACTCATTCTCCCATGGGCGAATGGGTCCTTGTGTAGAGGTTTAAAATATGATTATATAGTCTTCAGGCACTCTGTTTTCACTCTTGATTTCCCAAGATCCCATTGTCAGAAAGCCAAAAATAAATTCGGGGTTTGAGTTTCCATTGCTTGACAAAAAAGGTGAAAACAAATGCAACTTTGCAAAATTTCTCTTTTGAGATCTTCAAATTTTCTTCAACCTATAAACCTACACATTCATAAAGAGGAGAAAAAGAATTTGTTTTTGGTGGATAGGGGTTTTCCTTGGTCAAACCTCATTTTGGAATTAAACCTTGAATTGAAATAATGAATCATGAAAGGAATGATGAATAATGCTATGTTGCAACTCAACAAACCCTTGAATAAACCTTTGGAGGACTAAAATTTTGATCTTGATCTTGCATTAAATGGCTTCAGTGGATGTGGATCTTGATACTTGAATCTTGAAACCTACATCATAATATTAGCTACAAAAACATGCATGATTGCAAAAGACTTTGACATGATGCTTGAGATCTTGATTTATGCTATAGATGACTGATAAATCTGCCCTTGAATGCTCTTGATCATAATCTTTGCTCTTGTGAAATTTTCCTTCTTGCTAGATCTTTTGAACTGGTAAAATGACTATGTAATTATAAGCATCTATCCTTAATCTCCCAAAAAATTAAACATTACAAGCTGAAATTGAAATTTGAATTTGGGATTATAAAAATACTACCAAAAAAATGTTTTAAAAAATGGGTCAAAAGGCTTAGGGAGGACCCATTTTCCCATGGGTGAATGGGTCCCAGGTCACTATTTCTAGAACACACTTTGCTCAAGGTTATTAATTATGTGTTGGCATTAATTTTTGTTGGGTTTCTCCTTCGGAAAATGTAATTTATTAGGCTTGTAGATGTAAAATAGGGCTTATTAAGGCATAATTAAGTCCAATTTAATTGAGGGGACCCAAAGAAAGTGTGAAAATGTAAAGTACATTTTCCTACACTACATATCTCAATTTCAAGATAAACCTTGTTAAATTCTTCCTACTAACCAATGATAGCCAATTGACTATATATATATTTATGCATTGTGTTTATATATTTAAAATAAATTTATTATTCATTTACAAATCACATAGGAATAACTGGAAGAAAATTTATATGGGATAAACATAACAACATGGTACAACATCCTAATTACATCATCCACATACATCATAATCCTAGGCACACTACATTCTTGCTTGCTATCTTTCATATTGGTTCATCACCATTGAATTAGTCTACTTAGTGGCTTGACTAAGGAGAACATGATCCTCACTTAGCAAGTTCCCAAAAGATGTCTACAAACACAGTTCCACTGTTTGATATAGATATAGTGAGTTGAGGTGAATATTCTATAATCATCCCTTCCATAGTACTAGTTCAATTCTATGGGTCCAAGTTTAGTTTTACATACCAAATCAATTTCATAGGTGAGGAGATTAGTTCTACATGTGTACATATCTAAACTAAAATATGACATATACAATTTCTAGATCTTGATGCACTCATTTGATCAAGGCATTGATGTTTAGCACATTGGTGAAATTATTTCTAACATCTTTAGCATAGTTTTACTCTCTCCAAAATCTAGTATTATTCATAGTTTATGTATTTAGGCTATTTGTTTATTTAATTATTGTATAAATTTATATGAGAGCTTGTACTACTTATATTTTGATTTTAAAATCTAATTTTGATGATATATTTTACTTTTAAGATATCATTAGGGTTTGGACCCCCTTTATTTATTTGTTTCATTTTATATTGCCTTTAAGGTTTTTATTTTTATTTTGTGATTTTTCTTTTAAACCACACTACCCAACCTCATTTTCACTTCTAAGGTTTTATTTGTAGATCTTATTATTACTATTTAAAAAAAAATTAAAATTAGATATTACATCCTTTTATATCAATTGGCCTTTAAAACTGTGAGTTGTTTGCATGCCAAGGTATCATCCACATCCTCACATTCCTTTGGGAAGAAGTAATTTTTAGAATCCTCAAATTCCCCAATTTGGTACCAATAGTATTTCTAATAGACTTAGTAATGGTACTATTATTGTTACTATTGTTATTGGATTTGAGATTGAAATTTTTAACCATGAAATATATTTGGAACAACAATAATTTTCATGTGATATTTCTAGGTTGGCCAAGGTAAATTCCAACACAATTGATTCACATCTTTTATGATCTCTTTCTTACTTAGCCATTTGGATAGGAAGTCCTTCAAGTCATTAGTGTTAAGGTTGATCCTTCTAGTTGTTTGAATGATACGTCCTCCTTATAATGTACTCCTAGTTTTGTTTCTTATTTTGGTATGTTGTCTCCCTCCACCTCTATGAATACCATGTTAAATAACATTGAACTATGCATCCACTCCTCTTTCTTCCCATCCCATTATCATTTAACCAAATTTCTATACTATCCCTACTAGTGCCATGACCACTTATATCCCTAATGTTTCACTTATCATTTCCACTTCTATAGATAATATTGAATCTTCTTCCCCTATTATTAATGGTATTCCTACCTCCAATATTACCACTAGTCACTCTATTCTTATAGAGTTAGAAATAATCTACTTTTCAATTTCTATTGTATATTGCAAACTCATTTTACTATCCACTTCCTTATTATATTTTATGATACATTTAGCTTGTTCCTGAGCCTTTATTGCCTCACCAATATGTCAAATAGACCAACCATTCGACCTGTATTATTTTATAACCTTCCATACATTCCATGTAGATTTGGCACTAGCATGATAATAGTAGTGCCTATGTGCACAAGCCAATCTTTAAATGTCTAAATATGAATTCTTGTGGTGTTTCTACATTTTTTGTATGGCTAAATTAATGAAGCTTTATAAACAAATATTTTATCTTCCTTTAGATATCTTGGCTATCCAAATATTCCCTCTAATCTTTGAATTATTTTTGATTCATTAGGTTTTCTTCTTTTGTTTCCATGAAAACATTTTATAAAATTTTCCATTTCCTTTTTGTCTATCCAAATTGAAAAAAGTATTCTAGATGTTCTTATAACTCCTTACAATGAATATAATTACTCCTTTAACATAGCTATGTTGAATGCACAAGACAACTAAGAGAGGGGGGGATGAATTACTTGTATATTAAAATATCAAAAATGTCATTAAAATTTAGACCCACATCAACTTTAGTAATCTTTAAATTGTTTGAAAGATTTAGCATGAAAGAAAATAATAAAAAATGAAACACATCAACACCATGCACAATAGGAAACCATATTTACATGGAAAATCTAAGAAGGGAAAAACCACTGTGAGGATTAGCTCACAATATAAAGTAATTGCAACACCAGATACAAAAGGCTCACTGCCCAAAAGAAAGAAGCGATCATTGATAATGGCTCATTGCCACATTATAGAAAAGAAGAAATAAGAGTGTTATAGTGATCAATCCATCTCAATGCAACAAAAAATCCACCACAAAATCACCAACACATTCACAGCCTCTTTGAATATTGTAGACACCTTCTTCTCACTACTTCTAGTAGTCTAACTCATTAAAGTTCACACTACACTTCACAACCTCGTACTTCACAACTTTGCACTTCACATCACACACTATGCACACCAATACTCCATTGACACAACACTTATTTATGCCTTTGTCAACCTTGAATTTTTTTTCCAAGGTTAGCTATGCACCTCAATCGTGCAAATTCAAACTAGGTTGGCACCAAAATATTCCCGTGATGGAAAAGAATGAAGGTGGACCACATCAAACCCTATCTTGGACCTAAATCTACTCATACATGCCATGCCACACTTCCACAATCATTGAAGAAAATCCGCAATTAGTGTAAACACCGAAGGTTGACTGAACCTAGGTAAACACCATTAAAATTTAAGTACATGATTCCTCAAATCCAAATATGATTCATGGATAATATACAACACTTAAAGAAAATCTAGAATATTTCACAAAAACCCTGAAATCCAACAAATTCCTTCACAACAACTTTCACTTGAAGAAAACACTCATCTTGTTCACCCAGACAAATTTCCATACATTATAACTCAAAAATCCAACTTATAGAGAACCTAACCATGGACGAATGCGAAGAAAAAACCATAACACCACATTATATGCCAAAACACCTCTACAACACACTGTTTCCTCTTTTATTCAAATTTTATCAAAAGCACTTGGAAACCAAGCACCAAAAACACATTCTCATCATCTTCAACACTTCCTCGCCATCACAAACCAATTGAAACACAAAAAATCATCCAAAAAAATCCATAAACATAATCTTATCAAAACAACAATAGAGGTTGACACCGATAGCACTTACTAATGACAACATAATGAAAATAATTAAAGCATAATCACAACTTCTCAACCATCACCAATTGACATCAATGACAAAACCAACTACACATACTTACAACAATCTCCCCCTTTGTTATTGATGGCAACAAATGATGTGAAAAACCATCAACAACAAACATAACAGTAAACAACTTTGATCACCAAAATATTACTCCATACCAACTCTTTTTCCTTCTCCCTTTTAATTTCTCTCCCCCTCAACTTACTACTCTCCTTTTCTCAACTGGATATTTCCTTTTTCATATTATTATATCTCCCCCTTTGACATCAATGGAAAAGGGCAACATATTTGCATCAATTTCCCCCTTTGACATTAGACATACATAATTTCTCTCTCCCCCAAAGGAAATATCTATAAGGGAAACCAATTGCTCTACATACTCCCCCTTAGGATCACACAAAAAATTATACAAACCAAAAACCACTACACATATCCTCTTACATGGATAACAAAGGACAACACCAATATGCACCAATGATTACTCCCCTGACTACAACAATCAACAATGCCACTACCTACTCCCTGGGTGCTACCACAATAGTGTGTCTCACTTTTGGGATATGTTGATTTTTGCTTGAAATCAATTTTTTTAGAAAAAAAATAATGATTTAAGCCTTGAGAGGTTTCATCCTAAGGTTTTTAATTGAAGAGGGATAAATAAGACCCCCTTAGATAGAACACCTCTAGTATTAAATGTTGGCAACACAAGGGTAGACAACTGAGAGGGGCGGGGTGAATCAGTTGTCACAAAATTTCAAACTTATTAAACTTGTTAACCCCTATTATTAGATCTGATTAATAACCATGAAAGCATAAATCAACAACACATCAAAAACACACATGACACCAAGATTTTTATGTGGAGACCCTATTAGGGGAAAAACCATGTTGGAGGTTAATCCACAAGTTTATACTCTATTAAAAGTATAAGAAGAATAAATGGGGAATGCACATGCATTCAGGCACACTACCTAGAGATCACTGCTCAATTACAAAAGGCTCACTGCCCAAGGGAAGACTCACTATCTTACAATAATATTTAGAGTAAATCCATCTAAAAGATCTCAAACTGAGAAAATAACATCTGCTAATGCTTGATTATAGTTTCGATTAAGCACACAAACACTTCTTCACACTTCTTCACACTCTTCTCTGCCTTTGAAAGATTTAGAACATTATTCACGTACACACCTTTCTCGCTCACATGCAAATGAAGAAAAAATCGCTTATATATATCCACAACAAGGAATTGCATCATTACATGTCGGGTTCAACAAAATAATAAAATAACTACAAATTGTTGGCCCAAAACAATAAAGATTATTAATGCGAATCCACCAAGGTTGGCCACAACATAGTAGAGACCCAAAAAAATATCCTCGAACACAAAACACCTTAAAAATTATTCCTTGAAGATCCACAACATGCTACAATCAACCTGTCAACCATGAACATGAAAAAAATGAACACGCAAGAGAAAATCATCAATCGCGAGAACAATGATCAAAGCGTACATGAAACACAAATGGAGCATGATCTAGAAACATCCATAAACACCACATGATCATTCACAACAACTCAAATTACCAGAATCACATTATCTTCTTCTAGGAACACCAACTACAAAAACATAATAACTGTCAGAACACAAAAAATCACAACTTGCTCAAATATTCATGTGAACCTCTAAAAATTTTGGTGGATAAAATAGATACACCTAAAAAAAAACCCTTTAATCCAAAACTTCTCACCATCAACATACTGGACTTTCCATCATACTGATCTTCACTGCTTCAAAGACAACCTGCAACATATTTTGTTATAATTTTCTCAATATCCTCAACATATATAGTCTTAAAGACATTAATTCTAATAGTGTTGACATCAATGAAAACCACATATTAGCAACACAACCACAATATCCAACAATCTCCCCCTTTGGCATTGATGGCAACACATGATATGAAAAACATCATCAACACAACTAACTTCAACACTTATTCCCCCTTAGGTTCTGACTCTTTTCTCATGACTTCTTCTCCTCTGATAATTCCTAGTTTTTCACATTGCTCTTCTCCCCCTTTGACATCAATGAAAAAAGTACACACAATCTTTGAACCACATATTTGAATCATCTGAATACTCCCCCCGAGTAGCAACCACCACAAAATCAATCCGAATTGAGATATGACTGTGAAATGCATGAACTGATGCAAGACAATGCATCTTAGTTATGATTAGGAGGGTTAGTCACCCCTAACTTCCCTCTAAAATACTCAAAAGTATCCTTAGGCAACGAATTGGTAAAGATGTTTGCAATCTATTCCTTAGTAGGCACATACTCCAACATGACTTCTTTCTCACCCACCTTCTCTCTCAAGGAGTGAAACTTGATAAATATATGCTTGGTATTTGAATACAACACTAGATTCTTAGAAATGTTAATTGCACTTGAATTATAACAGAATATAGCAATAGGCTCATCATACATAACTCTGATATCTTTCAACATCTGCTTCATCCACAATACTTGAGTATAATTGTTAGCAACAATAATGTATTCTACCTCTACAGTAGACAAAGAAATGGCATTCTACTTTTTACTTAACCATGAAATCAACTTCTTTCCTAAGAAAAATGTGCCACCACTAGTACTTTTCCTGTCATTCACATCTCTTGCCCAATCAACATTAGTAAAGGCACTCAAAGTAAGATCATCATCTTTAGGATACCACAAGCCAAAATAAATTGTTCCCTTCAAGTATCTAAAAATTATCTTCACAACAGTCACATGAGATTCCTTAGGATCGGCTTGAAATCTTGCAACAATACATCCAGTCACCATGGGTGTACCGATTGGCTTTGAATCTTCCATACCAAAATTCTTTAGCAATTCTTTCACATACTTGGACTGAGATATAAAAATCCCTTTATCTAACTAAGTAATTTTCAATCCCAAAAATAATTTCATCTCTCCAATCATTGACATCTCAAAATCATTTTGCATCTCATCAACAAAATTCATGCACAAACCATCATCTCCTCCAAAAATGATATCATCAACACAAACTTCCACAATCAAATCTTTATGATCATCAATCTTGAAATACTGATTACTATCAACAGTACCTTTTTTAACTCCAAGCTTCAACAAAGACTTGTCCAATCTAGCATACCAAGCTCTAAGGGCTTTGGTTGAGTCCACACAATTCTTTCTTCAACCGAAACACCATATCTCCTTGATTAGTCAATTGAAATCCATCAGGTTGCTCAACATACACTTGTTCTTCCAATTCGCCATTTAGAAATGCTAACTTGACATCCATAGGATAAACCTTGTAGTTTTTGTAAGCAACATATGCAGGAAACAATCTCACAGCTTCAATCCTAGCAATAGGGGCAAAAGTTTCTTCAAATTCAACTCCTTCCATATGAGAATATCCTTTACAGACTAGTCTTGCTTTGTTTATGATAACTTCACCTTGCTCATTCAGTTTATTCTGAAAGACCCATTTAGTTCCAATTAAATTTTTGTCCTTAGGTCTAGGAACAAGAGTCCATGTTTCATTCTTCTCAATTTTCTATAGTTCTTATTTCATTGCTTCCATCCAATGTTCATCTTTGCATGCTTCATTTACATTACTTGGCTCAATATTTAATATCAAATAGTATTCTTCTGCAATTCTTCTCCTAGTTTGGACACCTTTGTTCTTATCACCTATAATCTAATTTTCCAAATGTTTTAATCTCACATACCTTGGAGTCTTAGGATGTTCTTGAACTTCAGGCTCTTGTGATCTCTCTTCTGCACTTTCACTAGTTTCTCCTTCCTCTTGATCTTTTTGATTCACCAGAATGATCCGAACTTGATTTTAAGTCTAACCTTTATTTGTACTATCATTCTGATCATTAGAATCATATCCATAGGTTTTGGATGGTCTAGCAATGTCTTCATCAACCTTAAAATTTTCGCTTTCAACCATTTTCCTCAATCTCTTATTGTAGCATCGACATGCCTTACTCTTAGTAGAATAACCAAGAAAGATTCCTTCATCACTCCTAGCATCAAAATTTACTATATCTTTGTCTCTTCTGATATTGCATTTAATCCCAAAGATTTTGAAATATCTAACGGTAGGCTTATGACCAAACCATAACTCAAAAGGGGTCTTACCGATATCACCTTTATTTTGTACTTGATCGAGGATATAAACAATAGTACTGGCAACTTCTCTCCAATAGATATGAGGAAAATTTCCTTCCAGCATCATAGTCCTAGTAGCATCTTGAACTGCCCTATTATTCCTTTCCATAACTCCATTTTGCTAAGGGGTCTGTGGTGCAGATAATTGTCTCTTTATCCCATGCACTTCACAAAAATAATTAAACTCATGGGAAGTGAATTCACCACCTCTATCTGATCTCAGACAATTAATCTTCAGACCTATCTTTGTCTCAACCATAGACTTAACGATATTGAACTTGTCTAGAGATTCAGTTTTCTCCCTTAAGAAAGTAACTGATGCAAGAGCATCCTTGGTTCTTGGAAATCTTGCATCAACCAAAAATACCTTCATTTAGTTTTGTTCTTGTTCTGGTTCGAGTTGGTAGATCCAGTGTTTCTTCATGTTTTCTTGCCAGATCGTGCGTACCTAGGATTTCATTGTGGACATGTTCAATCTTCGTTTTCCAAGTTTTTATAGCTCATTTGGATCTTTTTTCGGCAAGTTGTCGCTTCTGACGTACATGACAATTTTTGAGGCTAGCCCTAAAATAACTTCAAAACCTAATGACTAGTTGGATTGATCACAAACCTTTCATGTGACTTGTGGATCCTCACGGTGAGTTTATATTTTTTCCATGGAGTGTCCCTAATCTTACACTTAGGTCCACACTTCATCATACGCATCTACCATGGATGAATTTCAGATTTGAGGCTTTCCTGTATAAAATCGAGAGGACATGCATCCCTTTGGTGGGAACATTTGCAGACATATAGACAAATAAAAGGAAAGGAGAAGATAAGATCATGGGATTGGATGGTGAATAAATTGAAGACAAAGTTTATGCCTACAGATTATTAGATTAGTTTGTTCAAGAAATTGCAGAACTTGAAGTAGAAAGAATCAAGTATGACAGAGTATACTGAGGAATTCCATAAGTTGAATACCAGATCTAGATATTCAGAAGATGAGATTGAACAAGTAGCCAGATATGTGAATGGTTTGAGGTCATCTATTCAAGATGATATTAGTTTGATTAAGTTGTTGAGTGTGGAAGAGGCATATCAGTGTGCCCTAAAAGCAAAGGAGAAGCTAAATAAAAGACATGAACAAAGACATAGAGGAAGATGTGGAAGATTTTAGAGAGGAAGAATATTTACTAGAGGAGGAAGAGGAACCTTTGCAGATCAGAATAAGGAGGTCAATAAGAGTGAAAATTCATACCGAATAGATGATGGAAACTCTTATAGAAGAGGAGGATATGGTGGCTACATAAATGAAGGGTATAAAAAAGATGACAGAGGACAAGAGAAAAGAGTATTTAGGGGAACTTGTTTTAAATGTGGTGGAGAAGGACATAGAGCCTTTGAATGCAAAAAAGGAGAGTCAAGTAGAAAGACTAAGAACAATAAGAGAACATCCATTGTTGAGGAGGATCATGCTGAATCATCTAATCAACCGAAAGAAGGAGAGGTATTGGTGAATAGGAGAGTATTGTGTCAAAGTGAATTGGAGAAAGAACCATTGCACATAAAGAATTTGTTCAGGAGAAAATTGAAGGTAGTTGGTAAATGTTGCAAAGTGATCATTGATAGTGGAAGTTTAGAGAACCTAGCTTCTGAAGAAATGGTAACCAAATTGAAGTTGGAAAGTTGAAACACCCTAAACCCTATTAGATAGCGTGGATTCAAGATGAACATAAAATACTGGTAAGTGAACAATTTTTGGTGAAATTGAAGATAGGAAACTACCATGACGAAGTTTTGTGTGATATTATGCTCATGGATATATGCAATATCTTATTGGGAAGGCCTTGGCAGTATGATCGACAAGCTATTCATGATGGAAAGAAGAGCACATAAACCATTGTTGCTAATGGGATGAAGCAACAATAGTTACCCTTGCAAAATTTGGTTGATGGAAGAAGATTTCTAGATGGACCGAGACATGAGAACTTGTGCTATGCATTGGTGCCTAAGAAAGTTGAAGACTTGAAGCAAGTAGAAGGACAACTGAAATATATATGGATCTGATTCCTGGAGCTAGTTTTCCTAACAAAGCAACACACCAGATGACACCAACAAAGAATGAAGAATTGAACAGACAAGTGCAAGAGTTTTTGAGGAAAGGTTTGATCAGAGAAAGCTTAAGTCCTTGTGCAGTACCTGCTATGCTTGCACCTAAGAAAGATGGAGAATGGAGAATGTGTACCGACTCTAGAGCCATAAATAAGATCATGGTGAAGTATAGATTTCCTTTGTCCCAGATGGATGCCATTATGAATTTTTTGAGTGGAGCTAAATACTTTACAAAGATAGACTTGAAGAGTGGATATAATTAGATCAAAATTAGAGAAGGAGATGAGAGGAAAAAATATTCAAGGCAAATGAAGGATTGTATGAGTGGTTGGTGATGCCTTTTGGGTTGAAAAATGCATTGAGTACTTTCATGAGGTTGATGAATGTGGTATTGAATAAATTCTTGGGTAAATTTTTTATTGTATATTTGGATGACATTTTGATTTTTAGTACAACTAGAGAGGAACATTTGTGGCACATTAGACAAGTTTTGCAGAGTTTGAAAGAAGAAAAATTGCTGATAAACCTAAAGAAGTCTAGTTTCATGAAGGAGGAATTAGTATATCTAGGATTTGTGATATCAATGGATGGATTTAATATGGATCTTGATAAAGTGAGAGTTATTGTTGAACTGGCTAGTTTCTACCAGAAGTTCATTAGGAATTTTAGTTCTATTTGTAACCCCATGACATAGACGATGAGAGGAGATAGGAAGGATTTTAGATGGACATCTGGAGCAAACAAGAGTTTTGAATTATTGAAGTAGAAGGTGACTGAGCAGCTTGTGTTGGCTTTACCAAATTTTTATAAGGTTTTTCAAGTAGACTTTGATGCAAGCGAAAATGCAATTGGAGCAATGTTAAGTCAAGAAGTAAGACCGGTAGCCTATTTCAGTGAGAAGTTGAATGATGCAAAGAGAAGGTATTCAGTATATGATCAGGAGTTCTATGTCATAGTTCAAGCTTTGAAAAAGTGGATACATTACTTGTTATCTAAGGAGTTTGTGTTGTACATAGATCATCAAGCTTTACATTATATGAACAATCAAGGTAAGTTGAATTAGAAACACATGAGATGGGTAGAGTTCTTACAAAGTTACACTTTTGTCTTGAAACATAGGAGCGAAAAGTTAAAATAAAGTTGTTGACGCTTTGAGTAGGAGAAGGAATTTAATGGCACATATGAGAGTGGAGGTATTAGGATTTTATGAATTGAGGAACTTGTATAAGGAAGACTCAGATTTTGCAGAACCTTGGAGAGCATGTAGAGAACCAATCCTGGAGGATAGAAGTCAATTGTTGGATTATTTAATCCAAGAGGACATGTTGTTTAGAGAAATCCAATTGTGTATACCCCAAAGTTCAATGAGGGATAACTTGGTAAAAGAGAAACATAGTGGAGGATTGGCAGGAAATTTTGGAATTGACAAGATAGTAGCATTGGTGAGTGAGAACTACTTTTGTCCACAAATTCATAAGGATGTAAGGATATTTGTGCAAAGTTGCAGAGTTTTTCAAGTTGCAAAAGGAATTAGTCACAATGTTGGATTGTATAAGCCACTTACGATACCAAAAGGACCTTGGGAGGATATTAGTATGGATTTCATACTTGGTTTGCCTAAGAAACAAAGAGGTAATGATTCAATATTTGTGGTAGTGGAAAAAGTTTCTATGATGGCACATTTCATACCTCGTAAGAAGACAACATATGTAGTACATGTAGCAGATTTATTCTTCAGAGAAGTAGTCATATTGCATGGATTACCTAGGAGTATTGTTTCAGACAAAGATACGAAGTTTGTTGGCTATTTTTGGAGGACACTTTGGAAGAAGTTGAAAACAAATTTGAAGTTCAGTTCTAATTTTCACTCAAAGACAGATGGATAGACATAGGTAGTGAACCAAAGTTTGGGAAATTTGTTGAGATGTTTGGTTGGAGAGAAGACCAAAATTTGGGATCTAGTCCTAGCACAAGGAGAGTTTTCCTACAATAATTTAGTGAATAAGAGTACTCGAAAGACTCCTTCTGATATTTTTATAGGATTTCATCCTAGAGGTGTATCAGAGCTAAGAGACATTAGTAAGGAAGATAAGAGGAGTATAGAAGTAGAAGAATTTGTAGAAAATATGAAGATGATGCATACTCAAGTGAAGCAACATTTGGAGAACATGAACCAGAAGTATAAGGAGAAAGCAGATGAAAAGAGGAGACATAAGGAGTTTGGAGTTGGAGATGAAGTGATGGTGTACTTGAGGAAATAAATATTTCCAATTGGAACATATAGTAAATTGAAGATGAGGAAGTTTGGACCCTGTAGGATATTGAAGAAATTTGACTCAGGGAATGCATATGAAGTGGAGTTACCAGATGACATGAGTATATAACCTATATTCAACATTTTAGACCTACATCAGTACCATGAAGCAAAATTCAACGAGGACAATAAGATGAATTTGGAAGAACAACTTCCTAAACAACAATCATATGAGATAGATGAAGTTTTGGATGTTAGAGATGGGAGAAAGACTCGTGGAAGACAGTACAAAGAATATCTTGTGAAGTGGAAAGGTAGACCGGTAGACCAGTAGAGGATTCTTCTTGGATTTCTTAGGATGAGGTAGACCGTATTGGTTTTCCTTTGGCCTCAGAAAAGTGAGAGGCTCACTTTTTATTAACCCTAGATGTTTGATGCAGGAGCATCCTTGGTTCTTGGCAATCTTGCATCAACCCAAAATACCTTCATTCAGTTTTTTTCTTGTTTTTGTTCTAGTTCTAGTTTGAGTTGGTAGATCCAGTGTTTCTTCATGTTTTCTCACCAGATCGTGCATACCTAGGATTTAATTGTGGAAATGTTCAATCTTCATTTTCCAAGTTTTCAGATCATTTGGAGCTTTTTTTGGCAAGTTGTCGCTTCCGATGTACATGACAGTTTTTGAGGCTGGCCCCAGAATAACTTCAAAACCTAACGACTAGTTGGATCGATCGTGGAACTTTCCCATGACTTGTGGATCCTCATGGTGTGTTTAGATTTGTTCCATGGAGTGTCCTTGACCTTACACTTAGGTCCACACTTCATCATATGCATCTACCATGGATGAGTTTCAGATTTGAGGCCGACCTATTCTTGCACACGTTACACATTTCTTCTTGGAGATTGTAGCGATCTTTGGCCAACACGGATGTTTCTAGACTCACCGATATGATATAAAGATAGTATTGAATCATTAGAAGAAGGGGAGAGGGATGATTAAGAAGGATATGTTGTATATTAGGTCCGATCTGTAGGATTTCGCTCACATGTATGAGCACTATATTTTGAGCATGTTGTAATGAGGCCTATGTGCCAAATCTATAAGTCCGGATGTGGCTGACTATATCTAATCAATATTTTAGATAATGAGAATGTTTGCACCTACATTTTCCTCCATAAATTGTGTTGCTTTTGTTGTGTTACTCTTGCTGCATGGTTTAGACTGTTCTCTTTGAGGACCCTCCTTACTATGACTGCACCAGTAACCCACATCATCGTAGAATAATCATCAATAAGAAACATGAAATACCTATAATATTGTAAACTTATGACTCTAGAAGGACCACACAAGTTACTATGCATAAGCTCCGATAATTCATTTGAACAATTCTATTTGCTTTGAAATAAAATTCTAGTTTTCTTTCCTAATTGACATTCCTTGCATATGGAATTAGAAGGTTTTACCAACTTAGAAAGATCTCTCACTACTTGAGTAGAACTTATCTTGATAATATTGTCAAATTTTACATGGCACATTCTCCTATGCCACAACCAAATTTCATCAACTTGAGCAATCAGACAACTTTTAACAGCAACATTCAGGTGAAAGATGTTACCTTTTATTTTTGTACTTGAAGCAATCACATTTCTGAAACTTCCCAATATTCTACACTTTCCATCCTTGAATTGAAGATTGTATCCCTTATCAACCATTTGTCTAACACTTAAAATATTATGCTTCAAACCTTCAACGTATAGGACATCATCAGTATTATGCTTACCATCAAGATAAATACATCCTTTGCCACAAATTATACCACCATTGTTATCACCAAATATTACAAAACCACCATCATAATTTTCCAGGCTCACAAATTTGATTTTATCACCTGTCATGTGATGTGAACATCCACTATCAATTACCCATTCATCCTTCTCTTCAACTCGAGCAACTAGGGATTTCTCCACATTTTTACAACTAGCAGATTAAGTAGACACAAGATTATTTTCCTTGATAGCAATAAACACAAACTCATCTTCACTTACATTCCCTTTATTAGATTCATCATCTGTCACACCTTCATCACTAGGATAATAACACTTCCTTTGAAATTTAGGCTTGTTAGGTGTTGAATTAGGAACTCTTTTTGGACACTTTGATGCAAAATGACCTATCTTATTGCAATAAAAAATTTTAATAGGCAACTTTCCTTTATACTTACCTTGTCCTCTGGCTTCTCTTTTGACAATAAGTGCTTCAAGCTCATCCAATTCTCCCTCTTCTTCTTCAATCTATCTCATTTCTTCCTCATACTTGAATACCTTTCTAGAAGAAATTTCACCCAGATCATATCTATGCTTATCTCTTTCGTAGGTAGTAGCTTTGAATGCAAATTCTATTTTAGAAAGGGCATCAAAAAATTCACTCAACTCAAAAGCATTAAGTCTACCAATCAACATATATCTGGTTACATTTGTCATACTCCAGAGGTCATCAATAGCTTTAGCTTTGATTTTGTATGCATCAAGCAAGGATCTAAGCACTTTAGCAACAATCTCTGATTCATCCAACTATCCACCAACACATCTGATACCACACACAACTCTTTGCATGAAAGTAGTAATATTCTCATCATCACCCATTCTCAACAGTTCATATTTCCCTTTCAGACTTTGTAGCTTAGAAATGTTCACATTAGCATCACCTTCATACAAAGTTTCCAAATTTTTGCAGATCTCATAAGAAGTCTTTAGATCCATAACATTCATCATCTCAAAATCAGTCAAAGCACTCAACAATGCTTCCTTAGCCCTGATATTGTATTTAACATCCCTAATCTCAGTAGTAGTAGTAGGACCATTTTGAGGAATAACATACCTATTACTTGTAATGCTCTAGTAGGATTCACCAATGCATCTCAGATGCCATTCCATTCGAGTCTTCCACAGAGAATAATTTATTCCATCAAATCTAAAACCATCCTTCTTATATGTCGCCATCCCAGATCACCTCAAACTATTGAACTTCTTCCAAGGAACCTACTCTGATATGAATTTTTGGAAACACAAGGGCAGACAACTGAGAGGGGGTGAGTTAGTTGTCATAGAATTTCAAACTTATTAACCCTTATTCTTAGATTTGATTAATAACCATGAAAGCATAAATCAACAACACATCAGAAACACACATGACACTAAGATTTTTGCATTGAAACTCTATTAGGGGAAAAACCACAATGGAGGTTAATCCACAAGTTTATAGTCTGTTAAAAGTATAAGAAGAATAAATGGGGAATGCACATGCATTCATGGAAATTGCCTAGAGCTCACTTCTCAATTACAAAAAGGTTATTATCCAAGGGAAGACTCATTGTCTTACAGTAATATTCAAATTAAATCCTTTTGAAAGATCTTGAACTGAGAAAATAACATCTGCTAATGTCTGATTAGAGTTCTGATTAAGCACATGAACACTTCTTCACTCTTCTTCACACTCTGCTTTTCCTTCAAAATATTTAGAACATTATTCACGCACACATTTTTCTTGCTCACTTTTTTTTCACATACATTCAAATGAAGAAACAATCACTTATATATCCACAACAAGGAATTACATCGTTACATGTCATCTTCAAGAAAATAATAAAATAAATCCAAAATGTTGGCCCAAAAAAATAAATATTATTAATGCGAATCCACCAAGGTTGGCCACAACATAGTAGAGACCCAAAACAATATCCTCGAACATAAAACACCTTCAAAAATTATTCCTTGAAGATCCACAACATGCTACAATCACCCTGTCGGCCATGGACATCAAAACCATGAACACACAAGAGAAAATCACTGATCACGAGAAGAACGATCAATGGAGACGTGCAACACAGATGGTGCATGATCTAGAAACATCCACAAATACCACTTGAGAATTCACAACAACTCAGATTACCAAAATCACATTATCTTCTTACAGGAACACCAACTACAATAATAGAATAATTGTCGGAACACAAAAACTCATAACTTGCTCAAATATTTATGCAAACCTCTAAAAATTTTGGTGGATAAACTAGATACACCTGAAAAAAACTCTTTAATCCGTAGCTTCTCACCATCAACATACTGAACTTTCCATCATACTGATCTTCACTGCTTCACAAAAAACCTACAACATATTTTATTATAATTTTCTCAATATCCTCGACATATACAGTCTTAAAGACATTAATTCTAATAATGTTGACATCAATGACAACCACATATCAACAACACAACCACAACATCCAACAATAGTGTGTCTCACTTTTGGGACAAGTTGATTTTTGCCTGAGATCACTTCTTTTAGAAAAAAACTAATGATTTTAGCCTTGAGAGGTTTCATCTAAAGGGTTTTAATTGAAGAGGGATAGATAAGACCCCCTTATATCAATCCCCTTGGATAGAACCCCTCTAGTATTAAATTATACCCACAATGGAGTCTCCTTTGCACCTATCAAAATGATGGCAAAAAAAAAGTTTACTTTACCTTTTGAGGGATTAAATAGCATCATTTAGAAATGATCTTTTGCAAATATTGAAGCCCTCGAAACGAGATTTCAAACAAGTATAGTTTTGATATGTTTTCATTTTATCTTATATTTAATTCTCAATTTTTATTGAACATAGGTTTTTCTCTGAACATCAAGCTCTTTGTTCTATAGATGTGGAAAAATAGTAAACCATTGTAATTTTTTTTTCTAAAAATACCCTTTCCCTAAGTATTGATGTCCTTGTTTCACTAAAAAAAGAAAAAATGGATTTCAATATATACACAACAAGTTAGGTTGTACGAAACACACACATGTCCAACTTATAGTTATAGTGACTTCAAAAATTAATTAAAAAAAAAATGTAATTTTTTTTTATGAAAAAACATGCTTTCCCTAGATATGATGTTAAGAATCTATATTCCAAGAATTAGAATTTCATCCTTGATAGAAAAATTTTTATATTGTATGACACAAATGTTACTTTCAAAAAATGTTGTTTTTCTGTTCAAAACTAGTTATTTAAGCAGATGTTGAAAGATTTATGATTTATTTTGATTTTTTAAAATATATTTAGAATCTACACACAAATTTCCACAAATCACTAGTTCAAATCATCTTTAAATTCTCAACACTTGTTTAGCTACTATAGGTCTCAAAAGATGAAGATTTAGTTAAAAATATTGATTTAAATGTCCATATTGGGAAAAAAGTGAGACATAGTATTATAATCTCACTCCTGGGCCCTGAGAGGTATCCTCCAACATCAATCAAGAACAAAGAATGAATCTTGAGACCCAGTGTATTGATGCATATCCTTATGCATCTAGTTCAAAGAAGGAGGGGTAATAACCCCTAACTTCTCCCAGAGATACTCAAAATTATCTTTAGGAAGAGCCTTAGTGAATATATCAGCAATACAATCCTTTGTAGGTGCATAATCAAGCTTCACTTCATTCTCTGCAACCTTCTTTCTCAAAAAGTGATACTAGATTGAGATATGTTTTGTCCTTGAGTGCATCACCAGATTCTTTGAAATGTTAATAACACTTGTATTGTCATAAAAAATGGAAATTGGTTCACCATATACAACTCTAATATCCTTCAAGGTTTGCATCATCCATAGCACCTGTGTGCAACAAGATGTTGCTGCAATATATTCTACCTCTATAGTAAATAAAGATATTGATTCTTGCTTCTTGCTTAACCAAGATACCAATCTGCATTAAAGAAAGAATGCACTACCACTTGTACTTTTCTTGTCAACCACACATATTTCCCAATCTGCATCTGTATAAGCTCACTTAGAGAAAAAATTAGAGAAAAATTAGTATCCTTTGGATACCATAAACCATGTTCCAAAGCTCCCTTCAAATACTGAAAATCCTCTTCATTGCTACAACATGTGACTCTCTAGGATCTTCTTGAAATCTAGCCACAAGACAAAATACATGCATGGTATCTGATCTAGTAGAAGTTAATTATAGTAGTCCTCCAATCATTGATCTTTATTTTCTATAATCAACCTTAGGAGATTCATCATTCTTACTTATCTTGCAACCAGTAACCATAGGGGTACATACTGGTTTAAAATCCCCCATTCCAAACTTCTTCAACATTTCCTTGACATACTTTGATTGTGAAATGAATATTCCTTTCTATGTCTAATTGATTTATAGTTTAAGGAAGAAATTCATCTCCCTAAACATAGATATCTTAAACTCTTTCTGCATCTCTTATACAAATTTATTATACATAGCTTCATTTCCTCCAAAAATTACATCATCAACATACACAACCACAATTAGGATTTGATCTTTTTCAACTTTGAAATAAATATTTAAACTATTTGTGATAACTTTATTGAATCCTTGGTGTATCAAGTACCTATCCAACCTTACATACCAAGCTCTGGGAGCTTGCTTCAATACATGTAATTCCTTTTTCAATCTGTAGGCCATATGCATTTTGTTTGATATCTGAAATCCTTCTAGTTGTTCAATGTATACTCCTTCCAACTCACCATTGAAAATTGTAGATTTCAGATCCATTTGAAAAATCTTGAAATCTTTGTGTGCTACAAAAGCCAAAAACATCCTTATAGCTTCCATTCTTTCCACTGGAGCAAATATCTCCTCAAAATCTACTCCTTTTACTTGTGAGTAGCCCTTATATACAAGCCTTACCTTGTTTCTTACCACTTCTCCATTCTCATTCAATTTTTTTTGGAATATCCAATTAGTTCCAATAACATTCTTGTTTTTTGGTCTTGGGACAAGTTCCCAAGTCTAATTCTTTTGAATCTGCATTAGTTCTTCTTCCATAACCTTGATCCAATATTTATCTTTTCATGCTTCAATCACTATTTTAGGTTCAAATTTAGAGAGTAAACTTTTTGGTGTGGAGCTTGATCATTCTCCAAGTGGGATATTATTGGTATATGACGATTGATCATACAAATACTATACACTCTTTAACATATATTTTCCTTGGTTTGGGGGTGCAACCCCAAATTTATTCCCCCTTTTTTGCATGTCAAGGGGTCGGTAGTTAATTTTTTGTTAACTGACTAATGAAAAATGACTTTTTAAAACCCTAATTCTAGAAGCTTCCAAAAAGCTTGTTATAAGTGGCTGGAATGTATGTTACGGTATGGTATTCGCGAGATTGTAATCTATTTTGCATTGGATAATAAAATCATTTGATGGCTGAATTTCTATGGATGTAGCCAATATTGGGTGAACCATGTTAAAATCCTGTGTTGATCTCTTTTATGTTATTCTTCATTGTTATATTTGGGTTATTTAATCTACATATAATTGTTAATGTTTATTGCTCCAATCTACCTGAACCCTAACAACTGATATCAGAGGCGTGTATTTCGATCGATTGGCAGGAAACCTCTAGATTTGAGTGGGAGAAACGAAAGAAGGTAAATTCAAGGATGAGAAGTTCAATGGCGAAAATTATCAATTATGGAAGATGTAGATGAAATATTATTTGTATCAAAAGGATGTATGGTGGCCATTGCAAAGAAAAACAAAGAAAGATGCTATGATGTCCGATGAAGAATGGCAGATTCTAGATAGAAAGGCATTGGGAACATTTGGTTGCACTTGACACCATCTATGACGTTTAATATAACATAAGAAAAGACAACAGAGGATCTAATGGAAGATTTGGCTAAATTGTATGAAAAAACCTAAGCCTCAAATAAGGTATTTCTCATGAAGCATTTGTTTAATTTGAAAATGATTGAAGGTGGATCTGTGATAGATCATTTAAATGAGTTTAATATGATTATCAGTCAATTAACTTCTGTAAAAGTGAATTTTTATGAAGAGGTGAGGGCTCTCTTGGTTGTATGTTATTTTCCAAAAAGATGGAATATCTTGGTAATGGTTGTAAGTATCTTTGTCTTTGGTTCAAATACATTGAAATTTGATGATGTTGTTGGTATTATCCTTGGCGAGGAAATGTGATGGAAAAGCACATGTGAGAGTTGAAAATTTTGTAGTTCTTTGACTGTAGAGAACAAGGGAAGAAAAAAGGAGAGAGGAAAAATCACAACAAATCATGGGAAGTCAAAGAAAGGTAGATATAAATCTAGAGGAAGAATGGATTACTGGCACTGTGGAAAGCCAAGACAATTGAAGAAGGATTGTTGGTCTCAAAAGGGAAAACAAGGAGACAAACAACATGATGATAGTAAGGAAGCTAATGTTTCAAGTAATAAATTATAGGATGCTTTAATTATGTGTTTAGATAATACTAATGATTCCTGGGTAATAAATTTAGGGGCTTCATTTCATGCCACACCCCATAGGAAATATTTTGTAGATTATGTTCAAGGTGATTTTGGTTAAGTATATATGGGTGATGATGAACCATGTTAGATTGTTGGAAAAGGAAAGATAAAAATCAAGTTGCAAAATGGAAATGAATTGTTTCTACAGGAGGTAAGGAATATTTCAAATTTGAGAAGGAATTTAATTTTTCTAGGACAACTGGGTAGTGAAGGTTGCATAGTTAGCTTTTTAGACAAAGTCTAGAAGGTCACTAAAGGTGCATTAGTAGTAGATAAAGGTGAAAAGGTAGGCACATTATATTTGTGTATTGGTAATAATTATTTTACCTTAGCTACTATAGAAACAATTGCTACTAAGACAGTTATAACACTTTCTATAGGGACATAAAAAAATTGTGGCACCATAGACTTGGGCACATAAGTGAGAAAGAGATGAAGGTCCTTCACTCTAGAAAGTTGCTACCAAGTTTGAAGTAGATTGACTTGGAGTTCTATGAAAATTGTGTTTATGTAAAACAAAAGGGAGTCTATTTTCTCAAATTTGGGAAAGATAAGAAGAGTGAGAAATTGGAGCTTGAGCATTTAGATTTATGAGGACTAGCTCAGGTATCTTCTCTTGGTGGCTCTTTCTATTATGTTACTTTTATCGATGATGCAACTAGGAAAACGTGGGTGTATTTCCTAATTTTTTTTCAAAAGTATTTACAACTTTTAAAAAGTGGAAAGCTTTGGTTGAGAATGAGACAAGAAAAAAGTTGAAGTGTATCAGATCTGATAATGGAGGTGAGTATTGCAGAAAATAATTTGAAAATTATTGTTCATACAGTGGAATATGTAGGCAGAAAATGGTTCCTAGAACCCCACAAGGAAATGGTGTGTTTGAGAGGATGAATAGGACCATTATGGAGCGTTCAAGGAGAATGAGATTGCATGCTAGACTACCCTTACACTTTTGGGTAGATGTTGTACATACCGTTGTTTATTTAATAAATAGGGGAACTTCAAATCTTTTGGATAGTGACATTCCAAAGGAGGCATGGATGGTAAAAAGGTAAACTATTCATTTATGAAAACCTTTGGTTGTGAATCTTTTTCCCATGTTGATATTGAAAATAGAACCAAGCTTGAGGCTAAGTCTAAAAAGTGTACCTTCTTTGGATATGAAGTAGATGAATTTGGTTATCGGTTATAGGATTATGAAAATAATAAAATCATTAGGAGTAGAGATGTTATATTCAATGAGAAGGTCATGTATAAGGATCAACTATAGGAAAAGAAGCATGAATAGGCCAAAAAGGAATATGTGGTGTTGGATGAGATTCTAGAAAATAAAATGCAAGTGGTACTTGATGCTCAACAAAAACAAGCTATCCCACAAAATATTGCAAGTTTTAGATGTTCTACAAGGATAACTAGACCTCTAGAAAGATTTTCTCCATCATTATAATCTATATTGTTAACTGATCCTAGTGAACCTAAAGATTATGAAGAAGCAATTTAGGTAGATACTAAAAAGCAGTGGGAGCTAGGCATGAGAGAGGAAATGGATTCCTTGCTGTAGAATCAGACTTGGGACTTATTCCAATTGCCTGTAGGAAAAAGAGAATTTCCAAATAGATGGGTTTATAGATTGAAGGAAGAATATGGAGGAAAGAAAATATATAAGGCCAGACTCATGGCAAAAGGTTTTTCACAGAAAAAAAGGTATAGACTTTGATGAAACATTTTCTCCAGTTGTAAAGATGACTTATATTATAACTATTCTAAGTCTTGTGGCTACAAAAGACTTGCATTTTGAACAACTAGATGTGAAAACAACATTTCTCCATGGGGATTTGGAAGAGAATATATACATGCAACAACCATAGGGATATGAGGTCAAGGGTAATGAGGAATTTGTGTGCAACTTAAATAATCTAGTTTGTATGGCCTAAAGCAAGCACCCTGACAATGGTATTTGAAATTTGATAGTTTTATGGCTAAACAAGGTTATAAAATATGTCATTTTTATTATTGTGTTTATTTTAATAAATTGGATGATGACAACTATATTATCTTATTGATTTATGTTGATGACATGCTTGTTGCCAGGTCTAACATGCAACATATTAATGATTTTTTTTTTGTAGACTATAGGAATTGGGTAGCACGACCCCCTATATATTGCAATGTGCTTGGTAAAATTTTTAACGTGACCGGTGGTGCTGGTGTGACACACCCCCTGATACCAGGAGAGTGGGGGAGACTAGACCTCATGACCAACCTCCTGCAATAGGAAAGGTTTAGCCAACTGAGTTAGGACCCCCGACCAACATATTAATGAACTTAAGTAGAAATTAGCAAATTCATTTTTCTATGAAGGATTTGGGTGTAGAAAAACAAATCCTTGGCATGAGGATCACACGAGATAGGAAAAACATAATTTTTTTTTGTCTCAAAGTGAGTATATAGAGAATGTGTTGAAAAGGTTTAACATGCAGAATGCGAAAACGGTTAGTACACCTTTGCCTAGTCATTTTAAGTTGACTAAAGAGATGTGTCCAAATACACAAGAGGAGGAAGGAAAGTGTATAAGATACCGTATGCACCAACATTTGGTAGCTTGATGTATGCAATGGTATGCACAAGGCTAAATATTTGACATATAGAGGGAGTTGTGAGCAAGTATATGAGCAATCCAAGAATGGAACATTGGAATGTAGTAAAATGAATTCTCTGATATTTGAGATGTACTACTTCAAAGAAACTATGTTTTGGAAGAACAAATTATGCTCTAAAAGGATATGTTGACTCTGATTTGGCAGGTGATATTTATAGTAGGAGGAGTACTACAAGGTATGTTTTTACTGTAGGAGGTACTGCAGTCAGTTGGATTTCAACTCTGTAAAAGGTTTTTGTGCTTTCAACGACCGAAGTTGAGTATGTTGCTACTACGAAAGCTAGAAAGAAGATGATTTGGTTACAAATATTTTTGGAGGAATTGGGATAAAAACAAGAAGATAGACCTTTTTACACTGATATCTAGAGTGCCATTCATCTTGCTAAGAATTCAACTTTGAATTCAAAAACTAAGCACATATAGCTCAGATACCACTTCATCGAGCTAGTTTTGGAGGATGGACAGTTGAAGTTGGAAAAAGTTAACACAAGTGATAATCTTTCATATATGTTCACAAAGGTAGTTACATGAGATAAACTGATTTTCTCATCAATTTTTGTTGGCCTTCACGACTGATAATGGTGGACATAAGAAAATAGCCAGATCTATAATCTAGTGGGAGCTGCAAGTGTAGCGGTTTCATCTAGGATCAGTCTCCAAGTGGGAGATTGTTAGCATGTGGCAAGTGATCATGTAAATATTATACACTCTTAATGTATTCTTGTTGGTGTTCGAGGGTGCAACCCCTAATTTTTTTTTCTTTTTTTGCACATCAAGAGGTCAGTAGTTATTTTTTTGTTAACTGACAAATGAAAAATGACACTGTAAAACCTTAATTCTAGAGGCTTATAAAAATCCTTTTATAAGTGGCTGGGATGTATGTTGCAGTATGGTATTCATGAGATTGTAATTTTTTTTGCACTGGATAATAAAATTATTGGATGACTGAGTTTCTATGGATGTAGGCCATATTGGGTGAACCACGTTAAATTTTTGTGTTGATCTCTTTTGTGTTATTTTTCATTGTTATATTTAGGTTATTTAATCTACATATAATTTTCAATGTTTATTGCTCCAATTTGTCTGAACCCTAACAACATAGGTTTACTTGTTGTTTAGTCATAACAGCTTTTCTCCTTGTCAAAACACCTTCACTTTTGTCACCAATGATTTGATCTTTATAATGATTCTTTTTCACATACTTAAGAATCTTAGGGATCCTTTCCAAAGCTTCTTCCTCTATAATCTAAACATATTTCTCCTTAACTTCATCTTTTCCATTTTCTTTGCAAGAGGACTCATCTAATTCATATCCATCTATCACCACATAATTATTCTTTAAGTCTTCATCCACTTTGACATTTTCACTTTTAGCAATGTTCTTCAATCCCTTATTTTAGCACTGGTAAAATTTTCTTCTTGTAGAATATCTAAGGAAGATAACTTCATTAGATCTTGTATCAAAATTTCATAAGTTTTCTTCATCTCTTCTGATATAACACTTGCTTCCAACACTTTGAAGTAACTCATAGGGAGTCTTTGCACTATTTTCTCTTGCTTCAACTCTGTTAAGAATGTAGACAACAGTATGAATTTCTTCTCTCTAGTAGACTTCATATAGGTTTTCCTTTTTCATCATTGTTCTTGCAGCTTCTTAAATAGTCCTATTTTTTTCTTTCAACCACTCTATTCTATTGAGGAGTCCTAGGGATAGATAAATGCCTCTTTATTCCATGATTCGCACAAAAAAATGTTAAACTCATTGGAGGTGAACTCTCCACCTCTTTCAGACCTCAAACACTCGATTTTCATATCCATTTCATTCTCAACCATAACTTTGAATGCTTTAAACATATCTAGAGCTTCTAATTTTTCTTTGAGAAAAGTAACCCATGTCATTATAGAATAATAATCAATCAATAACACGAAATACCTATCACCTTGAAGACTTCTTACTCTGGTAGGACCGCAAAAGGTTTGTATGCACTGGTTCCAATAGTCTGATAGTAGATTATTATTTGACTTTGAAACTTTTCCTTGCTTGCTTCCCAATTTGACATTCCTTACAAACAACATTGATGGGCTTTGTAATCTTTGGTAGATCTCTCACATCTTGAACTCAAATTATTCTCACTAGGCTATCAAAATTTATTTGACGCATCCTTCTATGCCAAAGAAAAATTTCATTAATTTGAGTCATTAAGCAATGACCATTAGCACCTTTAAGATGATAATTGCACCATAATCCTAGGCACACTGCATTCTTTCTTTCTATCTTTGATCTTGGTTCATCACCATTGAATTAGTCTACTTAGTGGCTTGACTAAGGAGAACATGATCTTCACTTAGCAAGTTCCCAAAAGATGTCTACAAACACAGTTCCACTTTTTGATATAGATATAGTGATTTGAGGTGAATATGCTATAATCATCCCTTGCATAGTACTAGTTCAATTTCTATGGGTTCAAGTTTAGTTTTACATACCAAATCAATTTTATAGGTGAGGAGATTAGTTCTACATGTCTATATCTAAACTAAAATATGGAATATACAATTTATAGATCTTGAGGAACTCATTTGATCAAGGCCTTGATGTTTAGCACATTGGTGAATTGATTCCTAACATCTTTAGTATAATTTTACTCTCTCCAAAATATAGTATTATTCATAGTTCATGTATTTAGGCTATTTATTTATTTAATTATTTAATTAGTGTATAAATTTATGTGAGAGCTTATCCTACTTATATTGTGATTTTAAAATCTAATTTTGAGCATATATTTTAATTTTAAGATATCATTAGGGTTTGAACCCCCTTTATTTATTTTCTTCATTTTATATTTCCTTCAAGGTTTTTATTTTTATTTTGTGATCCTTCTTTTATACCACAATACCCAACCTCATTTTCACTTCTAAGGTTTTATTTGTTGATTTATTTATAGATCTTATTTTAATATTTTTTAAAATTTAAAATTAGATATTACATCCTTTTATATCAATTGGCCTTTATAAATTTGTGATTTGTTTGCATGCCAACATATCATCCACATCCTCACATTCCTTTGGGAAGAAGTCCTTTTTAGAATCCTCAAATTACCCAATTTGGTACCAATAGTATTTCTAATAGACTTAGTAATGGTACTATTATTGTTACTATTGTTATTGGAATTGAGATTGAAATTTTTGACCATGAAAGATATTTGGAACAACAATAATTTTTATGTGATATTTATAGGTTGGCCAAGGTAAACTCCCACACAATTGATTCACACCTTTCATGATCTCTTTCTTACTTAGCCATTTGGATAGGAAGTTCTTCAAGGCATTAGTGTTAAGGTTGATCCTTCTAGTTGTTTGAATGATACATGCTCCTTATAATGCCCCCCTAGTTTTGTTTCTTATTTTGGTATGTTGTCTCCCTCCACCCCTATTCATACCATGTTAAATAACATTGATCTATGCATCCACTCCTCTTTCTTCTCACCCCATTATTGTTTCACTGAATTTCTATGCTATCCCTACTAGTGCAATGACCACATATATCCCTAATGATTCACTTACCATTTACACTTCTATAGATAACATTGCATCTTCTTCTCCTATTATTAATGGTATTTCTACCTCCAATATTACCACCAGTCACTCTATTATTATAGAGTTAGAAATAATCTACCTTTCAATTTCTATTATATATTGCAAACTCATTTTACTATCCACTTCCTTATTATGTTTTATGATACATTTAGCTTGTTCTTGAGCCCTTATTGCCTCACCAAGATGTCAACTAGACCAACTATTAGAATTTTATTTTCTTATAACCTTCCATATATTATATGTTGATTTGGCACTAGCATAATAATAGTAGTTCCCATGTGCACAAGCCAAATTTTAAATGTCTTAAAAGTAATTCATGTGGCATTTATACATTTTTTGAATGGCCAACTTGATGAAGCTTAATAAAATGATTATTTTATCTTTATTTAGATATCTTAGCTATCCAAATATTCCCTCTAATCTTTGAATTATTTTTGATTCATTGGGTTTTCTTCTTTTATTTCTATGAACACATTTTAGAAAATTTTCCATTTGCTTTTTGTCTATCCAAATTGAAAAAGTTTCTAGATTTTCCTATAATTCCTTACTATGACTATAATTACTCCTTTAACATAGCTATGTTGAATGCACAAGACAACTGAGAGGGGGGGGGGGGCGGGTGGTGAATCAATTGTATATTAAAATATCAAAACCCTCATTAACATTCATATCCACACCAACTTTAGTAACCTTTAAATTGTTAGAAAGATTTAGCATGAAAGAAAATAATAAAAAATGAAAGACATCAACACCATCCACAATAGGAAACCATATTTACATGGAAAAACCAAGAAGGGAAAAACCACTGTGAGGATTAGCTCACAATATAAAGTAATTACAACACCAAATACAAATGGCTCAGTGCCCAAAATAAAGAAGCGATCATTGCTAATGGATCACAACCACATTATAGAAAAGAAGAAATAAGAGTGTTACAGTGAAAAATCCATCTCAACGCAACAAAAAATCCACCACAACATCACCAACACATTCGTATCCTCTTTGAATATTGTAGACACCTTCTTCTCACTACTTCTAGTAGTCTAACTCATTAAAGTTCACACTGCACTTCACAACCTCGCACTTCACAACTCTACACTTCACATCACACACTATGCACACCAATACTCCATTGACACACCACTTAGTTATGCCTTCGTCAACCTTGAAAACATTTTCCAAGGTCAGCTATGCACCTCAACCGTGTAAATTCAAATTAGGTCGGCACAAAATTATTCCCGCGATGGAAAGGAATGAAGGTGGACCACATCAAACCTTATCTTGAACCTAAATCTACTCATACATGCTATGCCACACTTCCACAATCATTGAAGAAAATCCACAATTAGTGTAAACACCCAAGGCTGACCAAACCTATGTAAACACCATTAAAATTTAAGTACATGATTCCTCAAATCCAAATATGACTCGTGGAAAATATACAACACTTAAAGAAAATATAGAATACTCCACAAAAACCTCAAAATCCAAAAAATTCCTTCACAACAAATTTCACTTGAAGAAAAAACTCATCTTGTTCACCTAGATAAATTTCCATACATTATAACTTAAATAATCAACTTATAGAGAACTTAACCATGAAAAAATTCAATTGAAGGTAGATATGAACCTAATCAACACACTTCTAGAACCGCAAGACCAAAAATCAAACTATGGAGAAACACGGAGTAAAACCATTTCTCCCAGACAACACTAGAACATAGTTCACACAACTTTCTCTGTACAACAATCCAAACCAAGAAATTTTGGATATACCATATATGAAAACCTCTAAACAACACATCCAAACCACATAATTAGATCTTCAATGCTGAAGAAATGTGAAGAAAAAAATAGAACACCACACTATCTGCCAAAACACCTCTACAACACACTGTTTCCTCTTTTATTCAAATTTTATCAAAAGCACTTGGAAACCAAGCACTAGGAACACATTCTCATCATCTTCAAAAATTCCTCATAATCACGAAACCATTGGAAAAAAAACAACTCATCTAAACAACATACATAAACATAATCTTATCAAATCAACAATAGAGGTTGAAACTGGTAGCACTTACTAATGACAACATAATGAAACTAGTCAAAGCATCATCACAAATTCTCAACCATCACCAGTTGAAATCAATGACAACACAAACATAAGCCTGTTGACATCAATGACATCACCAACTACACATACAACAATCTCCCCCTTTGTCATTGACGGAAACACATGATGTGAAAAACCATAAAAAATAAACATAATAGAAACCATAAAAATAAACAACTCTGATCACTAAAACATTGCTCCATACCAACTCTCTTTGCTTCTCCCTTTTACTTTATCTCCCCCTCAACTTACAACTCTCCTTTTATCCTTTTCTCAATTTAATCTTTCCTTTTTCATATTATTATATCTCCCCTTTTGACATCAATGGAAAAGGGCAATATATTTGTATCAATTCCCCTCTTTGACATTAGACATACATATTTTCTCTCTCCCCAAAAGGAAATACCTATAAGGGACAAAAACTACTCTACATACTCCCCCTTCGGAGCACACAAAAACTATACCAGCCAACAACCATTGCACATATCCTTTGACACGACTTAAAAAGGACAACACCATTATGCACCAATACTTACTCCCCCTGACTGCAAAAACCAATAGTTTTCCACTACCTACTCCCCCAGAGAGGCAACCTCCAACATCAGTCCAAAACAAAGAATGCATTTTGAGATCCATTGGATTGATGCATATCCTTATACATCTAGTTCAAATCAGGGGTAATAACCCCTAACTTCTACCGAAGACACTCAAAAGTATCCTTAGAAAGAGCCTTAGTGAATACATCAACAATATGATCCTTTGTAGGAAAATACTCATGCTTCACTTCATTATCTGCAACCTTCTCTCTCAAAAAGTGATACAGGATTGAGATATGTTTTGTCCTTGAGTGCATCACTAGATTATTTTAAATTTTAGTAGCACTTGTATTATCATAAAAGATAGAAATGGTTCATCATATACAATTCTAATATCCTTCAAGGTTTGCCTAATCCACAACACTTGTATGCAACAAGATGCTACTGCAATATATTCTACCTCTGTGGTAAATAAAGATACTGAGTCTTGCTTCTTCCTTAACCAAGATACCGACCAATCTACATCAAAGAAAGAATGCACCACCACTTGTACTTTTCCTATCATCCACACATTCTACCCAATCTACATCTATATAAAAACTTAGAGAAAAATCAAAATCCTTTGGATACCATGTTTTGGAGTACCCTTCAAGTATCTGAATATCTTGTTCATTGTTGCAACATGTGACTCTCTAGGATCTTCTTGAAATCTAGCCATAAGACAAACTGCATGCATGATATCTGATCTTGTAACAATTAGATATAGAAATCCTCCAATCATTGATCTATATTTTATCTAATAAACCTTAGGAGATTCATCATTCTTACTTAGCTTGCAACAATAACCATAGGGGTGCATATCGATTTAGAAGGAATCCATTCCAAACTTCTTCAACTTTTCCTCAAGACATACTTTGATTGCAAAATGAATATTCCTTTCTTTGTTTGATTGATTTGTAGTCCAAGGAAGAAATTCATTTCCCTAAACATAGACACTTAAAACTCTTTCCACATCTCTTATGCAAATTTATTATACATAGCTTCATTTCCTCCAGAACTTATATCATCAACATACACAACCACAATCAGGATTTGATCTTTTTCAACTTTGAAATAAATATTTAAACTATTTGCGACATCTTTATTGAATCCTTGGTGTATCAAGTACCTATACAACCTTGCATACCAAGCTCTGGGAGCTTGCTTCAATCCATATAATTCCTTTTTCAATCTGTAGACCATATCCATTTTTTCTGATAACTGAAATCCTTTTGGTTGTTCACTGTATACTTCTTCTTCCAACTCACCATTCAAAAATGTAGATTTCACATCCATTTGATAAACCTCAAAATATTTGTGTGCTGCAAAAGCCAAAAACATCCTGATAGCGTCAATTCTTGTCATTGGAGCAAATGTCTCCTAAAAATCTATTCCTTCTACTTGTGAGTAGCCCTTATATACAAGCCTTACCTTATTTCTTACCACTTCTCCACTCTCATTTAGTTTGTTCTAGAATACCCACTTAGTTCCAATAACATTCTTGTTTGCTGGTCTTGGAAAAAATTTCCAAGTCTAATTCTTCTCAATTTGCATTAGTTATTCTTCCATAGCCTTGATCCAATATTCACTTTTGCATGCTTCAATCACTATTTTAGGTTCAACTTTAGAGAGTAAACATAGATTTACTTGTTTTTTAGTCACAACAATTTTTCTCCTTGTAAAAAAACCTTTTCTTTTGTCACCAATGATCTGATCTTCAAAACTATTCTTTTGCAAATACTTAAGAGTCCGAGGGATCCTTTTCAGAGCTTCTTCCTCTTCAATCTAAAAATATTTCTCCTTACCTTCATCTTTTTCATTTTCTCTATAAGAGGACTCATCTGATTCATATCCATCTATCAACATAAAATTATTTTGTAAGTCTTCATCCACTTTGACATTTGCACTTTTAACAATATTCTTCAATATCTTGTTGTAGCACTAGTAAAATTTTCTTCTTGTTGAATATCCAAGGAAGATACCTTCATTAGATCTTGTATCAAAATTTCTGAAGTTTTCTTCATCTCTTCTGATATAGCACTTCCTTCCAACACTGTGAAGTATTTTCTAGTAAGAATTCTTCCATACCACAACTCATAGGGAGTCTATGCATTGTTTTCTCTTGCTTGAGATCTATTAAGAATGTAGACAACAACATGAATTGATTCTCTCTAGTAGACTTCATATAGGTTTTCCTTTTTCATCATTGTTCTTGTAGCTTCTTGAATAATCCTATTTTTTCTTTCAACAAATCCATTCAATTGAGGAATCCTATGGGTAGATAAATGCCTCTTTATTCCATGATTCTCACAAAAAATTGGTAATCTCATTAGAGGTGAAGTCTCTACCTCTTTGAGATCTCAAACACTTTATTTTTATATCCATTTCATTCTCAACCTTAACTTTGAATGCTTTAAACTTATCTAGAGATTCTAATTTTTCTTTGAGAAAATTAACCCATGTCATTCTAAAATAATCATCAATCAATAGCATGAAATTCATGACACCTTGAAGACTTCTTACTCTGGTAGGACCACAAAGGTCTGTATGCACTGGCTCCAATAGTCTGATAGTAGATTGTTCTTTGACTTTGAAACTTCTCCTTCTTTGCTTCTAGCTTTGACATTCCTTGCAGATAACATTGATGGGCTTTGTAATCTTTGGAAGATCTCTTATATATTGAGTTGAACTAATTCTCACTAGGCTATCAAAATTGATTTGACACATCCTTCTATGCCGAAGCCAACTTTCATTAATTTGAGTCATAAAGCAATGACCATTAACACCTTTAAGATGATAAAAATTTCCACCTATTCTTCTTCTATCAACAACCACAGTTCTAGAGCCTTTTGTGATGTCACATCCATCATCCTAAAACATAAGATTATAGCCTTTTCTACACATTTTTACAAAACTCAAGAGGTTATGGCTTAAACGCTTTACATAAAAAACATTTGTATTATGATTTACATCAAAACTGATTGAACCTTTTCCACATATCTTAGCAGATGTATCATCACCAAAATTAACTAGACCTTCTTCATATTTCTCAAGTCTACCAAACTTACTTTTTTCATTGGTCATATGATTTGAGCACCCACTATACATAATCCAGTAGTTCTCCTCTCTAGCATGAAAATCAGTCACTATAACATTATGAATTGCTTTCAAAGCACTTTCCTTCACACATATCTTAGAGTTAACATAATTGGATTCAAATTTTATAGTCATGAAAAAGCATTCACTATCTTCATCATCTCTATTGTCAGACTCATCATTAGATATACTAGAATCTTCTGTTACATAATAATTTTTCTTAATTTCTTTACCTTTGTTTTTGTTTTTCTTGTCATTTAAATCTCTATTTGGACATCTTGAAGCATAATGGCCTATTTTTACACAACTGGAACATTTGAAAGGTAACTTACCTTTGTATTTACTAGTACCCTTTTTCATTATCCTCACAAATTTTTCTTCAATATCATCAAGATCCTCCTAATCTAATTTTTGTCTTTTCTGATTTGCCAACCTTGAAGGTAGTCTCAACTTTTGCATTATTTGAACCAAATTCTCTTAATTCAAAAGCAGTTAAAGTGACAAGTAGCTGATCTCTAGAGTAATTATTTAGATTCTAAAATTCCTCAATAGCAAAAACCTTATGACTATATTATTTAGGAAGAGTCCTCAATACCTTCTTTACCACCTCATCATCCTCAAGATTTCCACCAAACCCTTTGATGGAATTGACTTCATCTAATTTTCACATGTAGCTTGTAATGTTTTCATCCTCTAACATCCGCATATTTTCAAACATGATCTTTAGATTCCACATCTTAGCTTTCTTGACTTTATCATCTCCTTCATAAATGATATCCAAATTTTTCCAGATCTCATTAGCAATTTTCAGATTCATAACTTTCACAAGTTTAGTATTAGAAATACCACTCAAAAGAGCATACCTTGCTTTCCAATTTTTCTCATAGGACTTGATATCATCATCAGTGCTCATAAATTTATTAGCCATAGTGTATCCGGTCACAATAGACTTCCAAACTCCATATCCAAGGGATACCAAAAACCTTCCATCTATATCTTCTAGAATGCATAATTTGATCCATCAAATAAAGAACCGTATCTTGTGCACCATCCTAGATATAAGCGGTTAATATTTCTTCCAAGGAACCTTGATTTGATACCAATTGTTGAATGCACAAGAAAACTAAGAGGAGGGGTGAATCAACTGTTTATTAAAATATCAAAACCCTCATTAACATTCAGATCCACATCAACTTTAGTAACCTTTAAATTGTTAGAATGATTTAACATGATAGTGAATAATAGAATCTGAAACAAATCAACACCATGCAAAATAGAACACAAAATTTATGTGGAAAACCAAAGAAGGGAAAAACCATGATGAGGATTAGCTCAAAATATAAAGTAATTACAACATCAGATACAAAAGGCTCACTACCAATAACTCACTGTCAAATTATATAAAAGAAGAAATAAGAGTGTTATAGAGAGAAATCCATATCAATTCAATAGAAAATTACACCATAGCATCACTAACACATTCACAACCTTTTTGAAGATTGTAGACATCTTCTGCTCACTGCTTCTAGTAATCTAGCTCATTAAATCTTGCATTTCACTTCACAACATCACACAATATAACTTTGCACTTCAGATCACACACTACAAACACCAATCCTCCATCGAGAAAACACTTATGTATATCTTCTTCAACCTTGAAAACATTCTCTAAGATCAAATATGTATCTCAACCATGAAAATTCAAATTAGGTCGGCACCAAAACATTCCCACGGTGGAAAGGAATTAAGGTAGGCCATATCACTCCTTATCTTGGACCTAAATCTACTCATACACACCATGCCATGCTTCCACAATCATCAAGGAAAATCCGTAATTAGTGTAAACACCCAAGGTTGACCGAACCTGTGTAAACAACATTAACATTTAAGTACTCAATTCCTCAAATACAAAGATAACTAATAGACCATATACAAAACTTAAACACAATTTGGAATATTCCACAAACACCTTGAAATCCAACAAATTCCTTCGCAACAACTTTCACTTGAAGAAAAAACTCATCTTGTTCACCCAGATAAACTTCCATACACTGTAACTCAAGAAATCAAATTTTTAGAGCACCAAACCATAAAAAAATTTAATTGAAGGTAGATATGAACCTTATAAACACACTTATATAACCACAAGATGAGAACTCAAACTGCAGAGAAATGCAGAGCAAAACCATTTCTCCCATACAACATTGCAACACAATTCACACATTGGTGAACAAAACTTTCTCTATACAACAATCCAAATGAAGAAATTATGGATATAAAATATATGAACACCTTTGACCAACACATCTAAACCACACAAGTAGATCTTCAACACTAAAGAAATGTAGAGAAAAAACCAGAACACCACACTATATGCCAGAACACCTCTACAACACACTATTTCCTCTTCTATTCAATATTTATCAAAAGAAATTGAAAACAAAGCACTAGAAATAAATTTTCATCATCTTCAACAATTACTCATCATCATAAAACCAATTTCAACACAACAAATAATCCAAAGAAAATACATAAAGAAAATATTATCAAAGCAACATTGGAGGTTGACACCAGTAGCACTTACTAATGACAACATAATGAAACTAATCAAAGAATCACAAAAAATTCTCAACCATCACTAGTTGACATCATTGAAAACACTAACATAAGCCTATTGAAATCAATGACAACACCAATTACACATATTTGCAACAAGCTACCATTTTTTAGCCATAATTTACTTTGTGTAAATGATCCAATGGCTAATCACTTAGAAGACAAATACACTAGAATAACTCTCATATGAAGTATGATGATTTATTCACCTTTAATCACTTTATGCACTACCTATTATGAATATTATTTCTACATACTAAGAAATCATTTTAATATTATATATTATTATGGAATTATTGAATTTCATATGTAATATTATATTTGAGTATCTTTATCAATACAACTATAATGCCCCTCCCATTCACATCTTGTTAATGCGAGATCAATGTTTTAGCTTCATCATTTCCTCATAATTTCTATGGTGATTATTTAATGGCTCTAAATGGTGTGTATGAACCACCACATGTTCAAGACGAGGTTCCTCAAAATGTCAATTATTGGCATTTTGTATATTTACATGCTTGGTTTATTAATATGGTTCAATTCAGTAATGTACATTATATATGTCATGATTAAATGTGAGCCTGATTATTTATGCACAAAAGGAATGATTTACATAATGAGTTATATAATGAATATTAATTTTATGATTTATGATATTGTACCCCATTGGGTGATTATGTTGTGGTTTGACTATATACATTGAGTAAGTACCCTTGACATGCATTGAATGGTTATAGGTACAAGGTGTTGAGCACACTATATTACTGAGAGTGGGGGGTGAATAAACATATATTAAAACTTAACCATTCCAATTTGCAGACTAAACATCATATCACATAAATTTAAAGAAGAGAAAAAAAGGAAAACATGCACCACACAAGGACACCAATTTTTTTACGTGGAAAACCAATGAGGGAGAAACCACGATGAGAGTTAACTCACAATATATGAATCTCATTGCTTACAAAGATTGCAATTTTTTTTAAGGCTCATGGCCTATGGACTTGCAGACTAAGGTGTACAACCTTAGGGAAAGATACAAGGACCTGATGAGACACACTATCTCAGAGTAGGATACATGAAAATTATAATGAGAAATATGAATATGAACTACTATAAAGAAGCATCCAACATATGCTGATGTTGCAGTTCATTTTTCACACAATTAATCCTTCACACTGAATTTGCACACTTCATCTTCAACATATTATTCAATCTCTATTCATCATTCCTTAATCTCTTCAATTTTTTTTTATCTTCGATAAATATACTCTGCAACAACTCAAAACCCCAATTAGGTCAGCTCCAAGATGACCTTTAGATGAAACACATGATACTACATAGGGCGGCCCAAACATATACATTATGAAGAGAAAAAGAGTTGCAGATCAACACATGACATAATAGGACCAAAACCCATCTCGAGACATCCTACAAAGAAATACTAATTAATCAAAACCAACCGTAGATGAAGGAAAACAATCTTGTTAGCCCAAACAATGATAATACCACCAAAAATGCTAGCTGTTCAAATTTGCACCACTATGGAGAAACCAAAGACTTCATGCAAAACAATATGAAATCATTGTAGTCCATGCACAATATCTCTTCAACCTTTTCCTAAATTTTTTGATCATCATATGCTAGCATAATTGAAGAAACCCACTGAATATAGAGGAACAAAACATTCTAAATAAATTGTAGCGAATTATCATTTGAAAACTGATCTTGCAGACCACCAAAACACTAGATACCATAAAGTGGCATGCATTTAACATTACTGATCATGTCTTCAAAACTGTAAGGCCATCACTTCACTTTCAGAGGAATGCAGAGCATCCCAACATGCCTTTACCAATACTTTTCTTTGACAAAGCACAAACTAGAACATTGCCACTTATAAATTTCACAATGCAAGTTGTAATGACTTGAATTATTGAATATAACACCCTCACATATCAACCATCTTACCTTCTGAACTGCAAGATAAAATTTTTCTTTGCAGAGGGATGTAGATCACATTACCATGACTCTATCATAGAGTATATATTATAAATGTCTTAGATTTTTTTTTAACCTCATCTTCATGTGTGTTACACAAATCCAATAAGATATCAATGTAGGAATGCTGTAAAAATATTGGAACAAGTATAACCACCTCCACATCACACTTAGACATCAAATTGATCACCACTTTTCAAATACTGCATTACTGACTATATCAATATACATCTCTACATATCAACTAAATCTGGACTATTATATAAACCTCAAAACACACACTTGACATAAAAAACAACACATCTTTAGTTGACATCAATGACAAAAAATATTTCCAATAATATCCTCCTTTGTCATTAATGGAAACAATTATTTGTCTACAAGTCTCCTCTCCCCCTTTGACATCAAGAGAAAGGAGCATGACATATTCTATTTGTAACAACCCAAAATTGCATAAAATCCCCCTTATTGTACACTCCCCCTAAGATGGAGACGCCTAAAAAATAGATGCTATGTACAAATAAAAACCTGCAAAAATATATAAAGACAAAATTGTCTTACTTACACCTTTGTAACTTCTTTAGAAGGTAGAATATTCATGTGAATTACCTTAAGTTTCTCTATATTTTCAACCCAATCTTATTTTTCTGAAGTGAGAAATATGATTTTGACATTAAAATTCCATGCAAAAATCCTCAACCTCATCTATACTGCTAGGAGCCTTCTTTTTCCAATCTACCTACACTGCTTTGGCCAAAAACTTGAATAATGATGCAAGCCACACATTAATTAATTCTCTTACCTAAATAAAATACTTTATTTGTTCTCTTTGGTTCTAAAGCAACGCCAACTATAAATGAAGATTTTATATTTGATCTCTTATTGATCCATCCTCATCCTTTAAAAAATAATATGACTTAGCCAATTGAGTAACCTATGACTCAATGGAGTCACTATTACCTTTGATTTTATTGGTGGAGCTTGGCCATTTCAAATAAAATTGATAAAGTTCAGTGACTTCATCAACACAATTCTTGAACATTTTAAAATTTTCTTGCAATTTATTATATGCACTAGCACACCGGTCAGATACTTGAACCATTCTCTTATCTGTTATCTTTCTCAAAGCCTCTTGCTCTACCTTTTTCTCAATGTGTGAAGAATGATCCTTAAAATAATCCATTAGCATCTTTAATTTCTATTCCAGAGGCAAGGAAGAATCTAGGTTCACCTCAAGTAAACTTTCTTGAATGATCTTCACAACATCATCATTAATCTAGTCTTATTCATATATTCTTGTAGAATCTCCTTCCTTGTGGAAGCATGCAATATTTCTCCAATCTGTAACTTGTAGAGGGGATAAATGTTTGACAAGTCAACTTTCTCTTCATGAGTAGGGATTTGAAAAATTTAGGATGTGACCAAAGGTTGAAACTACATCTACATCTGTAACAGGTCCTTAAAGGAATTTGATGAAGAATAAACTTGACCTATAGAAGCATCTTGCTTCTCAGATACCTTCTCTTTTGCATCCTGAGATGTCTCAATATTTTCTTCTCTTTTCTACTCATTATTCCTTGAATTCTCCAAAGGAGAGAAACCAACTTCATCTTGATTTTTTCCACCTTGTGCATTAGTATTCACCGAAGGACCAGTCTCCTCATTTTTCTTTACATTATCATTAGTCACATTTTTTGCAAGGTGTGTGACCTTGGTCTCTTTTTCCTATGTAGCACAACACTTGGGTTTGTGATATGGATTAACCACCTCCTATGGATTCATTAACTCTAACAGTTGTATCAAGAATTAACAGGTTGATATTTTGGTTGAAAAAAACTATATGTGCAAAAATTGGTACCAAAGCCTGGGTCATGGGTTTAAACCCCTATCTTGCACTAGGGAGATTGTTGCAAGGTGTGCACCCTTAGTCTCCCTGTGCTATGCAACATAATTCTTGGGTTCTTGACTTGCCTTAACTACCTCCCATGGATTCATTAACTTTGGTGGTTGTATTGAGCAATAACAAGTCTATATTTTGGTGCAACGACAACCATCTGTGCAAAACAATTTCCCTAAAAACCAATAGATCTATGTCTTGAGTAGACACATCAGGTATATCCTATAAGATAATATCATTCATAGGAACTTAATCCATATAAGTCACCTCAACCATCTTCATTTCTTTGAGGATCTTGGTTGTATTTTCATTTGAATATTTCTCTTCTTCTTTCTCTATCTCCATATTGGAGACTATTTGTACTTCATGCACACTAGACATACCTTCTTATTCTTGCAATCTGAAGGGTCCTTGTACTTCTATCTAACTAGATATGTTTCTCTCATTTGTGTTATCCGGATCAAATTCACTATGCAATGCATTGATTATTTTCTTTATGGCCTCTTTAGTCTCATTCTAGATCTTCCTTTTGAAATTTTCATCCAAGCTGATCAACAAATCTATTCTTCTCTTAGTGTAGAGCTCCTTGGCTTGTCTTTGGACAATATTTTTTTTCTTCTTGGGAGATTGAGATTCCAAATTTGTTTATTTCTTGATGTTTCATTTCTTCATCAATCTTGATAGCTTCTTCTCAACTCTATCTTAAAGCTTCAACAAGGCTATTCAGAGCTTTGTGAATAATGTTACTAAAATAAATGTTCTACATGAGCATATATTAAATGACAACCTTCTCAATAATCTTCTTGTCTTTTGAAGGACATCCAGATGAAACTCCATTGTACTATATAGTAGGTTGTATTCAACAATTCCATTAATGATGCCCCCAAAATAGAGGGGTTTATGTGTGATCAAAGGTATTTTCCCAACTTCTTCTTTTACAATCTTCTTTCTTTTCTTCTTTTGCAAGGATATATCTTCTTTCTTAACCTCTTCAACATCATTTGATTCTTCCTCATTTGTATTTTCTCTCTTTGCCTTTAATTTAGGCCTAGCATGCCCAACTTTAGTGGCCTTTTTCTTTGGAGAGATTACATATGCTTCTTTTCTTTTACTATTGGTTTGTTTGTGTAGACTTGGAGGGTTGTGGAGTAGATGTAATAGTAGCAGAGGATCTACTAGATCTCCTTAGACCTTGACTAGTTTCTAGAGGAAAAGATTTAAATGGAGACCTCTATAGGGATATCATATGTAGTCTTTGAAGAAGTACCCAATATTTTGTGAAGCTCATCTTATCTTTTATCTTTAAATACCATAGAGAACCCATCTCCTTGAGAACTCTTTCTACGTGGTTTTCATTGGATTCTTCTCTCTACTTCTAGTATATTTCATCCATAATTTCTTTATATGTACCAAATATTTTTACTTTGGGATCTTTAGGTTTTGATAGCTGAATATCTTTATAACTATTGTGCCTATAACACACATGCACCATTTGGAATAGGGACCCTCTTTCTTTTTTCCCCGCTAGACAGTTTTGTTGACCGCCTTATTTTGCATGCCCCCGTTTTGGTGTCCTTGATGGTCAATGTTCCTCTCAAGTCTCATCTTAGGTTGACCATGTATTTCCCCTCAAAATTTGCTAAATCCCGAGGCTTCCTTAACATTTCACCTTTTGCTAGTGTCTGTGGGGCCTCCTCGGCCCGAACCACCGGGATTCCCCTCCTGGGTTTCATGTCTATTTTTCCTTTTTCGATGGCTTCGATTTGTGCCTCCTTGACTCCCAGACCAAGGCTTCATGATTTCCATCTAGTGAATTGCATTAAAATTGGAATTCTGTTGCACTTTCTGGGCCCAACCCTTTGGGTTTCCCTGTCCGGGTTTCCTTCTAGTCTTCGCCATTTTGGACAATTGTCGGCCAACGTCCTTTCGATCTCCAAACCCCGGTGCCTACTTGGTCGTTGGATTCTCACTTGGCGAGTTTTTGGATGATCGTCGACCAAAGTCCTTTCGGTCTCCAGACCCTGATGCCTGTTTGGCCGTTGGATTCTCACTTGGTGAGTTTTTGGACAACATTTCCCTCACATCACTTTGAACCTTGAGCTCCGGGCTTCACACCGCTATCCTTTATTTGAATCTACCTACCTCACTGACCATTGTACCTACATATATTAGGGACATTAATTGTGATTAGGGGTATAAATATTGGGTCCGACATGCAATTTTCACATGTTAGGAACAACGAAGAAGTGTAGTGCCATCACCCCTTTTGCACGCAAGTTATCCCTTCTCCGTTCTTCGAGGATCCAACAATGCTATTCATTGGGTCTTTAAGGTATGCTCGCCATCTGACAACCTACTTCATCTTTTCATGATTTAATGCTTAAGCGGTAGATAAGAAGGGAAAAATTCATGTGAATCTGATAGAGGGAACACCATTCCACGAAAACCATATGTCAAAATTTCTGAAACGTCCCTCCAAACTTAGAAAATTGAACTCAGAACCTTATCTTCTAGTTGCCATTCTTTGAACTGAGCGACCACGCCCTCTAGGCCCGAGACCTTCAACTAACGTAGCCATTCAAACACTAGACTGAACAAACTTACCTCAAACGATGAAACACCCCGCGAGTTCCAAAATATGGGACTCCACCTCCAGGTTGCTGCTTTGCCTTTTCTATTTCGAATGATGTTCTCGCCTTGCCCATTTGGGTCTTAGACCCTAACTTGTCATTTGACGAGAAAACTTCGACAAAAAGTAAACACCTCTAAGCAACCCTTGGGTCTCGGTCTATGGAGTTTCATTATCAGGCTTCCATCCTATCTTGACCATCCTAAACAACAAATCCAAACCGTCCTTCTAACCCACGACATCCCATTTTACATCAGGTTTTAATAGATGAAGTCCTGAGGCAAAATCCTTCTCCAGGTCTTGACCGTTGGGTTGTGGGTCTCGGACTTTCATCCCCATTTCTCCATTTCTCATGGCTATCATGCAATGACCTCCCGTCCCTCGCAGCCCGGTCTCTCAAATGACTAAAAATTCCTAAGGCATGGTTTCACGACCTTCAACCTCTCGGGTTCTGGACTTCGGAACTCCTCCTCTAGAATTTCAATTCTCCAAAGCTGTTTCAAATAGCTAACACTTGACGACCTTCCCTCAGTTTGACCTTGGATAATCTAACGGTGACCTAAATGACCTCCAATCTAAAAATGAACGATGACCCACGTGCTAAATTGTGATCACCTTCCTCATGGACCCTTCATTATGCAAATCCAAGATCAAGAGAAATCATCCAGGTCTTCCCACTTTGTTTTCCCTTCAGAACAACATTCTGACAAGGGAATTCTAACCTCTACGGCCCAGGTCATCCAATTTCCCTCTAATGAACCTCAAAAGATAATTTTGACTAATTGTTAGACTTCTGAATGATGGGTTATTCAATCTAACCATATTTTTTTAAGGATTTAGGTAACCATTTATGTCACCATGCTAGATTTTACTTAACCTCAACCTCTATGTGTAGGATATATGGAATTGGATGTAGAAATCTTGGGGGCAACCAAAGACAAAGGAAAGAGAACTACCAAAGCTCCTCAAGGCAAGGAGGACAAAGAGCAGATGAAATACCAATTCTAGGGAGTGTCGTTGCATTCCAAGGTCACAACCAAGTGGAGGGAGATCTCTGATACAAATATTGGGCATGTCAACATTGATGATTTCATACAAAGGGTTAGAGTAAGCCCCAAAATAGATGATGCGAGACTCATTAAGAGTAGTGGAATAGCCAAGGCTATGGGTTTCCCTCTTGCCTTGATTTCCCATTAAGCTCGTAATGGCCTACAGAGAGACCTATCATCCAGAAACAAGAACTATTGTTGACAAAGATGGAAAAATCCTCGCCGACATGTCGTCATCAAGAATAACAAAAAATTTCCACATTCTTGTCTTCAGAAAGATGGAGCTGTCTACTATCCAGGAATTCAAAGAAATGTGGGATGAAGACCTCGCAAGATGCAAGAAAATCATAAATTAGTATTGGCTAAAGGATAGATGGGGCAGCATTGCAAAGGTTCCCCAAGAACTCTTTCACAATGACTTCTTCGAGGATTATCATGATTTGGTCACCTTGCTAAATAGAGTAATGGGACTCCCCACTATGGCCTATTTTTAGGAATGGATGGTGTACTTCATTGAGCACATTCTCCATGGGAAGGACACCACTTTCTATTGCGGAGGAATAATCAGTGACCGCTTTCATGATCAATTCATGAATGTCAAGAAAACATCCAAGTTATACATGACCTCTTACCTAGTATACTCACTGGCCAATAGGAGGCATTATGATGGGTTATTCAAAATTCCAAACGAGGTGCCTAGTAGAGAAATCAAATCTTTCGACAAGTACCTTCAGCTACAGATGAGGAACTTCAAGAAAGATTATTGCAGAGTAAACAATGCATTCATCGCTTATATCATTAGGCTGCTCGAGGGTGATTTTGAGAGAAGAGTATCCCATAGTGCTTGAGATTTTCTAAAATATTATGCCTTCTTGTTTATCCAATACCCCAAGTTCACATACATCCATGCCCAGGGATTTTCAAAAAATTCGAACAAGTTGCCCTAGTACCCTAATGATCGGATTATATTGTTGGAGCTCTCTTGGTAGTTGTGACACATTCACACCATTCTGAGTAGCAAGTATTTGGAGGGGATCCATTATCCCCTTACACTCGGCCAAGAGATGTATGAGCTTTATACTTCCCAATGTGCCAACAATTCAAAGAAGGAATTGGCGGAATACCACTTAAAATCTCACACGGTCGGGCCACAAATGGACCCATATGGTCATGTCAGAAAAGTGATTGGACAGGAGTATGCCCACCTCCACAACATTGAGGATATCTGGGCCAATTGCAAGGATGACTTGGAAGTGTGGCTAAGGCACTATATATGAATAAACACATAATTTTTGAAGAGAGTGAACTTGTTCCTGGTACCCGATCAACTTGAGGAAGATGAGAGCACCATGATCGACCCCAGGTACAATGCCATTGAAAACATACCACTACCACTAGTTGATTGGAATGAGCCAGAGGTTGATGACCTCAACATACTTACTAAGCCTATTGAGGCTTGAAAAAAGGAATGGATAGATGATCAAGTTTCTCAATTAAAGCAACAATGGGTTGTATTGACATTCAAAAGGCTTGAGAGCAAGCCAAGTGGTTTAGGTGCTGGGGTAGCTACTACATCGATGGGAGAAACATATAAGTCCCCTCCATTATCTCATTCAAAGAAGAGAAAGGAGATGGAAGAGAAGCAACCTAACCCAAAGGTGTATGCTAGGAAGGCCTCAGAGGGTGAACCTCCTAAGAAACATAAGTGAACGAGAAGTGTCACCAAAATGTAAGTAATCCAAGAAGATCCGCTGCATGAGGGAGAGGAGATGGAGGCTGATAAGCCAAAGTCTCCATCTATTTCATCGGCTTCCATAACCACTACTGATATTGTTACCACTCCACCTATCCCACACACAATAGTTGCATCCTCTCCACCCACAGTGGATATTTCCATCCATCTTGCTTCTACTTCTTCCATTGTGTGGGTAATATCGGTTGATTCATCCTCCTCCACTATCTCTCCCATTTCTTCATCCTCCATGTCTCCTTCCTTTCCTCTTCTAGTTGCCACCACTGCAACTGTAATGCCTGCCCTTACCCTCCTGGAGTCCTTCTTGAAATACATGCAAAATGTGCCCTTCGAGCTCTCAGGAATGTTTGAAAATCTTGCTGTACAAGCCGTAATAGCTCAGGCAATAATTAGCACTCCAGTTCCTCCTCCTCCTATCGAGCCACCAAAAATGGAAGCCACCATGGAAATTTCTGAGGAATTGGACCACTGAAAACAAATGGAATCAACTAAGAGATTGGAGTAGGAGGTAGAAGACTATCCTAAACACCATTTATATAAGCATCGAGTAATCGACGAGGTCGCCTATGAGTCTTTCAGTGATGAGAGTGAAAACACAAAGATAATCAAAGAGATAGATGATCCCAAGCTCGATGCTGAGTGGGCTAAGAAACTCAAGGAAATCAAAGACAAGGTGGCTAAAAAGTAGCCTATTAGTGAAAAAGAGGTTGCTGTCAAAGGGACATAGGATGATAAGTCTCCAATTGAAGAACGAGACCATACACCTAGACATGATGAAGAGATTTTCCCTCATAAAAAGAAGGAAGATAAGGAAGAGGATAAGCGTGAAGAAGAGGCTAAAAATTATGAGCATCTAGAAATTGAGTAGCCCGAGGAGCACATACATGATGAAGAAAAAAAAGAAAAAGATGCTGAAGGAAAAAAAAGTCCCATTGAACACTTACCTACCAAATCCCCTGTTGGACGCATAGTGTTCATTCAAGACTCCAATGAAGAAAAGGAGGATACAGGGACAAAGCAGGAGCCTCTTGGTGATAGGGCCATTGAGGTTAGAAAAGATGAAGGTGAGGGTGGAAAGGAGGATCAATAAGAATCACCTAAGGAAAGTCTCTCAATGCCTAATTGGTTGGAGAGACATCTAGAAAAGAAGTTTCCCACTCCAAAGGACCCAAAGGTGAGGTTGGAGGCTATATTGGCTCAATCCCAGATCGACACTAGGAAGGAGAAGAAGCCAAAAATTAGGTCAAAGGTAACGATGGATTCCTCTGGATCCAGAGCAATAAAAATAGCTACGCTGGTGGTGGGAGAACAAGGAATGAGTTATAACATATCCACCATCGACTTGGGAGTGACCACTAGGGAGCAGAAGGTTGATCATCTCCAAGAATCAGTTACCATAGTGGTGCATCTCATTCAACAGTACAAAGTTTCCAAGGAGAAGCTTAAGACATAGGTGCCTGATTTGACAGCCTATATCAAATTGTGGTCATCCATGAAAGAACAACCAACCACATCCTCGGCCCCGCAACAATTGCTCTCAAAAGAGAAGATTGAAAAGCTAGAGAAGAAAAAGAACTTGGACTAGACCACAAAAAAATGGTTTCGACAGGTCTTGGATGTTGGGAACACGGGTATCAATCATGTTGTTCAGAAAGAAAACAAATTCTTGGAAGTGCAAACATCTTTTGAAGGTACAAGGAGAATCTTCATTGAGTTCCCAAAGAAGTATGGGCCTGCTTACCCAAAATTTGAGGCTATCCTCAAGCTGCCAAGTGAAATTTGGAAAAAGGAATTTGCCTTCAAGGATGATGACCATTGGTTGATGGATGTTTGGAAATGAGACTTCGATCATCGCAAGGAAAGGCTGGAATAGGTACTTGAGCGGGTAAATCGAGATGTTGAGTGGGCCAAGGAAGCCAAGGAAGATTGCTTTCGATATCTAAAGCTAATGATGGGATATGAAATGCTTGCTGTCCAGATCAATCCAGAAAATATAAATCCTCACTTCCAAAAGAGGATGGAAGATGGGATGTCGACCGAAATTACAATAGATTTCATGAGATTTTCTGCCAGAGCTTTCACCCAATCCGAGCTGTTCAAACATCACACTGTCAAGTATAAGGAGGAATGGGAGAAGCTTGTTAATAATTCCAAAGAGTGGAGCTACCAAGTGCTGAGATTCGACATCATAGAGGTCAATAAGCTCCAATCGGTGATCTTGAAATTCATGGAGTATACGGCTTCAAAGAAGCAAGAAGGCAACCCTATTATTGATGAAGAATTTCTAAAGGAATAGCTACAACAAAGAGCAATTAGTAAGAGGACAAAACGCTACAATATTTCCACTAGAAGACAAAATAGGGATATTGACAAAATATATTTTAAAAATGTAATATATTGGGGGGTAGGTAGAGCCCTAGTTTATAGTGAATTGTGGCCACACAAATGTAAATCAATCTTGGCCACATGTTCTACTTTTGGGACACTATAAATAAGGGGGTATCCTCTCATTTTCAAGAAGAGTTGAGTTGTTGTAAAGACATGCTGCAAAAATTGCAATAGAAATACATTGACTTTGGTGCATTTCTAGATTTCTTCTCATGTTTCATGATTCTTCTCTCATAGTTGGATGATTTAGTTGAATTCACTTTACTTTTTTAGCTTCCTTTTAGTTAGCTTTAGTAGATTTAGTAATGCTGTTCATGGTTATGAATTTTTTTGATGTGTAGATGCTTTTCTTGTCCATACTTTTGGCTATTTACTATTGGTAGATAGTTGTGCAAAGTTAGTTTGGACTTAGGTTTGAAGCTACTTTTAAATCTTTATCTCTATTCATGCATATGTATGGTGGATGAATGATAAAACATCTACAGTCCTTAGAAGATAGCACATATTTCATGACACTATGAAAATTTCTAGTTAAGTAGAATTTTGTTTTAAGGAAAATTTCCACAATAGAAACCTCCATGATCAGTGTTCATCGGTAGTTGCAGATCTAGAACGCCTCTCTCTTCCTTGCTCTTTTTACTTTTTTTTTAAAGAAGTAAGCTATGCTAAGGTTCATTACATATTGTAAATCCAAATCTGAAAGAGAAATGGAGTTCAAGATTACTATTTGAACCTGCAGCAAATGGACAGTAACTTCCCCACCTTAGAAACTCCATTTGCAGGTCTGATTCCTCTTCCAACTTGAATCAAGTAAGTTTTCCTTGTGATTACCAACAAAATCACATCAAACATCAATTGAGATATACCATGCAAGTCATGACCTGACACCCGAGAGACCTTGGGGTGATTTTTAGCAACTTGCTGGATAGTTCCTTTCAAGAGGGGTAATGCACTTATACATTGCTTGTGTTGAGAAGGTGTGCAAAAACACCCATCAATAGAACTCGCACTAGAAGGAGGGCCTTTCGTGAGCTAAGCTGGATCAAATTGGATCCTTCTCCCCTAAAATATTTCATAGAATATTGAGGTCTATGGCAAACAAAGGGGAGTTCCAAGAGCTACCACCTCCTACCCAAGCTAAGAGAGCTAAGAAAGGGGAAGCCTCCACCTCCAATGCATATGACCAACCCATTTCACTTTCACCTTCATCCTCTTCTCCAACTCATTCGCAACCATCTTCTCCCTCATTCTTGGCAGCATATTCTCCTACTCATCCACTTTGAACAACCTTCCAAGATGCTGCTTCCCAAGGGCTAGACCCTGCCTTCTAGCCCAGCACAACCCCATTTTTGGGAGTTGTTTCATCAATCGCTGCTGCCCCTTTGTAGTCACAAGTTGATTTGGTGCAACCACCTCCACCGCCCACTCTGATGGCATGGTTGGGCAACAATCTCTCTCCTTTGGCCTTCAACCTCTATCATGACATGCCAAAGAATCCTGAGATATTTTTCATGAAGTTCAATCCCTAAGATCCGCAGAGGACAGCTGAGAAGCACATTAAGATATTTGAAAATGTTTTGAAGACTATGCAGATTATACATGAGGATGTGGCTTTCCGAATCTTTCCCTACTCCTTGGGGGAGGAAGCCTTCTATTGGTATGTCAACTTATCGGCATGAACTATCAACATGTGGGACCTTCTGAAGAATTCTTTTCTGCAAAAGTTCAAAACCCCAATCAGCCCTATAGAGTCGTATCAATATTTTATGTTAGTTCAAAGAGAGGTCAACGAACCGATCAACTCCTTTAATGATCGATTCCATAGAGAATACACTCGACTGCAGGACCCGTATGTGTTCAATGATGCTGCTATTTTTCTGATCTATTATGCAACATTGGGCAATCTTATTGTAGCATTAGTAAAGAGGATGCGACCACCACCTGCTAGTTTAGTAGATGCATATGCTAGAAGCCGTCATTGCCAACACCAACCTAGGAAAAATTTTTTTTGGTCCACTGCCCTCTTTGGGGGTAGGTTTCTCATCCTTCACAAATTCAAGGACTTACTCAAGCTCTGCAACACCAGATGCCTCTCATGAATCTAGTACCGCAACTGCCCATACTACCGCACCCCAAACAACCAATGAATCAAGCACCCCCGATTTCTCACTATTTGCTACCCCAACAAAAACAAGTCCATTCTCAGCCGCCCCAAGTACTAACATATCTCCAAGCATCTGAATTTATGCCCACTCACCAAAATCTGCTAGTGGTTCAACTGATGTTCCTCCAAAATGAAGCTCTAGAACTGAACAATACAGAAAAGGATCGTATTGATGAAATCACATAAATGATCAAGAAAATGTCTACGGAGATGACACATTTGTGAAACCAAAGCAATTAGGTGCAGGCTTCTTAGAAAAGTATCCAAGACAATCTCAACCATGATATTCATGACAGCTGCAAGAACTGGGATAACCACAATGCCAACACATCGTCTAGGAAAAACTATGATAGGAATCAAAATTCAGGGTAGAACTTCGACATAAGGTCTTTTCCAAGGTAGAACCAAACATGGAACATGAGGCCCCACAACAATGGTGTTCCCACTCCCCTTGATCAACCCAACAATAATGAAAAGACTACAAGTGGAGTCTACTTGGCTGAGGATGGTTTATCTGGCTGGTGCTGCATACACAAAATGAGCCGACATTCTAAATTGGATTGTCCAGAATTCTAAATGGTCATTGAATTTTTTTAGGTTGAAGTCCAAAATGATGTGGATAGCTCAAGATGTAGAGACATCATTCCTTCCAAATCATATGATTCCCCTATGTTGGTGGTCAACCAAGCTCCTTTCCCAAAGGCTGAGCACAACGTGCCAGAGAAGGAAGGCACCAATACAAGCAACAACGATAAGGAAAAATAGGTAAGTTCCAAAAGCCCTTTGGCTCAGCTTTTTGATTCTATAGAAAATGGTCCTAAGGATGAGGAAGAGCCTAGGGAAGATGAGATCGAAATGTTTCACCAAAGGACTACCCCTTATGGCCTTAGAAATAGACAAGCTGGTGGTCCATTTAAAACCTCCACTCTACCTAATAATTTTAGTACCCCTCCTAACCCAAATGCTAGGAAACATTCAGGATATCCTCGTGCACCCACGTAATACTTTAACAAGAATAGAAAACAAAATCAACACCAAAACCAACCCACTAGCTCCTTCCAGAGTACCACTAGCTCCTCCCAAAATATTGCTTCTGATGAAGAAGTTGAACAAATGGGAGAATATATTGTAGAAGAATTCAAGAAATTTAAGCTAAGTGTGTCCGCCTTTGAGCTACTCAAGGCCCTGACTGTGAGAAATTCCTTCTTTAAAATGATGAATGGGGCCCCATCATCCAAGTTGACTCAAGAAGTGCCTTCAAAGAAGGTTTCCTTTGATGATCAGCAAAATGAGCCAATTGTGTGGCAAATTTGCAATAAAAGGGCTGATCTGCCTACAAATTAGTAGCTAGATAGGCATCCCACCAAAGAAACCGATTAGACACAAGCCCAAAATAAGGGTAACGATAAGGATAAGGGCCAAGTTTCCCAGGTGGATGTTTCTAGAGGATTATTTCAAGGGAGATTTTAAACTCCTCCCTTCCTAACAACTATCTGAGTGTTTGGGAAGAACCTCCATAATTGCCTATTGGATTTGAGAGCTTCCACTAATGTCATGCCCCTAAGTGTGTGCAAGGCCTTGGTGATAGTTCCAACTCCATGCCAATGTAAAGTAATATAGCTTGATAAGACAAAGATCAAAATAGTTGGTGAGATTAACAAAATACCCATGTAGATTGTTTCTAATCCTAGGATTCAACAAACCATTGACATCCAAGTTGCTGATATCCCAAACACCTATGGCATACTTTTAGGAAGGGATTTCACAAAGGCATTGAATGGATATGCCAAAACTGATTATTCTCATCTATGGTTTCCATGGAAAGGGATGCCAAATCAGATTTGAATAGACTGAGAGTCATGCATGAGGTTCATGATCACATAATACAATAATACGAACGAGGTGTTGTTTGTTGAAATGAAATTGGGGAATTATTCTCTGGTGTCATATTTAGATGAACAAGAATGCTTGGGAGAAGATGAAACACAAGAGGTTCTTCTTGTATTGTGCAGTCCACTTGCTGACCTAGCCTATATCCCTTGGAGCACAAAAATGCTGATAGAATCAGATGACAAAATATTTTGCAAAGGTGATAATCTGGAATTGTTGGATGGTTTCCAGGATTTTATGGAAAAATGTGTATAGGACCAGCTCAGTTTGGGAGCCAGAATGAATTTTCAAGAACTCTTACTTTTGAGCTAGTGTAGGGTACATAATGTTGCCCATTCAAAATTTCAATGCTGTTTGTGTCAAACAACAATTGGACATATCAAAAGACAAATCACTCCACAAGAGGACGTTCGGTCAACACCATCAAAATATAAATGTTCAGAACCTACACCTCCTCAAAAGGTTGCTGAAATGAGGCCCCCATCAAAATCTGAAATTAGGCCTACCAATTCTAAGGTCGAGGTCTCTCCAGGGTTTTGGATACCGTGATTTGACAGATCCAAATCCAAGCATGGGGCTGGGGTTGGCTTTGAGATAATCAGTCCCAAAGGTAAGTAATATTTTTCTGCTCATAGGCTTCAACTTTATTGCAATATTAATGTAGCCAAATATGAGGCATTGGTGTTGGGAATCCTTATGGCATTAAGGAAAGGTGTCAAAATGTTGCAAGTCTTTGGGGATTCAGAATTGGTCATAAAACAAGTAAGAAAACTCTATTCCTGTTATGAACAAAGACTTACCAATTACAAACATAGGGTATGGGACCTGTTGGAAGGTCTTAATGCATTTAATATATAGTTGATCCCTTGTGCTCAAAATTATATTTCCAATGCCCTAGCACAAGATGCTAGCACTTTGCAACCATTGTCATTGTTTGGCCTTAAACGATTCATGGTTGAGCTCACCCCCATTCCATCTATACTAGATAATGTAGATAATTTTTAAGTGTTTAATTTTTACCAGTTCTGATGTGTTCACTTTCTAGATAATTGATGAGGCTGAACTGGATATAGAAGGGGTCATCAATCTCAAGATCGACACTATCTCGAGAGGGATGGTCCAACTCAAATGCATATTTGATCTAGATCAGATAAGAGATCAAGATCAATAGGCCAAGAAAGACACCATCAGTGGCCAGTGTGACACCTAGAACCTCAAAACAATTGACAAGGTGAGAAATGTATTCATTGGCAAGGTGTGCACACTCAAAGAAAGAAGGGGTATAGTGGATGCTTTGCGAAAGTACCACGGTGTCATTTCTTGGAGCTACGAGGATTTGAAAACATATGACACCTCAATAATCATGCACACCATTCCCCTTAGGCCAGATGCAAGGCTGTTTCTATAGTGACAACACCCTATCAATGGTTTACTGGAGCCAATCATATACAAGGAGGTGCAGAAATTGCTATCTACCAAGATTATTTTTTCAGTTTGATACTCTACACGGGTTGCTAATTTGGTTCCAATTAGAAAAAAAGAATGAAGAAATCAAATTGTGCATGGATTTCCGCAACTTGAATAGAGCTTCAAAAAAGGAAAACTATCTTGTGCCGTCATTGGATGAGGTACTAAAAATAGTGAATGGTTCTCAAATGATGTCCTTCTTGGATGGGTATTCAAGGTACAACCAAGTCATTGTGCAATATGAAGACCAACACAAAACGATGTTCACTATCAAGTGGGGCACATTTTCCTATAGACAGATGCCTTTCAAGCTCATCAACACCGGCGCTACCTTTCAATGTGTGATGGATATTACATTCAAGGATATGATTGAAAATTACATAATTATCTACATGGATGATTTAAAAGTGTTCTCAAAACAACGAGGTGATCATGTTGTTGAATTATGTAGGGTTTTTCAAAGGTGTCGTGAGTTTGGGGTTTCCCTCAATCTGAAGAAATACATCTTTGGGGTTACAAAGGGAAAGTTGTTGGGGCATGTTTTATCAGAAAAGGGGATGTCCATTGATCATGAATGTATTCAAACCATCATGAAGAATCAGTTTCCAAGCAACAAGGAGTTAAAATCTTTCTTTGGAAAGATCAAATTTGTCCGTAAGTTTATAACAAGCTTCACTGAAATCGTCATGCCGCTCAATGCTATGTTAAAGAAAGATGCCAAGATCGAGTGGACTCCTGAGGTGAAGCAAACCTTTGGAGAAATTAAACAAGCAATTACTGAAGCACCGATGTTAGTTAGTCCAAAAATTCTGAAGCCTTTCTACATCTATTCATTCACTTCAGATCATTCGTGTGCCAACATCCTGACGTAGAAGGACGATGAAGGGAGTGAGCATCCGATTGCCTTCATGAGTACCCCTTTGAAAGATGCCGAGCTGCATTACCACAATGTAGAAAAATAAGCCTATGCCCTTGTTAGAGGGGTAAAGAAGTTCAGACAATCTATCTTGTGCAACAAAGTGTTCGCCATAGTTCCTGGCCCAGCCGTGAAGACACATCTTATGCGAAATGAGCTGGGTGAATGAAGAACAAAGTGGATTACATTGCTGCAGTAATACAATATGGAAATCCAACCAATGAGATTGGTGAGGGGACAAGAAATCTCCCAAATAATTTCTGAAGTAGCAGCAAATGTGGGGCCTAAGCTCACAGTGCAGCAATGCCATCTGGAGGATGTCTCCCCGAGAGAATGGTACGATGACATAGTGTATTATCTGCTGAATCATAAATGTTTTCCCCACTTACAGGGAGTCCAAAAGCATGTGATTAGATTGAAGAGCAACAATTAGATGTTGCAAGGGGCCATATTGTACAAGAGGAATCATGAAGGTATCTACCTAAGATGCCTTGGTAAGGAAGAAGAAGATCATGTCTTGAAAGAGTTTCATGAAAAATTTGGCACGGGTCATGGTTTTGGCTTGTCTACAACACACCAAATACTGAGAGCAAGGTATTATTGCCCTAGAATCTTCAAAAATTCCCATATCCACATCCACACCTGCCATGTATGCCAAACCACGACAACTAGAGAGAAGAATGCAGCTGTCCCGTTGCAACCAGTCCTAGAGGTAGCATCGTTCGCACAGTGGGGTCTCGACTTCATTGGTCTAGCAAGCATTCCATCATCTATAGGACACAAGTACATTGTAACCACTTCTGATTATTGCACTAGATGGACATAAGAAATTGCATGTAGGCAATGCACAACGAAGGTAGTAACTAATTTTTTGGAAAGTTTTATTTTGAACCATTTTGGTTGTCCTTATGCGTTAGTATGTGATAATGGTCCCGCATTTGCATCATTAAAATTCATTGGTTGGGCCTTTGATTATGGAATTGAACTCAAATTCTCCTCCAAATATTATCCCCAAGGCAATGGGCTTGCTGAATCTACCAACAAGAACCTGATTATCATGATAAAACAAATTGCTTGATAGGAATCCCAAGGACTAGAACACCCAACTCTATTTTTCCCTTTGGGCAGATCATACCCACCATAAGGCTACCCTTGGGGATTCCTCTTACCACCTCATTTATGGCTTGGAGTTTGTCTTTCTGATTCACTTGAAAATCCTTGCCCTCTAGTTCATTAATGATTTTTACGAAGGAGGGGATCGTAGAGAAGCTTACCTGGTTGAGCTATTACATTTAGAGGAAGTACAAGACCGTGCAATAGAATTTTTTTCCAAACATCAGGGCATAGTCAAAAGATGGTTCGATCGCCGAGCCAAAATCAAGGCCTTCTAAATTTCTGATTTAGTCCTATATTGGGACAAGGCCCATGAAAATAAGGGGGGAAATAAAAAATTTGACAAGCTTTGGCTTGGCCCCTTTCAAGTTGCTGAAATTCTCGGAGATAATGCTTTTCGCTGAAAGACCTTAACTGGTGAGGAAATCTCATTTCTCATCAATGGGAAACATCTTAACCATTACTTCCAAGCCTAAGCTCTCCTGGAGATGATCATGTAAATACTTGTATATAGGTTAGGGTAGGTTTCCTTGCTTTGCTTTCTTGCTTCGTTTTCTTTTGCTCGCTTCTCGGCAATTTTGCTCTGGCCTTGATGGGAGTGTCTCCTTGTTTTGTTGTGGTGGTTGTGCTTGGTTTGATGAATGGTTTTCTCTATGGCCCACTCTTTTTTTGTCCTCTAGATAAGCCTTCATTCCCCACTATCAATCTCTAAAAGGCCCTAAGCATTGGTTTCCTCTTTTGAACTCTAGACTAATCCAGAATTGTATCCTTGTTTGAATCTCCTGTGTTTGTCATGGATCATACACGAAACACACCTTAAAGGTTTCTAAAGAATTGTGTGGTGATTGTTGGGAGGGATAGACAAGTGAAAAATCTAAAGTGTGCTCTAGTGACCACCGTGATTCCCAAACCCATAGTGAGCTTCAATGCTTGCACGGTTGAGAAAAAGAAAATAAAAGAACTGCAAAGCAATATTAGAAAAGAAAAGAAAATACAAGATCGTGCAACTGTATGGGTGTATGAATATCTCTACTAGGGCTATGGATGCCTATCTAGAAGTAGATCTATGTGTGTGTGGTCACAATGATAACTCCATTGGGGTTATAGATGCCTGACTGGCAGCAGAGCAATGTCCAGGTTAGTTTTGGGGTTAGATGAATTACGTAGCTTATCCCTCCTAATTAGTAGTTGTTCACATGATGTTTGAGGAAAGGAAATGAACTCACCATGCACACACATCCATGATGATGCCGTGGTATGATTCAACCTCGGTTCTTCTCGTTAACTTGTTCTTAGTTCAGCCTTTGAAACAGGCTTCTGGTTTGCACAACCAGATATTCTAGGTTCAAAATAAATATTTATCTTTAGAACAAAAAGAGCGTTCTCCCTAGTAGAGTCACCAATTTTTGTGCCTATAACACACATGCCCCATTCAAAACACAAACCCTCTTTCTTTTTTCCTTGTCGGGCCATTTTGTTGACTGCCTTATTTTGCATGCCCCTGTTTTGGTGTCCTTGATGGTCAACGTTCCTCTCAAGTTTCATCTTAGGTTGACCATGTATTGCCCCTCAAAATTTTTTGAGTCCTAAGGCCTCCTTAACATTTCACCTTTTGCTAGCATCCATGGGGCTTCCTGGGCCTGGACCGCTGGGATTCCCCTCTTGGATTTCTCTGTCTTTTTTTTCATTTTTTGACGGCTTTTGGTCTGAACCTCCACGACTCTTGGACCTTGACTTCATGATTTCTGTCTGGTGACTTGCATTAAAATTGGCATTCTATCATGCCTTCTGGTCTTTGCTATTTTGGACGGCCGTCGACCAACATCCTTCTGGTCTCCGGACCTCGATGCCTACTTGGTCATTGGATTCTCACTTGGTGAGTTTTTGGAAGGCATTTCCATCACATCACTCCAGACCTCGGGCTTCGGACTTCATGCCGTCGTCCTTTATTTGAATCCACCTACCTCACCAGCCGCTGTATCTACATTTATTAGGGACATTAATTGTGATTAGGGGTATAAATATTAGGCCTGACATGCCATTTTCACATGTCAGGAACAACGAAGAAGTTTAGTGTTATTTCCCCTTTCGTGCCAGAGCTATCCCTTCACCATTCTTCGATGATCCAACAACACTATTCATCGGGTCTTCAAGGTATGCTCATTGTTTGACAACCTACTTTGTCTTTTCATGATTTAATGCTTAAATGATAGATAAGAAGGGAAAAATTTGTGTGAATCTGATAGAGGGAACACCATGCCACAAAACCCATATGTTAAAATTTCAAAAACGTCCCTCCAAAATTAGAAAATCAAACTTGGAACCTTATCTTCCCATCTCTATTCTTCAAACTTAGTGACCACGCTCTCTAGCCCCAAGACCTTCGGTCACCGTAGCCATTAAAATTCTAAACTTGACAAACTAACCTCAAACAAAAAAATGCCCCAAAGGTTCCAGAATCTGGGACTCCGTCTCCGGGATGCCGATTCGCCTTTGCTTTTCAAGCGATGTTCTCACCTTGCCCAGTCGGGTCTTGGACCCTGGCTTATCAGTTGATGAGAAAATTTTGACAAAAAGTAAACACCTCTGAGAAACCCTCGGGCCCCAATTTGTGGACTTCGCTATCGAGCTTTTGTCCCATCTTGACTATCTCGAACAACAAATCCAAACCATGCTTTCGACCCTCGGACCCCGACATCCCATTTTTTGTTAGGTTTTAACAGATGAGGTCATGAGGAAAAATCCTTCTCCAAGTCCAAACCATCGGGTTACGGGTCCTGGACTTCCATCCTCATTTGATCATTTCTCACGACTATCACGCAACAACTTCCTAGCCATCGTAGCCCAGGCTCTTGAACGACTAAAAATTCCTAAGGCATGGTTTCGTAGCCTTCGGCCTCCTAGGTTCTAGACTTTGGAATTCCTCCTCCAAAATGTCGTTTCTCCAAAGCTGTTTCAAATAGCTAACACTTGGCAACCTTCCCTCGGTTTGACCCCAGATGCTCTAATGGTGATCGAAATGAACTCCAATATGAAAACGAACGATGACCTATGTGCTAAAATGTGATCACCTTCCTCGTGGACCCTTCATTATCCAAATCCAAGATCGAGAGAAATCATCCAAGTCTTTTTGCTCTGTTCGCCCTTTGAAACATCATTCTGACAAGGGAAGTCCGACCTCTGGGGCTCGGGTCATCCAATTTCCCAATAATGAACCTTAGAAGATAATTTTGACTAATTTTTGGACTTTAGAATGATGGGTTATTCGATCTAACCATGTTTTTGCAAGGATTTAGCTAGCTGTTTACGTCACCATGCTAAATTATACTTAACCTCACCCTCTATGTGCAGGTAATATGAAATCGGGTGCAAAAACCTTATAGGCAGCCAAAGACAAAAGGAAAGAGAACTGCCAAAGCTCCTTGAGGCAAGGAGGATAAAGACCAGATGAAATACCAATTCCAGGGAGTGATTGCATTCCAAGGTCACAACCAAGTGGAGGGACATCTCTGATACAAATATTGGGCATGCCAACATTGATGAGTTCATACAAAGGGTTAGAATAAGCCCCAAAATAGATAATGCAAAACTTATCTAGGAGGAGTGGAATAGCCAAGGGTGTGGGTTTCCCTCCCACATTGATTGCCCCTAAGCTGGTAATGGCTTGCAGAGAGGCATATCAACTAGAAACAAGAACTATTGTTGATAGGGATGGAAACATCTTGACCAATATGTCGCCATAAAAAATAATGAAAAATTTCCACATTTTTGTCTTCAGAAAGATGGAGCTGCCTACTATCCAGGAATGCAAAGAAATGTGGGATGAAGACCCTGTAAGATGCAAGAAACTCATAAACTAGTGTTGGCTAAAGGACAGACGGGGCACCACTGCAAAGGTTCCGCAAGAACTCTTTCGCAGTGACTTCTTCGAGGATTATCATGATTTGGTCACCTTGCTAAACAGAGTAATGGGCCTCCTCACTACGACCTATTTTTAGGAATGGATGGTGTATTTCATTGAGAACATTCTCCGTGGGAAGGACACCATGTTCTACTGGGGAGGAATAATTAGTGACCGCTTTCATGATCAATTCATTAACGTCAAGAAAACATCCAAGTTCTACATGACCTCTTACCTAGTATACTCACTGGCTGATAGGAGGCATTATAGTGAGTTGTTCAGAATTCCAAACGAGGTGCATGGTAGAGAACTCAAAGCTTTCATCAAGTACCCTTAGCTATAGTTTAGGAACTTCAGGAAAGATTATTGTAGAGTAAATGATGCATTCATTGTTGATATCATTAGGCTGCTCAAGGGTGATTTTGAGAGAAGAGTCACCCACAATGCTCAAGCTTTTCTAAAAAATTATGCCTTCCTGTTTATCCAATACCCCAAGTTCACATACATCCACACCCAGGGCTTCTCAAAAAAGTCGTACAAGCTGCCCCGGTACCCTAATGACCATATTATATTGTTGGAGCTTTGTTGGTAGTTGCAACACATTGACATAGTTCCGAGTAGCAAGAATTTGGAGAGGATCCCTTATCCCCTTACACTCAACCAAGGGATGTTTGAGCTTTATACTTCCCATGTGCCAAAAATTCAGAGAAGGAATTGGCTGAATACCACTTCAAATCTCACATGGCTAGGCCACAAATGGACCCATACGGTCATGTAAAAAAAGTGATTTGACATGAGTATGCCCACCTCAATAAGATTGAAGATTTTTGGGCCAATTGCAAGGATGACTTGGAAGTGTGGCTAAGGCACTATATGTGGATGACTGCATACTTTGTGAAGAGAGTGAACTTGTTCCCGGTGCTCAATCAGCTTGAGGAAGATGAGAGCACCATGATCGACCCTAGGTACAATGCCATTGCAAACATACCATTTCCACTAATTGATTGGAATGAGCTAGAGGTTGATGACCTCGACATACTTACTAAGATTATTGAGGCTCGAACAAAGGCATGGATAGATGAGGAAGTTTCTCAATTAAAATAAGGGGTGTCTTGACATTCAAAGGGCTCAAGAGTGAGCCAAGTGGTTCAAGTGGTGGGGTAGCTACTACATCGATGGGAGAAACATCTAAGTCCCCTCAATCAATTCATTTGAAGAAGAGAAAGGAGACAAAAGAGGAACAATTCAACCCAAAGGTATATGCTAGGAAGGCCTTAGAGGGTGAACCTCCTAAGAAACTAAAGTGAATGGGCAATGCCACCAAATTGCTAGTAATCCAAGAAGATCCGCTCCATGAGGGAGAGGAGATGGAGGCTGATCAGCTGAAGTCTCCACCTATTTCATCTTCTTCCGAAACCACTACTGCTATTGTCACCACTTCGCCTATCCCACACACAATAGTTGCATCCTCTCTGCCCATGGTGGACATTTCCGTCCATCTTGCTTCTAGTTCTCCCATTGCACAGGTAATATCGGTTGATTCTTCCTCCACCACTACCTCGCCCATTTATTCATCCTCCATGTCTCCTTCCTTTCTTGTTCTAGCTGCCACTACTGCAACCTCAATGCCTACCCTTACCCTCTTGTAATTCTTCATGAAATACATACAAAATGTGCCCTCCGATCTTTCAGGAATGTTTGCAAATCTGGCAGTACAAGCCACAATAGCTCAGACAATAATTAGCATTCCACTTCCTCCTTCTCCTACCGAGCCATGAACAATGGAAGCCACCATGCAAATTTATGAGGAATTGGACCACCGATAATAAATGGAATCAACTGAGAGATTGGGAGAGGAGGTAAAAGAATATCATGAAAACCCAATATACGAGCATTGAGTAATCGACGAGGTCGCTTATGAGTCTTACAGTGATGAAACCGAAGATACCAATATAATCAAAGAGATAGCTGATCCTGAGCTTGATGCCGAGTGGGCTAATAAAGTCAAGGAAAAAAAAGACGAGGCTAAAAATCAGCCTATTAGTGAAAAAGAGGTTGCTGTCATAGGGACGGAGGATGATAAGTATCCAATGGAAGAACATGACCATACATCTAGACATGATGAAGAGATTTTCCCTCATAAAAAGAAAGAAGATAAGGAAGAGAATAAGCCTGAAGAAGAGGCTGAAAATTATGAGCATCTTGAAATTGAGCAGCCCTAGGAGCATGGGCATGATGAAGAAAAAGAAGAAAAAGATGCTAAAGGAAAAAGAAGTCCCATTGGATGCTTACCTACCAAATCTCCTATCGGACGCATAGTGTTCATTGAGGAATCTGGTGAAGAAAAGGAGGATACTAGGATGAAGCAAGAGTCTCTCGGTGATAGGGCCATTGAGGTTAGAAAAGATGAAGGTGAGGGTGGAAAGGAGGATCAATAGGAATCACCTAAGGAAAGGCTTTTGATGCCTGATTGGTTGGAGAGATAGCTAGAAAAGAAGGCTCCCACTCCAAAGGACCCAAAGGCAAGGATTGAGGCTATATTTTCTCGAGCCCAGATCGACACTAGGAAGGAGAAGAAGCCAAAAATTAGGTCAAAGGTAACGATGGATGCCTTCGGATCTAGAGCAGTACAAAAAACTACGTTGATGGTTGGAGAGCAAGGAATACGCTATAACATCTCCACCATCAACTTGGGAGTGACCACTGGGGAGCATAAGGTTGATCATCTCTAGGAATCAGTCGCCATAGTGGTGCATCTCATTCAGCAGGACAAATTTTCCAAGGAGGAGCTTAAGGCACAAGTGGTTGATTTGACAACCTATATGCAACTATGGTCATCCATGGAAGAACAACCAACCACATCCTCAACCTCACCATAGTTGCTGTCAAAAGAGAAGATTCACAAGCTAGAGAAGAGAAAGAACTTGGACAAGACCACAAAAAATTGGTTTGATAGGTCTTGGATGTTGGGAACACTGGTATCAATCATGTTGTTTGAACATCAAAGAATTTCTTGGAAGTGAAAATGTCTCTTGAAGGTACAAGGAGAATCTGTATTGGGTTCCCAAAGAAGTATGGGGTTGCTTACCCAAAAATTGAGGCTATCCTCAAGCTACCAAGTAAAATTTGGAAAAAGGAATTTTCCTTGAATGATGATGACCATTGGCTGATGGATGTGTGGAAATGATACTTCGATCATCGAAAGGAAAGGCTAGAATAGTGGGTAAATCCGGATTTTGAGTGGGCCAAGGAAGCTAGGGAAGATTGCTTCTAATATTTGAAGCTAATGACAAGATATCAATTTCTCGAAGTCCAGATCAATCCAAAAAATATAAAGCCTCACTTCCAAAAGAGGATGGAAGTTGGAATGCCAGTAGAAATTACTACAGATTTCATGAGATTTTCTGCTCGATATTTCACCCAATCTGATTTGTTCAAAGATCACACTATCAAGTATGAGGAGGACTAGTAGAAGCTTGTTAATAATTCCAAAGAGTGGAGCTACCAAGTGCTGAGATCCGACATGATAGAGGTTGATAAGCTCCAACTGGTGATCTTGAAATTCATGGAGTATGCAGCTTCAAAGAAGCAAGAAGGCAGCCCTTTTATTGATGAATAATTTCTAAAGGAATAGATGCAGCAAAGAGCAATTAGAAAGAGAACAAAATGCTACAGTGCTGCCACTAGAAGACAAAATAGGGATATGGAAAAAATGTATTTTAAAAATGTTATATATTGGGGGTAGGTACAACCCTAGTTTATAGTGAATTGTGGCCACACAAAAGTAAATCAATCTTTGATACATGTTCTAATTTTGGGACACTATAAATAGGGGGGTCTCCTCTCATTTTCAAGGAGGGTTGAGTTGTTGTAAAGACATGCTGAAAAAATTGCAATAGAAATACATTGACTTTGGTGCATTTCTGGATTTATTCTCATGTTTCATGATTCTTCTCTCATAATTGGATGATTTAGTTGAATTTTATTTTCTATTTTAGCTTCCTTTTAGTTAGCTTTGGTAGATTTAGTAATGTTGTTCATGGTTATGAATATTTTTGCTATGTAGATGCTTTTCTTGTCCATACTTTTGGTTGTTTACTGCTGGTAGATAGCTATGCAAAGTTAGTTTAGACTTAGATTTGAAGCTTCTTTTAAATTTTTTTTATTCATGCATATGTATGATGGATGAATGGTAAAACATTTGCAGTCCTTAGAAGATAGTAGAAATTTCACAACACTATGAAATTTCAGGTTATGTGGAATTTTGTTTTAAGGAAATTGTCCACAGTAGAAACCATAATCACTATTCATCGGTAGTTGCAGATCTAGGAACCCTCTCTCTTCCCTACTCTTTTTCCTTTTTTTAAGAAGTAACCTATGCTAAGGTTCATTGCACATTGTAAAGCCAAATCTATAACAAAAATGGAGTTCAAGATTTCTATTTGAACCTACAACAAATGTACAGTAGCTTCCCCACCTTAGAAACTCCATTTGCAAGTCCGATTCCTCTTCCAACTTGACTCAAGTAAGTCTTCACTATGATTACTAGAAAAATCACATCAAACATCAACTGAGATATCCCATGCAAGTCATGACCTAACACTCGAGATACGTTGGGGTGATTTTCAGCAATTTGCTAGAGATTTCCTTTCAAGAGAGAGGTAATGCACTTACACACTGCCTATGTTGGGAAGGTTTGCAAAAACACCCATCAACAATAACATTGTGCAAATTCATTCTCAATATCATAAGGTAGCTTAAGTATCCATTTGGTTATCCACTGCTTCCATGAGATAGTGATCCTTATTCACCATAATAGATACTTCATTCTCATACTTTTGCACAAAACTAGATGGTATCCTATATCTACTTTGCATCTCATTTTACAAATTCTTGAAAAATCCCCAATAGAAAGTAGTGTATGCTTTCTCATTCTAAAAACTATTCATATGTTGTTTAATTTGTGTTGCTATTGGAGTGAATTTTTTGCAAATCTTACCCTTAAAATCGGTTAATCATTCAAAAAGAAGAAATTAACACATATAACCAAAGAACCAAATTTGAATTTATAATTGGTTTCTTTTGTTCTCCTTAGGTTCTTCATTAGCCACTCTCTTAACAGTTCACATAGTTCAAAGTTGGTACCTTATTTTACCATTTGATGTGTAGTGTGAATTGCACTGGTGGTGGCAGATCCTTCTCTATTTATGAACAAAATATTATATACAATCCCCATTGATGCATACCAAACATTAGGATCAATGATATCCTTTACTGTTAGGGTTCTCTAATTATATAGAACCAGTGAGCTCCATAGCTATTTCATTGTATACAAATTTTAGCATCGAGACTAGTATGGAGGCACAAAGACTAGTAAATGCCCTAATTGAATCATTTGTGATCATGTAGGGTTTGTCTAGACAAATTAAATTCTCATGAATGCAACTCAAGATAATCCTTACCCATTCCTTGTTTTTGTAGAAGTCTAGAAAGTCTTTCCATATGTCCAACCCTTTTGAAACTATTTGTAGACTTTGGCATGTATAATCCATTCTCATTTGGTAGCTCATGTTGGACCACTTTAAAGGAGGATGTGTGGTTAATCTCATTCAACTAGGCATGGATGTAAATCCTGATATATATTGTGCCTATAGCACACACACCCCGTTCTGAACGAGGACCCTCTCTTCTCTGCTTGTGTCGGGTCACTTTTTTTCATCATCTCATTTTGTTGTTCTCCTATTGTTTGAGGTCCTAGATGGTCAATGGTCCCTAAAAGTCATCATCTTAGGTTGACTAGGTTTCACCATCCCAAAAATTTGAAGTCTTTGGCCCTTGCGGAGTCCCCTTGGTTGTTTGCCTTTAAACCTTGAGGCTGCTATCTTTTGCTGCATGTGAGTTTTCCCCTACAGGCTGCCCTATGTGGAGTTTTTTCCTACCTTGACTGTTCATGCAGTGGTTGAGGCTATCTAGGCATCCACCCTACGGACTTTGTGCCTGTCGCATCCTTTTCCTTCGCTATTCCAAACTATGATTGCCTGGTTGCCACCTGCCCTATGGGCTCCATGTTTCTTGTAACCAATCCTTTTGAAACTTGTGCCTACCAGCTCCACCTACCAATGCACTAGAATTTAATGCACCAAATTCTATAAATAGGAGAAGTTGAAATTTCTTTTTCATCGACATTATTTCTAGAAAACTATCAGAGCCCCCTGCTTTCGCCGCCTCAGGGCCCGCATCTTGCCATCACCATTCGAGCTGTATTGTTGATTGGATTCATAATCCTTCATGTATATTGTTGAGGTAGGGTTTCTTATGCTCCCCAGTCAAAAGTTTTTTCCTTAAAAATTTCATAAAGTTGATAAAATTTTGGGAAGGAAAGCTTAAATCGATGAAGAATCCCTCGCCACACAAAACCAATATTTTAGAAATTCCAAAACCTTCGAAGTGCACCTATTTGGGTTTGGTGGAACTTAAGCTTCCCACCATTGTTCTTGAACTAGGTTAACCACGCCCTTGTGGCCAACAAGACTCTCACTGTCGTTGCTCCCGTGCTGACCTTTGGCCCAACTCCGGTCACCCTTGTCGGGCTCGCATGTGTGGGAAAACACTTGCCAATTTCCATTAACCTTGAAACTTAACTAAAATCCTAAGTTGGGGTGGAATGCCAGTGACCCTCACGGGTTATCCTTTGCAGGATTCATCTCATAAATTTCCCTTTGGCCTTGCCATTTTTAGATGGTCGTCTTGTCCTACCATTTCGCATTGCGGGCTCCGTAGACCCATCCTTCATTTCCCTTGAAACCAAACTTAACACCCAACTAAGTCTTCCTGGCTATCGACCCCTATGGGTCTGCCTCTACAACTACCTCCTGTGAACCATCATCCACCATTCACCGTTGGTCAAAAAATCCAAAACGATGAACCTCCCCATTCATTCTGCTCTCTGGATTCTGACCCTTTCCTCACCATTAGGATGAAACTTCTAAAAATGAATAATTATGGGGTCCTTTTGGGTTGGACCATGTTGGTCCTCGTGGATGGCCTACTGTGGTATGAGTTCCATTCCTCAATGACCATGCCTAGTCTGCCTCTCGGTGTGCAGATTCTGAACCTCCTTTGGCCACTGTTTCACAAAATGATAAGCATCGAGGGCTCTAGTAAACCTGACAATGTAGACTACCTCCCATGGGTCACCATCCCACCTTTGCTGTCTCCAAACATCCTTTGCCTGACTGCCTTCCATGGTCTTCTACCCACATCATTGGTAAAGCCCGAACCTTAGAAGAATTCTCGACGGTTGTCCTCCGTGCCTATGGGTCCCACCATGTGAAATTTTGTTTGTGGGATTTCACCTTGCCATCGCTGTTTCCTAATGACAGACCTCAAAACAACTATTAGCCTAGGGAAACCCGCACCCCTGAGCCCGCATTATCCAATCTCCCTCGAATGAAAGGAAAATGATAATTTTTAGATGTTATGATCTTTAAAGGTTGAATTATTGGATCTAATGACTGCTTTGCAAGATTTCACTAATGCTCCCCCCATTTGATATATGGATATGCTTACTGCACCTATGCTTGTAGGATTTATGGAATCAGTTGTAGGATCATCAGGGGCATCCACTGAGTAAGAAAAGGGAAAGAAATCAGCCAAGGCCTCGAGAGGGAAAGAGGATAAAGATGAAATGAAGCTTTAATTTCATAGAGTGGAGGTAACTTCCAGAGTCACCATAGAGTGGAGAAAGGTCTCAGACACAAACCTGGGCCATGCCAACATTGATGAATTTAGGCAAAGGGTCATAGTCAACCCCACCACAGATAATGCCCAAAGAATAAAAGTATATATCAGGTTCCCACAACTCCAATACATGAACTTTAAAAGAGATTACTACCGGGTGAATAATGCATTCATTGGATATATCATTAGGCTTCTCAAAGATGAATTTGATAGAAGAGTCACCCACAGTGCCCGTGCCTTCATCCAAAGGTTTGGATTTATATTCATCAAGTTTCCCAAATTCACTTACATCCCAATTGAGGGCTTCAGTGACAAACCCTACAAGCTGCCCTGGTACCCAAATGACCAGATCATGCTATTAGAAGTATTGATGTAGTTGCAAATTTCCCACAATCTACTCATTGGCAAGCACTAGACAATGGTACCTTATCCAATTACATTCAGGAAAAGAATGCATGCTCTACCAGTGGCCCAAAGTGTAGATTATTTAAAAAAACAACTTGTTGAATACAATTTGGGCCAGTATACTCCCCAGCCAAGGATGGACACATACAAAAGAGTAAAGAAATTCATGGGAAGGGAGTATGCCCACTTACATTATGTTGAATACTTTTGGTCCAACTTCCAAGATGATAAGGAGTTACACATGTGATATTACATGCGTATGCCAACATAATTTGTAAATATGGTCAAACTATTACTGGTGCCAAATCAGGTGGTTGAAGATGAAAACATAGTTATAGATCCGAGGTTTGATGCCATCACTAACCTACCATTTCCCACCATAGATTGGGATGAGGTGGAGGTCAATGACCTGGATATTATGAAAAATCCCACTAAGAGTAGAAATAGACAATGCATTGATGCACAAGTTGCTCGACTAAAGCTTCAAGGGGTCGAGTTGACCTATGGAAAGCTTGAAGATGAGCTCGAGAGTGAGATAGATAGTGGGACCACAACTACAACTAAAGAAGCACCAAAGTATCCTCCAGTCACCAGGTCATAGAAAAGAAAGGAAGTGCTAGAGCACCAACCAAAGCACAAGGTGTAGTCGAGAAGCCATCAGAGGCTAAGACCTTGAAGAAAGAAAAGAAGTTTGATGAATTCTTTGAGATGCCAACAATTCAAGAAGAACTGATAAGTGAAGGGGAAGAAGAAGAAGAGGCCGAGCAACCTAAGTCAACATCCACTACCTCTATCCTTGCTACTACTACCACCACCACTACTACTCCTCCTATGACGTTGCAAGATCTAACTGCTTCATCCCCACCTGCGGTGGACATTTTTAGTCCACCTTGCTGCCACCTCGCCTGCTGTACCTATTGTGGTAAGAGATTCCTCCTCTGCCAAAAATTCTCCACTTTCATCTCCTTGATGTATCCATCGAATGCAATTCTATTAGCCTCAAACACAACTATGCCTACTCTCACTCTTCTGAAGGCATTCGCCATGCACGTGCAAAATATTCCTATGGAGCTTTTCAGAAAACAGATGAATCCTGCAGTGCAAGCTATCCTAGCCTAAGCTTTTTCTGGTCTCCCTACCCCTCCTACAATAGAGCCACTTAAAATGGAGGAAAAAATGCAAATATCATAAGAGATGGAGAAACGGGAGAGGGAGGCATAAAAAATGGAAAAGAATAATGAACTTGATGATCCCTTCAAAGATGACTACCATGTGCATCCATAATATGAGAGAATAGTCATCGACGAGGTGGTATATGAAGAAGAGGAGAATTTACAATCCTCCAAAGAAGAAGATGTTGAAGACAGTAGCGAAAAGTATGTGATATAATCCTTTGATCCTGATCCCGAAGAGGAGTTGCCCAAGCAACATGAAAATGTTGAAGAGGAAATGGAGGGGCAGTCTTCCGAAGAAGAGAAAGAAGCAAACAAGGACATGGAGACATCTACTAAGCCTCCATCGAAGGATAAAGATACAAGCCTTGTCCTACAAGAAGAATTATGTCCTGAGAGGGAAGAACAAGAAAAGAAAGAAGATGAAACTAAAGAAGAAGATGAGCCTAAAGAAGAGGCCGAAACAAAGAAAAGTCCGGAGGTGGAATGTGATATGGAGCCTAGACAAGAAGAAGAAGAAAAGGTAATTGAAGGGGAAGATAGCCCTAAAAAACAAGAAAATACTGTGTTCATCCGAGATTAGGATGTGGAGGATGAAGAGAAAGCAAAAAAGGAAGCCTCAGATCATGGAGAAAATGAGATCCAACACAACCAGGGAGAAAGAGGTGATCACAAATCACCGAAGGAAGGATCTAAAATGCCTAAATGGTTGGAGAAACAAGTACAAAAGAGGACCCCCACCCTCATGGATCCCAAGGGAAGACTGGAGGCCATCTTGGCTTGAGCCCAAATAATTATGAAGAAAGAGAGGAAGCTGAGGGGCAGATCTCATTTGAAAATCAACCCATCAAGATCTAGGATGTTATAGATAACTACTTTGCTGATGGGAGAAGAAGGGGTAAGTTATAACATTTCCACCATTAACCTAGGAACAACTTCAAGGGAAGAAAATATTGATCAAATCTAGGACTCCATGGCTACAATTGTCCATGAGATGAACAAAGACTATTCCTCCAAGGAGGAATTAAAAGCACAGGTGGAAGATCTTACTCCCTACATACAACAGTGGTCTTCTACAGAGAAACTACCAAGGAAATCATCAACCACACAACTGCTTCTATCGAAGGACCACATGGACAAGTTAGAAAAATAAAGAATTTGTCCAAGGCCACTGAGGATTGGTTTTGATGTGTAATTTATATTGGTGATATGGGTATTAGACACGCTGTCGGAACAATTAACAAGTTTTGAGACTTGCAAAAAAAATTGGAGGATTCTGAAAAGACATGTCACTGCTTCATCGAGCTATACATGATTACTTATCCTAAGCTTGAAGCCATCCTAAAGATACCAAAAAAAATATGGGAAAAGGAACCAGGTCTGGTAAAGAGTGTTGAGAAATTATGTCTCAACTTCCAACTTGAAGTCCTCATTTTCATGCCTTGGTGATTTTGTGTTGTCTGCAAAGTTTTGCCGGAGGCAGAACCAGAATGGAACTTGGCATTGTTCCATTTTCCTAGTTTTGGATTTTCTGTTCCCTCTCTGTCTTTAGCTCCGCTTCCCTTTGTCTGGACTCTTGTTTCGCTTCACAGTTTCTAGCGGAGGCGTAATCGGGTTGGAAATTGGCATTGTTCCATTTGCCTAGGTTCTTTGTTTTTGTTCTTGTTCCGGCTCTGACTTCATTTCCTACCATTTTGTTCTTCTCACTTCATTTCGCAGGTTCTAGGGGAGGCGGAACTAGATTTGGAATTTGGCAATGTCCATTTGCCATGTTCTTGTTTCAGTTTCTGTTCCGACTCCGAGTCCAACTCCTGCTTTTGTGATCTGGTTCTTCTGGATATTTGGTTTCTCCTCGAGGCATTTTCCCCTGCTTTGTCTAGGTTCTAGATTGTTGTTTCTTGCAGTTGGTGGATGCAGAACCGGAACCAGATTGTTTCCTAATCTTGGACTTTTTTGAATTCCTGTTTTCTATTTTTGGTCGGACTCCGACTCTGACTCCGGTCTTTTGTGTTCCTGCCTTGGTTTGACCTCGGGTTGACTTACCCCGGTCCGAGCTGTATCTGGTGAGTTCCTCTTTACCATGGGTGGATGCGGAACTGAAATGATTCTTGAACCTGTAATTTCAGTGGAGTCCTGTTTCGACTCCCGTTCCGACTCCGGCTCCGATAGTGTTAGAATGACTTGGAAGTCTTGGACGTGCTTGATGTCTATTTGACTATTTTGGTAGTTCTGTCAGTTGCGATTGCCAATGAGTCTTGGATGCGTGGCACCTATCTGAATAGTGATTGGATGGAAACCAAAATAGTTATTGTGGCAGTTGCTTTGTCAACAAAGGGTGGAAAACTCAACCGTTTTGAGTAATGGCTTTGAATGCAAAGTTGGATCATTGCAGGGAGATTTGTCAGATCTGACTAGATGCATGATTTGAGGATGGACTTTATTGCTATGTAGGACTCTTCTGAGTCGGTTACATTTGGATGAGAGATATGCTATTTCTCAAGAGTGAAGACAAGTTAACTTGCAGAGTAATTTTTGAAGTCACGGGTTGAAGAGGAAACGAAAGGAAAGAACGTGTGTTCTTGAAGAGAGGTGATTCAATTTGTATGTTGTGAAAACATTGTAACAGTAAATCCAAATCTCTCTGGGCATTTGTAAGCTATACAAAAAAGACTGGAAATTGTATGTATTTGTTTCAATACTATAATACAATAGTCTTGGCTTTGTGTGGTGGGTTTTTTACCTAAAAGGGTTTTCCCATGTAAAATCTCCATGTTAATCTATGAATTCTTTGTTTGAATGATATCTCTTAATGGTTGTATTCATCTCAAGTAGTTTTAGAAGCTATTAGAATTAGTATTTGCTTCTCTCCCCTATTGTATTGGCGTTAAGGGAATGCATTCCGCACTGTTGGGTCAGTAGATCCGCATTCTTTTCCCTTCAAAGTGGTATCAGAGCTTGGCCAATTCATGTTATCCTTGCTAGGGAAAATTAGTTTTTTACACTAATATTGTTTCAGTGGGATACTTGCATTGTTAAACTTGTTTATGTTGTGAGATGGCGAGTACATCTGGTAGGATAGATATTGAGAAGTTTAATGGCAACAACTTTGAGTTATGGAAACTCAAGATAGAAGACTTGCTTGTGGATAGAGACCTCTGGATTGCACTGTCTGGAACTAAGCCACAAACTACGACCCAAGAAGCTTGGGATCTTGCTAATAGAAAAGCAAGAGGATTGATAAGACCGAGTCTAGCCGATTCTGTTCTCCTGAATGTTCATGAGGGAACGTTTGCAGCTTCTTTGTGGAAGAAACTTGGTGACATTTATCAGGGAAAGTCCCTGGTAAATAAGTTGTTCCTGAGGAAAAATTTGTACTCCTTGAAGATGGACGAAGGTGCATCTGTTGTAGACCATTTGAACTCATTTAATATGAGTGTTACTCAGCTAGCCTCTGTAGGTGTAAAAATAGAGGAGGAGGATCGTTGCATGCTCCTGTTGTGTTCATTACCTGACAGTTGGGATCATCTTGTGATGGCTATTGGAAGCACAACCACTGCTTTCAAGACGGATGATGTGGTTGCTTCACTTTTTTCTAAAGAAATGTGAAGGAAATATTTTGAGATGGCCAAAGATGCTCTTTTTGTTCGAGGTAGAACAAAGGATAAAGGCAAGAGGAAAGACAACAAGTCAAAATCCAAGTCTAAAGGGAGATCAAAGTCTCCTAGTAAAAAGTTCAAGGTAAAGTGTTGGAACTATGGGCAACCTGGTCATATCAGGAAGGACTACAAGGAGAAGAAAAAGAAAAATGCTTCTGATAACGAATCTTCTCAAAGTGATGCAGATGCCTTCATTGTAGCAGCCTTGACAACTCAAGCATCTGATGATGTCTGGTTGGTTGATTCACGTGCCTCTTTTCACATGACATCCAATAGAGGTTGGTTCTCAAAGTATGAGAAGTATGATGGTGGAAAGGTATAATTGGAAAGTGATTCAACGCTGGAGATTGTTGGCAGAGGAAGGGTCAAAATTCAGTTTCCTGACGGGAGAGTCAAAGGAATTGGTGGTGTTTTCTACATCCTAGGTTTGGCTCGAAATCTTCTTTCTGTTAGTAAGTTAAATGATGCCGGTGTAGAAGTTTCTTTTTCTAGTAAGGGATGTAAAATGGCTCGAGGTGCAATGGTGTTAGCTAAGGGTGTTCGTACTGGCACTCTATACAAACTAGATGCACGACCTATTCTTTGCAACAATACCTCTGTAAAGTCATGTAATTTTGCACCTATAGAGAAAGATGAAGACTCTTCTCTGCCTGCAAATGCTTTGGAGGTAAAACTACCAATAGAGAAGACTATGTTATGGCATCATAGACTTGGTCACATTGGTGAGAAAGGTTTAAAAACCTTGAAGAAGAAAAACCTTGTAGAAGGGCTCGATGATTGTAACCTTGAGTTTGATTTCTGTGAACATTGTATCTATGGAAAGCAACACCGTGTTTCTTTCTCCTCTAGTCCTCATAAATCTTCTGGTATACTGGATTATGTGCACTCTGATGTGTTTGGTCCAGTTAATGTTCCTTCATTATCGAAGTCTAAATATTATGTTTCCTTTATTGATGACTGTTCGAGAAGGGCATTTGTATACTTTCTTAAAAGTAAATCAGAAGTGTTCAGTCGGTTTAAAGAGTTCAAATCTTTGGTAGAAAATCAGACTGGAAGGAAAATAAAGTGTTTAAGGACAGACAATGGAGGTGAGTTTTGTTCTGCAGATTTTGAAAGGTATTGCATTGATCATGGAATTAAAAGGCATAAGACAACCCCCTACACTCCACAACAAAATGGAGTTGCTGAGAGGTTGAACAAGACGTTGATGGAAAAGGCAAGGAGTATGCTGAGTGGTGCTGGTTTGGAGCAGAAGTTTTGGGATGAGGCTGTTGCTACAACATGTTATCTAGTAAATAGATCTCCTTGTTCAACTCTTGTTGACAAGACACCTTTGGAAGCATGGTCAGACAAGAAACCCTCACTTAGGCATGTCCGGGTCTTTGGCTGTGAGGCATATGTTCATGTGCTGAATGAAAAGAGATCTAAATTGGATAACAAGGCTATGAAATGTATTTTCATAAACTATGGGGTTGGTGTGAAAGGATACAAGCTTTGGAACCCTGTTACTGAGAAGGTTTTGTATAGCAGAAGTGTGATATTTCATGAGCTGAAACCTTTAGTAAGTGATCAACAGTGTGAGATAAATCAGAGTGACAAGGAGAAGGATGCAGTTGAGATTCCCCAAACTCCAGAAAGGGAAGAGCTGCATAGTGTACCTGAGACCGAGGAGAGATCAAGCAGCTCTAGAAGTTCTAATGATGAAGAACCACCTCAGCCTATAAGGAGATCTACACGAGAAAGAAGGCAACTAGATAGGTATGGTTTCTCTATGTTAGATTCAAATTGTGCTTATGCCTTAATTACCAGCACTGATGAGCCTAGGACTATGAAAGAAGCAATCAACATGGCTGATTCAAAGTCTTGGCTGAAAGCCATGAATGAGGAGATGGATTCCTTGAAAAATAATGATACTTGGAAGTTGGTACCACTACCTAAAGGGTGAAAGCTTGTTGGCTGTAAGTGGATATTCAAAAGGAAGATAGGCCTTGATGGCAGTGTAGAGAAATATAAGGCACGATTGGTTGCAAAGGGTTTTTCCCAAGTTGAGGGAATTGATTATGGAGAGATCTTTTCCCCTGTAGCAAATCTGACATCCATCAGATTTTTGTTGTCATTGGCAGCTATGTATGACTTTGAAATTGAGCAGATGGATGTGAAGACACCATTTCTCCATGGTGAGTTGGAAGAATAAATTTACATGTCCTAGCCTGAGCATTTTGTTGAAAGAGGTAAACAAAATCTGGTTTGCAAGTTAAATAAATCTCTCTATGGTCTAAAGCAATCTCCTAGAATGTGGTACCAGAAATTTGACACATTTGTGTTGTCAATTGGGTTTGTTAGATCAAAATCTGATCATTGCATTTATTATAAATGTGAGAATGATTGTGTGCTTGTTATTACTCTGTATGCGGATGACATGTTATTCATTGGTAATAGCAAGGCTATGATTTCTGACTTTAAAACTCAGTTGTTTGCTAAGTTCAAAATGAAAGATCTTAGAGCAGCAAGGTACATTCGTGGGATGGAGATAACCAGGGATAGAACAAGCAAAAAGCTTTGGCTCAGTCAGAGTTAGTATGTGAGAACCATTCTAGAGAAGTTTAACATGACTGATTGCAAGCAGCTAGTTGTTCCAATCATGCAAGGATTGAAACTATCTATTGAAAACTGTCCAAAGTTAGCTACTGAGATGAAGGACATGATCAGTGTGCCTTATGCAGGTGCAGTAGGTAGTTTAATGTATGCTATGGTCTACACAAGACTAGACATTTCCCAAGCAGTGGGAGTTCTAAGCCGTTTCATGGCAAATCCAGGGAGATCACATTGGGATGCTATAAAAAGAGTGTTCAGGTATTTGAAGGGTACTTCAGATTATGCTTTGTGTTACCATGGTAGTATGGTTGCATCACAAAGGGCTCTTTGCATTCAGGGATATGTTGACTCTGATTGGGCAGGGGACATTGACAATAGAAGGTCTACCAGTGGATACACTTTAATGCTTAATGGTGGAGCAATCAGTTGGATGAGCAAGTGACAAGCTGTAGTTGATTTATCCACGACAGAGGTAGAGTACATGGTAGTAACTCATGCTTGCAAGGAGGCAGTGTGGCTGAGGCATTTCTGTTCAGACATTGGATTTAATGCTGGGCAGATTTCAATCTACTGTGACAGTCAAAGTGCCATTTGTTTAGCAAAGAATCCAACCTTCCATGCCAGGTGCAAGCACATAGATGTGCAATATCACTTCGTGAGGGATATGGTTGAAGATGGCAAGGTTAGTATAGATAAGGTTGACACCTTGAAGAATGTTGCAGATGCCTTGACAAAGCCAGTTAGCACAGACAAGTTCAAATGGTGCACATAATCGATGGGCCTTGGGGCCTATGATAGACAGTAAGGTTTGATGTTTTGAGGAAGCTAGAAGTGTTCACCAAGTGGGAGATTGTTGAGAAATTATGTCTCAACTTCCAGCTTGAAGTCCTCATTTTCATGCCTTGGTGATTTTGTGTTGTCTGCAAAGTTTTGCCGGAGGCGGAACCAGAATGGAACTTGGCATTGTTCGTTTGCCTAGTTCTAGGTTTTTTGTTCCCTCTCCGTCTCCAGCTCCACTTCCCTCTGTCTGGACTCTTGTTTCACTTCACAGTTTCTAGTGGAGGCGGAACTGGGTTGTAACTTGGCATTGTTCCATTTGCCTAGGTTCTTTGTTTCTGTTCTCGTTCCGGCTCCGACTCCGTTTCCTACCATTTTGTTCTTCTCACTTTGTTTTGCAGGTTCTGGCGGAGGTGGAACCAGATTTGGAATTTTGCAATGTCCATTTGCCATGTTCCTATTTCAATTTCTGTTCCGACTCTGAGTCGGACTCCTGCTTTTGCGATCTAGTTCTTCTAGATGTTTGGTTTCTCCTCGGGGTGTTTTCCTCCGCTTTGTCCAGGTTCTGGATTGCTGTTTCTTGCAGTTGGCGGAGGCAGAACGAGAACCAGATTGTTTCCTAATCTTGGACTTTTTTGAAGTCCTATTTTCTGTTCCTGGTCCGACTCTGACTCTGACTCTAGTCTTTTGTGTTCTCGCCTTGGTTTGACCCCGGGTTGACTTACCCTGATCAGAACTATATCTGGTGAGTTCCTCTTTGCCATGGGCGGACGCGAAACCGAAATGGTTCCTGAACCTGCAATTTTGGTGGAGTCCTATTTTGACTCCCATTCTGACTCTAGCTCTGACAGTGTTAGAATGACTTGGAAGTCTTGGACGCGCTCGGTGTCTGTTTGACCGTTTTGGTAGTTCTATCAGCTATGATTGCCAATGAGTCTTGGATGCGTGGCACCTATCTGAATAGTGATTGGACGGAAACCAAAATAGTTATTGTGGAAGTTTCTTTGTCAAAAAAAGTTGCGAACTCAACCATTTTGAGTAATGGCTTTGAATGCAAAGTCGACTCGCTACAGGGAGATCTATCAGATCCGACCAGATGCATGATTTGAGGATGGAATTCATTGCTATGTAGGAATCTTCTGAGTCGGTTACATTTGGATGAGAGATATGCTATTTCTCAGGAGTGAAGACAAGTTAAGTTGCAGAGTAATTTTTGAAGTCGCGGGTTGAAGAGGAAACAAAAGGAAAGAACGTGTGTTCTTAAAGAGAGGTGATTCGATCTATATGTTGTGAAAACATTGTAATAGTGAATCCAAATCTTTCTGGGCATTTGTAAGCTATATAGAGAAGACTAGAAATCGTATGTATTTGTTTCAATACTATAATACAATAGTCTTGGCTTTGTGTGGTGGGTTTTTTACCTAAAAGGGTTTTCCCACATAAAATCTTTGTGTCAATCTGTGAATTCTTTGTCTGAATGATATCTCTTAATGGTTGTATTCATCTCAAGTAGTTTTAGAAGCTATTAGAATCAATATTTGCTTCTCTCCGCTATTGTATTGGCGTTAAGGGAATGTATTCCACACTGTTGGGTCAGTAGATCTGCATTGTTTTCCCTTCAAAGAGTGATTAGTGGCTCGTTGAGACATGGAAGATGAGCTTGGACTACATAAAAGAGGTCTTGGAGTGGGTGCTCCATGAGGTAGAGCTTGATTTGGAATGGGCCAAAGAACATAGGGTGAAGGCTAATCACTACCTTAAGCTGATGAAAGGCTACGAGATGCCATCCCTTGATCTTGATGTAGGGAAAATCAGGTCATACTTCAATAAGAAAATGGAGGACAAGACTGCATATTTGTTAGCAACTGATTTCATGGACTTCGTTGCTAATGCCTCTATCCAATCTAAGGAAATGGCCAAGGCAGCACCCAAGTGCCTAAGGTATTGGGAAAAAATGACCAACTGGTCAAATAAATTATCATTTCAGAGACTTTAATCAGAAATAATGGAGTGGGATAAGCTCTGAGTATTGATGAAATTTTTTTTGGAGTATGCCACATTGCAAAAGGGAGTTGGAAATCCTATCATAAATGATGAGTTCCTCATTGTTTAGCTATAGGAAAGAGCAATCAACTAGAAGACAAAAATGGTATAGTGCTGGACACTAAAGGACAAATCAGGCTAAAAGACAAAATGTAATTTTATGTTATAAAATATTTGGAGGTAGGTGAAACCCTAATTTGTAGTGAATCTTGGCCACACAATGAGATTGAATCTTGGACATTCATTTTTATTTTTGGAAACTATAAATAGGGGGTCCCCTCTCATTTTCAGGAGAGAGTTGAGTTGTTGTAAAGACATGCTGCTAGAATGTTAATATAAATTCAATGATTTGATGGATTCTTGAGTTCCAACTTCATGTTGCATGATTCTTCTTCTCATATGTAGTGAATTTGAGTAGATTAACTTTGTTTTTATATGTGTTATTACATGCTTTGGTAGATTAGTTAATGCTATTCATAGGTTTTGAATAATTTTGTTGTGTTGATGCCCTTGTTCATATTTTTTGCTATTTATTGATGATAAACTGCAGTTTAAAGCTACTCTGAACATTATATGAATTCTGCACTTAAATTCTCTCTCTTGTTCATGCTTTATGGTGAATGAAAGGTTGAAAATCTGCAGACCTTAGAAGATTTCACTTGTTTCATGAGACTGTGAACTAAACTGGTTAAGTGGAACTAAGTTCTGGGAAGGCTGTCCATTGTAGGGTCCTCCATTACCACTATTCATTGGTAGTTTCAGATCCAGGAAGTTCTTCCTCTCCCTTCCCTTTTGACCCTTTTTTTAATAGGTGCTTTAGATAAAGTTCATTGCACATTGTAAAGCCAAATCAAAATATCAAAGTGGAGTTTAAGACTGCTGTTTTGAACTTGCAAAAAAAGAGCATTTTTTCAATTTTTTTCATAAACTCCATCCAAGGAATTAATTTCCCTCCAACTTAAGACACAAAAGGCTGCCCTGTGATTAACATAAAATCAAATAAAATCAATTGATATATTCCAATCATCGTCATGACTTGACACCCGAGAGTCCTTAGGGTGATTTTTAGCAACTTGTTGTTTAAGATTTCCTTTGAAGAAAGGTAGTGCATTTGTGCATTGCCTGTGTTAAGAAGTACAAAAAAACCCATCAACAAAATTGATGCTATAAGGAGGGCTTGAATAATATTAAGCTAAATCGAATTGGTTCATTCTCCCCTAAAAGATTTTAGAGTCCTAAGATCCACACCCAATAAAGGGGAATTTCAAGAGCTACAACCCCCTACCAGAGCTAGAGGAGCTATTAGAAGGGAAGCTTCTATCTCCAACACATCCAACCAACCCACTTCACCTCCATCCTCATCCTCTCCTTCTACTTGGTCATCTGCACCCTCTCATTCACCCTTGGAAACATCCTTCTCTTCTCAGTCATTGCATAATACCTTGTAGGCGACCATCTCCCACAACCAAGGTGTTGCCTTTCAACCCAATGCACCTCCTTTCTTGGGTGCTTTCCCAGTAGCAGCTATGGGTCCATTGCAACCACAGGCCAATCTAGCACAACCTCCTCCACCTCTACCCCCCATGGTGTGGTTGGGAAATAATCCTTCCCCTTTATTCTTCAATGTCTACCACAATATGCCAAAGAATTCAAAGAATTTTTGCACCAAGTTTAATCCCCAGGATCCACAAATAACAATGGAGGAACACCTCAAGATCTTTCAAACAAATTTAAAAGACATGTAGATCAAGAATGAAGACATGGCATGTAGGCTCTTCCCTTATTCCTTGGGGGAGGAGGCCTTCTACTGGTACATACACTTGCTAACTAGGTCCATAACTACGTGGGAACTATTGAAAAATGCCTTCTTGCAGAAGTTCAAGATCCAAGTCAATCCTTCCAAGCTATACCAACAGTTCATGGCGATTTAAAGGGAGATCAATGAGTCAATCAACTCTTTCAATGAAAAATTTAATTAAGCATACTTGAGGTTGTAGGTGACCTATGTTGTTGATGATGCGTCTGCCTGACTATTATACTGTGTAGCCTTGGACAACCTCACTTCTGTCTTGGTAAAAAGAATGAACCCATCACCTGACCAGTTGAAAAAAGCTTATACGGAAGTAGTTAAAGCTAGCACCAATTTGGGAAAACACATCACTTGCTTTCTTCCATCTTTGTGGTTAGTTTCCCATCCATATCAAATTCAAGTGATTACCCAAGGTTTGGCACAACAAATGCCCTTAATGAATCCAATTCTACAGCTTGCAATGGTGCCCCACTTGAGACAACCATTGAATCAAGTACCTTTCATGCCCCAATGCCTACATCACCAAAAAAAATAGGCATATGCTCAGCCTCCCCAAGTATCAGTGTACCTTCAAAGTTTTGAGTTTCCATGCGCTCATTAGAATTAACCAACGGTGTAGTAGGTTTTCCTTCAGAATTTTGCTTCACAACCAAATAACACAAAGAAGGACCAGATAGATGAATTGATGAAAATGATCAAGAAGACGTCAACTGAGATGACACACTTAAGGAACTTGAACAACCAGTTGTAGGCTTCACAAAGAAACATCTAGGCTAACCTCAATCATGAAAATCGTGATAACTGAGACAACCATGATGCTGGTAATTCTTCCAAATAGAATTATGAAAGAAACCAAAATTCGGGGAAGAACTTTGACAGAAGGCCTTCGCAAAGACAAAATCGAACATGGAATACAAGGCCAAATAATGGTGGCATTCCTACACCTCTTGACCAACCCAACAAAAATGACAAGACCACAAGTGAGCTATACTTAGCCAAGGCCGCCTTATCTACTTGGTGCTGCATTCACAAGACAAGCCAACATTTTGAATTGGATTGTCTGGAGTTCCAAACTATTGCTGAGATTTTCCAGATAGAGGTCTAAAATGTCATTGATAGTTTGGGGTGCAGGGATATCATACCATCTGAACCATATGATTCCTTGGTGCTAGTGGTCAACTAGGCTCCTTTCCCCAAGGGTGAGAGAAATGTACCTGAGAAGGAGATCACTACCCCAAACAACAAAAAATTAGAGGAGGTAAGTGCCAAAAGTCCTTTGTCTCAGATTTTCAATTTCATAGATAATGGTCCAGTAGATGAGGAAGAATCGAGAGAAAATGAAGTCCAAATGTTCTACCTAAGGAATACCACATATAATTTAAGAAATAGACAAGCAGGTAGTCAAGTAGGTGGCCCTTTCACCACCTCCACCCCCCTAATAACTTTAGTACTCCTCCAGACCCGAATGCTAGTAACAACCCAGGCTATCCTCATGTGCCTACTCGATACTTGAATAGGAGTAGGCAATAGGGCCAAAATCATAACCCACCTATTGGCCCCTCCTAAAATACCCCTTTTGAATTTTAAATTGAACAAATGGGAGAGTATGTAGAAGAAGAATTCAAGAAGGTCAAGTTGAGCTTGTTTTCCTTCATGTTGCTCAAAGTATTGACAGTTAGGAATTCCTTTTTTAGGATGATCAATGTGACTCCTTTGTCCAGGTCAACCCAAAAAATATCCGCCAAGAGGGTCTCCTTTGAGGATTCACAAAAAGAACCGGTCATCCAAAAAATATCCAACAAGAAGGCAAATCTGCCTTCAAAATCAACAAGCAAACAAACAACCTACCAAGGAACTGAAGCAGGCCCAAACCCAAAACAAGGGAAATGATAAAGAAAAAGGTCAGGTAGCCAAAGTGGATGTCTCAGGAGGGCTATTAATGGAAAAATTGGAAACCCCTCCATTCCTGACCACCATGTATTTAGAAAGAATCTTCACAATTGCTTGCTTGATTAGGGAGCCTCTACCAACATCATTCCCATGGCAGTGTGCAAGGCTTTTGGAATAGTTCCAACACCCTCTCGATGCAAGGTGACACAACTGGATAAAACAAAAATCAGCATAGTTGGTGAGATTAACAAAATACCTATGCAAATTTCTACTGATCCAAGAATGCAATAGACAGTCAACATTCAAGTCGTGGATATCTCAGACACCTATGGAATCATTCTGGGAAGGGATTTTATGCGGGAATTAAATGGATATACTACTATCGATTATTCTCATCTATGGATTCCATTTGAAGGGGCTACCAAATCAGATTCGTATAGACCGAGAACCACTCATGAAATTCATGATTATAGAGTACAAAAACATGAATGAGGTGTTGTTTGTTGAGATAGAAGTAGGGAATTAGTGCCCCATGGCATATCTATATGAACAAGAAGGCTATGAAGAAGAAGTAGCCGAGGAGGTCCTCCTTGTACTATGTAGTCCACCTGTCGGCTTGGCCCACACTCCTCAGAGCATAGAAGTGTCGATAAAATCAGATGATGAAGACTCTTATAGAGATGAAAATCTTGGATTATTGGACAACTTTGAAGACTTCATGGAAAAATGTGTGCAAGATCAACTTAGTTTGGGCGCAAGAATGAATTTTCAAGAACTTCTGTTGCCTAGCTGGTGTAGGGTACACAATGGTGCCCATTTGGAATTTGAATGTTGCTTGTGCCAGATAGAAATTGAGCACATTAAAGGAAAGGTCACCCCTAAAAGGGGAGCTCAACAAATATGACCAGATCAATGACACATTGAATCTCCACAACCTCCTAAGGTTGCTAGAGTGAGGACACCATTAGATGCAGGGGTCAGGCCTGCTAATTCTAAGATTGAGGATTCTTCCAAGTTATGGACACTGCGCTTCGATGGGTCCAAATCCAAGAAGGGGGCCGGATCTGGTTTTGAATTGATCATCCCAACAGGTAAGTCATATTGTTTTGCCCATAGACTTCAGTTTTATTATACTCACAATATAGCAAAGTATGAAGCATTAGTCCTTGGTCTCCTAATGGAATTAAAGAAAAGGGTCAAAATGTTACAAGTCTTTGGTGACTCAGAGTTAATCATGAAACAAGTGAGAAAGTTGTATTCCTGCTATGATAGAAGGCTAACTAATTATAGGCATAGGGTATGGGATCTATTAGAGAGCCTAGATGCATTTAAAATTCAATTGATCCTGCACTCCCATAATTATACTACTAATTCTTTGGCTCAAGCAACCAACACCCTTTAGCCTCTATAATTGTTATGCCTCAAGAGATTCACTATTGAGGTCACCTCCATCCCATCTATGCTAAATAATGTGGCTTTCCAAGTGTTTAATGATGATAAAAAAATCTTAGATTTCATCACCAACTCTGATGTGTTTGAAACCCAGATAATTGATGAGACTGAGCTTGAAGAGGTTGAAATGGATATAGAAGGGGTCATCAACCTTAAGACCAACACTATTCCCAGAGGTATGGTCCAACTTGAGCAAATATTTGATTTAGATTAGATCCAAGATCAAGATTAAAAAGCAAAAGACTCCATTAGCAATTAGTGTGATACCCATAACCTTTGGACAACTAAGGCCACTAAGAATGTATTCATTGGTAAGGTATGCACGTCAGAGGAAAAGAAAGGGATCATTGATGCTTTCTGGAAGTATCATGATGTAGTTGCTTGGAGTTATGAAGATTTCAAGACGTATGAAACTTCAATCATTACGCACACCATCCCTCTTAAACCGGATGTGAGACCCTTTAGACAATGACAATGCCTCGTCAATGTGTTGTTGGAAAAAAATATTTACAAAGAAGTATAAAAGTTGGTATCTGCGAGGATCATATTTCTAGTCCAACACTCCAAATGGGTGGAAAATTTGGTCTTGGTCAGGAAAAATAATGGTGAAATAAGGTTGTGTGTTGATTTCTACAATTTGAACCGAGCATCAGAGAAGGATAATTACCTGGTGCCTTCTATGATCCCTTTAAAATGATACTCCTAATGTGAGATGCTAGATAAAAACTAATAATGCAACAAGAGGAAATAACAAGATAAAATGGCACCTCAATGATTAACCTAAGAAAATGGATAACATGAAAGTAAGATAAAACAAATTGAATGTTTGTTATACCTTCATGTTGTTGCTTCCTTGGTTGGCCCTTGATCTTGGATGTCTTGTGTGCTCCTTGGATGATAATGGAGTTAAATGGATGCAAGATGCAATATGGATGCGAATACTAAGTGTTATGATTGATGAGAGCTCAAAATGTAAATTTGCAAGAGTTTGGTTGCAAAAGAATTGATCCCCAAAATGGGAGAAATGAGGGGGTATTTATAGGATAATTGGAATTCTCTAGAGAATTCAACGGTTGGGATTGATCCAACAAGATCAAGATGAAGGGCTATGGTGAGTCGAGGACTCACAAGCCCTCACATCTTGACATGTGGAATGTGAGATGTCTTAGGGTGGAATGATGTGGAAATGAGGTGGAAGAGAAGTACATGAGGTGGAAGAAGGACAAGTACCTTGGGGGATGAGAAGATTCCTTGGAGGAATAAAAGTGAATTGAAAATTCACAATGATTGGAATAATCTAGTGGATAAGAGAGGGTCTCTAAAAAGCTGGAGATTTGTCACATGTGGGTGATGTGAAAAGTCCAAGGTTCTAGAAGCCCTTGGCACATGTGAAGTGACAAGTCAAGGCTTCTAGAATCTTGCACGGGGATGGGGAAGACCTTGGAAAGAAAAAAGTGAATTAAAAATTCACATGGGAAAGAGAGGAGTCTTGAAAAAATAAATGTGAATTAAAAATTCACATGGGGAAGAGAGTCCAGGCTGAAAAGGGTAAGTGGGAAGGTTGACCAGAAAAGGTAAGCCAAATGTGGCTAATGATTCTGATTAAGGTTGTGCAAACACAAGATTAGGATAATTAGTGAGAGATTAGAGGCAAGTGGGAGATTATGGAGGATGTGACACTTAATCAAAATTAAGTGGTGCACATCCTAATCACAGATTAATTAATTTAATTTGGATTAAAAGAGGGTTATGGATAATGTGACAAGGAGAGAGAAACAAGAGAATTAAAAATTGATTTTAATCCAAATGGGTTAAAAGACTAAATTAAATAATTTTTCATATTTATTTAATTTAGAGAAGAAAAGGGATAGGGTAAATTATTTAATTTGTTTAATTACATACTTTAGGAACCTTAGGCAGAAAATGAAATAATGATTAAATAAATTATTTAATCACTATTAATTAAATAGGTGAATAGAGTAGACGATTTTGATCATATGGAAGTGATCAAATTTGGATGTCTACATTTTTACCCTCTTTGAAGTACCGTTAGAATAACCATGCTTTGAAGAAAAGAAAGTGCAAATGACTCTATAGAGGAAGTAACCAAAAGATGATGCCCCAGCATGGGGAGGAGGCTCTGAGCTGTCTGAATTAGCGGAGTAATGGATGAAGATGCCTCAATCCTAGAAGGGACTGACTATGGTAGGGAAAATTGGTAAATGTGAAGGGTATTCCCCCTCAAGAGGTTGACAGGGAAAAAGAGGGGCCCCAGGTGACATCTCGATAGGAAGAAACAGATGGTATGGTTGGAAAGAGGGCAAAAAATTAGGCAAGTGATGAAGGAGGAAGAGATGGGGGAAAGGATGAGAGATTAGAGGGGATATGAAAATGACAATATAAAGTGATGAAACAAAAAATGATGATAAGCGATGGGAGATAAAGGTGAGAACAAATGGATTCAAGGAAAAATGTGATGTTACCCCAGTCCAGGTACAAGCCAGGTTAGGCGGATGGTTGATGGAGTGTTGTTGACGAAGACATGATACATCCAAAAACAACACAAGGATAGGGAAGGATACATCCTGATGAGGATGAGAATGAGTGTTGTTGACGAGGGAATGATACATCCCAAAATAACACAAGGATAGGGGAGGATACATCCAGATGAGGATGAGGATGAGTGTTGTTGATGAGAGAATGATACATACCAAAACAACACAATGATAGGGAAGGATACATCTCGATGAGAGTGTTGTTGATGAGGGAAGGATACATCCCAAAACAACACAAGGATAGGGAAGGATACATCCCACAGATGATAAGGATGATGATGATGAGGATGAGGATGATTGGAGCAAAGCTTGTATCAAGGCTAAGACCAAGAGTGTGATTCGATAATTTGAATGGATGAGGATGGGGAAGATACGAAAGATGATGGAATGGAAAATGAAATGCAATCCTAATGCAATTTGCCATCCTTAGAGCATTGATTTTTGCTATAGCATAAGACACCAGGCATCAAGGTATGTAAACCAAGATGAATTAGTGTCTAATGCATAAAACAAACACAACAAACAAGAAGGCTATCCCAACACCCCAAAGTCATGATGACTTTGGTCGGGCCAAGTATTGGAATAACCACAAGCACAAAAGGATGCCCCAACATAACACAAGACCTTAGGGATCTTGGTGGGTACTACGTGGGACAACCAAGAAGACAAAAACAAAGAAATGAGCAAGATATGCCCCTATGTTGACTAGTCAAAGCACATCATGATATGATGGATCAAGGCGACCATGAAAAGTGATGATAGGGAGCTCAAATGATAAACAAAAGCAAAAAGCATCAAAATATCACAATCAATTTAAAATGTCCTTTGCCATAGGATCAAGATGATGGATGGGGTTGATGAGGTCTGTTAGGAAGGATACATCTTGTTGAGACCGATGATGGATAGGAAATTAAAATATTGACATGACGCAGGATACCAAAAACCAATTGGATCTTGTGATATAGATGACCATTGTTTGTAAGCACCAACTAGGATAGGGACATACTTGACGACAAAACAAGATGACAAGATGACAAGACAACACACCCTAAAGACCTAGGGGCTCGAGGTTTTATCAAAGATTAGCCTTGCCTACGTGAAACCGTAGAGCCCTCGTAGTTCGATAAAAGACCATGGATAAAAGCGGAAAGAGGACAGTGAAGACCTTGATGGATGACAAAGACTAGAAGGACAAAAACCTAGGGGGTGGATCAAATGATTAGAATTGCCTACGTGAAAGTGCAGGGGCAATGTAGTTTGACACAAGGCCAAAGACAGATAATGGAAGAGGACAAGACAGACAAAAGGCAGAACCCCGGGGGCAGATCAAATGATCGACCTTGCCTACGTGAAAGCGTAGGGGCAACGTAGTTCCACAAGAGACCAATGACAAACAATGGATAAGGGATGATGAGATGACCAAGATAAAGGGATGGAGCAGGTATGATGAGCCAGGATAAGCCATGTGGATGGGATGGTTGATATGTTGGGTGTGGGTTATGCAAAGCTCAGGGTTGGGATAGGGATCTAGATTAGTAGGAGATGAATTGGGATGATGATAGGATGTATAGATGAATGATGAAGAGTGATATGATATTGGAAAGATGTAGGAAATAGATAGGAGTGATGATAGCGAGATAGCATGTCATTGGATTGCATGAGGGTAGCCTATAGCTAGATACCAATGACAAGGGATAATAGAGGGAAATGGATGGAGGGATAAGAAGATGCTAGAATAAGTGGGTAGATGATGGATAGATGAGTGATGAAGATTGAAAAGCTATGAGAAATAGAGAGGAATGGTGATAGTGAGATAGTATAGAATTAGATTGCATAGAGGTAGCCTATAGCTAGATACCAATGACAAGGGATTAGGAGATGGAAGGAAAATGGATGGATTGGTAAAGAGGGGGAGATATAAAGATGCTAGGATAGATGGATAAAAGAATAAGTATTTGGAAAGATGACATGGATTATTGGGTAGATAAATGGATGAGGAGATAAGGATGGAAAAGGACTAGTGGATGGGTAGATGGGAAGATAAGGATGGGGGGATGGGTGGTGTTGCCAAGGACTAAGACACAAAGAAGGAGATTCCCCCACTCTAGATGTGTCATGTGTGATGAGGCAAGAGGGATGGAAGATAGAAGGATGGGGAAATAAAGGAATGAACAGATATGGATTGCAGTAGGATGGTTGGGCAAGGAAAGTAGATGGATGGGGATAGGATGCATGGATTATAAAAATAGATGGGGAGGATAAGGAAAATGATAGTGGATGAAGGGAAAATATGCCAAGAGATGTCCAAGCATGTATATATATGTGCCCATGTCATTATCAAGATCACAAGGAAGATGGAGGGACTGAGATATGAATACAAAAGATGATGGGTAAGATAGGTAGATGTCGGAGATGGAGGAAAGGAATGCGTAAGTGGGTGTTGCCCCCAATCATGGAAGGATGCCTGTTTGCTAGGTTTTCAACATGGTACTTATCCAAGCTGCTTGTTTGCCAAGTTTTCACCATTGGACGAATGACTTTTTTTTTGACTAGGATACCAGTGAAGATGGATGAGGATATGGATTTAGAAGACATATGATAAAGTGGATGGATGAAGGACTCAAGCATCAAGTTCCAGATGAGATAAAGAAGAGCCTATGTGTAAAGCAACTATGAGGATGTTGGTAAAACCTTAGTAGAAGAAATGAATTATGCAAGAGGATGAATCAAAGGGGTTGAACGGGGAAGATAGGGGGGATAGTGGATGGGGTGTTGAAAAGGGTATGGATGGAATGATGGAGTGGATGTGTGATAGGGGAAGGTGTTCAGGACCAACATTGGCACATGTGGTGGATGTGAAATGAGAGGAGGATTGTTGGTTGGATAATGTGGTGATAATGGAGGCATTAGGATAGTGAAGTTTGGGACATAAGGACCCAAAAAAGATTTAGGAGATGGAGGATGTGAATTATTAACTTTGGGCATAGTAACTTTGGATGTCATCATGGATTTTTCTTGTGAAGGTATTGTACCTTTTTTCTTTGGGATCCACATGGTTTTTATTTTTGCTTTGGTGGGCCTTTGTGGCCTTTTGGAATGATTTGGATTTTGGACTTGATTTTTATTTTCTTCAACATGTCTTTTGAAGGGGACATGAGGGGCGTTAGATTCGCGTGGACATTTGGATTTATACATTTTTGCTTTGGCATCAAAATTTATTCTAGTAGCAAGGGGATAGGTGCGAGGGGATGGATGATGTGGAGTGATGGAGGTAGGATTATAGGAATTATGTGTAGATGGAGAATGTGTAGGTATGTTCCTTTGTTGATCCTGATTAGGAGTTATGAAGGTGGGATTTTTATGCTGTACATGAGGGATAGGGGGTGGATGAATGAAAGGATGAATAGGATAAGATGGAGGGGGTGATTTTGGGAGATAAGGACCCAAAATAGACTATGTATAGGGAGGATGTGTGGGGTTTGATGGAGGGATATAAGAACCCATAGTAGATGGAGGATGAGAAATGATGGATGGAGGGGCATAAGGACCCAAAATGGATTTAGAGGATGAGGGAGGAAGATGGATGGTTGTTTTGAGGTGATATGATGGAGGAGGGGGGATGGCTACAAATGATTTGGTAGAACGATGGGCAGTACCTCTTGTGCATTTAGAAGAGGATCGTTTAGGATGTACGAAGGTTGTACCAACATCTTTAAAGTGTGAGTTTTGGGAGATATATCCAAGACCATGTGTGCCTGGATGTTCTTTGACTTGGATGGGCTCTAAAGTACCTTGTTCATGAAGGCCTAAACCTTTTCCTTGATAGTTCATGTTCATGAGAATTTGGTCTACAGGGGGATACTTATTCTTTTGGAAGAATGATGTGATTGCATTATTAGGTGAAGGAGGACAAGTGGTGCATATAATTTGATTTTATTTGACAAGAAGACCACCATGGATTCATGTAATGTTACCAAGGTGATACAAAGGTAGTGTTGGCATGGTAGGACTAGAGGGAAATGAAGGATCATGAGATGGAGATGAGGGGATAACAACATCTTGATAAGAAGGAATGGGTGATAAGGGATCATGATAGGGATTAAAGGGTATGATAGGATTTGGATTTATGGAAGTGGATGATGAGGGCTCATGAGACAGAGTGATTGGATCATGAATGCAAAGGGGATCATGGGATGGAGTGGATGAGATAGTGTGATCTTGAGATGGGGTGGATGGGAGGATAGGATCATGACTTGGTTGAGGATAGGAATCATGACATGGGATGGATGGGGGATTATGATCTTGGGATGTAGTGGATGGGATGGGAGGATCTTGATTTGGAGAAGGGGATATGCTTGTATGCTTTTGATCAAGCTCTTGGCATGAATAATTTTGTATGGGATGTATGATGATGGAAGAGTGTTGGAGGGACACCTCAATTGGGGGAGATAGGAGGATGGAGGATTCACGAAGGTTATGGGATTGAATTTTGTGAATATTAGGACTGGGAGGAGGGGATTGGATGTCTTCAATGGATTGGGTGGATCTAGGAGTAGAAGATGGGGATTTAATGGATTCGATGGGTTTGACTGGCTCAACCATTTGGACAATGTTAGGAGTGGTGATGGGAGGGATATGTCTAGGATGGAGGAGGGCCTCATCACTAGTGACAGTACATGATAGAGTGGGAGAGCATGATTTCTCTTCTTGCATGAGTCCTTGGGCGACATTTGGAAGAGATGTAGGATTAGGTAGAGTGATGGGAATGGATGGAGGATCAAGGATGGATGGAGGATTAGGATTAGGGATTTGTGGATTAGGATTAGATGTGGGGATGTGATTGGACGGAGTACTAGGAGGAGATGGAGGATTAGGATTAGATGTGTGGAAGGGATTGGATGGAGTACTAGGAGGAGATGGAGGATTAGGATTAGATGTGTGGATGGGAATGGATGGAGGACTAGGAGGAGATGGAGGATTAGGATTAGATGAAGGGGTGGGAATGGATGGAGGACTAGGAGGAGATGGAGGATTATGATTAGATGAGTGGATGGGAATAGATGGGGAACTTGGAGTGGTTGGAGGAGATGGAGGATTATGATTAGATGGAGGATTAAGATATAATGCAGGAAAAGGGAGAGTGACGTAGGAGGATGTGGATGTTGGATTAGATTGGGAAGATGGGAATTGTAAGTGATGGGAGGAAGATGTGGATGAAGGATTAGAATGGGGAGATGTGGAATTAATGTAAGGGTATTGGGATGGGGGATTGTGATAGGAAGGTGTGGATGTTGGATTAGAATAGGAAGATTGAGGTGGTGAACCATCGTAGGAGGACATGTATGGTGGGTTGGCGTAGGAGCATATGGATGGTAGATTAGGATGAGAGGATTGGGATGTGGGATTAAGGTAGAGGTATTGGGATTTTTGATGATGATAAGGAGAGGAGGATATGGATGCTGGATAGGATAAGGGTTGAAAGGGAGGACATGATGAATATGTCGATGGTGAGGATGTTGGATATCCCTTGTCAAGGGTAGCATAAGGACCATTATTAGATGTGGATGGAGGCTTGGTGGGATAGTTTGAAGATGTAGTGAGATTTTGGGAGGCGATTGGAGAGAGCTTGCTAGCAATGATAGCGTCAAGGGGATCTATATAACATTCTTCATGATCAACAAGAAGATGAGTGGATGAATGGATGGGACTAGATGGGGGACTTGGAGTGGTTGGAGGAGATGGAGGATTATGATTAGATAGAGGATTAAGATATAATGCAGGAAAAGGGAGAGCGATGTAGGAGGATGTGGATGTTGGATTAGATTGGGAAGATGGGGATGGTGAGTGATGGTAGGAAGATGTGGATGAAGGATTAGAATGGGGAGATGCAGAATTAATGTAAGGGTATTGGGATGGGGGATTGTGATAGGAAGGTGTGGATGTTGGATTAGAATAGGAAGATTGAGGTGGTGAACCATCATAGGAGGACTTGTCACATCACCCACAAGAACCTTGGACTTGTCACATCACCCACATGTGACAAATCTCCAGCTGTTTAGAGACCCTCTCTTATTCACTAGATTCTTCCAATCATTGTGAATTTTTAATTCACTTTTATTCCTCCAAGGAATCTTCTCATCCCCCAAGGTACTTGTCCTTCTTCCACCTCATGTACTTCTCTTCCACCTCATTTCCACATCATTCCACCCTAAGACATCTCACATTCCACATTCCAAGATGTGAGGGCTTGTGAGTCCTCAACTCACCATAGCCCTTCATCTTGATCTTGTTGGATCAATCCCAACCGTTGAATTCTCTAGAGAATTCCAATTATCCTATAAATACCCTCTCATTTCTCCCATTTTTGGGATCAAGTCTTTTGCAACCAAACTCTTGCAAATTTACCATTTGAGCTCTCATCCATCATAACACTTAGTATTCTCATCCATCTTGCATCTTGCATCCATTTAACTCCATTGTCATCCAAGGAGCACACAAGACATCCAAGATCAAGGGCCAACCAAGGAAGAAACAAAATGAAGGTATAACAAACATTCAATTTGTTTTATCTTACTTTCATGTTATCCATTTTCTTAGGTTAATCATTGAGGTGCCCTTTTATCTTGTTATTTCCTCTTGTTGCATTATTAGTTTTTATCTAGCATCTCACATTAGGAGTAGCATTTTAAAGGGATCATGACTTGGTTGAGGATAGGAATCATGAGATGGGATGGATGGGGGATTATGATTTTGGGATGTAGTGGATAGTATGGGAGGATCTTGATTTGGATAAGAGGATATGCTTGTATGCTTTTGATCAAGCTCTTGGCATGAATCGTCTTGTATGGGATGTATGATGATGGGAGAGTGTTGGAGGGACACCTCAATTGGGGGAGATATGAGGATGGAGGATTCATGAAGGTTATGGGATTGAAGTTTGTGAATATTAGGACTGGGAGGAGGGAATTGGATGTCTTCAATGGATTGGGTGGATCTAGGAGTAGAAGATGGGGATTTAATGGATTCTATGGGTTTGATCGGCTCAACCATTTGGAAAATGTTAGGAATGGTGATGGGAGGGATAGTTCTAGGATGGAGGAGGGCCTCATCACTAGTGACAGTACATGATAGAGTGGGAGAGCATGATTTCTCTTCTTGCATGAGTCCTTGGGCGACATTTGGAAGAGATGTAGGATTAGGTAGAGTGATGGGAATGGATGGAGGATCAAGGATGGATGGAGGATTAGGATTAGGGATTTGTGGATTAGGATTAGATGTGGAGATGTGATTGGATGGAGTACTAGGAGGAGATGGAGGATTAGGATTAGATGTGTGGATGGGATTGGATGGAGTACTAGGAGGAGATCGAGGATTAGGATTAGATGTGTGGATGGGAACAGATGGAGGACTAGGAGGAGATGGAGGATTAGGATTAGATGAAGGGGTGGGAATGGATGGAGGATTATGATTAGATGAGTGGATGGGACTAGATGGGGGACTTGGAGTGGTTGGAGGAGATGGAGGATTAAAATATAATGGGGGAAAAGGGAGAGTGACGTAGGAGGATGTGGATGTTGGATTAGATTGGGAAGATGGGGATTGTAAGTGATGAGAGGAAGATGTGGATGAAGGATTAGAATGGGGAGATGTGGAATTAATGTAAGGGTATTGGGATGGGGGATTGTGATAGGAAGGTGTGGATGTTGGATTAGAATAGGAAGATTGAGGTGGTGAACCATCGTAGGAGGACATGTATGGTGGGTTGGCGTAGGAGCATATGGATGGTATATTAGGATGAGAGGATTGAGATGGTGGGTTAGGGTAGGAGGAATATTGGTATGGGGGATTGTGATAGGAATGTGTGAGTTTTGGATTAGGATGAGAAGATTGGGATGTGGGATTAAGGTAGAGGTATTGGGATTGTTGATGATGATAAGGAGAGAAGGATATGGATGCTGGATAGGATAGGGGTTGAAAGGGAGGACATGATGAATATGTCGATGGTGAGGATGTTGGATATCCCTTGTCAAGGGTAGCATAAGGACCATTATTAGATGTGGATGGAGGAATGGTGGAATAGTTTGAAGATGTAGTGAGATTTTGGGAGGCGATTGGAGAGAGCTTGCTAGCAATGATAGCGTCAAGGGGATCTATATAACATTCTTCATGATCAACAAGAAGATGAGTGGATGAGTGGATGAATGGATGGGACTAGATGGGGGACTTGGAGTGGTTGGAGGAGATGGAGGATTATGATTAGATAGAGGATTAAGATATAATGCAGGAAAAGGGAGAGCGATGTAGGAGGATGTGGATGTTGGATTAGATTGGGAAGATGGGGATGGTGAGTGATGGTAGGAAGATGTGGATGAAGGATTAGAGTGGGGAGATGCAGAATTAATGTAAGGGTATTGGGATGGGGGATTGTGATAGGAAGGTGTGGATGTTGGATTAGAATAGGAAGATTGAGGTGGTGAACCATCGTAGGAGGACCTGTCACATCACCCACAAGAACCTTGGACTTGTCACATCACCCACATGTGACAAATCTCCAGCTGTTTAGAGACCCTCTCTTATCCACTAGATTCTTCCAATCATTGTGAATTTTTAATTCACTTTTATTCCTCCAAGGAATCTTCTCATCCCCCAAGGTACTTGTCCTTCTTCCACCTCATGTACTTCTCTTCCACCTCATTTCCACATCATTCCACCCTAAGACATCTCACATTCCACATGTCAAGATGTGAGGGCTTGTGAGTCCTCAACTCACCATAGCCCTTCATCTTGATCTTGTTGGATCAATCCCAACCGTTGAATTCTCTAGAGAATTCCAATTATCCTATAAATACCCTCTCATTTCTCCCATTTTTGGGATCAAGTCTTTTGCAACCAAACTCTTGCAAATTTACCATTTGAGCTCTCATCCATCATAACACTTAGTATTCTCATCCATCTTGCATCTTGCATCCATTTAACTCCATTGTCATCCAAGGAGCACACAAGACATCCAAGATCAAGGGCAAACCAAGGAAGCAACAACATGATGGTATAACAAACATTCAATTTGTTTTATCTTACTTTCATGTTATCCATTTTCTTAGGTTAATCATTGAGGTGCCCTTTTATCTTGTTATTTCCTCTTGTTGAATTATTAGTTTTTATCTAGCATCTCACATTAGGAGTAGCATTTTAAAGGGATCATGACTTGGTTGAGGATAGGAATCATGAGATGGTATGTAGTGGATGGGATGGGAGGATCTTGATTTGGAGAAGGGGATATGCTTGTATTCTTTTGACAAGCTCTTGGCATGAATCATCTTGTATGGGATGTATGATGATGGAAGAGTGTTGGAGGGACACCTCAATTGGGGGAGATAGGAGGATGGAGGAATCATGAAGGTTATGGGATTGAAGTTTGTGAGTATTAGGACTAGGAGGAGGGTATTGGATGTCTTCAATGGATTGGGTGGATCTAGGATTAGAAGATGGGGATTTAATGGATTCGATGGGTTTGACCGACTCAAAAATTTGGACAATGTTAGGAATGGTGATGGGAGGGATAGGTCTAGGATGGAGGAGGGCCTCATCACTAGTGACAGTACATGATAGAGTGGGAGGGCATGATTTATCTTCTTGCATGAGTCCCTGGGTGACATTTGGAAGAGATGTAGGATTAGGTAGAGTGATGGGAATGGATGGAGGATTAGGATTAGGGATTTGTGGATTAGGATTTTTATAATCAAGTGATGGTGCAATATGAAGATAGGCACAAAAAAATGTTCATCACCAAGTGGGGAACCTTCAAACGTGCGATGGAAATCACCTTTAAGGACATAATTGGTAAGTGTATTATCATTTATATGGATGATCTCATGATGTTCTCAAAGAATAGGGGAGACCATGTTTGCGATCTGTGTAGGGTCTTCTAGAGATACAAAGAATTCAACATCTCTTTGAATCCAAAGAAATGTATCTTCAGGGTTACTGAGGGAATTTTGTTGGGGAATGTTTTATCAGAGAAAGGAATATCCATAGATCCTAAGCATATCCAAGCTATAATGAAGATTCAACTGCCAGGTAGAAAAAAGATTTAAAATCTATCTTTGGAAAGATAAAATTTGTTTGGAAATTCATTACAAGCTTTGCTGAGATAGTTAAGCCACTCAATGCCATGTCGAAGAAAGAAACCAAAGTGGAATGGACACCAGAGGTGAAGCAAGCCTTTGAGGAAATGAAGAAAGCAATTGATGATTCATCCATGTTAGTTAGTCCTGATTATCTAAAGACGTTCTATATCTAATCCTTTGCTTCAGACCGTTCGTGCATCGACATATTGACTCAAAAGGATGGTGAAGGAAGTTATCACCCAATCCCTTTCATGAGTGCTCCGTTAAAAGATGCAGAGCTGAGGTACGACAATGTTGAAAAAAAAGCATATGTTCTAGTAAGAGGAGTTAAGAAGTTCAAACATTACATCTTGTGCAATAAGGTATTCACCATTACTTGACCCAACAATGAAGATGTTGCTGATGCAAATTGAACTAGGAGACAAAAGAGTAAAATGTGTCACTTTTCTACAAGAATACGATATGAAGATTCAACCAATGAAATTGGTCAGAGGACATGCCCTCACCTGAATGATGGTAGAAGCAGTAATTGAAGGTGGACCTGAGCTCACTATCCAACAGTTCCAACTTAAAGATGTTTCCCTTGGGGAATGGTATGATGACATCATCTACTACCTGTTACATAACAAGTGCCCATCCCACTTGTAGGGACTCCAAAAATGTGCCCTTAGGCTGAAGGGTAGCATCTATATGCTGCAAGGTTCCATAATCTACAAGAAAAATCATGAAGGGATCTACCTTAGATGCCTGGGCAAAGAAGAAGTAGTCATTGTGAAAGGAATTTCATGATAAATTCGGCACTGGCCATGGATCCGGTCTTGCAACCACTCATAAAATTTTTTGGGCTAGATATTACTAGCTGACGGTGTTCAAGGATGTGCATCATCATGTCTAAAATTAGCACATCTACCAGACTACCATTGTCCAAGAAAGGAATGCTACCCTCCCACTCCAAATAGTCTTGGAGGTGAGGCCATTTGCTCCATGGGGTCTTGAATTCATTGGTTTGGTAAGTCTGCCATCCTCTGTAGGACAGAGGTACATTCCAGCTACCTCTGATAGTTGTACTAGATGGACAAAAGCTATTGCATGTAGGCAGTGCACTACGGAGTTAGTTGTTAATTTTATTGAGAGTTTTATTTTGAATAATTTTAGTTTCCCGTATGCCCTCATTTGTGATAATGGACCCACCTTTTCCTTGCTAAAATTTTCTAGTTGGGCCTTCGATTATGACATCACCCTAAATTTTTTATCCAATTACTACCCTCAAGGCAATGGCCTAGCTGAATCTACAAACAAGAACTTGATCACTGTGATCTAGAAGCTGCTTGAAAAGAACCCTAAGGACTGGCACACCTAGTTGCATTTTTCCCTTTGGGCAGATCGTACGCACCAAAAGGCTTCCCTAGGTAATTCCCCATTCCATTTGGTCTACAGACTGGAACCTATCTTTCCCATCCACCTAGAAATTCCCACTCTCCAATTCATCAATGCTTATTATGAGGAGGGAGAACAATAGGAAGCCCACTTGGTTGATTCGCTACATTTGGAAGAAGTCCGTGACAAAGCCATCGAAAATTTTGCTAAACATCAGGGCGTTGTCAAGAGATGGTTTGTTTGACGAGCCATAGTAAAGGCCTTTAGAATTGATGATTTGGTACTATGTTGGGATAAAACCCATGAAAAGAAACGGGGACATGAAAAATTTGACAAGCTCTGGCTTGGCTCCTTTTAGATTGCAAAAATCCTAGGCGATAATGCATTTCACCTTAAGACACTGATTGGAGAGGACGTTCCATTTCTAGCCAACGGGAAACATCTTAAGAATTATTTCCTTCCCCGAGCTTCCAAATATCTCCTATTAAATAATTGCATATAGGTTAGTTTAGGTTTCTTTTCATTTCGCTGCTTTGTTGTTTTGTTTTGCTTGCTTCCTGACTATTTTGTTTTGCTGAGGGTGTGCTTGTGCTTGATACGGTGGCCATGCTTGGTTTTGACGGATAGTTCAATTTTCTGCTTGTGTGTGTTCCTTGGATAAATATTCACTCCCAACTATTGTTCTCTAATTGTGTCTATGAGTCAATTTCTTTGCTTGAACTTTGAGTTGACCTAGGAAGAGATCCTTGTTTGAATCCCTTTGAACCTATCTTAGGTCATACATGAAAACACACTTTAATTGTTTCCAAGGACTTGTATGGTAGCTGTTAGGAGGGCTAGGCAAGTGAAAAATATTAAGTCTGCTTTAGTGACCACTGTGATTCCAAACCCATCATAACCTTCAGTGCTTACATAGTTGAGCAAGAAAGAGAAAAATTACCAAATAAAGAAATATCAAGAAAGAAGAAAAAGAAAAAGGGGTTAAAATATCTAACAATATGGGTGTGCGGATAGCTCTATTAGGGTTATAAACACTTGGCTAGAAATAGAGCAATGTTTGTGGGATCACAACGATAACTCTTTCTGGGATATGGACGCTTGATTTGTAGTGGGGCAATGCCTAGGTTACTTTTGGGGTTAAAAAACTTATGTAGCTTACCTCCACTTAATTAATGGTTGCTTATATGACCTTCAAGGAAAGGTAATGAATCCATCATGCAAAAAATTCTGAGATATCCCTGCACATTGATTCAACTAAGGATCATGTCCTCCTTTGAGCTCTTGGTTCGCCCAATGGAAAGCAACTTATGGTTTGCTAAACCAGAGATTCTGGGTTCTGAATGAACATATATCCTTGGAATGCTTGAGAGCGTTTCCAAACAGAGTTTCCATTTGTTGTGCCTGTAGCACACACACCTTGTCCTGAAAGGGGACCCTCTCTTCTCCACTTGCATTGGGTCACTTTTTTCCATCATCTTGTTTTGTGTGCCCCTATTTTTTGAGGTCCTAGATGGTCAATGAGCCCTAAAAGTCATCATCTTAGGTTGACCAAGTTTCACCATCCCCAAAATTTGAAGTATTTGGCCGCTACGGAGTCCCCTTGGCTGTTTTCATTTGAACCTTGAGGCTATCATCTTTTGTTGCATGCTGGTCCACGCCTGTGGGCTGATGTATGCAGTGTTCCATCCTACCTTCACTTTCTGTGTGATGACTGAGCCTATCCAACTGTCCACCCTGTGGAATCCTCATTCGTCGTGTCTGTTTCCTCCGTCGTTCCAAATGATGATTGCCTGGATGCCACCCGCCATGCAGGCTCTACATTTCCCACTATCGATCCTTTTGAAACTTGTACCCACCAACTCTACTTGCCAATGTACTAGCATTTAATGCCAACATTAAATGCACAAAATTATATAAATAGGAAAAGTTTAAATGTCATTTTCACTGACATTCTTTTTGGAAAAATTTCAGAGCCCTCTACCTTCGTCGCCTCCGCTCCCACATCTTGCCATCACTGTTCGAGCTGCATTGTTGATTGGATTCATCATCCTTCATGTAGATTGTCGATTTTGGGTTTCTTTTGCTCCTCGGTCAAAAGTTTTTCCTCAAAAATTTCATAAAGTTGATAAAATTTCTAGAAGGAAACCTTAAATCAATGAAGAATCCCTTGGCACACAAAACCCACATTTTAGAAATTCCAAAACCTTTGAAGTGCACCTATCTGGGTCTAGTGGAACTTAATTCTCCCACCACTATTCTTGAACTAGGGCAACCACACCCTTGCAACCCACGAAACTCTCACCACCATTGCTCCCATGTTGACCTTTGGGCTAACTGCCGCAACCCTTGTCGGGCTCACGTGCATGAGTGGACCCTCCCCGATTGTTGTTACCCTTGAAACTTAACTAAAATCCTAAGGTGGGGTGGAATGCAAATGAACCTCGTGAGTTCTGCTTTGTGAGATTCCGCTCAAAAGTTTCCCTTTGGCCTTGCCATTTTTAGATGACTATCTTGTCCTAGCGTTCGACATTATAGGCTCCAAAAACCCATCATCTATCACCCTTGAAACAAAAATTAACACTCAACTAAGTCTTCCTGGCTACTGACCCCTACGCGTCAACCCTTGCAGGCTACCTCTTGCAATTCGTTGTTCGCCGTTCACCATTCATTTTTCGTCGTTGGTTGAAACATCCAAAACGGTGAACCTCACCATTCACAATGAAACTTCTAAAAATGACTAAGTATGGGGTGCTTGTGGGTCGGCCCTCATGGGTCACCATGGACAAGTCACTATGTTTTGAGTGTCGTTCCTTAATGGTTGTGCCTAGCCTGCCTCCTTGTGTGTGGATTCTGACCCTCCTTTGGCTGCCATTTCATAAAATGATAAGTGTTGAGGGCTCTGGTGGACTTGATGATGCAGACCTCCATCCTACCTTTGTCATCTCAAAGTTTCCTTTGCCTGACTGCCTTCCATGATCTTCCACCCACATCATTGCTAAAGCTCGAACCTTAGAAGAATTCTTGGTGGCCATCCTCTATACCTGCAAGTTCCACCACGTAGAATTTCATTTATAGGATTCTGCCTTGCCAACGCCATTTCATAATGTCAGACCTGAAAATAGGTGCCAACCTAGGGAAACTTGCACCCCTGGGTCCACATTGTCCAATCTCCCTCAAATGAAAGGAAAATGATAATTTTTAGGAGATGTTATGATCTTTGAAGGTTGAATAATTGGATCTAATGACTGCTTTGTAGGATTTCACTAACACTTCCCCCATTTGATATATGAATACACTTACTACACCTATGCTTGCAAGATTTATGGAATAGGCAATAGGTTGATCGGGGGTGTCCATCGAGCAAGAAAAGGGAAAGAAATCATTCAAGCCCCGAGAGGAAAAGAGGATAAGGACCATTTGAAGTTTCAATTTCATGGAGTTGAGGTAACTTCTAGAGTTACCACATAGTGGAGAAAGATCTCAGACACAAAGCTGGGCCATGTCAACATTGATGAATTTAGGAAAAGGGTCATAGTCAACGCCACCACAAAGAATGCCAAAAGTTTAAGGAAAAGTGGGTTGGCTAAGGCGGCTGGCTTTCCACCAGCCCTTGTGGCCCCTAAGCTGGTAATGGCATGCATAAAGGCGTATCAAGAAAAAAATAGAAGAATTGTAGACCAGGATGGTCGAGTGTTGGAAAATATTTCCGCCAAGTCTATAACCCAAGTATTCCATATCCCTACTCATGACCCTATGGAGCAAGCAACAATAGAATATGCAGATAACATGTGGAAGATGGACCCCTTGAAATGAAAGAAGCTGATTAATCAACACCGGTTAAAGGACAAAAGGGGAAGTGAAAACAAGGTGCCCCAAGAGTTGTTCAGGAGTGATTTCTATGAGGATTATCATGATTTGGTAACCTTATTGATTAGGGTCATGGGTCACCCAATTTTGGCTTATTTCTTTGACTGGATGTTCTACTTCATCGAAAGATCATTAGGGGCACCACCAAGTTTGACTGGGCTTGGATGATTAGTAATAACCTGGATGAGCAATCCGTGGTGGTGAAGAAGTCCCACAAATTTTACATGACCTCTTATTTGGTTTATCTGCTGGCCAATGCCACTCCATATCGAGGTTTTTTCATGGCGTAAAGTGCCATCTAGAGGAGGGAATTGAAAGTATATGATAGGTTCCCAAAGCTCCAATACAAGAACTTTAAAAGAGATTATTGCTAGATGAATGATGCATTCATTGGATATATTATTAGGCTTTCGGGAGGTGACTTTGAGAGAAGAGTCACCTACAGTGTTTGTGCCTTCATCCAAAGGTTTATATTTCTATTCTCTAGTTTCCCAAATTCACTTACATTCAAACTGATGGCTTCAGTGATAAACCCTACATGCTACCCCGGTACCTAGATGATCGGATCGTGCTATTAGAAGTATCGAGGTAGGTGAAAATTTCCCACACTCTCCTCATTGGAAAGCACCGAGTAGTAGTGCCTTATCCACTTACATTCAGGCAAGGAATGTATGCTCTCCCAGTGGCCCAAAGTGTCGATTATTCTGAAAAAGAAATTGTTGAATAAAATTTGGGCCAGTATACTCCCTGACCAAGGTTAGAACCATATGAAAAACTGAAGAGATTCATGGGGAGGGAGTATGCCCACTTACATTATGTTGAAGAATTCTAGGCCAACTACCAGGATGATAAAGAGGTAAACATGTGACATTACATGCATATGACGACATACTTTGTAAAGATGATAAAACTATTCCTACTGCTAGATCACGTGGTTGAAGATGAAAACATAGTTATAGATTTGAGGTTTGACACCATCGCCAACCTACCATTGCCTGCCATAGACTGGGATGAGGTGGAGGTCAATGACCTTGATATTTTGACAAAGCCCATCAAGAGCAGAACTAGAGAAAGGGTTGATACATAAGTTGCTCAACTATAGCTTCAATGGGCCGAGTTGACCTATGGAAAGCTCAAAGATGAGCTCGAGAGTGAGACAAATAGTGGGACTACAACTGCAAGTGATGAAGCACCATAGTCTCCTCTAGTCACTAGTTCAAATAAAAGAAAGGAATTTTCAGAACGCCAACCAAAGAAAAAGGTGTACTCAAGGAAGCCGTTAGAGGTTGCGACCTTGAAGAAAGCAAAGAAGTCTAATGGATTCTCTGAGATGCAAAGAATTGAAGATGACTTGAAAAATGAAGGGGAAGAAGAAGAAGAGGCTGAGTAACCTAATTCACCATCCACTGCCTCTATCCTCGCTAATACTACCACCATTTCTGCTACTCCTCTTATGGCGTCGCAAGCTCTAACTGCTTCATCCCCTCCTGCGATGAACATCTCGGTCCACCTTACCACCACCTCGCCTGCTTAACCTATTGTGGTAGGAGATTACTCCTCTACCACAACTTCTCTTCTTTCATCTTCTTTGATGTCTCCATCGAAGGAAATTCCATTGGCCTCAACCACAACTATTCCTGCTCTCACTCGTCTGAAGGAATTTTCCATGCACATGCAAAATATTCCTGTGGAGATTTTTGGAGTATTGATGAATCTCACAATAAAAGCTATGCTAGCCCAAGCTATTGCTGGTCTCCCTACCCCTCCTATAATAGAGCAACCCAAAATGGAGGAAAAAATGAAAATATCAAAAGAGATGGAGAAATGAGAGAGGGAGACAACATAAAAGGAAAAGAATGATGAACCTGAGGATCCCTTCAACTATGACTACGATGCGCATCCAAAATATGAGAAAATAGTCATTGATGAGGTGGTATATGAAGAAGAGGAGAATTCACAATCCTCTGAAGAAGAGGATGTCAAAGATAGTAGAAATTGTTTTGTGATAGAATCCTTCGACCTTGAGCCCGAAGAGGAGTTACTCAAGCAACTCAAAAATGTTGAAGAGAAAATGGAGGGTCAATCTTCTGAAGAAGAGAAAGAAGTATCCAAGGAGATGGAGAATTCTACTAATCCTCCATCGAAAGAGAAAGATACAAGCCTTGGCCTGCAAGAAGTACCTCTCGAGAGGGAAGAACAAGAAAAGAAAGAAGACGAGCTTGAAGAAGAGGCCAAAACAAAGAAAAGTCTTGAGGTGGAATGCCATATGGAGCCTAGACAAGAAGAAGAATAAAAGGTACTTGAAGGGGAAGATAGCCCTAACAAACAAGAAAAGAATGTGTTCATCTGAGATTCAGATAAGGAAGATGAAGAGAAAGTAGAAATGGAAGCCTCAAATTATAGAGAAAAGGAGATCCAACACAATATAGGACAAAGAGGTGACCATAAATTACTGAAGGAAGCATATCAAATACCTGAATGGTTGGAGAAGAAAGTACAAAAGAGGACCCCACACTCATGGATCCCAAGGCAAGACTGGAGGCCATCTTGGCTCAAGCCCAAATAACTACAAATAAAGAGAGGACGCTGAGGGTTAGATCTCACTTGAAAATGGATGCATCAGGATCCAGGATGTTACAAATAGCTACTTCGGTGATGGGAGAAGAAGGGGTAAGTTATAAAATTTCCATCATTAACTTGGGTGCAACTTTGAGGGAATAAATGATTAATCAATTCCAGGACTCCGTGGCTACAATTTTCCATGAGATGAACAAAGACCAATCCTCCAAGGAGGAATTGAAAGAGTAGGTGGCAGATCTTACTCCCTACATACAACAGTGGTCTTCTATAGAGGAACTGCCAAGACATCATTAGCCACACCACTGCTGTTATTGAAGGACCACATGGACAAGTTAGAAAAAAGAGATAATTGGTCCAAGGCCACTGAGGATTGGTTTTGATGTGTCATTTATAATGGTGATATGGGTATTGGCCACGTCGTCAGAACAATTAACAAGTTCTGAGACCTAAAAAAACAATTGGAGGATGCTGAAAAGACATGCCACCGCTTCAATGAGCTATACAAGATTACTTATCCTAAGCTTGAAGCCATCCTAAAGATACCAAAAAAATTGTGGGAAAAGGAACTAGGTCTGGTAAAGAATGATCTATGGCTTGTTAAGACATGGAAGAGGAGCTTGGACCACAAAAAAGATGTCTTAGAGTGGGTGCTCCATGAGGTAGAGCTTGATTTGGAATGGGCCAAAGAACATAGGGTAGAGGATGAGGACTACCTTAAGCTAGTGATAGACTATGAGATATCATCTCTCAAGCTTGACGTAGGGAAAATCAGGTCATACTTCCATAAGAAAATGAAGGACGATACTACAAATCTGTTAACAACCGATTTCATGGACTTTGCTGCTAATGCCTCCATCCAATCCAAGAAAATTTCCAAGGTAGCACCCAAGTGCCTAAGGAATTGGGAACAAATGAAAAATCAATTAAAGAAATTATCATTTCATATACTTTAATCAGATATAATGGAGTGGGATAAGATCCGTGTATTGATCAAAAAATTTGTGGAGTATGCCACATTGAAAAATGGAGTTGGCAAGCCTATCATAGATGATGAGCTCTTCACTATTTAGGTACATAAAATAGCAATAAAATAGAAAAAAAAATGCTACAGTGCTGGACACTAAAGGAAAAATTAGGCTAAAAGACAAGATGTAATTTTATATTGTGAAATATTTGGGGGTAGGTGAAACCCTAATTTGTAGTGAATCTTGGACACACAATTAGATTGAATCTTGGCCATTCATTTTGATTTTTGGACACAATAAATAGGGGGTATCCTCTCATTTTCAAGAGAGAGTTGAGTTGTTGTAAAGATATGCTGCTGGAATGGTAAAATAAATTCATTGATTTGGTGGATTCTTGAGTTCCAACTTCATGTTGCATGATTATTCTTCTCATATGTAGTGAATTTGAGTAGATTAAATTTGTTGTTATATGTGTTCTTACATGATTTGGTAGATTAGTTAATTTTTTTCATTGGTTTTGAAGAATTTTGTTGTATTGATGCCCTTCCCTGTTCATGATTTTTGTTGTTTTTGATGATAAATTGTAGTGTAAAGCTAGTATGAACATTAAATGAATGCTGCACTTAAATTCTATCTCTTTTTCATGATTTATGGTGAATGAAAGGTTGAAAATATGCAGACCTTAGAAGATTGCACTTGATTCATGAGACTATGAACTAAACTAGTTAAGTGGAACTAAGTTTTGGGAAGGTTGTCCACTGTAGGGTCCTCCATTATCACTGTTAATTGGTAGTTTTAGATCCGGGAGTTTCTTCCCCTCCCTTTCCTTTTGACCTTTTTTTTAATAGGTGCTTTGGATAAAGTTCATTGCACATTGTAAAGCCAAATCAGAAGATCAAAGTTGAGTTTAAGACTGTTGTCCTGAACTTGCAGCAAAAGAGAAACTTTTCAGAAAATTTCATAAACTCCATCCAAGGAACCAACTTCTCTCCAATTTAACACACGAAAGGCTGCCCTGTGATTACCAGAAAATAACATAAAACGAATTGAGATATTCCAAGCATCGTTATGACCTGAAACCTGAGAGACCTTGGGGTGATTTTCAACAACTTGTTGTTGAATATTTCCTTTCAAGAGAGGCAGTGAATTTGTGCATTGCCTGTGTTGAGAAGTGCAAAAACACCCATCAACAATATCTTCATAGTACACATTTTCTAGAAATTTTGAAAACATGCCATCTTTGTCCACTTCCATTGATTTGAATGGAAAATTATTGTATTTGGACCTTGGCTTCTCAACAACATCAATGACAACTGGTGTAGTTATGATAGCCCTTTTTGAATACTAGAGCTTTATAAGAAAACTAGATAAATACTTGTGAATCATTATCATTAGGGTTTACACATAAATTACTAAAAACCTTCTTCACGTCCTTAGCTCTTGCATAGACTTGATATCTTTCGAATGAAATCAATTTTGATCAAATAGGAACTAGATATTCTTCACACCAACCCTAGTCACTCCACATTAAATGCAATTCTTAGTACTTGACACTAGTAATTTTCATTTTTTGAGATATCATAGAGATCCATAATCTTTCACCATACTTTCGTAGAGAGTTTATTTGCTTCAGAACCTTGAGAAAACATATCCATGTCACCAATAACCATTATGATAAATTCCTCAACATCTAATAGTTTAAAGGGGTTTGAAAAACTTGTAATTGCAACTCCGCCTAAGACAATACTTTATTTTTAGTTATCGAAGGATCCATTTGCACTAGAATGAGGTAAAAATTCATTCTTTTTTTCACTTTCTTCCTTCTACCATATTTTGTTCATTTCCTTCTTTTGCTGACCAATGTCGGATTTATTGTGAGGAGAAAAATCTCTTGCATTATTTCCCTTGTAGAACCTTGTAATGTGTCCTAGTTTATTGCAATTATAGTAGGTGATAATAGCTTGTAGACTTCTCACAATGGATCTATAATCAACAACCCTATGACCAAAATTATTGCATGTGTAGTAGTAACCATAAAAGGATCGAGAAGTCATAACATTACAATTCCTTATCATTTTAATTCTACATTCATTAGCCTTATGACCAAATTTATTACAAGTATAGCACTGACTATGAAATTATTGAGATTTCATAACATTGTACCTTGAAGGCCTAAATGAATTTTGACTCATCTTTATTCTACACTAAAATACCTTATGAACAAATTTATTATAAGCATAGCAATTACAATTGAACCCGATGGGAGCAATTTGATTAGGGACAAACTTTCTGAAGTTTGTTTTCTTGTTTTGGACAAGAATGAATCCTCCTTATTTCTTGTTGTCTTGATTTGTCTTTGCATCTTTAGAGGACGTCTCCTTAGGTTTTCAGTACAAGCTCTCTCCTCCCTTGTTTTAGGAATTTATTTTTCTTTGAAGTTATCATATAGGTTTGCAAATGTATTGTTCATAGGAATTTTCCCTTTTTCAAAACCAAGTCCAAATTTCTCTTTAGATGGATTTTGAGAGCTAATCAAATCATCAAGAATTTCATAACCTCCTCTTAGTTTTAGGCCCTTGTCAATTTTCTATTTTTATTTTTCATGTTTTTTTCTCAAAGATACAATCTCTTCCTCAAGTTTTTAGAATTCAAAAGTTTTATCATTAAGCTTATTATTCAAATGATCTTCAATCCTCTTGCCTTCTTTAGTCTTAAATTTCAATTCACATATCACAACTTTTGCTTCTTTGATTTTAATCTCACATTAATTTCTTCATTATATTTGAACTTTCATTTTTCCAATTTCTTCTTTTGATTGTTTAGATTTTTCCCTTAATTTATCAATTATCTCCTTTTATTTTTCAAGAATGCACTCATATTTTCTATTTTTCAATCTCGCTTCATCTAGATCTTCAAGAGAAAACAAGAGTTCTCCTTCAAAATATACTTCATAATAATTTGGATTGATGTCCCAACCTTTAGGTTCTATTGAATTCAAATCCTATTCTAGAATAAAAATATCAATCCCCATGTGTTCAACAGCAAGATCAACCATAGTTTTTAAGCTTCTCAAAGGATCTTGGCTTTGATACCAATTTTTGAACACACTATAGTGCCAAGAGGGGGGGTGAATCAACATATATTAAAACTTAACCATTCCCATTTGTAGACTAAACATCATATCACATAAATTGAAAGAAGAGTAGAAAAGGAAAACGTGTACCAAACAAGAACACCAATTTTTTTGTGGAAAATTGAGTGAGGAAAAATCATGGTGAGAATTAACTCACAATATATGAAGCTCACTTCTTACAAAGATTAAAATGTTATTTAAGGCTCACTACCTATGGAATTGTAGACTAAGGCATACAAACTTAGGGAAAGATACAAGGACCTGATTGTTAGAGTAATTGGATATTTACTTTATTAATTAAACAATATTTGTTTAATTACTTAAAGTTCCCTTTTACCTCTTTTGTACTTAAGCTAAGATTAGGTGCATAATAATTAATTACTTTATTAATTATTATTGTGCAAGCCTAGGGTTTTCATCTATATATGGTTGAAAACTATCTTTTGTATCATTATTCATTTTATATTTTGGGTGAATACATTACTCCACATTCTTGAGCATTTTCTTTGTTGCTTCTCTTTGCTTCTTCTTGTAATAGGTTATTTTCTTGCAAAGATCTTTGGGCTCCTATGAAGTTGTATCTTCTGAACTCCAACATGGTATCAGAGCTTCAGATCTGTAGCTACTTGTTCTTGTTTTGAGTTTTTTGCATTGGAAGCAAATCTAGGGTTTTAAGATTTCCTCTTGTGGATTCAGCATACTCAAAATTTTAGGTTCACTTTGGGCCCAAACGGAGAGTGCCATTGGATTCGTAGCACCCAAAAACCCCTAAATCGGCTGTCAAATTGTCGATTTTGGTTACAGTCAACTAGGGATGCAATTTCTTTTTTAGGGTTTGGCCGTACGGCCCCCGTAGCAAAAAAAAATCACAAAAAAACCTAAGGTTTTTGGTTTTTGTTGGCGGCCCGTTCAAAATTTTCGGCCACCGGCCGCATCGCCAAGCGGCCACTAGCCACCCTTGCACCGCTTGCACCCGCGTCGCTCTGTCCGCCGCCCCGCGCTCCGCCTGGTTGCATCCACCGCGCCCATGCCACTCTGTCTGCTGGGCTCCACTTGCTCCCCACCGCGCTCATCAAGCTCTGCTGAGCTCACCGGCTCTGTCGACACCGTCCACTCCGAGCTCACCGAGCTCACCGACTTTGCGGGCTGGCCGACCCCTGTTGGCCCCTCCAGCCCTTGCGAGCTTCAAACACGCACCGCCAGGTCACATGGGTGGCCACGGATTATCCGCCCCAGCCCCCTGGTCTGCCCAGGTGACCAGAGGCTATTTTTTTTAGCTCCCAGATGCTAAAGGGGACTAATCAGGCATTTTATGCTCTCTCACAAAATCAGACATAACTCGGGCGTTTTAGCTCCGTTTTTCAAACAGAAAGAGGTGTTGGAAAGCTAGTTTTGGCACCGATCTGATGGTGTAGGTTTTTTTTTTAAATTTTACTAGTTTGGATTTTTTTTCAGTCAAAGTGAGGTCTTCTTTCTTCACTTCCGGGGTCATAGAAGGTGCAAATGGACTCCATTTTTCAAAATCGAATAGGCGTTGGAAATCTCTCAACATGCTCTATTCAGTGATGTGATTTATTTTATCAAAATTTTAACTAGGTACACAAGAATTTGTTTTGAAGTATTTTTTACTTATGCATTGCTTCCTTCTTCTCCGTTTGTACTAGGGTTTGGGTTTATCTTTTGTGGGGGGTGTTTTTCACTTACTTTCTATCATTTATATCAGAAAACCAGAACACCAAAACTCTCAAAAATACAAACCCTTCTGCATCTTTTGTCTATTCTAAAAGATCAGATAATAATAAAAAATACAAGCAGGTACAGGTGCAGGGTTTCATGGCATACTCTTCAGTTGAGCTACTCACATCACATAACTATCACACTTGGAAGTCTCACATGATGAGGCTACTCAGGTCATGAGGGTTATGGTCTTGTTTAGATGAGGTTCAACCTCAGTTGCAGCGTCCTTTTGAGATTATGCAGCACAGGAACAAGATGGATGAGGCTATGGGTTTGCCATGCATGCATGTTTCAAACAGTCTTTTCTTTCACCTTGATGCTTTGCTCACTCCTCGAGCCATGTGGCTGAAGTTTGAGACACTTTTTGGGGCCATTAATGAGTTCCATGCATTACAGATTGAAGTCGAGCTAACTTCATTGTTACCTGATTCATTTCCCACTATTGAGGATTTTTTGAACAAGTTCAAAACTATCTGCACTATTTTATAGGGTTGTGGCAAGAACAAGATAGACATAGAGTGCATTTACTTGATTCTTTCGAAGCTTTGTGGTCCATTTTAGATATTTGCTTCCTCCTTCTACTCCACCATGGATGGTCTAGGTGCTAGTTTTACCATGCCTACCTTTGATTTGTTATGTGAGTGTTCATCTCGGGAACAGTCTCACCTTTCTCAAATGGATATGCTCTCAGGATCAAAGAGAAAAGCATTGGTTGCTTAGTCACCGAAGGGGAAACAAATGTAGAAACTGAGGCCCAAGAAAGATTTTGCAGGCAGTGAGCATTCCTCCAAACCGCTTCCTAAGTCTGATTCTAAACCACCATTTAATCCAAAACATGGGAAATCTTCGAAGTTTGGTGAGTCTTCCTCCAAGACTAAGGAGAAATCAAGAGACACTTGCAATTTTTGTGGCAAGCAAGGCCATCCAGTTTCCAGGTGTTGGAAATGATTAGAGGCTTTAGAGGATGCCATGCAGCAACAACACATCTCCTCACCTCAGTATTCTTCCTCTTCCACCATAGGAAAAGGTCATGTTCTCACTGCTAGAGCATCGACCAATGGGTCCACTTGGATTTTAAACTCTGGTGCTTCTCACCATATGAATCACACTCAACAGTTGGTCACTTCTCTTGCCTCTTGTGGTACTTCACAGATTACAGTGGGTGACTCTTCACAGCTTTCCATCTTGGGTTTAGGTTCTATCTCTTTGGATGGGGGAACTCTACAGGATGTTTTGGTTGTTCCTGACATCTCGACGAACCTCTTGTCCATTTATCAGATTTGGCACACTGGCTATGGTAAGACAGTTGAGTTCTCACAACATGACGTGGTTATTCGGGACCTCCATGACTCTAATTTGGTTGTGGCTACTGGTAGTGTTGATACTGCATCTCGTCTTTATAGATTTGATGGATTTGCACCTTCTGAGGGTACAGGTTCATCTCTTATAGCACATGTAGATTCGGTGAGTCAACTTTGGCATGAGCGTTTGGGCCATGTCAATTACACATATCTTCAGCAGATGAGTACACAGTCACTTGTTCTTGGTCTTCCATTGAAGAAATATTCAACCACAAAGAAAGTATTGATTGATTGATAGATGGATAATTACAAAGAGTACATATGCCTGATTATATAGGCAAGTGCTAAACCTAGAATCCAAAGGATTTCTCATAGGTTGAGGGTATTGATTACTTCAAGACATTTGCCCCTGTCGCCAAGATGAATTCTATTCATTTTGTACTATCACTTGTAGCTTCTACGGGATGGATCATTTTTAAGATGGATGTGAAATGCGCCTTCTTGCATGGTGACCTACATGAGGAGATCTATATGGAGAAGCCTCAAGGATCATCTACAGAGGCTGAGTACCGAGCTGTTGTGCTCGCTAGCAGGAGATTTTATGGCTTCGTCAGTTGATGACTGAGTTTGGTTTTCCTCCTGATAGTCCCACTATTATTTGGTGTGACAATAAGAGTGCTATACACATTTCGCGCAACCTGGTGGAGCATCAGCGAACGAAGCACATTGAGCTTCATATGCATTTCATCAGACAATTGATTCAGTATGGTTCTCTCATCTTGGAGTATATTCCCACTGTCGAGCAGGTTGTAGACATCTTCACGAAACCTTTTGCATCTTCACGCTATCTTCAGTTGCGCTCTATGCTTGGGGTGAAGGAAGTTGTCCTTGGGGGGTCTTTATGAGGCCTTCCTTCCTTCATGTTTCTTTCATCATGTTCTTCTATCTCTTTTTGGAGAGGAGTTTTTCCCACTGGGTTTTCTCCTTTTCTCCGTTTCATAGAGATTTCTTTGTACTTGGGTACCTAATCTGGCCTTGTTGTCGGGACCCATTACTTTTGCTTTCAGTAGCTTCTTCTAGTTTTAGCTTCTCCCTAAGTCTAGCTTAAGGGGGGGTGTTAGAGTAATTGGACATTTACTTTATTAATTAAACAATATTTGTTTAATTACGTAAAGTTCCCTTTTACCTCTTTTTCACTTAAGCTAACATTAGGTGCATAATAATTAATTACTTTATTAATTATTATTGTGCAAGCCTAGGGTTTTCCTTTTTAGGGTTTTCATCTATATATGGTTGAAAACTATCTTTTGTATCATTATTCATTTTACATTTTGGGTGAATACATTGCTCCACATTCTTAAGCATTTTCTTTGTTTCTTCTCTTTGCTTCTGCTTGTAACAGGTTATTTGCTTGCAAAGATCTTTGGGCTCCTATGAAATTGTATCTTCTCAACTCCAACACTGATGAGACACACTATCTCAAAGAAAGATACATGAAAAATATAATGAGAAATATGAATATGAACTGCTATAAGGAAGCACCCAACATATGTTGATGTTACAGTCCCCTTTTCACACAATTAATCCTTCACACTTACTTCTCACACATCATCTTCAACATACTAATTAGTCTCTATTCATAATAATTTAATCTCTTCATAAATTATTTTAATCTTCTATAATTATAATCGACAACAACTCAAAAACCCAATTAGGTTGGCTCCAAGATGACCTTTAGATGAAACACATGATACTACATAGGTCAACCCAAACATATACATTATGAAGAGAAAAAGAGTTGCAAATCAACACATGGAATAATAGGACCAAATACCATCTCAATGCATGCTCCAAAAAAAAAAAAATTAATCAGGGCCAATTACAGATGAAGGAGAATAATCCTTTTGGCCCAAACAATGATAATACCACAAAAACTGCCAATTGTTCAACTTTGCACCACTCGAGAGAAACCAAAACCATTATGAAGACCAAGATGAAATAATTATCGTCCATGCATAATATCTCTTCAAAATTTACCTAATTTTTTAATCATAATATGCTAGTTCAATTCAATAAACCCACTGAATACATAGGAACAAAGCATTTTAGACAAGCTGTATCAAACTATCATTTGAAAATTGATCTTGCGGACCACCACAATACTAGATACTGAAAAGTGGTATGCATTCAACATTATTGATCATGTCTTCAAAATGATAAGGCCATAAATTCACTTTCAGAGGGATGCGGAGCATGCCAACATGCCTTTACCAATAGTTTTCTCTACCAGAGCATAGACCGAAACACTATCACTTATAACTTTCACAGTGCAAGGTACAATGACCTGAATTCTTGAATATAACTATATACACCTAAAAATGGTCTGGAGCATCTGATTAATTAAAGACAATGTATTTGATTAATTATTCTAAATTTCCTCTACTATTGAATATATAGAAATATTAATTTATATAGTTCACATTCACATTCACATTTAAATTCTTCTAATATCTCATCTTAATTAAATAAACAAAATTTAATACTTTGTTTGATTTAATTATCATTTTCCTATTTTATTCTATCACATCAATCTTAAATTAATTAAATAAATATTAAACACTTTAATAATTAATTACCATATTCTTCTATTTAATTTAATAAAAAACTTCTATAATTTGTTTTATTAAATTATTTATCCCTCTTTTGCTAATTTAAATAAATCAAAAATATTTAAATAAAGGTATAAGGAGTATTCCTCTATATTTCCTCAAAATTGAATTAGATATGCTATGTCTAAATTGTGTCAAAATCATGTGAAGATTAATTGATTGAAATTTCACGAAAAGTTTTGGAGACAAATTGGAGACAAATTGCAAATTTATCTCTCAATCCTTCCTCTTCTCTTGCCTGGTGTTTTTATGGGTAGAGACAATCTCCAAATTTTTGTCAATCTCCTTCATCTTTCACCATTCAATCCTCTAGATTGAATCCAAGCCTCTCTTTGCCATCCTTGTGCATTTCTACAACCAGGAAATCTATAAATACAACCTCATTGAACCAAGAAAGGATCCCAGGTTATCAAGTCTACCCTACAAAATTTCATCAAGCATCCAAGCATCCAAGCATCAAGCATCAATCATCAAGCATCAAGCATTAAGTTTTCATATCATGACTACCTCCTATAGCTTTGTTTATCATTTCCATGTCAATCCATGCTAATTTAGTTTCTTTTATCATCTAGTATTATCACATTTAGCTCCATATCACTACATCAATATCATTCCGTTCTTTAGATTGTCATTTTAATAGTTATAGTGTCATTTAAATATGAGAGAACATAGATTAATAAATCTTTAAAGATAGGAGACAATGAGACGATTTCAATTGATTATTAGCTTAATCTTTGATGCAATATTTCATTAAGAAGTGTTTTATTGCTTTACACCTTTTTCACACTTACAATAACACCTTCACATCTCAATCATATTATCTTCTGAACGTCAAGATACAATCTTGCTTTGTGGAGGGATGTGAATCACATTACAATGAATTTGTCATAGAGTTTACATAATAAATTCCTTGCAATTTTTTTGCAACTTATCTTCATGTGCGGTACACTAAACTGGTAAGGTTTTAATGAAGCCATGTTGGAAACATATTGGAATAAGTGTACCCACCTCTATATCACATTTAAACATCAAAATAATCACCACTCTTCAAATACTGCATTGCTGATGGTATCAATAGATATATCTACACATCAACTAACCCTAGAGTATTATACAAACCTCAACACATAGAATTGATATCAAAGACAACACATCTTGAGTTGACATAAATGACAACACATATTTCCAACACAGGGTTATTTCTCCACCTTACATAGGTCTAAGTTATTCCCCAATGATGGTTAATTCAAAGATGTCACATTGGGCGTCCCTATCTATTCCCGGATCATACTCAAATCGAGTATGGTATGCGTTGAATGTTTAGCCATATATGAACCCAAATTGGAGTTAGGAGTTATTCCACAATCCCTAATAGTCATGAATGAACAATGAACATTTGATTTAATTAATGGTTTAAATTCCATACTTTTTGTAAATGAGAACTTAGGAATTTGGGTATGTGCACCAAGTTGTGACACAAAAAATGGCTCTTTTGATGCCAATTTTTTTTTTTGAAATAAAAAAAGTTTGATATTCACAAGAAAATGAAGATATTTATGCTCAAAATTTGAAGATACAACAAGAACAAGAGTTGCAGTGTTCTAAATCTACTTTATAAACTACTAATTATTTTTGAAAATAGTGAAGATTAAGGGTTTGAAAAGGGGGGAGCACACAAAGTGATCCCTTTTTGATAAAAAATAGCATAACATCTATTGTGCTCCCCCTAAAATGTTTATTTTTTTTAGAATTTCAAAAATCACTTTAGTGATAAATTGGCTAACACCATGAAGTCTATGCCAATTTTTCCGGCTAATTTTTTAATGAAAATATAATATTTTACTAATTTTCGAAGGGGAAACATCCTAAAAAGCAAAAAATTAAGTGTGCTCCACCCTAATATTTTTGAAAACTAATTGAAAATCATTTTTAAATACATTTAGAATGGAGTCTAGTTTCTAAAAATGTAATTTGTTTCAAAATTCAATGAACAAGTAAAAATCTATACCCAAACTAGCACATGTTGGTTTTTGACAAAAAACAAATGCACTAACAAAAGAAGTTAAAGATAAAAAACTTAACATAATAAAAAATATATTTTTTTATATGGTTAGATAGCTAAGAGAGAGCCTAATTTCATCATGATATTTTTATAAATTTATATTGAAAACATGCAAACCTGATGGAGAGCACGACAAAAAATGTGAATTTTTTTTTTTACCCTTTCAAAAATCATGTTCTTGGCATGAAATTGTTGTCCAACCGTTTGGGTTGGTATTCCCCAATGCAATCCATTTGACAAGTGCCAAATGACGCTCACTAAATTTGAATGATGAGGTTTGGCAATGTATTTTGTTGAACTCTTTCTTTTTTTATTTGTCTTTTTATTTTTCTTTCCCTTCCAGTGAAACTATATACATGATGTATATAGTTTAAGTATTTTCAAGAGTGGTTTCAGATCTCTTGGAGTTATAATGCAAATTGTAGTTTTTGGAAGATCTTATAATTTTTTAGACTTCGTCAAATTTAAGTAATCAACAAGTTGTAGAATTTCTATCTCTCTCTCTTTATCTCACTCATTGTTCATCTCTTATACCCTAGACCTCTCTATCACTATCTCCATCCCTTTATCTGAATCTCTCTCCCTTGAGCTCAAGAACTACCTCTCTACCCCTCTCTCTCTCTCTCTCTCTATCTCACTCATTTTCCATCTCTTATGCTCTAGACCTCTCTCTCACTATCTCCATCACTTTATCTGACTCTCTCTCTGTTGAGCTCAAAAACTACCTCTCTACCTCTCTACCCCCTTCCTTCTCTCTCCTCTCTATCTCCCTCCCTTCACCTCTCTCTCTCTCCCCATTCCTTCCACCTTTTCTCTCTACTTTTCTCTATATAACCCATCCCTCTATACCTTTTTCTCTATCCCTCCATCCCTCCATCCCTCCATCCCTCCATCCCTCCATCCCTTTCTCAATCTCTCCACCGTCCTAGCATCTCTTCTTCTCTCTTTATCACATCTCTCTATCACCTCTCTCTCTCTCCCTCCCTCCCTCTATCTATCTATATATCTATCACTTTATCTCTATATCACCTCTCTACCTACCTATCCCTCCCTCCCTCCATACCTCTCCCTCCTCTCCTTATCTTTCTACTTCCCTCTATCTCCCCCTCCCTCTCTCTACCTACCTCTCACTTAGTTTCTCTCTCAACTTTCTCTCTCCATCCATACCTACTCCATCTCTCCTTCCCTCTCCAATTCTCTCTACCTACCTCTACCTCTCCCCTCTCTCAATCTTTCCACCTTCCTCCTCTCTCTTTTTGTCTCTCTCTACTCTCTCTATCTCCATCTTTGTCTATCTATCTCTATCTCTAAGAGAGAGGGAGAGAGAGAGGGGGAGATAGTGAGAAAAAGAGGGGGAGAGAGTGATAAAAAGAGGGGGGAGGGAGTGAGTGTGTGTGTGAGAGAGAGTTGTCTGATGTTTGTTGTTGATGATTTTTCATGTGTTGCCATCAATGATAAAGGGTGAGATTTTTGAAAGTATATGAATTTTTTGTTGTCATTGATTTCAATAGATCTATGTTGTTGCATCGATGTCAACCTTAGAGATGCTTTGATTAGATACATTATGTTGTCATTAGTAGTTGCATTGGTGTGAACATCTAGTGTTTCCTTGATAAGAATGTGTATGGTTGAGTTGTTGTATTGAAATTGGTTTGGTTATGATGAGGAAGTATTATAGATGATGAGAATGTGTTTGTGGTGCTTGGCTTATAAGTTCTTTTAATAAAATTTGAATAGAAGAGGAAACAATGTGGTAAAGAGTGTTTACTGTAGTAGAATAGTGTTCTAGTTTTTTCTCTGCATTTATTATATATTGAAGATATACTTATGTAGTTTGGATATGTTGATCAAATGTGTTCAAAGGTGTTATATCAAGAGTTTCTTGTTCTGGATCGTTGTTTGAGAGAAAGTTGTGTTCACCAGTGTATGAATGGTGTATTGCAGTGGTGTCTAGGAGAAATGATTTTTCTTTGCATTTCTCCGTAGTATGGTTTCTAGTATTATAGATTTGGAAGTATGATTATATTTATCATACCTATCTTCAGCCTGAGTTGTTTGAGTTTTAGTTCTCCACAAAATTAAATTCTAGAGTTACAATATGTGGGAGGTTAATTGGGTGTATAGGATGAGTTTTTTTTTCACATGAAATTTGTTGTGAAGGAATTTTTTGTATTTTAGGATGTTGATGGAATATTCCAAAATGTGTTTGAGTTTTGTGTGTGGTTCACAAGTCATTTTTGATAAAAGTAAGCATGTACTTAAATGTTCAATGGTGTTTACGTAGGTTTGATTGACCTTGGGTGTTTGAACTGATTGTTGATATGCTTCGGTGTTTGTGGAAGCATGGTGTGGCATGTATATAAGGAATTAGGTCTAACTTAAGGTGTGATGTGGTCTACCTTTGTTCCTCTCATTGCAGAAATGTTTTTGTGTTGACCTAATTTGAATTTGCATGTTTGAGGTGCATAGCTGACCTTGTAGATTATTTTCAAGGTTGAAGATAGTATATATATATGTTGAGGTTATAGAGGATGTAGGGGAATGAAGTGTGTGTGATGTGTGTTATGATGTGAAGTGTGAAAGTGCGAAGTGCAGTGCAAAATTTAAATAAGACTATTGGAAGTAGTGAGCAAAATGTTTCTACATTCTTCAGAGAGAGTGTGTATATACTGGTGGTATAGTGGTGGAACTTTTTTCTTTCTTTGAGATGGAATTCTCATTGTAACAATCTTCTTTCTTCATTTCTATAATCTGGCAGTGAGCCCTTCTTTTCTTTTGGGCAATGATCTCTCCTATAATGTGGCCATTGTTCTACCCATTGTTTTTACTATGTTTAATCAAAAGTTAAATTTTAAGCTACTAACATTATGAGCCATAATTTTTTTCATTTTCACATGAATAAATAGATGAACATTTGAAACATAACCATTCCAAACTTTCCCATTGCATAGCATATAATATTTATAATAATTCAAGCAATTATTTCAAATCACATAATTGCATGATAATAGTTATCATTTACAAATCCTCAATATTAATAGAGTTACATGTTTACATACATAGCTTCCATGAGCTCAATGATAAACATACATAAACTAAGTACAATGGTCTAGAAGTCCCCAATGTTGGTGCATACTACCTAAATGTCTACATCATTGGTGGTACAGTTTAGGTGTCCCTAAATTGGCGCTAAATCCTCAAATCCTAGCTTCCAATTGTATGAGGGAGAGAATCAATCAAGTGCTTTTCCACCAACCATGGACTTATTGCAGTCCCTACACATCTTTCAAATTGGTAAGATGGTCGTACCCTTCAATAAAGAGATTGGTTTGGTAACCCCATAATAATGACCTTCATGAGCATAGTGTTGTGTCCTACATATCTAGAGCTACCACAAATTGGTTTCCTTGGATAGAATGAAATCATGGATCATAGTGAATTGACAGTGTAAATAGTGGCTAGTTACACTATTTTGGCCAAATAATTTAACACCTAGTACTTCAAGTGAGATTCATCTATCCACCCACCCTTAAGCTCGATTTGGTATTGACCATAAACATAAAACACATTTACCCTATGATGATATCATAATAAAATATTCAACAAGGTAATTCCCTTAACCATGGATCTCACTAGCCCTAGGTATAACCATACTAACCATACTAACCATACATATGCATAATCTAGTGTCTAGCTAGGTTACCTCCTTTCTCATGGATTTCACTAACCCTAGGAATAAACCTACTAACCTCTTATGTTTAAATTGATACAATCATAAAAGTACTATAAGATAGCAACACATTCCATCTCATGCATTATCTATATAGACTTAACAAACTAGTATAGTTCTTATAGAATTTAATCCACACATATTAATCATTATATAAATGTAATTGCAATTATAAGGTTCACTAATTTGAGACTCAATAAAGAGTCACACAATCATATTCCATTCTAGAAAATAACTAAGTTTATAGTAACATGCATACCATGCATACATAGATTAGTCCAAAGCTAGGAAACAACTAATTCATATGAATACACATATCACAGATTCAAGACTATTCCAACACAAGGAAATATCTAAGTTCATATGAACAAGAACACCATGCATTCAAACATTCTTTCCAAATAAAGGCATTATATTCAAATAACCTTTCAAATATAAGAAAAGGAATAATAGAAATCAACATCCCTGGATATAAGCTCAAGCTCAAAAATGTTGCCTTCTAACCTTAACCTTCACCTTCACAAACACTACCTCTCCAAAGCTCAACTAACTTCCAACCACTAGCCTCTTACAAATTATCTCAACAATATAAATGTAAAATAACAAAGCAAATCACTATCTCTCAACCTCTCTCATTCACTTGAACATAAAATAAAACAAAATAATTATGGAGAAATCAGAATGAGAAGAGTAAAAAATGATAGGAACATTACCTCTATATATACTAAAATTTGAGCAACCAAAGGCTACAAAAAAGCTAGAAATTCTGCCACCTTCCTAATCACATGGAACAAATCTACTACTTAACTCACATATTTGCAACATACAATAGTCCACATTCCTCCAATGACTGAGTCAACCTCTTTATGAGATACAACATGACTCTTTTACTGAGTCAAGGGATGGCAATGGCAAGCTATAGGTTTCCTCCTAAGCTTCCACATTGACTACCCTCTCATATTTCTATGACCACTTCATTGAATGAGTTTAACATTTATCAAAATGTTGTACCTATACATGGCATGGGTTTTAGACTTCTTATTTTATTCACACACTTCAAAATTGGTGCCACATATTCATATCTTAGCACCCCATAAGATAGTGCTTCCAAAGACTTATTCTATTTGTTAGAATCTACATTTAATCTCTTTGCAACATATAAGCCATATTCCTTCTTTCATGCGTGGTGAATTAATCTTCATTGACCTAGTATTCCACTTGATTTATGCACAGATTTTAGCCACAACATTATAAACATTACAATGCTATTCTATGTGCTACCCTATATTCATTGCATTTTATATATGTTTAACAACAATGTTAGCTTATGCACTTTCCTTAGTACAAATGCAACACTTTTTAATATGCACTATGATAAATACTATGTGCTATCAATATATAATTTAAGCATTATATATATTAAATACTATTAATATATATATATGTAACCCACATAATATATATGTATATAGATATATATGTATATATAATTACATTGACTTGATTATTAAATACATCTATTGCCAATAGTTATAAGTATATATTAAATAATCACATATAAACAAACATATATACATATATATATTTCTACAAACATACTATATACATACATATTAATATATATATATATACAGATTAATATATATATCGTTATTTTGATTATCAAATTCAAACACATATATGCACATACTCATTGATTGATGTATATACATGAAGTGTGTATATACATATACATGTCTCTTTTATCCAATCGATACTCCTATACATTTGGCTTACTCGTTCATGAGCATGCATAGGTACACCTACCTATGCATACTCATGCACACATATAATCACATGTATGAGTTATCTTGGACATGTACATATATACATATATACATTCTATGTATATACTTCATCAATAAACATACAACAATAAGAACACACAAAGAAGAACTCTCACCCAATATAAAGACTCAATCATATAACCTTAGTCAAAATACACATAGAACAAGATCATAAACCAATAAAAGAAATTCACAACCAAGACAAAAGGTTATTTACCATTCACCCAAACTGACTTGACTCAAATTAGACCAACTAGGGTGTGATTGTGTGTATGCTCAATCAGGTTAATTAGGGTTACCAAACCAATTTCTTAACCTGAGTGATACTCCCCCTCTCTTTTGAAGGTTCAAGCCTATTCCTACATCCAACTTAGTATATCATAACAGTAATTAGCCAATAATAATACAATAATATGCATCATATATTTCATTTTTAGAATCATTATATAATACCAACTTGAATTAAACATTCATTCATCTTATTCCATCAATATTCATATATAATACATAATCATAAAGAATTTTTAACCCATCAAGCTAAAATTAAATAGGTAATCATTGTTGAGAATTTTTTGATGTGTCATTATTTTCATTGATGTCAAAACCTAGGATCCAAAAGGTTGTTCTCTAGATGATATACATAAATGATCTATCCTATCATATGCTAAAATTTTGCATAGTGTGGATGTTATCCTCGATTTGGATATGGTAGTACTTCTTTTTGGGACATCTGTACAATTAATGAAAAATAATGAAGACTAATATTTTTATTGTTGATTGTTGTGCCTAAATCTTATTCTGGGTATCCTTGCTATCGGGACATTCATGTAGCATGATACAGCTCTTGGTATGACTAATTGCATTTCTTCGCTTGATACTAAAATTGATGTTAATCAAGATTTGGTCTTGGTTGTGGCATTCCTATCAATTGATGTTGATCAAGATTTGGTCTTGGTTGTGGCATTCCCATCGGCTCTAGAATATATCTCGTGTAATTCAAAGTTAGCTATATTTTGGTAATACTATCCTTATATTTCTTGATCTATTCTAAATAATCTTCAAAATGGAATTCAAACGAAGAGGTTTTGTTTCAAGACAATTTAGATTATGAAAGAATGGAAGATTAACTTTTTCTACTCTATTGAATCTTGAAATCTATTTAAAACTTAATTAATTTTTCTAGAAATAAGCTATTTCATTCTTCACTTTACTAAATTGACAAGTAATTGTTCCTCTTTGCATAAAATCCATTAAAATGATGATTTAGACTATTTCAAACCTGCAAATGACTTTTAACTAAGAAATAAACTATAGAAAGCATAAGGAAATTCAATTTTAATAGAAAATGTGAAAACAATAGTAGAATGCAACTCTGATATAAGATTCTTTCTAACACACAACAAATGAAATGATTCTAACTTAAGATAGTATAAAAAATAGAACATAGCAGTAACAAATGAACTTAACAACTAATAGGGTCACCTCCTTCAGAAAGTCGACTGGAAGAATTTAGCGTAGATTTGAGATCAACTTCCTTTTTATTTTCATAGAATGTGCCAAGATAGAGACGGAGTACATAAATGATTCTAACTTAAAATAGGAAAAGAAACTACATGAGAAAGTTCAAAAACTGATGCAATCTACCCTCCAACTGTGTTGGGGCTGGATATAAATATCCTGCTCTCATTTCAAAAATAAAAGACAAGTGGTAAATTAACTTAATCCTAGTCTAAGAGATATCCTGGTGCGTAGGAACATAATTATGTAGATCCTCGTAATTGTCTTTAGTTGGCATTGAATTCTAGATTTCAGAACTAGATGTGCTTTGCTAGAATTATGGTTGTGGTTGATAGATCCCTCATCCTAACTGACGAGTCAACAGGAAATTAGCTGAAAAATAGATCATTTGAGGATGAGTCACACACAAGTCATTTGTTCAGCACTTTTAAATAGAAAATAGTTAGCATTCGGCCAAGGAATAAATATTAGTCCAGTTGCATAATAAAGGTGTACTTATCATGAAACATTCATAGGTTAATCACCACATTAATCATGCATTTAACAAAAATAAGAATTCATATTGATCATTCACATTCTAAGTCTTTATACCTCATTAAGTTCATAAATAGATACATAAAGCAAAACATTATGAGTTCTAAAGCCAATATGTAAAGTATTAAAAAGGTATACACTTAGTATTTATGAGGTCTTCATTGGGCCTCATCATTCTCCTCCTCCTGTTTTTAACCATGTCCTCATGGTTAAAAATTAGATGGAATAGGAATAATTTTGTTGAGTGTTTCCATCCAGATGACACAGTCAAAAACACCTACTTTGTATTGGATATCAGTTCTTGTGGATAGAGAAAAATCATTATTCTTTCCCAACTTATCATACCGGGGTTTTAGGACTTCATCTGGTATCTGTGTAGATACATTCTTTGGTACACACATGATGATCATAGGTATTTCGAATCTCATTCCAATCCAAAATTATTGTTGCTGATGAATTAAATTGATCACATGTCTTATTTGTACTAGGATCCACCTGATATTGTTTGGAGATATTGGCTCCCTTCTCTTTAGTGGTTCTGGAAGTGATCTGAACCTTTCTGTGCATGCTTGCAGAGTTAAGGGAGGAAGACTTCCTTTAAAATCTTGGTAAGTTGCAATAATTTTCAAAAAATTAGTGAGATAGACAAGGGTTACATCATTGAGTCTTGCAATGGATCTTAATTTCTTGAAGTAATCTATTGACTTTGGATATTATCCCCTCATTGGTAATCCATATGTTTGTTGTACCTTCCTATATTCTTCCATTCTAGCTAACCATTCAACCTATTTTTTTAACAATGAAACAAATGATTTGATATGGAGTTCACCAATGTAGATATTAAGCAATGAATCATCAATATTACCCATGAGAAATCCATGCTGAAAAAACTCACAGATTTGATTCTGGATGTCTGGGTGACAATTAAAGTAACAATCCATAAACTCATAACTAGTCCAAAAATCAATAGGCCTTTTCAGTATAATTTGATTCAATTTCCATTTAAAAAAAAATTCTATGAGAAATAACCCATATACCCCTGAAGGATTTTTGGTGCAACTTAATGCAAATGCTATATCTACTGCTATGGTTATCCTTTTCTCTACTTCTTCCTTTTATTTTGTGATTTTATCTAATTTTTCTTGAAGTTTTTTATTTAGCTGTTTATACTTCATAGCTATTAGAGAAAGGTATCTAGGCCCTATAGGTTGTCCTTGATGTTCCTCCTTAGGTGGAGGCATAACCAGTAACATGTCATTGGATGAATTTTTTTCCTCTTTTGTCTCAGAAGTCTGAGACCTTCTTTCTAGTTCTATCTTTAACCTTTGAATCTCACTATCCTTTTGTTAATTCTGAATAGTTATTTTAGTCAGATTTTCTTTTGCTTCCTCCAATTGTGAGGATAATTGACTAATTTCCTTCTCAAAATTTTCATATAAGTCACTTGTTTTTGTTTGAAATTTCAATGCTTCCTCATCTTTTTTCATTAATTTCACCTCTAACATTAGATTTTGCATTCTAAACTCTTCCAATTATTTTTCTAACTTAGATATCCTAAGTGCAACCTGAATCTGTTCTTCATCTTTTTCTTCTAAATTTACATTATTTGATGGTGTTTCTTCCTCTTCCATGGGCTGCTTCCCTTCATGGTGGATGAATGTTTCTCCACCATGTTGAGCTATCTCTTCCTGTTCAGTTTCCATAATTGGAACATAAACTTCCTAAAAAGAGGAACTAGGAGCAGAAAAATGTTCTTCTAGAGAAGTACATTTTGGGATTTTCATTGGAGGTTGTGATCCCCATTCTCTTTTTGAATCTTCCTTTTTATCCTCATTTTCTTCAAATACCTCCTTTTTAGGCTCCTCTTTTTCAAATTATTATTCTCTAGATTCATCAAGATTGATGATAGGAGGAGTCCTTTTAGATTCTAGCTTTTCTTAGTCAATCCTTTTTTTTTTCAACCTTGTTTTCTTTTTAGGTTTTTCAACCTTTTCATTTTTCTTCTTTTTGGAACTTTTTCCCTTAGTCTCAAATTCCTCCAAGGCTTCCTCTTCCTATTTTTTTCTTTTCTTTGTTGAAGCATCACTTTCTATTTTTTTTCTTTCTAGGTCTCCCTATTGGTTTGACTAGGTTTTTCATCAAAACCTCTATTTTTTCTATCTTAAGTGTTCTTCACTCAAGAATTTTGGGTTTTTCCTCTTTTCTTTCAACATTTAACAAGAATTTTCTCCATTCTTCCTTCCTGTTGGGTTTTTGCATAAAATTATGTTTGACTATCAAATGCATTAATCCATGATGAGTTACTCTATTTTCTTTTTCTTTGCATTTCACAATCATTTCAATAAGTTGATATAAAAGGAAAGTAGGTAGATTAGCTCTTACTTCTGGTTTAGATGCATCATGTCAAACATGATTCAACAAATTGAGAGATGACCCTAAAACTCTAGCAAATTGACCTTCGTAAGTGAAAAAATTCATGATACAAAGTGCAATTGATGCCCAGGGTTTTTGTAGACTTCCCTGCTCAATGCCCTTATTCTTTCCTTTGTTCATATGAAAGACTGGAAAAGGTTCTGGTGGAACGTGGAATATTTCCAACAACTCTTGCAAATTAGATAGCCAAGGTTGAATTATATCACCTTCTGCTGGAATCCCAAACAAAGCACTGATTACAACGGTGAATACTTCAATGGGTTCTCGTATGACCATAGTAAAATTGATATGGAAATTTATGATAAAATACAACACTATATCCCATTTGTACCCCTCATACTTAAGGATGAAATCCAACCATCCAGCCTATTGCAAATATTTTCTTGACTCAACATCTAATGTAATTCCCTTCGGTTTTGCCATTATCTTGTATCCCATTTTTGGAAAGACTATGAAACTCCAAAAAACTCAGAGATTTGCCAGCAATGTCTGCAATCAATTTTCTAGAAATATTAATTCTCTTTTATTTTTGAAATGGCGACATTTTGTTTCCTTCTAAACAAAGAAAAAGGGTATAACAATGAATGCAATATTAACTACCTATACTTTCATGCCTATTTTGTCTCATCAATGTACTGACACAAGCATGTAAAGTATATCTCATCCTTACTACATATATCTCTTCGCCTTAGAAACCCATCTTGTCACATTTATTACTTAATTAAGTAATGTTGCATCCAATTGTACGTTTTAAACAAATTATATTTGGCTTTATAAAATAGTCATAATTTAATCCCTGAAGAAAACTTTATAAACTATAATTAATGTACTTGAACTTTGAAAAATGCATGGCAATATAAATTCTTACTCGCCAGTGATAGACAATTTGAATGATGGCGAGTAATGATAGTACGTGCCCACTTGATTCGTGTGATCTGCAAAAAGGAATTGTTTTTGATAAAATTAGAATTAATTAATGGAAAACACATTGAGCTCAACCCTTGTGGGAGCCCACTTGTTTCCACATGCTATGTCATTAATTTTGATTTTGTTTAACTAAACTTGTACTTGCACATTTACACAAATGAGTTAGTAAAAAATTAAGCTGAAAGCTTTTGACAACAGATGATCACTTCCATGGTCTCAAATTGGCTCAATGCCAAGGGTATAAGAAAGTTTGGGTGAAGGTTGATTCCCTAAATATTATTAATAATATGAAAGTTGTCTCTCCCCCGTTGTGGACTATTGAAGCCCTGATTAAAGATTCTATTGAAATCATGAATTCTTTTGATAATGTCTATATATCCCATATTTTAAGGGAGGGAAATAAGTTAGCCATTTTTTTTACTAAATTTGGGATCAAGGAACAAAAGGTATCGAATTTTAATGATTATATTCCTTTTGAGGCAATGACGATTATCATTAATGCGAGTTGATATCTAGTAGATCCTCACTAATGTGGTGGGATGTATGTCCTTCATCACATGGGTGAAAATTTTGAATGAGGATGATAAATTTTTGATTGTGAAGGACGGATTTCACTTGGTTCAGAGCTACACTTCATTATTTCCTTTCCATCCTTCGATGGGTCTTGCATAGATTCTAGGTGTCTTTAGCCAAAGCTTCTAGAGGTTTCCTTTTTGTATTTATGTCCTAGGTCCAGTGTGTTTTCAGGTGGTTTTGGTTGTGTGGGAAGCTAAATTTTGAGATGGGTGGGGACAAGAATCATGCCGAGCCCAAGTTTTGTGACACTGTTAAGCAGAAGATGAAGGTTTGGGAGATCCTTGAGAAAGGTGGTTTAACTGTCTACATGGAAAGAATACATGGTTTCAATGTGTAGGTTAATGAGATGGTTGCTAAAGATTGGAATGACAGAAACCTTAATTTGGGTGGCATAGATGTTGTTGTGGATGAAGAATTTATTGCTCAAATTACAAGATTGGGCATGCAGGGGATGAAGGTCTTTAGGGACAAGAAAGATTCACAAGATGCTATGTCGATTTTCTTCAAAGGTAACGAGGTAGCTGATCTCAGGAAGGTTAAAAGTGGTGACTGGTATAGGAGCTCTTTGCAAGTGCTTTGGTGTGATTTGGCGGAAGAAGTCATGAGGTATGTTACCTTGGAGGGAAGGTACACGACCATCAATAAATACCATTTTCTTTTGTTGAATCATTTTAGGCATAAGAAATGGGTTTCTTTTCATTATTATCTGTTGATGTCATTGGATACGGGGATCAAGGATCACATGAAAAACCCTAGGAATCTGGTTATGCATGTAGGGTTAATTATTTTGATTTATGAGCATGTGAAAGCGCATGAGGTGCACAAATATCTGGTGTCCCTGAAGGATAATGTTGGCGAATCTCAGGAGGGTTATGAGACGAAGTCGGGTGAAGAAAGGGTTAGCAAATGGGCCAAGAGGAGGAGGCTTATTTTGAATAAGGATTCAGAGTCTATAAAAGATGATGATGCTAACTACATCCCAGAATCTTATGTATCCTTTGAGGAGGGTCCCTCTTCCCCTATTTAGGGAAAAATAAAGGATTAAAAAGATTGTTGACAAAGTGGGCTACATTGCGTGTAGCGATGATGTCGTTGTGCCGAATCGTCCTAAGGATGACAAGGATAAGACTGACCTATATGGGGAAGCTTCCTCTCCTCCTCCCAAGGAAACTAAGGTGGGGAGCCATAAGAGTAGGGAGCCAAGATCTACTAGTCAAATCCTAGAGAAGGGTTCCCCTCTCTCTCTCTTGCTGGTGGTGTCTATGGTGAGACCTCTCAGATTTCTGATACTAGGTTAATGCAGAGGAAGGATGGTGTTATGGGTGGTGGTCCTGCTAGGGTTTCTAAAAAATTGGATAGGGATAAGGAGTTGAAAAGGAAGACCTTGGCAGAGGATCTCACTTGCTCCATCTGCAAGTTGAAGTCTCCTACCCTTATGGATAAAGGTAAGGATATTGTGGTTGATAAGATTCAGGGTAGTTCTATTGATGAGGATGATACTGTGGAGGATAGGATTGAAAATTTTGATAGGTAAGATTTGTCTGACATGTTGGGCTCGGCCCATGAGACTACTAATCTGCAGTTTAAAATTTTTAAACGGTTTTTTCATGAAATTAATAGGATTAATGTTAGGATAGGATGTGTGGCTAGTAAGGCCGAGGACCCTGCTATCCAAAGAAAAATTAAAAATTTGATGGAATCGCTGAGCATTGTGGCTAATAATATGGTTGAGGAAACCATTAGTCTTAAGAAAAATTTGGAAGGTAGAATTTTATCCCTTGAGGATAAATTTGATAAAATTGGGAAAATTCTCATGAAGAGTGGTGAGGCTACTAAGCTTGTGGGTACTCTAGATTCTGCTATGAGGAAAGTGATATTGAAAAGTGGTGAGGCATCTAAACTTGTGGGCACTTTAGATTCTACCATGATGATTTCTCCTCTGATCACTGCTAAAAAGTGAAAAGAATCTGGACCTGCTATTGTTTCTATTGCTGGGGACAAAGTGCTAAATGTGGGTAGTGCTGGTGATAAGGATACTACTAAAGGTAAGGTTTTGATTGATGAGGTAAAAAATGGTGGGCCTGGGGTCAGAACTAGAAATAGAATGAAAGCTAAGGTTGGGGCCTCTGGGAAGGAGGTTTCTGATACTGTGGATGATGCAAAAAAATGGTTGATATTGAAATGGGAGCTGTTGAAACCTTGAAGAATATGTAGTGCATTTGGCTAGCTTCTTTTTGGATGATGGTTTGCTATCAATGGGCTAATTGTTGCGTAGTGTTATTTTATTTTTTTATCAGCTGTGCTCTTTTGTAAAGGGTTCTGGGGCCCCTTCAAAACCTATTTTTACCTCTAATAAAAACACATGTTCACTTCCTTTTGCTCCTGATTGTCATGAATTATCATAGTTTTCATTCGATCATTTATGATACAAAGTATTTCTTCCTTGATCTATCAAGAATAATTGATCATAAGCGGTCAGGAGCGATTAGGAGTTATCAAAAACTTTAATCATTCGAACTTCCTTCCGATTAGGCATGATCAGGAGCTATTATGAGCTTGAGTCACTTCAATTTTTTTGATTAAGCATGATGAGAAGCGATCGAAACTTAAATCCTTTCAATTATTTTTTGATCAAGCATGATCAGGAGCTATTATGAACTATTGAGAACCAATTCTTTGTTTTTCATTTTGATCAAGCATGATCAGGAGCTTTTTTTTTTTTGCAAAATAAACCACCATTTTTGGTTTTTGATTTACTTTATTTATTTATGATCATCTATAATGGATCTAAGGACAAACCGTTTCACCCAAAGAAGAAAAATATTCCTTAGTAAAATGATCAATTCTCGCTTGAAGCTCTATGGCAAACTCCTCCTTTGATGTTGGTTTATGATAAAAACTTGAGGCTATGCCCATTTACCAACATTGTTTTTCTTTCTCCATCTATAGGTATTAACTAAATAACTCAATTATCAAATACTTGTGCAATATCATATGGCCCAAGCCATCTGGTGTGTAGTTTCCCTTTAAATTCCTGAAACCTTGAATCAAACAACAATGCCCAATCACCTACAGTAAATTTCTTACTATGGATATTTTTATTATGCCATTGTTTCCTCGGGCCTTGAATGATTTCAATTCAATGCAAAGCTTTAGTTCTCATTTCATCCAACTTATTCAGCTACATTATTCTATTCTTATGTGCTTTAGTAAGATCTATCCCCACATTTACAGTTGTTCTAAGTGTTTCTAACTCAAACTCAATAGGAAAGATAGGGGTTTTTCCATAAACTAGCTCATATGGTGAAAATTTAGCAGTTGTCTTCCATGTTGTATTATATTCCCATACAGATTTGGTTAACCTATTAGACCAATCATTCTTTCTAGATGAGACTATTTTTGTGAGAATATTTTCTAGTTCTCTATTAGTCGCATCTACTTGTCCATTTGCTTGAGGATGGTAGGGTGATGACTTCCTGTGTTGAACTTGATATCTAGATAGAAATGCTTGAAGCATCAAAGACATGAATTGTGGCCCTTGATTTGACACAAGTGCTTTAGGTTCTCCATATATTTGTAGGATTTTCTTGTATATAAAATCTGAAACTTTCTCCTCCTTAGTAGCTGGCAATGCTTTGACTTCTGCCTATTTTGTAACATAATCAGTACATACAAGTATGTAATTATTTTCCCTTGATGGAGGATCTATTAGGCCAACAAAATCAATACCTCATTTTTCAAATGGCTCAAGTGACATTGTGTCTGTAGAGGTATCTCTATTGATCTTGTAGGTCTCCCTATTCTTTTACACTGATCATAATGTCTAATGTAATGAGATGTATCTTTATTCATAGTAGGCCAGAAACAGCCTACTCCCAAGATTTTATGCACTATTCTTATTGTGGAGTAATGTCCTGCTCCTTGTTCATCATGATATTCTCTCAATATATCATATACATACGTTTCCTGCACACATCTCCGCATTACATGATCTAGGCACATTTTAAACAAACAACCATTGATCCATTCAAATAAAGAGCTCTCTTTAATCAACCTTTTTTTTTTTCCGTTTTGCTGAAAAATAAGAAGGATATTTCCCAATTACTAAGTAATTTGCAATATCATAAAACCATGGTGACTGAATATATATTGAAAATAGATTCTCATCGGGAAAAAAATCTTCCACAGGCTCATTATTACCCTACAAAACCATTCTTCACAGGAAGTCAACTACAACATTATCCCTACTTGGCTTATCAATAATGGTTATACCAAAATCATGTAGTAATAAAAACCATCTAATTATACATCCACCCATAATAGCTTTATTCATTAGATAAAAGATAGCTTCATGGTCAGTATGCACAAAACTTTTATATCCAGTGATATAATGTCAAAATTTATTTATAGAAAACACAACCGCTAAGAATTCCTTCTTAGTAGTAGTGTAATTTAGTTTTGTTGGATTGAGGTTTTTGCTTACATAATATATAGTATGCATTGCTCTAGATTCATCATTCTGCCCAAGGACTGATCCAATTACAAAGTTAGAGGCATCTGCATCTATGTGAAATGGTTCACCTGAAACTGGACCAATAATAATGGGTGAAGTTGTTACAGATTTTTTTATTTGATCAAATGACTGTTGACATGATGACACCCACAAAAATTCAGTCTTTCTTCAACAAAGTAAATAGCGGACTCACAATTTTACTGAATCCCTCTATAAATCTTCTGTAATAACTAGAGTGTCCTAAAAAATCCTTACATCCGTTTGACTTTGAGGTATGGGTATTTGTAAAATTATGCCAGCTTTCTTTGAGTCTACTTTAATTCCTTCTTTTGATACGTGGTGACCCAAGACAATTCCTTGCGTCATCATTAGAAAAATATTCTCATAGTTCAAAGACATCCCATTTTCTTTAGATATATTTAGGACTTTGTCCAGACTTTCCAAAGACTCCTCATAGGTTTTTCCATGGACTGTGAAATCATCCATATAAACTTCCACACATGTTGTTGTTAAGTCTACAAAAATAGCAAGGACAACACGTTGAAAGGTTACAGGAGAATTACATAATCCAAAAGGTAAAACCCTATAAGCGAATGTACCCCATGGACATGTAAATTTCATTTTATCTTGATCCTCTAAAGCTACCTGAATCTGGTTGTAGCCACTAAACCCATAAAGAAAGGAAAAATAACTTCTCCTAGATAAATTGTCCAATACCTGATCTATGAAGGGTAATGAAAAATAATCCCTCTTTGTAGCTTTATTTAGTTCTCTGTAGTACACACACACCCTCCATTTTCCATTTTTCTTAGGTACAATGACTAATGGAGAAATCCATTTTCTATTCGAAATAGGATAAATAAATCCTACATGGAGTAATTTATCTATTTCTAATTTTACAAAGTCTCTCAGTGCAGGGTTGATTCTTCTCTGAGGTTGTCTTATGGATTTGAAATGTTAGAGTAATTGGACATTTACTTTATTAATTAAACAATATTTGTTTAATCACGTAAAGTTCCCTTTTACCTCTTTTTCACTTAAGCTAACATTAGGTGCATAATAATTAATTACTTTATTAATTATTATTGTGGAAGCCTAGGGTTTTCCTTTTTAGGGTTTTCATCTATATATGGTTGAAAACTATCTTTTGTACAATTAATTCATTTTACATTTTGGGTGAATACATTGCTCCACATTCTTGAGCATTTTCTTTGTTGCTTCTCTTTGCTTCTCCTTGTAACAGGTTATTTGCTTGCAGAGATCTTTGGGCTCCTATGAAGTTGTATCTTCTCAACTCCAACATGGTATCAGAGCTTCAAATTTGCAGCTGCTTGTTATTGTTTTGAGATTTTTGCATTGGAAGCAAATCTAGGGTTCTAAGGTTTCTTTTTGTGGATTCAACATACTCTAAATTTTAGGTTCACTTTGGGCTCAAACGGATAGTGCCATTGGATTCGTACCGCCCAAAAACCCCTAAATCGACTATCAAATCGTCGATTTTGGCCACAGTCAACCAGGGTTGCAAATATTTTTTAGGGTTTGGCTATATGACCCCCTCAGCAAAAAAATTGCAAAAAAACAAAGGTTTTTGGTTTTTTGTTTGCACGGCTCGTGCAAATTTTTCCGCCGCCCAACGGCCACCACTGCGCCGCCCGTCAGCCACCGCATCGCCCTTGTCCACCACGCTGATGTCGGCCGAGCCCGGCTCTGCCGAGCCCGCTCCACCCACGCACTCACCCCGCCGAGCCCACTTCACCGAGCCCACTCCACCCATGCGCTCACCCCGCCTACTGAGCTCCGCTCGGCTGCTGCCTGCTCCCGTTGAGCTTGTCGCTGCCAGGCTCGCCGACTTGCTCCCGCCGGGCTCGCTAACCCGAGTCAGCCCCTCCAGCCCCCGTGGGCTTAACAACTCCGCCACTCAGTCACATGGGTGATCGCGGGTCTTCCGCCCCAGCCTGCTGGTCCACCCAGGTGACCAGGGGCCATTTTTTTTAGCCCCCAGGTGCTAAAGGGGTCTAATAGGGCAATTTTTTTGCTCTCTCATGAAATCAGGCATAACTCGGGCGTTTTAGCTCCGTTTTTTGAATAGGAAGAAGTGTTGGAAAGTTGGTTTCAACACCGATCTGATGGTGTAGGTAATTTTATAAAATTTTTACCAGTCTAGATATATTTTACCAATCAAAGTGAGGTCTTCTTTCTTCACTTATGGGGTCATAGAAGGTGCAAATGGACTCCGTTTTTCAAACTTGAATAGGCATTGGAAAGCTCTCAACATGCTCTATTCAGTGATGTGATATATTTTATTAGAATTTTCATCAGGTACATAAGAATTTGTTTTGAATTATTTTTTGCTTATGCATTGCTTCCTTTTTCTCAATTTGTACTAGGGTTTGGGTTTATCTTTTGTAGGGGGTGTTTTTCTCTTGCTTTCTGTAATTTATATCAGAAAACCAAAACACCAAAACTCTCAAAAATACAAATCCTTCTGCATCTTCTTTTTATTTTGAAAGATCACATAATAATAAAAAACACAAGAAGTTATAGGTGCAGGGTTTCATGGCAGACTCTTCAGTTGAGCTACTCATATCACATAACTATCACACTTGGAAGTCTCGCATGATGAGGCTACTCAGGTCATGAGGGTTATGGTCTTGTTTAGATGAGGTTCAACCTCAGTTGCAGCATCCTTTTGAGATTATGCAGCACAAGAACAAGATGGATGAGGCTATAGGTTTGTTATGCATGCATGTTTCAGATAGTCTTTTGTTTCACCTTGATGCTTTGCTCACTCCTCGAGCCATGTGGTTGAAGTTTGAGACACTTTCTGGGCCATTAATGAGTTCTGTGCATTACAGATTGAGGCAGAGCTAACTTCATTATTACCTGATTCATTTCCCACTATTGAGGATTTTTTGAATAAGTTCAAAACTATCCGCACTATTTTACAGGGTTGTGGAAAGAACAAGACAGACACAGAGTGCATTTACTTGATTCTTTTGAAGCTTCTTAGTCCATTTTAGATATTTGCTTCCTCCTTCTACTCCACCATGAATGGTTTGGGTGCCAGTTTTACCATGCCTACCTTTGATTTGTTTTGTGAGCATTTGTCTTGGGAACAGTCTCACCTTTCTCAGATGGATATGCTCTCAGGTTCAAAGAGCAAAGCATTGGTTGCTCAGTCACCGAAGGGGAAACAGAAGCAGAAGCCGAGGCCCAAGAAAGATTTTGCAAGTAGTGAGCATTCCTCCAAATCGCCTCCTAAGTCTGATTCTAAACCACCATTTAATCCAAAATATGGGAAATCTTTGAAGTCTGGTGAGTCTTCCTCCAAGACTAAGGAGAAATCAGGAGACACTTGCAGTTTCTGTGGCAAGCAAGGTCATCCAGTTTCCAGGTGTTGGAAACAATTAGAGGCTTTAAAGGATGCCATGTAGTAGCAACACATCTCCTCACCTCAGTCTTCATCTTCTTCCACCATAGGGAAGGGTCATGCTCTCACTGCAAGAGCATTGACCAATGGGTCCACTTGGATTTTAGACTTTGGTGCTTCTCACCATATGACTCACACTTAGCAGTTGGTCACTGCTCTTGCCTCTTGTGGTACTTCATAGATTGTAGTGGGTGACTCTTCACAGTTTTCCGTCTTGGGTTTAGGTTCTGTCCCTTTGGATGGGGGAACTCTACAAGATGTTTTGGTTGTTCCTGACATCTTGACGAACCTCTTGTCCATTTATCAGCTTTGCCACACTGGCTCTAGTAAGACAGTTGAGTTCTCACCACATGATGTGGTTATTCAGGACCTCTATGATTCTGATTTGGTTGTGGCTACTGGTAGTGTTGATACTACATCTCTTCTTTACAGATTTGATGGATTTGCGCCTTCTGAGGGTATAGGTTCATCTCTTATAGCACTTACAGATTCAGCGAGTCAGCTTTGGCATGAGCGTTTGGGCCATGTCAATTAAAAATATCTTCAGCAAATGAGTACACAGTCACTTGTTCTTGGTCTTCCATAGATTTCCTGCACTGATGGTGTTTGTCATGGTTGTGTGCTTGGCAAGCATCATAGGGATCCCTTTCCGAAGGGAAGTACCACTCATGCTTTGGCACCCTTGGAGTTGATTCATAGTGACCTCATGTCATTTCCCACTCCTTCTTTTTCAGGGGCCAAGTATGTACTCACATTCGTTGATGACTTCTCTAGACGCACATGGTTGTACTTTATTAAGTACAAGTCTGATGTCTTTGATTCCTTTCATGTCTTCAAGACATTTGTAGAGAAGCAGTCTGGTCTTTCTATCCGATGGATACTTACAGATAATGGGGGGGAGTATGTGAATTAGGCTTTCAGATATTTTTGCACCAAGCATGGTTTGTAGCATTAGTTTTCTATTCCCTACACCCCTCAGCAGAATGGTATCGCTGAGTGAAAGAATAGGAATTTACGGGAGATGGCTAATTGCATGATTCAGTCTAGGTCCATGGATTCATCCTTTTGGGATGAGGCAGTTAATTTTGCCAACTATATTCAGAATCGGATGCCTCATAAGGTGATTCGACATATGACTCCTGAGAAGGCTTGGTCTCATGACAAGCCTGATATTTCATCATTTCAAGTATTTGGTAGTGAGGCATGGACTTTTATTCCTGATGCTCAGAGGAGAGCTATGGAGCGGAAGAGTCGACCCCTCATTTTTGTCAGCTACTGTGAGGATGTTAAGGTGTACAGGTTGTTTGATCCTAATTCTAAAGAGGTCCTATTTCAATGGGATGTTTAGTTTGATGAGCGCCTTCCTCCAGTTGATACCCTGTCTCTAGTGTCCACTTTACTACCTACTCCACCCACTACAACTCTTCAGGATGATTTTGATGAGGATATTGATGATCCCCCATCTCCACCTCAGAGGCCCAAATGGGCTCGCTTAACTATTGAGGCAATAGGATCTATGGCCAGTGATCCTTCAGACACTTGTCGCACCCGTTCTCATACTACGGGTTCTAGTCTTTTGACTCATACTCTTTTAGAGGATCCTCAAAGATTTTTAGAGGTGACAGTTCACCCTGAGTGGGATAGTGCTATGGAGGAGGAGTATTCTTCTTTGATGAGGAATAGTACATGGGATCTCTGTCCTCTTCCTAAGGGCAAAAAGATGGTTCCGTGCCGATGGTTGTATCACACCAAATATGCTACTGATGGTTCTATTGATAAGTACAAAGCATGTCTTATTGCGAAGGGTTTCTCACAGGTTGAGGGTATTGATTACTCTGAGACATTTGCCCCTGTCGCCAAAATGAATTCTATTCATTTTGTACTATCACTTGCAGCTTCTAGAGGATGGCTCATTTTTCAGATGGATGTGAAGTGTGCCTTCTTGCATGGTGACCTACAAGAGGAGATCTATATGGAGCAGTCTCAGGGATTTGTTCATGATACTTCCTTGGTTTTTAGACTTCAGCATTCATTATATGGTCTCAAATAGGCCCCTCGGGCTTGGTATGAGAAGATGGACTCTTTTTTGCTCTCCATTGGTTTCACTCGTTGTCATTCTGATCACACGGTCTATATTCAACATCTTGAGGGTGAGATCCTAATTCTTGTGCTATATGTTGATGATCTTCTCATCACAGGTAGCTCATCCTCTATGATTTAGAATTCTCAGCTAGCCTTGATGGAGCAGTTTGAGATGACAGATCTTGGCCTTCTGCACTATTTTCTTGGTCTTCAGGTGATTTAGTCTTCAGAGGGGATCTCCATTTACCAACAGAAGTATTCTTTTGATATGCTTCAGTGCTTTGGCATGCTTGATTGCAAGCCTACCCCCACACCTTTTCAATCAGGGGTTGTTTTGACTACTACTTGCCCCACTCCTTTAGTAGATTCTACACTTTACAGGTAGTTGGTTGGCAGTTTGTTGTACCTGACTCACACTCATCCTAATCTTTCCTTTGCGGTTGGTCTTGTATCTTGATTCTCACATGATCCTCATGAGAGTCATTGGCAAGCTGCCAAGCGTATTTTGAGGTACATTCAGGGCACCACTTCATATGGCATTCATTACACATCAGGGGATCCTCACATTGTTGGATACATTGACTCAGATTGGGCTGGTGATGTCAATGATTGGAAGTCTACTTCTGGCTTTGTTTTTTGTCTTGGCTCTAGTCCTATCACATGGTTGTGCAAGAAGCAGACTGCTCATGCATTATCATATATAGAGGCTGAGTACCGAGCTGTTGTGCTTGCTACTCAGGAGATTTTATGGCTTCATCAGTTGATGACTGAGTTTGGTTTTCCTCCTAATAGTCCCACTATTCTTTGGTGTGACAATCAGAGTGCTATACACATTTCACGCAACCCGATGGAGCATCAGCGGATGAAGCACATTGAGCTTCATATGCATTTCATCAGATAGTTGATTGAGGATGGTTCTCTCATCTTGGAGTATGTTCCCACTGTCGAGCAAGTTGCAGACATCTTCATGAAACCTTTTGCATCTCCGCGTTATCTTCAATTGCGCTCTATGCTTGGGGTGAAGGAAGTTGTCCTTGGGGGATCTTTATGAGGCCTTTCTTCCTTCATGTTTCTTTCAACATGTTTTTCTATCTCTTTTTGGAGAGGAGTTTTTCCCACCGGGTTTTCTCTTTTTCTCCGTTTCATAGAGATTTCTTTGTACTTGGGTACCTGATCTGGCCTTGTTGCCGGGACCCATTGCTTTTGCTTTTAGTAGCTTCTTCTAGGTTTTAGCTTCTCCCTATGTCTATCTTAAGGGGGGGTGTTAGAGTAATTGAAAATTTACTTTATTAATTAAAAAATATTTGTTTAATTATCTAAAGTTCCCTTTTACCTCTTTTTCACTTAAGCTAACATTAGGTGCATAATAATTAATTACTTTATTAATTATTATTGTGCAAGCCTAGGGTTTTCCTTTTTAGGGTTTTCATCTATATATGGTTGAAAACTATCTTTTGTACAATTAATTCATTTTACATTTTGGGTGAATACATTGCTCCACATTCTTGAGCATTTCCTTTGTTGCTTCTCTTTGCTTCTCCTTGTACCAGGTTATTTGCTTGCAGAGATCTTTGGGCTCCTATGAAGTTGTATCTTCTCAACTCCAACATGAAATCCTCAGTATAGATGTGGTGTGTACATATGTCTTGATGTATTCCTCTCATAGCCGTATAGTCCCAAGTCAAGGGTTCTGTATTTTTCTCTAAAAATCCTCTTAAACCTTCCTCTTGTTTCATTGTTAGAGAAATTTTGATAAGTATGTACCAGGATCTATTTTATCTTTTCCTGAAGATTTGAGGGATCACCAATTAAAGTGTTCAAAGGACAAGGATGCGATAGAAGTTGTTGAAGTAACTAACTCTCATCAAATCTTGTGATATTAGGAAAAGGAAACCATGGTAGAGATTCAGAATCACAAAAACCTCCCAGGTCTTCCTCTTTTATGTCTATAGATTCCTGATACTCCTCAGCATGCTCTACCAAGGTCATCATTGCAAGGCCCCTTATTTCCTCATCTTAAAAATTAGAATCACCATTTGATTATTAGATGTCAAAGAAGGTTTTGTTGGTGGATACAGAGTCAATTCATTCTATCTAATCCCGTTAGAAATAGTCATACTACTAGATCTACAATCAATGAGTGCAGAAATTGTTGCTAACCAGGGTCTTCCTAAAATAATAGGATAACTGTCTTCCTCTATTTAGTTTGTAAAACAAGGAGACCAATAGGATAATCCCAAGTGTCAATAGTGATAATGACATCTCAAGAATTCCTCCAGGTTTCAGAATTGATTGGTTAGATAATTGTAGAACTTTATTCGTTGGCTTAACATTCACAATTCCTAACTTTTCAGCTATTTTAGTAGTAATGACATTAATGGTGGATCCCAAATCAATAAGAACATTATGAATTTCAATACCATTAATGCAAAGGGTAACCAAATGACTCCTTGGACCACCATACTTCTTTGGAATTAAATTCCCTAATAAGACATCAGACAACTTCCCTCCAACTTAAATTGTAGGGGGCAATTTTTTTTCCCTTGGTGTCTTAACACACAAAGTTTTGATTATCTAGTTGATTTCCAGTACATCAGAAATAGCCCTTAAAAGGGGAATTTCAATTTGTATTTTCTTAAGATCATCAATAATCTAGGAATCAACTAGATCATTATTTTTATCAACTTGTTCAACCAATGGTTCCTGATGAAATCGTGAAGGAAATGGTGCTTGTTTAAAATGATCATCCTTGATTCCTTGTTCTATATCCTTCACTAAATCTTGTTGTTGATCTTTCTTAGTTTCATCAGGTTTCGATGGTACAAATCTATTCCTTAAATGAATATCTCCTACTTCAATGTTATTCAAATTAACTATGTTAGGGTTAAAATTATAGGCAAGTTGTTGAGGTTTAACATTCTTAGGATTAGGAACTAGCTGAGTAGGTATCTGAGGCTGATTGACTAGTTTAGAGCTTGAAGGTTGGTTTTGTCCAATTATCTGATTATGATTACAGGGTCTCTTTGGCCCTTGATTCTTCCATTGGTTATTTTCTTGATTAGGCTGCAACTAGTTAGGCTACCATTGGGTCTAATTTTGCTTTGATTGAGATTGGTTTAGCTGCCACTGAGGCTGGTTCAGTTGTGGATATTCAGGTTGTCCCCATGGTACTACCCAAGGGGTCGTCATGGGTGGAGGTGGAATTTGCATTTGCTGAGGATTCCACTAGGATTGGGGGCTCCATTGGCCAAGAGATCTCCATTGGTTACTCCACTGATTTGAACCGCAGTTAGGATTATTTCTAGGTTGACCAAAGGCAGAGTTAAACTATCTTTGTCCCACAAAATTTAGTTCCTCTTCTACTCGTTCTTGTTTCTTCAATTGGTTCCTAATTTTTAGGAGGAGACTACATTTACCAGTATAGTGTTTCTTTTCACATATCTCACATAGATCTACTTGATTAAGAGGACATTCTGTTAGTGGATTTTTATCCCTAAATTTATGATAGTAGATGGCCAAGGTTCAACTATTCTTTTATCTGGTTGAGAACTGAGGTGAAGGAGAATATCTTAAGTTTGCAAGTTCTTCCATAACTTTAGAGACATTAGATGAGGAATCCTTTTTCATTCTCCTATAACCTGGTCTTGTTCTTGAGTAATTCCTACAAATCTCAATAATTTCCTCAAAGGTTTGTTTATTAATATCTCCTCTTCCTATCAAATTCAGGGCATCTCTACAATCGTCATCAATGCCTTTTAGAAAGATAGATTTACTAATTTCTCGATCTAATCAATTTCCACACCTATGCAAAAAAATTTGATACCTATCTACATAGTCCTCTAGAATCTCATCTTCCAACTGCTTCATTTTAAACAATTCTTCCTTCCTATCCTTGACTCTACAATAATCCTGATATTTTCCATTTCATCCCAAGTGTTTATTGAATTTTCATTTAATCCCATAAACCATCGTAAAGCTGATTCCTTAAGAGTGGATGGAAATAAATTCAAATTTTGATTGTCAGATGTATAATCATACATCTGACATATCACTTTGAACTCAAATAAAAACTAATGATGATCTTCCAAAGTTTTCCTACAAAATGTAGGCAAAACAGAGGGTGAGATATTTTTCATTGGCGGCTCATTTTCTTGTACATTTATGGCAATGGGAAAGGAAAACGTTATGTTAGGAATCTCCTCCTCCTCATCTTTGTCCCCCATATTTTTTGACTGGGTGGACACTATCCTAGTGGAGGATGAACTCGTATTACTAGACTGGGATCCTTCCTGACGAACCTCTAAATATCTTCTTACAAATCTTCCAAACTGGTCTCTTTGCCTATTCATCAACTGGCAAAGAGATTCTTATCGACACTTAAGGCTTATATTTTATTTTGAAGCCAGATCTTCCCCAACAACAACGCCAAAAATGATGGTAGAAAGTCAATTCTGTCACAATTCCTACTCATTTAATCTCTTGAATGTCAACCTAGGGGTGTATAAAGCTATTTGCGGTAAGATTCAGATCGGTTTTGGGGGGGTTTGTTGGTTTTGGCTCGATTAGGAGTGTTTTAGAGTTATTTTTACTCTATCGAGAGCATTTATGTACTATACCTATTTAATTAGAAGTGGTTCTATACTATCCTTCTATTTCCTGATCTATTCTAAATCATCTTCAAAATGGAATTCAAATGAAGAGGTTTCATTTTAGGAACATTTAGATTATGAAATAATGGAAGATTAAATTTGTCTAGTCTATTGAATCTTGAAATCTATTTAAAACTTAATTAATTTATCTAGAAATAAACTATTCCATTCTTCACTTTACTAAATTGACAAGTAATTGTTCCTCTTTGCACAAATTCCATTAAAATGATGATTTAGACTATTTCAGACCTACAAATGACTTTTAACTAAGAAATAAACTATAGAAAGCATAAGGAAATTTGATTTTAATAGAACAATGTGAAAACAGTAGTATAATGTAACTATGATCTAAGATTCTTTCCAACACACAACAAATTAAATGATTCTAACTTAAGATAGTACATAAAATAGAACATAGTAGTAACAAAGGAACTTAACAACTAACAGGGTCACCTCCTTCAAAAAGCGGACTAGAAGAATTTAGCGCAGATTTGAGGTCAACTTCCTTTTTATTTCCATAGAATGTGCCTAGATAGGGATGAAGTACAACAATGATTCTAACTTAAAATAGGAAAAGAAACTACATGAGAAAGTTCAAAAATTGATACAATCTACCCTCCAACCGTGTTGGGGCTGGATATAAATATCCTGCTCTTATTTCAAAAATAAAAGACAAGCAGGAAATTAACTTAATCCCAGTCTAAGAGATATCTTGGTGCACAAGAACATAATTGTGTAGATCCTCGTAACTGTCTTTAGTTGGCATTGAATTCCAAATTTTAGAACTGGATGTGCTCTTCTTGAACTGTGGTTGCGATTGATAGATTCCTCATTTGAACTGATGAGTCAAAATGAAATCAGTTGAAAAATAACTCATTTGAGGATGAGTCACACACAATTCATAGGTTCATCACTTTTAAACAAAAAACAGTTAGCATTCGACTAAGGAATAAATATTAGTTCAGTTGCATAATAAAGTTGTACTGATCATGAAACATTCATAGGTTAATCACCACATTAATCATGCATTTAACAAAAATAAGCATTCATATTGATCATTCACATTCTAAGTATTTATACCTCATTAAGTTCATAAAGGATACATAAAGGAAAATATTATGATTTCCAAAGCCAATATATAAAGTATTAAAAAGGTATAAACTTAGTAATTATGAGGTCTTCATTGGGTCTCATCAGATGCATTAGTAATAACAATAAAGTTACCATCTGGATCTAGTACTTTAGTATTGGTGCTGAGGTCAAATTCTCCTTGAGTAGATTAAATACCACTTGAAATTTTTCCATCTACTCAAACTTCTTCGCTTTTCTCTGTAAGGATGTAATGGGAAAAGATATCCTTGAAAATTTTAAGAAATACTTCTGATAGTACCCAACTAGACACATATAACTTCTAACTTTCAACACATTCTTAGGAACTAACCACTTAAGTACTACATTTATTTTAGATAGATCAACTACAATCCCATTAGCTAAAATCACATGACCTAGATACTGTATCTATTCCTGAAAGAAAGTACATTTAGTGAGTTTCCCATATAACTTATGCTCTCTCAACCGTTGGAGAAAAATCTCTAAATGATTGAGATTATCCTCTTCATTTTTAGAATAGATAAGAATATCATCCAAAAATACCAACACAAACTTATCCAAGCAATATCTGAATACATTATTAATTAAGTTCGTGAATGATGTAGGTAAATTCATCAGTCCAAAAGGTAAGAGTATGAGATCATAATGACCATACCTTGTTTAAAAGTTGTTTTAGATATATCTTTTTCCTTGATCCTCAGTTACTGATAACTAGAAATTAGATCAATCTTCAAAATTATTACTGCTCCTTGCATCTGATCAAAGAGATCATAGATACATGGAAATGGATACTTATTATTTATTTCATTTCTTTGTTAAGAAAATGATAATCAATACACAAGCGTAATGTTCCATCCTTCTTCTTCACAAAGATTATAGGTGCTCCCCATGGTGAAACACTAGGTCTAATTAGTCCCTTGGACAAAAATTCCTCTAATTGCACTTTTAACTCCATTAATTCAATTGTGGTCATCCTATATGGTACTTTTCATATATGCTCCGACCTTGGAACTATGTCAATGGAGGAATCAAACACTTTCTTGGGAGGTAATCTAGGTAATTTCTCTAGAAATACATTTGCAAAATTTTGAAGAATAGGATATTTATCCATATTTGGTTTTTCATATTTCACCACCTCACCTTCTTCACCATCTTGGGAATCTTGAGGTCCATAATATACAACATCATTTTGATACATGAACTCATTGCATTCATCAAGTTTCTCCATCTTTACAATGAAGAGTTGGCAACCTTTATTCTTCACCCTATGTATTTGTACAAAAGATATTTGTTGCAACTTAGCTTCCCTCGCTGTTCCTTGCAAGAGCACCCAATTACCTAGATCATCTAAACATTCTACTATTTTAGCATCAAAATATACTTTGGCCCTATGTTTCCATAGAGATTTCATCTCTAAAATGACATCATAGGACCCTAGGGGTGCTACATATAGATTCACTTCTGAGGAGAAACTCGAAAGCTCACCCCTTGCTTCAAATAGACATTGCTCCACCTTAGCTCTTGTTTGGTTGGCATATTCTACCATCCAAGAATTTTCCATATAACCAATTTTTCTAGATATACTACTAGCTCTTCTAGGTGAAACACAATTTTGAGTGGCACCAGTATCAATAAGAATGGAAATAGGTGTACCAAACAAAATACCTAATATTTCCACTAGAGTGATCTAGTACTCAACTTGTCGATTTTCCAATGTAACATGAATCCTCTACTGGAATGCTTCTCATTGAGAAGGTAGAAAATTCCCTTATGGATATGTCCTTGGTGGTTTTTTGGGACATTGGTTTGCAAAGTTATCTCCACCACAAGTATAACACCCTCTCAATGGTTTGATCCTTGTTGCAGGTCTTCTAGAACTACTTTCATTCCTTCCAGTATTGTTTTTATTATTGTTGTTCCCCCTATGGTCCCTTCTTGGATTATTCCACTTATTATGAGATCATTTTTACCCTTTCCTTTGGTATTCCTTCCCTTCACTAGGCCTCTTTGAATATTGATTGGCTTGTGACCAATTAAAATTATTATAATTCTTCGCATGGTAGTTTGAGATAGACTAAAGCCTTTGTTCCTACTTAATTTCTTTCTTTGTTTAAAACATGTGCCTCAATCTTGCTGACATGAACCTCCTGTAAGAGAAAATTGGTGAGACATCTGAGATATCCTGCCAATGAGTTTTTTAGTCCAGAAGGCTTGAAGTGTTTAGATCAGTGTGACATGTGATCAATCTTTCTGAAGAGAACTATCAGAGGGAGTTCCCTATTTCATATCGATAGTAGTTATCTAGCCGATGAGGTTCATTGGTGAGACTCTTGCTAATCTGAGGAATGTATGCAAAGTAGCCTGGATGAGTTTCGGTATGACTCTAGCCAATGTTTGGATCGAGGTAAAATTGGTCATCGGGATGACTTGTCAATGTCACTCTAGTGCTTGTGGTCTAGTTGAAGAGTTCTGTCGGGAAGACTCTTGCCGAAGTGAACTACGTTGGGATGACATTGGTCTTTGGGTAGACCTACAAATGTTGAACCGACTTTGTTAGTCTCGCCAATAGGTTTGATTGATGTATATATTACTGATGAATAGATGGTCGGGCTAACATGAGACTTCAGAATGCATCTTACCGACAATAGATCTTTGGCTGATGTGATATGTTTAGTGTGTATCTGGTCGATTGTGCTTGGTCGGTGTGACATGGTCCATTGGGATGAGTTCTCAAGATTGGTCTGATTGTGTTGGTCATGCCGATGTAATTCATCGATATGAGTCTTAACAATGAATAGGTGGTTAGGCTAACTTTGGTCTTTAGTTAGACCTGGGAAGTTTGGACCGACAGTAGAAGTTTGATTGATGGGATATGGTCAGTGTAAGTCTTGTCGATGGTTCTTCATCGGTATGAAGTATTAATTCAGACTAGGTTTGAGATCCTCATCTGATGGCTAACATCCAACTGATGGATTCGGATCGGTGTGAGTCTTTTCGACAAAAGGTTATGAACTATAGTGAGTTGAAGACCATCAGGGTGACTTGTGAACTCGATGAGACTTGTTGATATCACCTTGATAGTGTTTTTCTTGCCAATGGTTTGTTCCAGTTGGTCTTTGGTGTAACTCTTAGCAAGGTTCATGGTCGTGATGGTTCTCTTGGGACATTAGGGAAACTTGATCTGTCAGTTGGAATTTCTAGTTTATCATTGATAGTGTCTATCATACCGATGGATATGATAATGAATGAAGGTTGATCATTACAGTCTGCTGAGTTGTACGATGGAGCGGTGACTTTCTCGCTTCACATAATTGTTGTGAATTGAATGGAGTAGTTTCCTCTTCGATATGGAAGTTGTTAATTTGATGGTTGGACTATAGGGAAACTGAACAAACCATGTTTATAGGAAATGAACAAATCAATGGCTCAGGGAAAGAAAAGGGGTTCGACATGTAAGTTGCTAAAAGAGTGTTTGAACTATATGTTGTACATAGCATTGTAACATGGAGAACGCTGGTGTGAGACAAAATGAAGAAGAATGTGAACTTGAGAGGTCGTGAGGCTATGCTGAGGCTGGCTGAGTGAGTGGACTAGTGAGATGAAATGAATTTGCATTGTGTGCTATGTGAGGGTAATGTAATAATGTGAGGATTCTGATAAATGGTGTTTCATGTATTCTCCAAATGAAACAAGATGTAACTCCTATAAAGGATATTAGCCTGAGATTGTATTGTAACTTTTATTGTTGCCAAATAATACAATGGCTTGATCTTTTGGAGTGTGGGATTTTTTAACCAAAAGGGTTTTGCCCACGTAAATCTGTGTGTTCATTTATGTTTTCCTTTCATGTTGGTTGATTCTATAATTTGAATCTATGCATAGTGTTGAATTTGGTAATGTCTACATATGCTTTTCTTAGAAGGGTCAATGTGGGAAATCAACTATGCCAATTTCTGCTTTATGTCATAGTAGTCGTGTCTTTGAGGCAATTTGAAGAAACTAAAATAACCGAAGGCACTACTATTCTTAGATATTTATTTTTGAGATGACCCAATTTTCCTAACAAGTGGTATCAGAGCCATCTTCTGGTTGTTGGTTCTGGGTATTTCTCCTGTGAATATTTCTTAGTCTATCAAGCTTGAAGAAATATGGAGGAATTCACTGATGATTGATCCTTTGGTGAGTAAAAGTTCTTGCTCTTTTGAGACAACACGCAATATGAAAGACATTGAAGATGGATAAATTGGAGTTGATCATATTGTAATGATGTGGTCCGAGGCTCCTGGTTGGCAACAAATGATCTTGATGCAAGGGGTGTGAGTTTATTCTTATGGTTGTGTTGCAGTAGAGTGTGGTTTATATTGGGTGTTAGTGTGAGAGGCTCCTTGATGGTATGGAAATTCTTGGGTTGTTATTCAACCATGGAGTATTGTGCTTATGTTGGGTGCTTTGACTTGGCATTGAAGGCATTTTTCTTTGTTACCCTAATTTCATAAAGGCTATGAAGTTGATCTCCAGGTGGTCTGAAAACTTCTAAATATCCTAGCTCTCTCGAATGCATGTGCATGCTTGTGGTTTTGGAATTGGTCTAGAATGGACCTAGAGTTCCTGTACTACTTGTTCCTTTTATGGATACCTTGTACTTTCATGGTTCAGATTCATGTTCTTTGGTTTTGAAGTTTTTTAATAGATATTCCTAAAAATTCTATGGTGATGCATATTCATGTTAGTTCATTGTTCTGGTTAACTGTGATGGTTGTGTGTAGACTCTTGAGTTGTCCAGATGTACAATGGATATGGATGTGCATGGGTGTTTTATAAACATGGTGATTTGATAGGTTTTGCACAATCAAGAAAAAAATTATGGTTTTGTGGAGCTCATGGTAAAAACTATTTTCTAGACCCTGGATGTTTGGGGTGTTGCTGGATGAGATAGTTGCAGTTCTACATGTAATTGCTTCTTGTTGGTTTACTAGACTATGGTGCTCTAGTTGTGGACATGATTGGTAAATCGGATTTGGTTTTGATTTGGTGTTTGAGTCAAGATTGTCTATGTTAATATTCTCTTTGAGATCTCAGTGTTGTTGTTTCCAGTGTAATGATGGGTTTTCACTTTTTTTGTGTTTGATCTTTGAGTTATGGGATTGGTGGATTAGCTACCTATTGGCTACAGTGAGATAACTCAAAAGTGGATTGTCTATATCCATGAGGTTGATTCAGTGTTGGTGTAGATATGTTAGTTGGGCTTGTATGTGGTCACTTGTGCATTGGCATGGTTGCTTCTGGATGAGAGGAAGGATGGCATTGAATACCTGAATAGTCAATTATGGGGACATGTAGTGTGTGTATCACGATGCCATGGAGAGCTTGATACACATTATAGTGTAATATTTTTGACAGTGATGGTGTGGTCTGTGTGGTTTGGAGATCTTGGTGCTACTTGGCATTGTTGTCAGATGGAAATTTTGTCGATTGTACCTAGAGGTTTTGCAGATCAAAAAATGTTTGATCATGATGCTTGGAAAAATTGGATATCATGGTTCAATGGGACCTTTAACAGTGACTATGGTGGTACTTGACAAGTGATGTTGGGTTGGAGTTTTTTTTCTTGATGTCATGTTATACTCTTGTTTGTGCATTAGAATTTTGGCATGAGGAATTTCTCTTGAGACCATGGTGAAGTCACTTGGAGCGTGGTATCTCCTAAGGGGGATGAATAGATCATGGTGTCATGATAAGTTCTTGTTTCAGATGTTTGGAGCTTTGATAGTGGTCTAGAGTTTCTCTATTTTTTGGGTACATTGGTCATATGCTTGATAAATTCATGTTAAGTGTAGTAATGGATATTGGAGTTTAGCATGAGATGATCGGTTGTTGGTGTTCATGGATACATGGAGAATAAGGTGAGGCTACAATTCTCTTGAGATGAGAAAGGTGTTGATTTCAACAAAAATTACGAGTAGCCTACACCTTGGTTGGATGTGAGTTCAATAAAGACCAATGAGGAGATTTCTCTTGGATGAGTCATGGTGGCTTGTATATCTTGGAGGAGCATTCTCTTCTCCCACTCTTGGTCTTCTCGGTAGTGAAGTCTATTTGAGAGGTATTTTCCCATTGTATCTTTCAGATGTGTTTGATGTTTTCTTTCATGTTATGAATCTTGAATTGTTGTTTAATGGTTTTGGAGGATTCATAGCGGAAGATGGACACTATGGTTTATCTCCTTGAGCTTTTGTGTTATATCATTTTTTGATGAGAACTGGTAGGAGATTCTTTATGGGCTAATTTATTGAGATGAGAAATGAGTTAGTTTGATCTTCTTTGAGATTCTTACATACATGATTGATTACATGTTACATATGTTAATTTTGATCTTGGTGATTGAACAGTTGGGTGTTGTTATGGATTTTCCTTTGGGATGTGAAGGAGATCATACTTGACACAACTGGATTTTAGAGGTGTATGTAGGAGGATGTTCTATAGGTATATGTTGTGCAAAGTTTCTCTCTTTGGTCTTGGTTGCCTTCCTAGAAGTTTGATTTCATTTTACATTGGTTTGAGATTTGGTCAGAGATTTTGTTTCCACTCAAGTTTTTGAGTGGTAACTTGGAGGCTCTTTATCTCTTTCCTATGCGGGGAGTTGAAGAACTTGGAAGAGCTCTAGAAGACTATTGAGAGAAATGATTCTTGCAGTAGTTGGTTGTAGGTTATGCATGTGGATATTTCCTTGCTACTACATGGTTACAATTTCTATGTGTTGTTATTGGTAGACTTGTTATGCCTTTGATCTTTTAGATTTTCCATTACCCATGCAGTGGGATTACCTGGATGTGTTTTCTCTTCTTCGACTAGTTTGTACATGGTGCTTGTATCCGCAGTTGATGGGTTGGTTGTGCTGATAGAATTATTTTACTAATGTGGATACCTTGAATGTATGTGATATTGGATGGAATAACATGAGCTATGGGTACTATTTTTAGTCACGTAGGTTGATCATTTGGATGAAAGTAGTCATGTTTCTGGTTACTGTTCTAGCTAATGTTCTATCTTCTTTTTGGAGATATTTTCACAATTGTGTTTTGGTTTGGGCCTTGGAAGTTGATGTTGTTTGTAATTTTGTATGGTTTGTTTCTGGTGCTCTGGAGTGGTCAGTAAGATCTTTGTCAAGTGGGAGATTTTTAGAAACATGTGCCTCAATCTTGCTGACCTAAACCTCCTGTAAGAGAAAATCGATGAGACACCTGAGATATCCTACCAATGAGATGTTTAGATCTAAAGGCTTGAAGTGTTTAGATTAGTTTGACATGTGATCAGTCTTGTTGAAGAGAACTATCAGAGTGACTTGAAATATCAGTGTGAGTTCCTTGTTTCATATCAATAGTAGTTATCTGGCTGATGAAGTTCATCAATGAGACTTGACAATCTAAGGAATGTATGTGAAGTAGCCTAGATGAGTTGTGATATGACTTTGGATGATGTTCAGATCAGGGTGATATTGGTCATCAAGATGACTTGTGAATGTCACTTCGGTGCTTGTGGTCTAGCTGAAGAGTTCTGTTGAGAAGACTCCTACCAAAGTGAATTGCATCGGGATGACATTTGTCTTTGGGTATACCTATGAATGTTGAACCGACTATGTTAGTTTGGCCGATAGGTCTAATCGATGTACACATTGCCAATGAACAAATGGTCAGGCTAACATGAGACTTCAAAATGCATCTTACCGATAGTGGATCTTTGGCCGATGTGATATGTTCAATGTGTGTTTGGTTGATGGTGCTCGGTCGGTGTGACATGGTCCATCGGGATGATTTCTCAAGATTGGCATGATGGTGTTGGTCATACCGATGTAGTTCATCGGTATGAGTCTTGCTGATGAATAGGTGGTCAGGCTAACTTTGGTCTTCGGTTAGACTTGGGAAGTTTGGATTGACCGTAGAAGTTTGGCTGATGGGATATGGTCGGTGTAAGTCTTGCCAATGGTTCTTCATCGGTATGAAGTATGACTTTATCCTAGCTTTGAGATCCTCATTCGATGGTTAAATTTTGACCGATGGATTAGGATTGGTGTGAGTCTTGCCGACAAAAAGGTTTTGAATTGTAGTGAGTTGAAGACCATTGGGGTGACTTGTGAAATTGATGAGACTTGTTGATCTCACCTCGATAGTGTTGCTCTTACCGATGGTTTTTTCTAGTTGGTCTTCGGTGTAACTCTTGGTGAGGTTCATGGTCATGATGGTTCTCTTGGGACATCAGGAAAGCTTGATTTGTCGGTTGGACTTTCTAGTCTGTCATTGATAATGTTTTTCTTGCCGATGGACTTGATAATGAATGAAGTTTGACCGTTGTGGAATGTTGAGTTGTATGATGGAGCAGTGACTTGCTTACTTCAAATTTTTGTTGCGAAGTGAATGGAGCAGTTGTCTCTTCGATATGGAAATTGTTGTTTGACAGTTGGACTATAGGGAAATTGAACAAACTGTATGTACAAGAAACAAATAGATTGATGGATCGGGGAAAGAAAAGGGGTTCAACATGTAAGTTGCTAAAAGAGTGTTTGAACTATATGTTGTACATAGAATTGTAATAGGGAGAATTTTGGTGTGAGACAAAATGAAGAATAATGTGAACCTGAGAGGTCCTGAGGCTGTGCTGGCCAAAAGGCTGGTTGAGTGAGTGGAATGGTGAGATGAAATGAATCTAGATTGTGTGTTGTGTGAGGGTAGTGTAACAATGCAAGGGTTTTTATTAATGGTGTTTCCTGTATTCTCCAGATGAAAGAAGATGTAACTCTTGTAAAGGCTATGAGCCTGAGATTGTATTGTAACTTTGTTTGTTGCTGAATAATACAATGGATCGATCTTTTGGAGTGTGGGATTTTTTACCTGAAAGGGTTTTCCCTATGTAAATCTGTGTGTTCACTTATGTTTGTCTTTCATGTTGGTTGATTCTGTAATTTTAATTTGTGCATAGTTTTGAATTTGGTAATGTCTGCATGTGCTTTTCTCATAAGGTTCAATGTGGGAAATCAACTATGCCAGTTTCCTCTTTATGGCATAGTAGTCATGTATTTGAGGTAATTTGAAGAAATTAAAATCACCGAAGGTACTGCTATTCTTAGATATTTCTTTCTGAGATGACCCAATTTTCCTAACATTCTTGTACACCAAGTCCATGGTGGTAGGACCGTGTACTTCTACCTCACCACCTATCTGAGCATTTAGGCCCATGATAAACATCCTAATATAAAACTTCTCATCCTTTTGGTACATGGGTACATACCTTAGGAGATGAGTGAAATTCTCCCAATACTTGTTAACTGATGAATTTGCTTGCCTCACATTCTGTAAGTTGAAAGAATTTTGATCAAAGAAGAGTTGAGGCAGCCACCATTTCTAGAAAATCTCCACAAATTCACTCAATGTGAGCCTTAGGGAACTTATCCCAAGCCACATCTTCATATTCATCCACCAATTGGATGCTTCACCAAATAATTGGAAAGCTCCCCAAATGGCTTTAGTGACCTCAGAGTAATTTTTAATTTCAAAATACTTCTCCATCTCGGTGGGCCATGCCTTAGCCACATCCCCACTAGTACTTCAAACTTCAGAGGACTGGTCTTTTTGATGTCCTGAGATAACTCACTAGAAATTCATTTTGGCTTGCTTCCTTCCAACCTAGACTAAGAGTCATCATCTTCATGTTCTCTAGATTAAGTACATTCATGGGAATTTTCCCCTTCATCATTATTAGGAACTTCCTATTCCACCCTTTCTTTTCCCCTTACCTCTTGCTCGAGGTTTCCTATTCTTTCTCTAGTTTCATCCATCATAGCTAAAAGGTGGTCCAACTTAACCCCAAATTTTTGGCTCCTTGGACAACTTCTTAGATTTCCCCAAATTTAGTTCTAGTCCTTACCATTTTCAACAAGAAATTTTACACCTAGAGGTTTCATTTTCAATTATATTTTAGGAATGTTTACATGCCACTTTAAACATTTCCAAAGAAATAATATTCATAAAAGAAATTTCATAAAAAGTGTACAATTTTTTAATCCAAAACATGAGTTTCATTCATTTTGATAAGATTTGAATATCCTAACATTTACATGGAATTACTATTCAAATAGTTTAGGGGAGATTATCCCTCAATTTCACTCTCTGATACATAACTACATGGAGTATACTTATATTTTTATTCAAATATATCGGCAAAAGGGAAATATCCCTCAAACCTATCCTCAGATACATAATTTTGTGGAACATATCCCTCCAATTAACCACTTGAGGCTATTACAATAAATTCTTCCATAGGAATAACATGAGGGTCCCTAAATATCATTGTAGGACTAACACTACATTTTGAGGGCACATCCTTGGAAAGTGATAAAGAGTTTGACTTGGCAGGAGAGATAGGAGGTATATAGTTGACAACTTCATGCATCATTATCCTTTCTTGACTAATTCTTGATAGGGAATGACTAAAATTTTTTGTGTCACTTAGCCAAATAGCATTTTCATAGTTGGTTCCCTCTATGGTTCAAAAAATGGCTTCCCTTTCCTTCTTGGACCATAGGTAGCACTCATTTTTTATTATTGAATTTTGTGCATCCATCTTGAGATGCACCTTCCTAGCACAATAATTTCCAAACATTAGACTCATATAATATTGGATGAAATAATATAAAGCACATAGGTTCTACTGTTGAACATGGTATCTTTGATACCATGTGTAACGTGCCCATTGTTCTACCCACTGTTTTTATTATGTTTTAATCAAAAGTTTAAGCTACTAACATTATGAGCAATAATTTTTTTCCTTTTCAGATGAATAAATAAATGCACATTTGAAACATAACCATTTCAAACTTTCCCATTTCATTACATATAATATTTGTAATAATTCAAGCAATGATTTCACTTCACATAATTGCATGATAATATTTCTTATTTATAAATCCTCAATAAGAATAGAGTTACATGTTTACATACATAACTTCTATGAGCTCAATGATAAAGATACATAAAATGTGTACAAGAGTCTAGATGCCCCCAATGTTGGTGCATACCTCCTAGATGTCCGTATCATTGGCACTACATTATAGGTGTCCCCAAACTAGCACTACATCCTCAAATATTTTTCGCCAATTGTATGAGGGAGAGAATCACTCAAGCTCTTTTTTTCCAATCAGAGACTTATTGTGGTCCCCCACACATCTACCAAATTCGTAAGATGGCCCTAACCTTCAACAAAGATATTGGTTTGGTAACCCCATAATAATGACCTTCATGCACATAGTGTTGTGTCTTACATATCTAGAGCTACCACACATTGGTTTCCTTGGCTAGGATGCAATCATGGATCATAGTGAACTGATAGTGTAAACAATGGCTACTTACACTACTTTAGCCAAAGAAATCACCACCCAGTACTTTGACTGAGAGTCATCTATCCACCCACCCTTAAGATCATTTTGGTATTGACCATAAACATAACACACATTTACCCTAAGGTGATAACATAATAAAATATTCAACAAGGTAATTCCCTTAACCATGGATTACCCTAACCCCAAGAATACCCAAGTCTATAATAAATTGATTATCTAGGTTACACCCTTACCCATGGATTTAACTAACCCTAGGTATAACCATACTAACCATACATATACACAATCTAATGTCTAGCTAGGTTGCCCCCTTTCCTATGGATTTCACTAACCCCAAGAATAACCCTACTAACCTCTTATGTTTAAATTGACATAATCATAAAAGTACTATAAGATAGGAATATATTGTATCTCATGCATTATCTATATAAAATTAATGAACTATTATAGTTATTATAACATTTAAGTGACACATATTAATCATTATATAAATGTAATCTGAATGATAGGGTTCACTAATTTGAGACTCAATCAAGAATCACACAAGAATATTCAATTCTAATAAATAACTAAGTTTATAATAAATACATAGATTATTCCAAAGCTAGGAAATAACTACTTCATAAGAACAATCATATCATAGATTTAAGACTATTCCAACACAAGGAAATATCTAAGTTCATAAGAACAAGAAGACCATGAATTATGTTAGGATTTAGGTGCCATAAACCTTCTAAATCCTTTAATTAATTATTCTCCTAAAGTGTTTTGTACATTTACCCATAAGAGGTGAAACTGTTTGACCAACGGTGGTGAAAGAGACAATGTAAATGTAGTGTTACCGTTACTGTTTGTCCTTTTCAAAAACAGAAAAATAGCTAGGCATCCCACCTTGGAATCTTCTAGAATGAGGTTGTTGGGTCAAAATAGGGTGTTGTAAGAGCATATATGGCATTTATGATAGTATGATAGATTCCCTATGATAAAATATGCTATTTTTGGACCCCAGGTGCCCATGCATGAGAGATGCCTTATGACAACTATGAGAGCATTTGTAAGAGGCTGTTTTTGGTATTTTTTGGCCATTTCAAGGAGGGAGGTGTGGGTTTTTATTGGTGGTATTGCTGCCTATTGTTTGGTGAAACCATGGTGGTTTTCATCCTCACAAATCTCTTTAAATTGGGGCCTTGAGCTAGAGTTATTCAATTCAGTTTTGCAGGTTTGTAGAGTAACAAGGTGCTGGCAGTTTTTATAGAGATTGATAAGAGAATTCTATTGCTACATGTAATATTTCAGATTATTAGTAATATACTTTCCTCTCTTTTGGTGGTGGATTTTTTTCTCTTCGGGGTTTCTCCACGTAAATCTTTTGTTGCATGTGCTATGTTTCTTCTATCTCTCTCTCTCATTCTTTCTTCAAACTAAGGCTAAAGGTTAATCTAAATATTTCAGATTTGCATTCACATATTTAAGTTTATATTGCAAGATTTATTCACCTTGATATTCAACATTTGGTATCAAAGCTAACAGTTCTATTAAGGAAGGACACTTTCCTTTTAAAGTGTTGAAGATTTTTTGCTACAGTGGGAGCTTTTGTGTTATGGGTTTTGTAGATTTGTGAAAGATTTCATATCATGGACTCCACCTCTCATCAATATATTGAGAAGTTAAATGGAACTGGTTACAAGATGTGGAAGTTGAAAGTGGAGGATCTCCTTGAGGAGAGAGATCAGTGGTTACCAGTTTCAGTTGATAAGAAGTCATCTACTTCATCCATGTCGGATGAAGATTGGAAGAATTTAGACAAGAAGGATTGAGGGACAATTCAGTTGTGTCTCACTAACTTTATCCTCCTGAATGTTTCTTTAGAAGACATGACATACAAGCTTTGGAGGAAGATAGGTGAAATCTACCAAAATAAGAGTTTTTCTAACAAGTTGTATCTCAAAAAATGTTTATATTCATTAAAGATGAAGGATGGGGATTCTATTGTTGAAAATTTGAATGCTTTTAATTTGATTATAAGTTAGCTTGCATCTAATGATGTTAAAATAGAAGATGAGGATAAATGCATTTTATTGATTTTCTCTTTGTCAGAATCTTGGAAAAAATTAAATTATTGTTATAAATAGTGGTGGTGCAGAACCTAAGATGGATAATATTATTCCCATACTTCTTTCAGAGATGATGAGGATAAATACCATTCATATTGGCTCCCAAGATGCTTTGCATTTGCGAGGTAGGTCCAAGGAGAAAGGGCCTAAAGGGGATAAGAAGAAGGATAAGTCTAAAGGATGATCTAAGACCCCTAGAAAGAGCAGAGTGAAGTGTTGGAACTGTGGTAAATGGGGACATGTGAAGAAGGAATGTAGAAACAAGAAAAAGAATGTGGATTCATCCATGGAAAATTCCTCTGATAATGATGATTCTGATGCTTTGATTATTTCAGCTAACATAGTTTGTAATGATGCTTGGCTTATTGATTTAGGTGCTTCCTTCCATATGACTCCTCATAAGGAGTGATTTTTTACATACAAAGAATATGATGGAGGAGAGGTCTTCATGGGTGACGATAGCTCACAAACTATTATCGATAAATGAAAGGTAAATTTATGTTTCAGTGATGGGGGGTTAAAATCCTTGATGATGTTTTACATATTCCAAGACTTACAAAAATTTTAATTTCGGTTTCCAAGTTGAATGATTTTGGAATGCATGTGACATTTAACAAGTTTGGTTGCAGGATGGTAAGGGGAAGTTTGGTGGTTGCTAAAGGATCTTGGACATGGAATTTGTTTATGCTACATGCCTCTACTTTTTTTAACTCCTCTTTTGTAAATAGCACTGAAAATGCATGTATGTTGTGGCACCATAGATTGGGTCACATTGCTGAAAAAGGTCTTAGGATCATACTTGATAAGAAAATAGTAAACGGTATTCTGATTATTTTGTTGGTAAAAATGATTTCTGTGAGGATTGTGTGTTTGGTAAACAAAATAGGTCATCATTCCTAAAGGAACTAATAAAGCTAATGGATTGTTAGAAATAATTCATTTGGATGTATGTGGTCAAGTGGATATAGATTCTTTGGGTAGAACTCATTATTATTTTTCCTTCATAGATGATTACTCAAGATATACTTGAATTTATTTTATGCATACAAAATCTGAATTTTTCACCAAATTTAAGGAATTTAAGGCTTTGGTTGAAAAGAAAACAAATTATAAGATAAAAGTATTGAGATCTGACAATGGGGGTGAATATTGTTCTAAGGAATTTGATGAGTTTTGCAAACATGTAGGAATTGTTAGGAAAAAGACTACACCTTACACACCCCAACAAAATGGGGTAGAAGAAAGAATGAACTATACATTAATGGAAAGAGCTAGGAGCATGTTAAGTAGTGCTAAGTTAGATAAATTCTTTTGGGTAGAAACTGTCGGTACTACTTGTTATTTAATTAACATATATCCTTGTAAAGATCTTGTTGATAAAACACCTTATGAAATGTGGTCGGGTAAAAAGCTTTCAGTTTCACATTTAAGGGTCTTTGGTTGCGAGTCTTGTGTTCATGTGCCTTAAGAGAAGCAGTCTAAATTGGATCCCAAATCTCAAAAATGCATCTTTGTAGGTTATGGTGAAAATGTTAAAGCTTATAAACTTTTGAATCCACTAACACGAAGGATGATACTTTCTAGAGATGTAATTTTCAAGGAATTTAGAGCTAACTCTGAAGATGAGCAACCAAAGGAAAAGTCTAAGATAGTGCATTTTGAAACCAAGCAAGAAGATGCACATGTGGAAGAACAAAGATATGGACAAGAAGATGAAGAAGAAGAGAGTTCTGAAGAATTTGTTGTAATAGAAGAAGTTGAAAAAAATGAGGATGAACATGAGGAGAACCTCTTACTCCACCTTTGAGAAGGTCCACAAGACAACGAAATCCAATTGACAGGTATAGGCTACCTGATTTTCATTGTAATTTTTCTTTGTTTTGTACTGATGATGAACCTAGATCTTTTAGAGAGGCTCTCTCTTTAGAAGAATGTGATTCTTGGATGTAGGCCATGCAGGATTAGATGACGACTTTGAAAAACTATGACACCTGGGATCTTGTTAGTTTTCCCAAAGGAAGAAAGGCCATTGGTTGTAAGTGGATATATAAAATAACTTTTGTCCAAATGGTAAGTTGGAATGGTAGAGAGACAGATTAGTGGCCAAGGGCTACTCCCAGAGAGATGGAGTTGATTTTGGTGAAATATTCTCCCTTGTTGCTAAGTTAACTTCTATCAGATTCCTTTTATCCATTGTTGTTGCTTATGATTTAGAAATAGAAAAAATGGATGTTAAAACTACTTTCTTGCATGGGGATCTTAAAGAAAAATTTTATATGCAACAACCTGATGATTTTGTTGTGAAAGGAAAAGAACACTTGGTTTGCAGGTTAAAACAATCTCTATATGGTTTAAAATAGTAACCTAGGATGTGGTACAAGAAGTTTGATGTCTTTTCATTAAATTTGGGTTTTGTTAGAAGTGAAGAGGATCACTATGTTTATTTTAAAGTTATTGATGATCAAATATTGATTATTGTCTTATATGTTGATGATATGTTGTTCATTGGTAACAATAAGGCAATGATTAGGGAACTTAAAACTCAGCTTTTTGGGACATTTGGTATGAAATATTTAGGGGATGCTAAATATATTCTTGGGATGGAAATCATTAGGTATCAGGTTCACAAAAAGCTTTGGTTATGTTAGAGTAAGTATGTTAACACTATTTTATAGAGGTTTAATGTGTAGGATTGTAAACTAGTAAATATTCCATTTCCTATTGGTACTAAGTTAAGTTTAGACATGTTTCCTGAATTAGATGATGATATTGATGAAATGTATAAAGTTACTTATGCTAGTGCTATTGTTAGTTTAATATATGCAATGTGATTTTACTAGACCGGATATAGCCCAAGAAGTGGGAGTTCTAAGAAGTTTTATGTCTAACCCTGGTAAAGAACATTGGACTTTTGTTAAAAGGGTATTTAGATATTTGCGAGGTACTTTTTATTACTATTTGGTTTATCATGGTACTCATAATTTTAATAAGTCATTGGACATATAGGGTTTTGTTGATACAAATTGGGGAGTTGACTTGGACAGTCAAAGGTCCACTAGTGGCTATGTGTTTACTTTGTTTGGAGGTGCAGTGAGTTGAATTAGTAAAAGACAACCTACAGTTACTTTATCTACCACTGAAGAAAAGTATATGGATGCTACACATGCCTCTAAGGAGGTTGTTTGGTTATGGAGACTTGGTAATGGTATTGGTTTTTATTGCAGGATTGTGAGGATCAAATGTGATAGTCAAAGTACCATATGTTTGGCTAAAAATCCTATGTATCATGCTCATACTAAGCATGTTGATGTTCAATATCACTTTGTGCAAGAAATGGATGAGAATGGACATGTCTTGATTGAAAAGGTTGAAACTTTGGATAATTTTGTAGATTCTCTTATGAAGCCAGTCACCATAGATAAGTTCTATTGGTGCAGGAAGTCCATGTGCCTTGATCACTACACTTGATTCGATGTAATTGTATCTCTATGGGTGTAATTTACAATGGATAATGTCAAGTGGGAGAATGTTAGGATTTAGGTGCTATAAACCTTGTAAATCCTTTAATTAATTATTCTCCTAAAGTGTTTTGTACATTTACCCATAAGAGGTGAAACCGTTTGACCAACAGTGGTGAAAGAGACAATGTAAATGCAGTGTTACTGTCACTATTTTTCCTTTTGGAAAAGGACAAAATAGCTAGGCGTCCCACCTTGGAATATTCTAGAATGAGGTTGTTGGGTCAAAATAGGGTGTTGTAAGAGAATCTATGGCATGCATGATAGCTTTCATAAGATTGTATGATATTATGGCAGATTCCCTATGATGGAATATGCTAATTTTTGACCCTAGGCACCCATGCATGAGAGATGCATTATGAAAGCTGCAAGAGCATCTGTAAGAGGCTATTTTTGGTATTTTTTGACCATTTCAAGGAGGGAGGAATAGATTTTTATAGGTGGTATTTCTTCCTATTGTTTGGTGAAACCATGATGATTTTTATCCTCACAAATCTCTTTAAATTGGGGCCTTGAGCTAGAGTTATTCAATTCAGTTTTACAGGTTTGTAGGGTAATAGGGTGCTGCTAGATTTTACAGAGATTGATAAGAGAAGTCTATTTTTGCATGTAATATTTTTTATTATTAGTAATATAATTTCCTCTCTTTCGGTGGTGGAGGTTTTTTCCCTTTGGGGTTTCTCCATGTAAATCTGTTGTTGCATGTGTTATGTTTCTTCTATCTCTCTATCTCATTCTTTCTTCACACTAAGGCTAAAGGTTAATCTTCATATTTAAGATTTTCATTCACTTATTTAAGTTCATATTTCAAGCTTTCTTCACCTTGATAATCAACACATTCAAATAATCTTTCCAAATAATTGCATTATATTCAAATAACCTTTCAAACATAAGCAAAGGAGGAATAAAAATCAACATGCTTGGATATAAGTTCCAATTTGAAAATGTTGCCTTCCAACCTTAGCCTCCACCTTCACAAACACTAATTCTCCAAAGCTCAACTAAATTCCAACCACTAGCCTCTCACAAATTCTCTCAACAATCCAAATACAAAATAACAAAGAAAATCACTAACTCTCAAGCTCTCTAATTCACTTGCACATAAAATACAATAAAATAATGATAGAGAAATAAAAATAAGAGGAGTAACAAATGATAGGAAAAAAACCTCTATATATACTAAAATTTGAGTAACCAAAGGCTACAAACAAGATAGTAATTATACCACCTTCCTAATCACATGCAACAACTTAGTTGATTAACTCATAGATTTACAACACATAACAGTCCACATTCCTCCAATGGATGAGTCAACCTCTTTATGAGAGACAACATGAATCTTTTATTGAGTTAAGGGATAACATTTACAAGCTATATGTTCCCTAATAAGTTTGAAAGTCAACTACCCTCTCATATTTTTTCCAACACTTCATTGATTGAGTTTAAAATTTATCAAAATGTTGTACCTGTATATGGCACAGGTTTTAGACTTCTCATTTTCTTCACACACTTCAAACTTGATGCCACATATTCATATCTTAGCACCCCATAAGATAGCGCTACCAAAGACTTATTCTATTTGTTAGAATCTGCATTTAATCTCTTTGAAATGTATAAGCCATATTCCTTCTTTCATGCATGGTTAATTATTCATTGACTTAGTCTTCCACTTGCTTTATGCGTAGATTTTAGCCACAACATTATAAACATTACAACACTATTCTATGTGCTACTCTATTTTCATTAAATTTTTTTATGTTTAACAACAATGTTAACTTCTGTGCTTTCCTTATTACAAATTCAACTAATATGTGCTATGATTAATACTATGCACTATCAATATATAAATCAAGCATTATATATATTATATACTATTACATACATATATACATATATACATATATACGTATATATGTATATATGTATATGCATTTCTATAAAAATAATATATAAATATAAATGTAAACATTGAAAAATTGACCACTTTCATCTAGTCAATTTACCCCCAATTCAACTAATGTCATATCCTCTATATTAATTAAATAATACCCTATTATTTAATTGATATTCATTATCCCTTATCCTTTCATCCTAATTTATTTCTTCCATCATATTTATATCCTATCCTTAAGTAAAAATTACCTTTATTATTTACTCCCATCCCTTGTCCCTTTCCTCTAAAGAATTAAATAAATAATCTATTTATTTAATTCCCCTCATGTCACATCCTGCATAAAAATTTTCTAATCCCGATTAATCTACATAATCCTAAATTAAGGATGTGCACATTCTTAATCCTTGATTAGGGAGGTGTCACATCCTCCATAAAATGAAAGTGGATCATTAATCTTCATTACCCACCTAATCATTTTCCTAATCCATTACTTGCACAACCTAATCATTAATTAACTAACCTAATCAACCCCTTGGTCAACTCTTCCCATCCCCCAATTAATTTTTAATTCCTCTCTCATCCCCCAAGGAATATTAAATTCCTTTTCTCCTTACCAAGGAATATTTAATTCCTTTTATCATTCTCATGCACATTAAAAATGAATTTTGAATTCCTTTGTTCAACTCTTTGATCTCAACCCTTGATCCTCTTTCAAGAATCAATCTTGGCCATAAAATTTCAATCTCCCTTGCTAAATGAATAACACTTAAGCATTTTTGCATTCTATCATACTCTCAACCATTCCAACCATTTTGAAGCATTCAACCTCATGCATCCAAGCCTTCTACTCTCAGACACTACCATCTTGCATCAATAGCCAAATCCACCATCTTTGCATCCAAATCAAGCAAAATCAAGTCGTTATGCTATCGAATTTGATCTAAAAGCACACATATCAAGCCATCAACGAGGGAAAACAAATTCATCAAACTCAAACAAGGTAAAACTTGGTTTTATTGTCATTTTAAGTTTGAGTTTCATCTTGAGCCCAATCTTGAGTGTTGTCTTTGGTTTTTTATCTCTTGCTTGAGTTTATTTTTTACATTTTAGATGGGGTAAAAACATTGCACACAATATATATATATGTTTATCATCATTTTGATTATCAAATTCAAACACATCTATGAACGCACTCATCGATTGATGTATATATATGTCATTTTTATCCTGTAGACAAAAAATATACAAGTTGATCCTACACACCTGATCCTGATCTTACTAACATCATTTCTTCCTAAATCATCCCCTTTACTAACTAATTTAATTGAATAACCTGTATTTGATTAAATTCATCATATTTCCTCTCTTAATTAAATAAATCAATTTTATTTGGTTAAGTCATTCCCCTATATTAATTAAATAAATCTTTTTGGTTTAATTAATCCTATCATCCCTCTTCTAATTAAATAATTCACTTTATTTAATAAAAAATATAATGTCCTCTTATTAAATTGAATAAATTAAAACCTTATTTAATTTAATCTAACATTCTCCTCTTTAGTTAAATAAATCAAAACATTTATTTAATTAAACCCCCCCTCTCAATTTGATTTAAATCAATGCATAAATTTAAGTCTAAATTGTCACATGTCCTAATTCCTCATTACATTAATTAATATTTGATTAATTTAATCTTAAATCATGTCCCATTCTCTAGCTTTTACCACTTGCACATGAAAATAGATTTAATTCATTTATTAAATCTCCATTTTCTCTCAACATGGCATAAAAGGAGAATATTCCCTCAAATTTGAATTCAAATCCAAGTGGACTTAGTCCTCCCAACAAGACATTTATTTCACCTTACAAGTCCTTTTGTCTTGAGCCAAGTGGCCATAACTCCATTTTCTTCCCTCTCCAACAAGTCATTTCACTAATTTCAAATTCCACCTAATATCATTTATTGGCACTTTCATCAAAATGTGCACAACCTTCAACCATTAACATCTTGACAAGTGGCACTTGGTCATTGGATGTTGAATGATCCCACATTGCTCAAATATTTCTCATTCTTCCAATTTGAAATATATAAATGAGAGACTTTTCCTCTCATTCATCATCCATAGTTTGAATGCAAAGTTATTATCTTCATATCAAAGCAATTTTATATCATTTCCTGAGCATTTTCCATCACCATATCTAGGTTATTGCAAGTTTTCTCAAGGATTTAACCATTGTTCTTCACCATCAAGTGGATCAAATCATCAAAGCTTACAAAGGAGTTGGGAAATGGCCAATTTCTACACATAATTGGCACCAATTCCCCCATCGGATTGATAGTTTGTTCATTAAAATAGGATTCATTTAATTTCATTTGTATTGTTCTTAATTTTCTTTCTATGTTAATTTTTCAATCTAATTTCATGGGGAATCCATGTTCTTTATTTCATTTCAATCTAATAATGTGCTTGTTTGCCATGTTTGTGCAGGTGTAGGATTGGGGTTCACATATTCAATCGATACTCCCATACATATGGGTCGCCCATTCATGAGCATGTGTAGGCACATCTACCTATGTATACTGACGCACACATATAATCATATGTATGATTTATCATGGAAATGCACATATATACATATATACATTCTATGTATATACCTCATCGATCAACATACAGCAATAAGAACACACAAAGAAGAACTCTCATCCGATATAAATACTCAATCATATAACCTTAGTTAAAATAATCATAGAACAAGATCATAAACCGATGCAAGACATTCACAACCAAGATAGAAGGTTACTTACCATTTACCCAAACTGACTTGACTCAACTTAGACCAATTAGGGTGTGAGTCTGTGTATGCTTAATTAGGTTCATCAAGGTTACTAGGCCAAGTTCTTCTCCTGAGTGATAGCCCCTCTCTCTTTTGGAGGTTCTAGCCTATTATTTTATCCAAATTAGTACATTATAACAGTAGTTAGCTGATAACACAATCATTCATTCATCATATTCCATCAAGATTCATATATAAAACACAATCATAAAACATTTTTAACCCATCAAGGTAAAATTAAATAGGTAATAACACAATGGGTTGTAACACCTCTGAAAATGATCCTATTGTATTTGATGTTGCAATTACTTTATATTGGGAGCTAATATTCACTGTGGTTTTTCCCTTCTTGGGTTTTCCACATAAATTTGGTATTCTCATGTCTATGGATGTTTTTGGATTACTATTTTTCATGTTTATATTCTTCTAATACATGATAAAGGTTTAATGATTGATAAAAAGTTTAAGGACTAATGTATATCAAAATTTAAATGAGGGTTTGATTCGTTAATGAACAATTGATTCACCCCCCCTCTCATTTGTCTTGTGCATTCAACAATTGGTATCAGAGAAAGGTTCCTTGGAAGAAAGCTTAATCGCTTGAGGAAGATCTAGGATGACACACAAGAAGGAGGCTCCTCTATTTTTTGGATCAGATTATGCATTCTAGAAGACCAGGATGGAAGGTTTCATTGTTTCACTAGGGTTTGGAGTTTGGAAGTATTTTGAATCTGGACATATTATTCCCACAAATGGTCTGAGAAATGACTATGAGATCAAGGCATATCAGAACAATGGAAAATAAAGGTATTCTATTTTGAGTGGTCTTTGTAATAATAAACTTGTGAAAGTTATGAATCTCAAATCATCTAATGAAACTTGGAAGAAGCTGGAGAGTGTCTACGAAGGAGATGAAAAATTCAAGCAAGTTAAGATGCAAAACCTAAAGGTCAAATTTGAAACCTTGCAGATGTCAGAGGATGAAGATATTACAAGCTACATTCATAAAGTGGATGAAGTTATCAAGTCCATCAGAGGATTTGGTGGAAAAATTAAAGAAGATGAGGCAGTAAAGAATGTACTAAAAAATCTGCCTAAATATGATAGTCATAAAGTCAATGCTATTGAAGAAGCTTAGAATTTAAATTTTTATTTTAGAGATCAATTTTACGGTGCTTTAATTTCTTTTGAATTGAGAGAGTTTGGTTAAAGTTATTCAAAGAATGAAATTGCTTTTAAAGTTGGTAAAGCTGAAAATAATGAGGAATTAGATCCAAGTGATGTTGTTGATGTAGAAGTAAATTTTGTGAGGAGATTGAAAAAGGGAATTGGAAAATACAATGATAAGTTAACTTTAAAAAAAATTAATTTTTGAAAGATTGGTTATTGTACTTCAAGATGTCCTATTAAATATTCAAAAGATAAATTAAGGATACCAAAGGAAAATTAGTTAAGAGAAGTTATTATGTTAAAGAAGATGCCAATATATCTGATGATGAATCTAATAACCCTAATGATGAGGATACTGAATGCTTGTTCATGGCTCTAAATTATGGAACTAATTCTTCTAAGTCTAGGAGGTGTATGAGGGAGAGTACTCTGGAAAAACTTCATAATATTGAAGGAGAAATTGTGACTACTTTTGATTCTAGAGAAGATGAATAACTGGATCATTGATAGTAGATGCTCAAATCACATGAATGGATATAAGATTAAGTTTGTTAAACTTGAGAAATTTGAAGTAGGTCTTGTTAAGTTTGGTGATGATACATCTGCTAGGATATGTAGAAAATATTTAATCAATTTTGATGGAAAGCATAATATAGATGATGTTCTTTATGTTAAGGGTCTCTGACATAAAATTTTGAGTGTAGGATAGATGTCTAGAAAAGGATATAACCTTGTATTTTAGGATGATGGTTGTGAGATTAGAAAGGCTCTAAAACTCTAGTTCTTGTAGGAAGAAGGATAGATGGAAATGTTTATCAACTTAAGGGTTCTAATGCTATGTAATTTATGACTCAAACTAATGAAAATTGGCTATGAAATGGAAGAATGTGTCACATAAATTTTGATAGCATATTAAGGATTAGTTCAATTCAAGTTGTAAGAGATATACCAAAGATTACATAGCCTATCAATGTTGTCTGCAAGAAATCTCAGATTGGGAAGTATTGTGCTATTTTCACACACATGCCCCAACGGAGATGGGGACCCTCTTTTCTTTCTTTTGCTTTCTTATTTCAGCTTTAGGTTTTATATTTTCCCCTTAAGGGATAGGTTCCTTAAAATTTTGGGTTCACTTCACTCATTGAGGTTTGATCCTTTTATTTGCACTTTAGGTGTTCATTTTGCAACAATTGATCCTATGTTTGATGCTTGAGGTAATTGATTTCATGATTATTTGACTTAGCATCAAAATTGGCTAATTGTGGGAGAGTTTCGCTAAATCCTCTAGGGGCCGAATTACCTGAAGTCTTAATGTTCACTAAAACCATTCCTAGATGAATTCCCCAAAATGCTCTGGCTCACTAAATCCATTCCCTGGCAAAATTCACGAAGGTGTTTTTTTACTTAATCCTTGGAATCCCAAATTTCATGAGGTTCTTCTTTTCGTGAATTTCATGGTATGTCAAATTCTCCGAAGTTTGTGACCAAGTGATTTCCCAGAGCCTGATTGAATGTATGGTCGCTTCATTAATTGACCTCTTCATACTTACAAACTATCATTATTTCCAACTTCTAAGGAGATTTGTGGTGTAATTTATATGCTTTTCCGCATTATCATTCATTTTGCATTTCGAGAATTTATGATCTGAGGAGCAGTTGAGTGTCTAAGTGATTCAAGAGCTTGGATTTGGGTGCAATTTGCTGGGGGATTTCATTGGTTGATTGACTAGGATTCCTTAGCGCATGTTTTGTACTTCATCACTCTTGTCAAGTTGCAAGGTAGGTTTTTGAGTCTATTTATGAATCTTGTAAATGATTGAAGCATGGATTTGAGTGGTTGATTTGTATTTTAATGGTTTGATTGTGTGTGACTACAAGTTTGAATTCTATTCACATGTGAACTTATTCTATTTGAACCAAATTTGTATTTGAACTCAATTACGATTCACCTATGTGAAAATGTTTATCTTTTTATTAACCTTTTCATTGGTTTTGATTGATTCCTACTTCAAATTTCATTTTATTTTCTCTTTATATCTATTCAAAGTAGTAAATTGAGGTTAGGGTGTTGATGTATATCATTATAAACTAGGGTTTTGGGCTTTCGATATTTTGATAATGCATTTTGAGTTTAGATGGCATGAAGTAGGGCATGTTTGAACTAGAAAATCAATTTTACTATTTCTCTTGGGTATTTAAGGTCGATAAATTCATTTGTAGATAAGCCCTAGCTTGTGCTATGTTGAAAACCATCAATGTTGTGAGGTTGAGTTCATAGATTGCAGTTCGAATTTGGTCACGACTTGCAATCCGAGGTTTGATTAGAGTTGTGTTATTGAGATTAAGTCCTAACACATGAAAAAAACAATGTGGTATGATCATCCTTCATAATTTTGAGGAGTTACGGTTTGTCCGTGAGGGTTTCACTTAATCTTTTAACTCACAAAATATATAAAGTCTCTTCTTTGCTAAATCCGTGAAGTCTTGGAAAACCAAAAATTGTATCCTTCACTAAATCCATGTTGTCGCGGATTCCTCGAGTTTTTTATTTTCATGGATTTCTTCTATAGGTGGATTTCTCGAGATCTTTGAGACTTCCATTTTACTAAGTGGTATGATGCATTATGGTTATAAATTGCATGTGATGGATTGATTTTTCAATGTTCAAAGTGCATTTTAATCAATTGAGGAGGACTTAGAATCTTTTGGTCCATTTGATGCCCCTCTTAGTGGATTCCTCTAGAGGATGGATTCCCCAAAATCTACTAGAACCTAAAATCCTCGAAATTTCAAAAACCCGATGTGCATTTAAAGTTTGATCTTAAGAGGTATGTGGGTTGGTTTCTATGGATTTAAGGGTATATTTTGCTTGGTTATTCTAAAATGTGGCTAAGTGTTACATCCTTCATGGAATCCTTGAGACTTCGGATTCCCCAAAATCCTTTGGAGGCTAAAATCTATGAATTGCTTGAAAGCCCAAAGTGTGCTTAAAACTTAATTTTGAGGATTTAGAACTTGATTTCAATTATTTTGAGGATGAATTGGAATTAATTGTATGTTTCATATGTTTTTTGAGGGTAAATTTGATGATGCAATAATGTTATAATAGTTAACTAAGCTTGAAATTTTAGTAATTATGATCTTTTCTAACTAGATGTAGGAAAAATCAAGCAAGACTAAGGATTCCAAAATGAAATTTGTTGAGATTGTCAAGGAGGAGCCTACAAATAGAGATGAAAGGATGAAGTATGATTTCAAGGGAAAAATTCCTAAGTCCAAGATCATCTCACACCGGGATAAGGTTGGTGATACTGATATGGGTCATGTGGATTATGAGGATTTCAAACAAAGAATGTACTACAATACGCCTACTCCTCTAGCTATAACATTAGTACACAAAGGGTTGGCACAAACTGTTGGGTTTCCACCTTCAGTGTAGTGTACTGAATTGATCATCAAATATGCAAAGCATTATGATTCAGGTAAGAGGGTGATTGTTGGTCCCGAAGGCAGGGTAATGACAAACTTGACTAAAGAATCTATAGTTGAGGCTTTTAATATTGGTTCACCTGATAAGTTGTTCAAGGTGAATTGGGAGATAGAAAATAAGTTCTACAATGATGATTTAGTTGAGGCATTGGAAATTATGAATAATTATTGGATTGAGAAGCCAAAGTCTCATTATTCAAAGCTACCAAAGCAATTGCATAGGAGTGAATTCAAGTTGAAGTATATTGATATTATCACTCTCCTCAGTAGAGTGGTAGGATTTGATAAGGCCTTTTTATATCAAGAATATATTTTTTATGGCATATCATAAATTTAAGCTAGAGTTAATTACCATTGTGATAGAATAATTAGTGACAACTTGGACATGTAGTTAAGAAAGGTGTGGGATACAAAGACATTCACTATGACATCATATGTGGTATACATGCTTGCTAGAAGTAATAGATATAGGGGTTGGAGATGCAAAGGAACAATAGGAAAATATAGAGCTTATGATTTATAACATCAGTTACATTTAAACACTTCCAATTATAGGAGGGTCAATGATGCCTTCACTATGTATATAGCTAAAATATTATAGGATGCCCTTCACATGAGAATTTTAGTAGAGGCAATAGTTTTGATAAAGAAATATGGCTTTTGGTTCATTTGGTTTCCAAATTTCACATACATTATAATTAATGGGTCTCCAAAGGTACCTTATAGGCTCCCTAGGTATCCTATAGATAAATTCATATTGCTTGAGTTGACAAGACAACTAGCTGCCTTTCATTCAATTTTGAAATCAATGTGGTGCAGGAACACCTAGGCTAACCTCCATGTTTTGTCATTTTTGGCTTGTAACTAACCTTAGCCAAGTCAGGGAGTTTGTGTATTTGCTTTAGACCTTAGATGGTCTTGGTTTTGTTTGGGCTAGGTGACCTTAGTCCTTAAGACTAAGGTCACACTATTTTCCATTGTTAGTAGTTTATGATTTCTTAATGTTTGTTGTCTAGGGGAAGATTAGGAGTCTTTAAGTTGTTCTAAATGCTTAAAATGGTTGTAAAGATGCCCTAAGGCCAGTTAATGTGTTGGTTCCTCAAATTCTTGAGGGAATGGTGGTCCTAAGAAATATGCTAAAGGCATGAAGGAAGATGCCAAATGGAGAAGGTAGTTTGCATAGTTTGTTGCATGCAATCCGGTTACCCTTGGATTCCCTTGGGAATAGGAAGTGGAGGAATTTGACCAACAAGCCTAGAATCATGGAGTGGGATTCTATGATGACCCAAGACTCATATAATTGAGGGGAGAGCAGTTTTTGAAAGAGTTAGTCAGTTTGTAATCAATTTTTTGGTGTGAATGAGAAAGTGACTTCTGCAATTCTGTGTTTTTGTGTTGATACCAAGCTTATTGTGTGACAGTGACTGTGGAAAGATCAAATGCTTTGAATTGATTTCAGTAGTGTGTTGGTAGAATAGTTTTAAGCCTTTTTTATTGGATAAGAAAGCTAGTTTAGTGTAGACATTAGAGTTAGTTGAGTTAGTTTGTCTTTGAGCTCCTATTGGTCATGTCCTGACCAGTCGGTGCTCTCATGGCTCCCCCATGAGCTCTAACCTTGGGAAACACCTGAGGATGGGTGGAATGGTAGGGGAGTCAATAGTATGTATAGTATTTAGTGTTAGGAAGCATGAAAAAGAAGGTAGAAGCTTCTCTTAGCAACTGATCTCTAGGCGAGTAGGTGGAGCCCAATTAGAGAGCTAGAGGAGAAGCATTAGGGGTTTCTTGCAGGGGAAGTAGGTACAATACAGTTTTTGTATGGTTCTAGGTGGGATAAGGGTAGGTCTTGGTAAGGTAGGAGGATGGGAATTCCATGAACTCATTAGAGTAAGGTTTGAAGAGGAAAACTAGTGTATTCCTAGAATTAGGCCTACAAACCCTACATACCCTAGGTTATAGGAATCTCCTGTATGGACACTGTTAGACCAGGAGACCAATTGGATGATTTAAAACTCTCAAATGGGTACTAGAATATGTGTTTATATGTATAGAGTCTTTGGAATAATTTTGCAAATAATAGCAAACAAGGACTAGTAAGGATTACTGGAATTAGGCCTAATTGAGGTCTTCCATTGATGAAATCTTGAGCCCGGTAAGGACAATGCGTAAGAACTCTCTAAAAGGGATCTAATTGGTGAAGGATTGATGGTACTCAACAAGAAAAACACCCCTACAATGAAGAGTGATGGATAATGAAGATATTCAAGAAAAAGACACTTAGAGTTCTCTAAGTGAGGAAGGAAAGTGAACAGGAATTTGAAATTGTAAAATGTTGTTTGACCTCCAAGGTGAAGCACAAAGGGAGAGCTCTTAGAACAGAGCTAAGATTGGACTTAGTTTCCAATCAGGACCTAGAGGAGACTAGCTAGGTTTCTCTGCAAGGTGCAAGCAAACCAAGGAGCTCATACATCATATTGGTATCAGAGCTTGATTTGATCAGGCTTGTGGTGGATGTTTCAACCTACTGAATCTATGGGAGAGAATACATCTATGGAAGGTGCTACAATGGTGACTAATGCTAAGTTAGCCAAGAAGGTAGAGGAACAAGAATAGGACAACAAGTCTTTAAGAGAAAGGTTGGCTCGAACGGAGCAACTCTTGGATGAAGTCCAAGAAACAACATATAGAGTAAAAGACAAGGTAGATCAGAAGGAAGAACAAGAAGCAAGGGAAAAGGAAATAGAGTTGGAGGAGGAAGCTCCAATACCTAACCCTATGATTCCTGAAGAGCCATTCTTAAAGGCATTAAAAGCATTGAGTGGTAAAGCTTTGGAAGGTGTGCCATTGTTTAGTGGACAAATGGATCCAGATTCAGTTGTGGATTGGATAGACAGTATTGAGAATCATTTTGAGTGTGATGGTATCTCAGAGGCACAAAAAGTCATGGTGGCCAAGTCTAGACTAAGAGGTTCAGCTCTTACTTGGTGGAAGTTTGTGGAAAGTGAAAGAGAGAAGGATGGAAAAGGTCCTATAGTTACTTGGAAAGGTATGGTGAACAAAGTGAAGCAGACCTACCTTCCTGATGATTATGAAGTGCAATTGCATAGAAGGAGACATAATCTAAGACAAAAAGATCTATATGTCCAATCCTACACCGAGGAATTTCAAAAGCTATGTTTGAGATCAAGGGTAGTAGAAGATGAGAGCATTAATCTTTCAAGGTACTTGAATGGTCTCAAATGGTCTATTCAAGAAGACATGAGTTTAGTGAACTTCAAAACCATTTTCCAATGCTATCAAATGGCCCTGAAGATAGAAGAGAAAAGCAAAAGGAAGCAAGAACAAACCTCCAAAAGTAGAGGTAAAGGAAAAGATAGTAGAGGACAAAGAGGTGGCTATGGTGGAAGAAGTTTTGAAACAAAAACTCAAGGAGACACAAAATACAGTGAGAAGCAAGAAGGAAGCTCAAGTAGAGGTGGTAGAGGAAGGAGTTCTAACTCTAACTCTAGAGGAAGAAATGGTGGACAACGAGTAAGAGGCAACTACTTTTCCAACATGAAATGCTACCATTGCAATCAAATGGGGCACCTGGCCTATAGATGTCCAGAGAAGGGTGGTTCTTCACATGGTGGTGACAAGAGAACTAATCTAGTTCATGAGGAATCCAATGCAGCTGATAAACATTCTGAGGTTCCATTGCATTCTGAGGAAGGTGAGAATCTCATGATGAGGAGAACTTTGATGAAGGAGCCGATGAAGGAGGAGCCAAGCCAAAGAAGGTCTTTGTTTAGGATAAAGTGCAAGATGATGGGGAAGGTATGTAGAGTCATCATAGAATCAGGTTCTATTGACAATATTGTGTTAGAGGAAGCAGTCAACAAGCTGAAGTTGACAAGGATACCCCATACAAATCCTTACAAGGTACTTGGCTCAATAAAGGCCAACATGTGTTAGTGAATGAGCAAGCATGGGTGGAGTTCTCTATTGGGAGGTATAAAAACAAAGTCTTATGTGATGTGCTACCTATGGATGCATGTCACTTGCTCCTAGGTATACCATGGCAATTTGACCATCAAGCCATACATGATGGAGGAAAGAATTCATATTCTTTTAAGAAGGACAATGTGACTTTCAAAATTCAGTCACTATTAGAAGATGCTAAGGTGAGGACAACAGGTTCAAATGTTCTTGTGGTGAGTGAAAAGGAGTTCTTAGAAGCTTTCGAAGAAGGTGAAGGAGTTGGTTATGCATTGGTGCTAAGACCAAGAGAAGGAGATGAAGGTAAGGTGACCAAGAAGGCAGGGTTACCAAGGGAGATTCAAGACATGTTGCAGACTTACAAAGGTGTAGTAAGTGATGGAAAACCAACAAATTTACCCCCTAAAAGAGCCATAAGTCATAGGATAGACCTTATCCCAGGAGCTACCCTTCCCAATAAGGCAGCTTACAAAATGACCCCTCAACAAAATGAGGAAATTACTAGGCAAATACAAGAACTTCTAAACCAAGGTCTCATCAAAAAGAGTATTAGTCCATGTGTCGTACCCACTGTCCTTGCACCTAAGAAAGAAGGAACTTGGAGGCTTTGTACTGATTCAAGAGCCATTAATAGGATTACCATAAGGTATAGGTTCCCTATCCCTAGGATTGAAGACCTAATGGATTGTCTAGGTGGAGCTGAGTATTATAGCAAGATAGACTTGAAGAGTGGCTATCACCAAATAAGGATACATGAGGGAGATGAGTGGAAAATAGCCTTCAAAACTAATGAGGGTCTATATGAGTGGCTTGTCATGCCATTTGGATTATCTAATGCCCCCTCCACATTCATGAGGCTCATGAATGAAGTTCTCAAAGACTACATTGGAAAGTTTGTAGTGGTATATCTTGATGATATACTGATCTATAGCCAAACAAGAGAAGAGCATCTCAAGCACCTAGAGTTGGTTTTCAAGAAGCTACAGGAAGAGGAGCTAATGATCAACTTGGAGAAGTGTGAGTTCATCAAGATAGAGCTGGTGTACCTTGGGTTTGTGCTATCTCAAGGAAATCTGCAAATGGATGAAAGCAAAGTAGAGGCTATCATGAATTGGCCTACTCCAAGGACATCAACTGAGGTAAGAAGTTTTCATGGTCTTGCACAATACTATAGGAAATTCATAAGGAATTTTAGTGCAATTTGTGCTCCTATGTTAGATACTATTAAGGGAGGCATGAAGACCAAATTAGTATGGAATGAGCATGCTAACAAGAGTTTTGAGTTGCCGAAAGCAAGGATATCTACCCAACCTATTTTGGTGTTGCCAAGTTTTGAGAAACTTTTCACCATTGAGTGTGATGCTAGCAATGTGGCAATTGGAGATATTTTAAGTCAAGAGGGCAGACCGGTGGCTTTCCATTCAGAGAAGTTGAGTGAAGCCAAGAAGAAGTACTCTTCTTATGACCTTGAAATGTATGCATTGTTCCAAGCTCTAAGGAAATGGAGGCGCAACTTGATTCCCAAAGAATTCATTGTTTATTCAGACAATCAAGCACTTAGTTTTCTGAATTCACAAGACAAGTTGAGCCATAAGCACATGAAGTGGGTTGAGTATCTACAAGCTTACACCTTCAATATCAAGCACAAGAAAGGTGTCCTCAATAAGGTAGCAGATGCATTGTCTAGAAGAGCTCTCACAATTCAAGAAATTCAGTTGAAAAGCATGGGAATAGATCACTTCAAGGATCTATATGCAGATGATGAAGATTTTGCAGACATTTATAAGGTATGTGTTGAATACAAGAGCCATTTTCATAGTAAATATACTGAGTATACTTTGCAAAGTGGTCTATTGTTTAAAGGAAATCAATTATGTGTTCCTAGAGGTTCTATTAGAGAGAATTTGATACAAGAAAAGCATAATGGTGCTTTGAGTGGTCACTTTGGGATCACTAAGACTCAAGAACTTGTTCAAAGGTTCTATTTTTGGCCTAAGATGAATCTTGATGTTAGGAGATATGTGGAAAGTTGTGTAGTGTGTCAAAAGGAAAAAGGAACTTCTTCTAATGCAGGACTTTACCAACCACTACCTATTCCTACTAGGCCATGGGAATGCTTGAGTATGGATTTTGTAGTTGGATTACCCAAGACAAGACAAGGTATGGACAGTTTTTATGTTGTTGACAGATTCAACAAGATGGCTCACTTTGTGCCATGTAAGACAACTAATGGTGCCAACCAAATAGCATCTCTTTTCTTCAAGGAGATAGTGAGAATCCATGGGCTACCTATCAGCATTGTATCAGACTGAGACACTAAATTTATGAGTCACTTTTGGAAGACTCTTTGGCAAAGGTTAGGCACTAACTTATCCTTTGGATTAGCCTACCATCCCCAAAATGATGGTCAGATCGAGGTTGTTAACAGGAGCCTTGGAAATCTACTGAGATGTTTGACAAAGGAGTATGGGAAACAATGGGATCACCTGATTGGGCAAGTTGAATATGCCTATAATGACACTATAAATAGATCCAGAGGGAAGAGTCCCTTTGAAATTATATATGGCCTTCATCCTATAGGAGTGTATGAGCTAAGAAACATGAAGGATGGAGTGAAAGAAAGTGGATATGCTGATGACTTTTCCTATGCAATGCAAGAGATACATGATACAGTGAGGAAGACATTGACAGAGAACACCCTCAAACATAAAACCAAGGTGGATGAGCATAGGAGGATAGTACAGTTTAATGTGGGTGACATGGTTATGGTACATCTAAACAAGTCAAAACTTCAAAAGGGATTCCCTCACAAGTTGCAGATGAGAAGGATAGGTCCCTGCCCTATCTTAGCTAAATAGGGTGCTAATACTTTTAAAGTTGAGCTACCGGATGACAGTGGACTGTCCCTTGTTTTTAATATTGCAAACTTAGTCCATTACAAAGGACCACATCCAGACATGGATTAGAACCTTCATGAAGTGATCAGGGATGTGGAAGATCTACACTTACCTATTGCTACAGTCTCAGAACCTTACAGTATACTGGACACTAGGGTCTACAAGAAGACTAGAACAAAGGAAGACAAAGAGCACTTGATCAAGAAACATGGCCAAACTGATGCTGATGCAGTATGGATAAAGGAAGCTGAGTTCAAGAAGATGGGGATTGATCCTAGCCTCATCAATCCAAGGGTGGATTGAACTTTTTTCTTTGGGGAGGATGGTGCAGGAGCACCTAGGCTAACCTCCATGTTTTGTCATTTTTGGCTTGTAACTGACCTTAGCCAAGTCAGGGAGTTTGTGTATTTGCTTTAGACCTTAGATGTTCTTGGTTTTGTTTGGGCTAGGTGACCTTAGTCCTTAAGACTAAGGTCACACTATTTTCCATTGTTAGTAGTTTATGATTTCTTAATGTTTATTGTCTAGGGGAAGATTAGGAGTCTTTAAGTTGTTCTAAATGCTTAAAATGGTTGTAAAGATGCCTTAAGGCTAGTTAATGTGTTGGTTCCTCAAATTCTTGACGGAATGGTGGTCCTAAGAAATAGGCTAAAGGCATGAAGGAAGATGCCAAATGGAGAAGGTAGTTTGCATAGTTTGTTGCATGCAATCCGGTTACCCTTGGATTCTCTTGGGAATAGGAAGTGGAGGAATTTGACCAACAAGCCTAGAATCATGGAGTGGGAATCTATGATGACCCAAGACTCATATCATTGAGGGGAGAGCAGTTTTTGAAAGAGTTACTTAGTTTGTAATCAATTTTTTGGTGTGAATGAGAAAGTGACTTCTGCAATTCTGTGTTTTTGTGTTGATACCGAGCTTATTGTGTGACAGTGACTGTGGAAAGATCAAATGCTTTGAATTGATTTCAGTAGTGTGTTGGTAGAATAGTTTTAAGCCTTTTGTATTGGATAAGAAAGCTAGTTTAGTGTAGACATTAGAGTTAGTTGAGTTAGTTTGTCTTTGAGCTCCTATTGGTCATGTCTTGACCAGTCGGTGCTCTCATGACTCCCCCATGAGCTCTAACCTTGGGAAACACCTGAGGATGGGTGGAATGGTAGGGGAGTCAGTAGTATGTATAGTAGTTAGTGTTAGGAAGCATGACAGAGAAGGGAGAAGCTTGTCTTAGCAACTGATCTCTAGGCGAGCAGGTGGAGCCCGGTTAGAGAGCTAGAGGAGAAGCATTAGGGGTTTCTTGCAGGGGAAGTAGGTACAATACGATTTCTATACGGTCCCAAGTGGGATAAGGGTAGGTCTTGGTAAGGTAGGAGGATGGGAATTCCATGAATTCATTAGAGTAAGGTTTGAAGAGGAAAACCAGTGTATTCCTAGAATTAGGCCTACAAACCCTACATACCCTAGGTTATAGGAATCTCCTGTACGGACACTGTCAGACCAGGAGACCAATTGGATGATTTAAAAATCTCAAATGGGTACTAGAATATGTGTTTAGATGTATAGAGTCTTTGGAATAATTTTGCAAACAATAGTAAACAAGGACTGGTAAGGATTACTAGAATTAGGCCTAATTGAGGTCTTCCATTGATGAAATCTTGAGCCCGGTAAGGACAATGCTTAAGAACTCTCTAAAAGGGATCCAATTGGTGAAGTTTTGATGGTCCTCAATAGGAAAAACACCCCTGCAATGAAGAGTGATGGATAATGAAGATATTCAAGAAAAAGACACTTAGAGTTCTCTAAGTGAGGAAGGAAAGTGAGTAGGAATTTGAAATTGTAACATGTTGTTTGACCTCCAAGGTGAAGCACAAAGGGAGAGCTCTTAGAATAGAGCTAAGATTGGAATTAGTTGCCAATCAGGACCTAGAGGAGACTAGGTTCCTAGAAGAGACTAGCTAGGTCTCTCTGCAAGGTGCAAGCAAACCAAGGAGCTCATACATCACAATGCATAAAAAATGAGCTGGTGGAGTTTTCCCCTTGATAATTGGTAGTTGGGAGGCTTGTCCTTATATTCAAAGTGCACATCATTCAAAATCATAGATGGATCATTTGCACTTGTACTCTCATTTAGATAGAGGTAGTTTTGATCCTTATAGAGTGGCTTATAAAATGGCCAATAGATATTATAGGAATACAGATAGCATAGAGGATTATTGGGCCAATTTTTGTGATGAGTTTGAGGTCATTAACAAAAAATATTTCAGTCTCCCACTGAAGCTAATAAGACTGTATGCAGTGGAAAATGTACAAGATCAAGTTGAAGATGAAGAAGATCTAATTCAATACCATGATTATGTGCAGTTCCAAAATAAGCCACTTCCTACAGTGAATTGGGTAGAAGATGAAGTGGTGGAGCTTGACCAAATAAATGCTTCAGTGATAGGATATTCCAAGAAGTGGGTGAAACATAAGATTTTTGAATTGGAAGTAGAAGGGAAAAAATTCAACTATGAATTGATTGGATACTTAGAGTCCCAGTCAGAGGATGATGAATTAGAAAAGACAAAAGATTACACCTCAACTCTTCATGAGGAAGAGGATCCAAAATATGGTCCTTTGGTAATGAAAAGGATAACAAGAAGCCAAGCCAAATCTAATGGCAAAGATAAAGGACTTAAGAGAGACCATTCCCAAAAGAAGAAGGTTAGAAAGGAGATTACTAAAGAATGGGCTACAGAAACCTAGAACTCAAAGAAAAGAAGGCTTGTTAAAGAAGGAGACAAGGTAACACAGTCAAAGAAAACTAAGGATAGTCAAGACGGAGCAACCCAAGCCATGGAAATTGAGGTGGAAATCTCTGGAGATAGAACACAGGTATATTTAAGAATGAATTCTCCAAAACAAAAGGTTTCCTCTGCTAATATAGAAAATGTTGAAAAGGTAGTTGAAGAGCCTAACGAAAATGTCAATGAACCACTTGTTGATGAATCTGAAAATGTTGAAGAGGCTGATACAAAAATTCTTTCTCCCCAATCACCCCACCAAAATGTAGAATCTAATAAAGAGGAAGAGGAAACAACATATGATGGATCCAATGTTTCCAAAGTATGAAGAAAAGGACAAGAAGAAGAAGAGGAGGAGTTGGAAACTCCAAAGAGTGGGGACTTAAGTAACCTTGGAATAAAATTGGAGAAAAATATAGTAAAGGTACAAAACCATGAAAATAGAAAAGACACATTTCCTAAGAATACCAAGGAAACATCCTCTAAGTCACTCGAGAAGGACAAGTCACCCGAGAAAGAAGAAGCGCAACATTTTGATGAAGAAAACAATGGTGAAGAATAGAAACATGGAGATAATGTTGAAGATAATCAACTTGAAGACCATGGAGAATTGAATATTTCCCATGTGGACACAAATTTAGAGGAGGTAGGTGGCCTAGACTAGTTGAAAGAAAATTTGAAGCCAAACCCAATGGTAGTAGAAGAAGAAGCACCAGATTGCGACAACTTCTTAGAAAGTATGGGTAGAACAAAAGAAAAGAAGAAAGCTAGAATTGTCTCTAGGATAACAAGAGATTAATCAAATAATAGGGTTTTTCCTATTTCCACTCCTATAGCTGATAAGCATAAAGATGAATCTAGTCTATTAGATTATAAGGTTGAAACTATTAATCTGGGTCTATCTACAAAGGCATGAGAAAAGGAAGATTTGAAAGAATATGTGGATTGGTTGCGCCCACAAAAGGATATAGAAGTCACAGTAAATCCTAACTTGGGAATTGGACATTCCAGCAGGTGACTAACATCTTCTCATGGTTGTTCATTTACTTGTCAAACCAGGGAACGTATACTTGAAATGGAGCGGCACTGTATGTGCACTAAGAACCAGTTTTAGCCATACCTAGTTAGAAGTAAATGCTTGAAAGGAATTCTAACTCTGATGCAAGGATATGAAATAAAGTCTTACTAACTTAAGCATTACTTAACTAAAGCAGGAATCACAACGATTACTGGAAAACAAACCATGAACTGGCCTTATGCTATAGGAACAGACACAGGGATGGATTCTTTATGTTGCAGGAATAGTTTAAGACTGAGTTTGCACTAAAACTTACTGGAATGAAATTCTAATAGGTAAATAATAGAAAGCAAATAGCTAACTATAGATACTTACTAAGTGGGCCCCCTTAGCAAGCATCAACCAATTATGCAAGAATGGAACTCAAATCTTCATCAGTTTCTTATTCATAACTCAGAATCACATACATGGTTGTTTGCTTGTAAGAAAGCTTAATACAAAGCTCTGTCTTTCATTATAACTGTCAACTCATTACATTCTGTTCTATCTCTACTTTCTAGTCTAATCTCTTCTTAATCAACCCCGTTCACTCGCGTAGGAGGAACCTTTATTTAAAGAGAAACAACTAACTAACTAACCAACTAACATAGGAAGACGCGAATATAAATGTCGCCTGAGATTGAGGAATAGACTTCATAAATGCAAGTCTATCCGCACAACATATTCAGAGGAAATCTAGAGCTCCACTTTTTCTAGATTGATGATTCATTCGGTTTCTTCCCAGAGACCCGGACAAAGAAGTCTTTCTTGGAACGACTCCTTTGATGGTGCACTGGAAATAGCTTATTCCACGAGGCCGTGTTTTGTTGTGCATTGACTTGTTCATACCAGCTTCAATAACCTATAGAACACATGGCAACAGAAGCAAAATAAGGCATGCACTCATAATAGCATGACATTCCTCATTAATCACACACATCCAATTCATTTTACTTATCCAAAAATCACACATATCCTATCAGTCAATTGGGAAGTCAAAACAGGGTAATGATCATAGATATACTAAGATATTTATGTTGCAAGTTTAGGAGTGCTTTTCATTGAATATTACCCATTACCATTAAAATTTCATAACCATAGAGTTTAAAACATTTATAAAAAGAGAGCAAGAGTTTTAAAACTTATAACATGATATCCAGTTTATAACCAAATTTTGGGCTCATCATTTGCCCCCTACTTTATCTAATGCTGGTCCTCCAGCATTAATCTTTCTGGTTGTGTCTCTGAAATCAGTAGGAGTCACATGGCCCTGTAATGCAGTCCCAAACCTATTGTAGAAACCCCTATAGTTTTGCCATCTTTCATATCTTCAGGCTTCTATATCTTCATTGATATCCGTGGCCTGATAAGGATACAGTGGCCATATTAAGGCAGGAGGCCTAAATGTCAGAGGAAACCATAATTCAAACCTTTTTTCAAGACCTATCTACATATATCTCTCTGACCTCCTAACAGCTGCTCTTAAGTTTAAGGGACTATGGGGCTCAGACTTCTTTAAACCAACTGTTAACTTTTCCCATCTTGTTTTGCTTCTGGAAGCTGAAAGCTTCCAGAACGAATATGGTTGGCTTTTGAACTCATCATAGACCTATTTTATAAGATCAAATATTTTTACCCTTGCTACAGGGTCATAAAAACCATATGCTACAGAAAAACAGGCCCTCAGAAATTCTTGGGGGTCTGTGCTTTCTGATCTTAGTGGAACAGGTTCTCTTCGCTCGGCCTCCTCATAGTCCTCAGATTGTTTCCCATAATTAATTTCATTTGCTGCCCAAGACATCAGTGATCTCAAATGTATGTCACCAATAAATAGAAGTGGATTCCACTCAGTTTCACAAGGAATTAATAAGCCATGCAAATAAAACTCACACATGGAATTCCTTAGCCAGTCAGGTGCCATTTGATAAGCATTATAGAATTCTTTAGCAGTACTAGGAACAGGGTCAAGGTTTTTAGAAATCCTCATCAACTGAAACCATAGAAACTGCTCTTTGAGGCACATTGCATATACTCTAGGCGATGGCCTACATTCCATGATTTGCCCTGCTACCTTCATCATTTCATTCATCTTTTCCTTCACCTCCTGGAGTTCATGTTTCTGATTTTCAATTTCTTTCTTTAACTTCTTCTTTTCTTCTTCCCACAGACTCTGCTACATTTGGGTTTTAGCCAGAAGGCGAAAACTCAAGGTTTGAAGTGTTATAAGATTTTAGGTTTCTTGAAGGTGTTCTAAGCATTTGTTTAGCAGTGGTCTCTTATATACAACTAATGCCTGGCATGTTTCAGAAGGTAATGAAATTGCATGGGATGTTTCTGGCTGCTCTTGTTCTTGCTGCAGGACAAACCCTTGTTGCTGGTCAATAGGGGACTGTCCTTCCTCATAAATTATTTCAGCTGCCTCAACCAAGTCATCAAGACTCGGCATTCTCCCCTCATTATTACAATCTTGCTACCTTTCCCCAATTCCCCCTATGTCTTCTTGTATATCATCAGGAATTTCTGAGGTGCCGAGTGGGAAATTCTCATATATACTCTGAGAACTTTCATGAATGAGTTCCTCAGATTCCTCAGAAATGACAATTATTTCAGGTTGGGTAGAAGAGGGTGGAGAAGTTTGACTTCATTTTCTTGCAGAAGTTCTCCTAGGTAATGCAGGTGAGGCAGGAGATTCATTGGCAACTTTTCTCTTCTCAGATTGCTTGGGGGTTTGAGAATCAGTAGGAGAGGATGATGAAACTGTCGTTGCATTAGGTGTTGCTGTAGGAGAAAGCCGGGTAGCTCATTTTTGCTTCTTGGTTTGAGGGTTTTCTCCTAGGGTATGCCCAGCGCTAGATGGTTTAGCTATGTTGGTTTTCCCTTTTTCACTCCTTGTAGTAGACTTGGTTTTAACTCAGGTAGAGGGCTCAGTTATAATGGTTGCAGGACTGGGTGCTGCAGGAGAAGTAGGGGATTCTTGTTCAAGTTCTCTACTTGAAGACTCTACTCATTTTCTCTTTTTCTTGGGTCGTGCAGGCAATGTTCTTGGAGGTTCAGGAGGCTGCAACCCTTTCTAGGCAAAAAATTCTTGCTAGGAAATGGGTGATACATCCCTTAGGGAATGTTCAGTCAGTAGTTTTATGAGGGCATGATGGGAAATTGAATTGTCTTTTCCTTTTTGAGTTTCACAGGCACTGCGTTCTAAAAGATTTAACACAATTTCCAGGACATTGATAGCTAACCCGTGCCTTATATGACTTAGGAATTTAAAATGATAGGAGTACAAGTAATAAAAGCATCCTTCACAAGTTAAGTACCTAATTATAATGGAGGCGTATTCCGAGTAGGGATATGGCAATGACACTCTCTTGGACCCTTGCTTTGAAACTTCCAAGGGTCTGTCAGTTGGCAATGTGAACTCTGCCCTGGCAGAGACGACATCCCTTCCTGAAGGAAAATTTTCTCTCATTGTAGGAAGCCATGTTATCTTAGCAATTCATTCCTCAGTGACTACTACTGATAAGCCCCAAACTGTAGCCTCTCCTTCAGAGAGAGTTCTTAATAACTCACCAGCGACTTCGTCATCAAAAGAATCGATGCTCAAAAAGTAGTTCAACCATCCGCACATGCTAAATGCTTGAACTATCTATGGGTCCTGTGTTAAGGCTTCATGAGCCACTGGTTCGTGTTGTACAAGCTGACCACCCATTTTCTCAAATGTTTCTACTAAAAAACTAGAATCTCAACCTCTTCTGAATATTTTAAAAACTCTTTTCTCTGTTCTGCTTCTTTTTTCGACTTCTTCACCTTTTTTCTTTACCAGAAAGAAAATATAAAAGACAATTATAGCATGCAATGATTTCTAAGAATTACTTAATTGAGCAATTAACTTGCTGATCTAGAAAAAGCATGCATTCATTTGGTGGCATGTACGATAAAAATTGTCTTTTACTAAACATGGCAATAGCAAATTATCCTCGCCCCCTACTTAAGATTTGACATGTGTCCACACATGTGGGAAAGGATAGGTGAGGTATGGGGAGCAATGATAGGAATGACTAATAGATATATTGCAATAAATGAATAAATAAAATTAATTAATGATGTGACGAATAGAAAGAATATTGCGTACCTTTAATTAATGCCCGTGGATATTGGTAGATCTCTTAGCACAACCGGAAATGACGGCTCGAAAAGAAACCAAAAATGAATATGGTACAGTAGATGGATGACGTGGATGGGTGACATAGAATAGAAGAATGGAATGGATGGATGATGGTGATGGATGGTGACAGAGAAAGTGGCTTTCATAAAAAGAAAACCTTTATTATGGACATTCAACCTAAATCAAAGAGATGTTGCAGGAAGAGGACCAAAGCCCTTTGTTGCATGATGATCACTGGCTACAGGTGAAACAAACTACTACATGAACTCTTCTTTTGAAGTCGATTTATGGTACAACCATAGACGATGTCCATTAACCAACAATTTGAAGCAGACAGGATCAATTGTCGCCAACTATACTGAACCATTCTCAAATACATTCTCAATTTCATACGGACCCAGCCACCTTGTTGTAAGCTTACCCTGATTTTCTTTATATCTAGAGTCGTAGAGTAGGGCCCAATCACCAGTAGAAAATCGCTTTTTCTTGATATGGTGATCGTGCCACTTCTTCCTTTGTTGTTACACTGCTTCTGTATGTTGCAGGGTAGCCTTCCGCATCTCATCCAATGCATTCAATTGGAGGAGGCGTTCCTTTTGCGCTTTAGAAAGATCAATCTGTAGCTACAGAGCAATCCTCAAGGTTTTATGTTCAAATTCGACTGGCAACATAGTAGTCTTGCCATAAAGGAGCTCAAAAGGTGTGATCCCTGTAGTGGTCTTCCAGGTTGTCTTGTAGGCCCAAACTGCTTCTGGAAGATGGCTGCTCCAATCCTTCTTATGTAGCTGCACTGTTTTGGTGAGGATTGCTTCCAACTCTCTGTTAGTCACCTCTGCTTGGCCATTGGCTTGAGGGTGATATGGGCTTGATTTCCTATGTCTGATCTTATAATCATTCATCAATGTTGTGATCAGTTTTGATGCGAATTGAGCTCCTTGGTCAGTAACGAGTTCCCTTGGAACTCCAAATCTAGTAAAATTTGTTCATACAGGAATTCAGCAACTTTGTTGTCCCTTGCATGTGTCATTGCTTTTACCTCCACCCATTTGGTTACATAGTCAGTGCACACCAAAATGTAGGACTTTCCATTGGATGGCAGGTCTATAGGACCAACAAAATCCATACCCCATTTGTCAAAGGGGGTAACTACCACCTGAGGATGTAGAGGCATTTCATCAATCTTTGTTGGTCGTCCCATTTGCTGACATCTGCCACATTTCCTGGTATATGTTACTGCATCTTTGTGTAAAGTGGGCCAATAATACCCAGTGTTAAGCACCTTCATTGTTATTCTTTTAGAGGAAAAATGCCCACCACATGGCTCGTCATGACAAGCATGCAGTATGTCATATGTATCGTCTTCCCTCACACATCTACTCATGACTTGATCTGGTCCAGTATAGAACGAACAATCTGCTATCCAAGAAAAGTTGAAACTCTTCTCAATCAGCAGTTTTCTTTCTTTTAGGAAGAAGTGAGCTGGAATCCTGTTAGCTGCCAAGTAGTTTGCAATATCTGCATACCATGGAGTGCTAGTAGCAATATAAAATAGATGTTCATCAGGAAAAGTATCATCATTTACCTCAGATGTGGCAGGTGTAGCTGTTTGAATTCTTGACAAGAAATCAACCACCACATTTGCCTTGCCTGGCTTGTCAATAACTATTATATCAAACTCTTGTAACAACAATAGCCACCTTGGTAACCTTCCAGAAATGGCAAGTTTATTCATAAGGTACCGTATTGCTGCATGGTTAGTGTGAACAAACATTTGGTAGCCAGTTACATAATGCCTAAACTTATTCAGAGCATACACTACTACTAGCAACTCCTTCTCTGTGACAGTGTAATTCAATTATTGGCCTTGTAGATTCTTGTTGATGAAATAGATAGCATGCTCAATGGAATTCTCCTTCTATCCTAACACAGCCCCTATGGCATAATTAAGATGCATCTGTATATATGTGAAAGGGCAGACTCCACTTTGGTCCTTGAAGAATAGGTGCTTTAGTAAGTAGGTCCTTCAACTGCAGGAAAGACTTGTCACAAGCCTCAGTCTAGTGAAATTCAGAGTCCTTAGTTAATAAGACATACAATGGACTGGCTATTTTGCTGAAATCCTTTATAAATATCCTATCATATCCAACATGTCCTAAAAAGCTTCTAACATTTTTCTGTTTTATAGGTGCTGGAAAAGTTAGAATAACTTCAATTTTTGCAGGATCTACTTGGATTCTAGTCTAAGAGATGTGATGGCCCAAAATGATGCCTTCTTGCATCATCATGAAACACTTTTCACTATTCAAGGATAAATTATGCTCCTTACACCGTTTCAACACCTTTTCTAAATTTGCTAATGCTTCTTCATAGGTTATTCCATAAGTGGTGAAGTCATCCATGTAAATCTCCATGGAGTCATTGGAGATGTCAGCAAAGATACTAATGACTGCTCTTTGAAATGTGGTGGGAGCATTGCACAGACCAAAAGGTAGGACAGAGTAAGCAAAAGTCCCCCATGGATAGGTAAACATTGTTTTTTCTTGGTTAGCAGGGGCAATCTTGATTTGGTTGTACCCACTATATCCATCCAAAAAGGAGAAATACTTCTTACTAGACAATGAGTCCAGCACTTGATCAACAAAAGGCAGTGGAAAGTGATCCTTTTTAGTTGTAGTATTCAACTCCCTGTAGTCTACACAAACTCTCCATTTTCCATTTTTTTTAGGAACAATTACCAATGGAGATACCCATTGATTGTTTGAAATAGGGTAGATGAAACCAGCATCAAGCAGTTTTTGGAGCTCATTTTTAACTATTTCCCTGAGTGCTAGGTTTATCCTTCTTTGAGGCTGCCTAACAGGTGAACAATCCTCCTTAATGTAGATCCTATGAGTACAGAGCTGAGGATCTATTCCCTTCATATCCCCATAGTCCCATGCAAAAGCTTTGTGTTGATCTTGAAGCATTGTGACTAGGGTAGTTTGTTGAGGTTGAGACAGCTTACTATTGATATTTAGATAGTGGCCTAGGGACAACTCAATTTGCTTGGTAAGATCATTCATGGAATTTACTGACAAAGGTGGTGTTTGTATTTCTTGAGGAAGCAAATGTTGAAAAACTGCAGGGACTTTAAATGGCAGGCTCTCAGGGCTCAGCTGTTGTAGGAAAGGTTGCTCATTAACAGATTGGCTACTCATATCAGATTTGGACTGCAACATTTGGAAAAGCAGGTCATCCTCACTCTGAAGTTGTGAAAATAGATTAGTTTGTAGCATCATTAGCTGCACCAATGAGTTAACATCTTTTGCTTCTTCTCCTAAGTCTAGCCAAATTGGTTAGACAGGTCTGGCTAAGGCTGGGCAGGTGGGTATAAGGCCAATTTCTTTGTTGAATGACCATCAGAGATCATCATATCCCCAGAATGACATCCTATAAAGGCATCAGCAGTGGCTAACCATGGTCTACCTAGGATAATAGGATATCCCCCCAAAGTTTCCTTAGTGGACAATATGGTGAAATCTGCTGGGTATTCCCAAGACTCAAGGTTGACAATGATATCTTCTACCATACCATCAGGTGTTATAGTGGAACTATCAACAAGCTGCAGGATGGTAGGTGTAGACCTAATGGTAAGGATATTCAAATACTTCATAGTATGCTGGGTCATTACATTGATGGCTGCACCAAGGTCAATCAAAATATTTTTTACTAGGTGGCCATTAATATTGATTTGTACCACAGGACTACCAGGGTCAGCATATTTTGGCATAACTACCTTTCCTAGCATAATATCTGCCAGCTTCCCAAGAACATGGATAGTTTTGGGATCTTTTTTCTTTCTTCCTGGTTTCTTCAAATAGGCTTCCTTAATGGTTTTTCCATAAATTGGGACATTTTTTTGACTTGGAAGAGTGGGATTTGGATGTGTACATTCTTTAGCTGATCCAAAATATCAAAGGTAGGCTCTCCCGAAGGCTTGGGTGTAGTAACTTGCAATCTCTGAGGAAAAGGTGGTTTGGCTTGATGTTGTAGGACAGGCTCTTTAGAAGCAGTATCTGACATGGGTATATTGGTTGCAGGATCAGTGGGTTGTTCAGTAACAAAATCTGGAATCTCAGTAATTACTAGTGGCTATGGAGCAGGAAGGGTTGTTCCAGATCTTAGATGGATGTCATTAATATGCAAGGCATAAGCTGGATAATGATTGGCTTCTGTAAAATACATAGGCTGCTGCTGTGGCTACTTATTATTAGGATTTGGTAATGGTTGAGCAGGCATAGGTGTTTGTTTTGGAGGGCTAGTATTTGTAGGAGATGCTGCAGGAGGTGGCATGAGAGCCAGAGGTTGTGGCTAAACAAATCCTGGGGATTGGTTCTGCCATTGTTGAGGGATTCTCCATTGAGGATTCTGCTGCCAGTTACCTTGGGGTGGAGTCCATTGTCCTTGTGGTTGTTGCCAACCTCCTTGAGGAGATTGCCATTGTTGACTCTAATGGCTAGGCCATTGGGACTGAGAGGTATTCCGAGGTGGTGGTGGGCCATATGTAGGTTGCCATTGGTTATTATAATTAGAGTAAGAATTACCAAAAGTCAAAGGATCTTGAGGCATACCTTGTCTTTGAGCCCATGGGCATCTTGTGCAACATAGAATACTTGGTCATCATCACCCTCAATTGGCCTAAAGTCAGTAGGTAATTGCTTAGTGTCCATATTAGCCACCGTCTTGCATCTACAGTCACGCTTCTTCTGTCGGCAATGTGGACAAAACTCGGCCAAGATTGCTTCAGCTTCCTTATGCTTCTTCTGAGCTTGCATAGTATCCAACTATGTAGCCATATTATTAATGATATTTTGCTTGAAATCAGACAGCAAGTGTGAAATCTCCATCCATGAAACTCCATTATTAGAATATTTTCCCATTGTGGCCTGATGATCTCTTCCTTTCTTAACACTTGCTCAAGAGTAATTGCGGCATATGTCCTTAATATCACCCCAAGGCACTTGGGTTATATCGCCTCCTCCCATTAGATCCAGAGCATCAATATAGGAATCATCGATTCCCCTTAGAAAAAGTAATTTTTGAGATTCTTCATTGAGATTATGGTCTGAATTCTTTTTCAAGGAAAACAAAAACCTTGAGACATAGTCTTCCAAGTTTTCATCCTCCTTCTGCTGAATTCAGAAGACATCATCACCTTTATTACCACTCTTGCAATATTCCTTATATTTCTCAAGAAACTTGGTTTGCATGAGTGCCCAACTATCAACAACATTTCTCCCCAAACTCATGAACCATCTTAAAGCACCCTCTTTCAAAGTGGCAGGAAACAACTTAAACTTATGAGGATCCGTGGTATAATCATAACTTCGATAGAGGATGTCAAACTCAAACAAGAAAGTGTCTGGGTCTTCAGTAACTAGTCCATAGAACTTGGGAAGTAATGAGGAAGTAATATTTTTGAGGTTATCATTACCTTGCTGGTCAATGATAGGGAATTCAAAAGCAGGAGGGACATTAGGTGGATTTTGTGCCATATTGGCCTGATGAAGTATCAAAGCAAATGGATTTTCTAGAGGTTCCTCTTTGGCAAGGTCAAAGGGAAATTCAGCAAGTGGGTCTTCAACAAATGGGTTGGTATCTTGGCTTCCTTCTTCCTCAAATAGATTGTAAGCTGGTTCAAAATCATTGTTGGCGAATAGAGGATTTGGTAAGAATCTTCCTAGAGCATCTCTTCTTCTATGCATGTAGCAGACTTAACTGAAATGAAGAATTTCTAAAATTTTGAACACTAAAACTATTTCTAAAAATGGTTAGGACAGGTTCTCAACTTGACACCATCCCTGACAACGGCGCCAAAAATGGTAGCGCCCACAAAAAGTTATAGAAGTCACAGTAAATCCTAACCTAGGAATTGGACATTCCAGCAAGTGACTAACATCTTCTCATGGTCATTCATTTACTTGTCAAACTAGGGAATGTATACTTGAAATGGAGCGGCACTGTATGTGCACTAAGAACCGGTTTTAGCCATAACTTTCTAGAAGTAAATGCTTGAAAGGAATTCTAACTTTGATGCAAGGATATGAAATAAAGTCTGACTAACTTAAGCATTACTTAACTAAAGCAGGAATCACAATAACGATTACTAGAAAACAAACCATGAACTAGCCTTATGTTGCAGGAACAGACACAGGGATGGATTCCTTATGCTGTAGGAACAATTTAAGACTAAGTTTGCACTAGAACTTACTGGAATGAAATTCTAACAGGTAAATAACAGAAAGCAAATAGCTAACTATAGATACTTACTAAGTGGGCCCCCTTAGCAAGCATCAACCAATTATGCAAGAATAGAACTCAAATCTTCATCAGTTTCTTATTCATAACTCAGAATCACATACATGGTTGTTTGCTTGTAAGAAATCTTATCCTTGGTAGTCCTAACACAAGATTAAGTTATCGTTCTAACTTAGTCTTTATCTTGCAGTCTTTCCTGACTCATGTTCTAACTCACGTTCTATCTAACACAGAAATCACACTACATGAAATTCATCAATCTCATCCGTCGATCTCTCTTTCAATCTGAGCCGATCGTTCGAAAACCCAAAATCTATAACATGGCCTGTCATTATCATTATTCCTCCTCCCGAAATCATACACTTTTGAGAAGAAACTTATCTTCGATATTTTGCTTAGACATTCAAAGAAGTTATACTTGCATCAAACACAAAAATCTAAGGGCAAGAATACTGAAAAGGAAAAATGGAGAAGAGCGATTGAGATAATTCGAAGGGGTGAATGCATATTTGGTGAGAGCTTTCCAAGTTAGTTGTTTAGTTTATTCATTGTTTATTTCTTTGTTCTTTGTTGTTTTGATTTAGATTATTTGTTAGTTTAGAATTGATCATTGTAATCTGCACAGCTATTAGTCATTCAATCTTTCAAATCATTAAATCTGGATCTTACACCTCTAGTTGAGGGAACAACAACAATGCCAATTATGTAGTCGTCAAACATGATTATAACACTATTATCCTTAATTTAAGACCCTTTGATGATCCCATTTTGATCATTACCATTAACAAGCCAAGTTCAGAATGCATGATCACCACTCATAAGTCCAAGATAACTTTTCCAAGACCTCCTTCCAATCCACAACCAAAAAGCCAATACAATCTCCTAGACTAGCTAGGGAAGACTCTTGCACAAATTTCTATCTTGGAACTCCTTCGCATATCACCACAACACAAAGATATCCTTGATAAATGCTTACAAGACACATTCGTACATGCTAATATACATGTTAATACATTTCAAGTCATGGTTGGATACCTAGCTATGTCGCATTGTGTCACCTTCTCTGAACAAGACTTTTCTGCACAAAAGTTTGATCATAACGATGCCTTAAACCTTGAAGTATGCATTAATAAACATAAACGTGTCCTAGTAGATGGTGAACTAGGTCTAAAAATTTTCTCACTAAAATT